>CM044559.2:27097043-27697043 GCA_024416835.2 Perccottus glenii
GATGTGATGTTAATAGCAGTCTTATGAGCTGATGCTGTGTTATTAATTCATATTATATTATTACTTTTCATTTCAGTTTGAGGCATCAGTTTTTGGCAAAGTTGATATATTAGAGCTTGGAGTTATGCCAAATTTAAATTACGTGCTTATTTTTATTGTTTATGTGCTTATTTCATAAATAAAATGTGCTGCGTTAGGTTGTTTTGACTAATAAATAACTGATAAAATAGGATGCTGTTTCATGATTATAAAAACAATTGCTGCCTCATAATGCATTTTATGACAGTTCTGGACTCATGTAAACACAATCAGCTGCTGAAAATGAAGCAGTAAGTCTGCCAGACCAGTAGGGGGTGCTGTAAATCCCATGTTTGCTAACACTACAGTACTTACAAACAAAAAAGCAATGGCAGATGTCCATCATCTGAACACAAAATTATGAAGCACAAGAAAAATGTTGCATTTTGCCGTCGTGTGTCTACTCGATGTGTGAGCATGTATCTGTGGATACGTACCGCTGCCAGACGAGTCTTTCTTTTGGTTCTGATCGTCTTCTTGTCCGTCTCCGTTTTGCTGAGTGTGTTGTAGGCTTAGTTTGTGGCACACCTCGAAGGCCTGACCCACTGTCCTCACAATCCGCATCGCCTGACTCTGAACGGCAGAAACAACAGGCAAGGGATCAATTATTACTATAGACACTATTATTAAATAGTCAGGTATCTTTAAAATAGACCGAGACCAAGCTATTACATGCTTTCTTTTAACAATATATGTCTTGTTTCTTTAACATTCTTTCTATTAGTACTTGTGAAGAAAAGGTTAAAGAAAGATGACCTGGATGACTGAGAACCTTCACAGACTATTAGTACTTGTGGCAATAATGTCTAGATGTTGACATAGGGCCAGATAAAATGTATGTATTTGAGACTATAGTTTGTAAATGATTTAAATATTTTATTTTTATCACTGCTGGATTGATTGACAGTTATTTATCTCAATACAACATCAAGTCTCTAATGTTGGGAAATCTTTAAAAAGAAATCTTTAAAATTTCCCTAAAGTGACATGATTAGTAAAAATGACTCAAAGCACCAACACAGATTATTATTCAACATTTTGTAATTGTGCTATCAACATAAAGTTAAAATGCATAAAAACTTATTTGTGTCCCTGAACTACAAACTCTGATCATCATATACTGTTATAGACATATACATAATAAATCACTTAGACAAATATCCACCCTCAGAACCAGAGTAAATCTGTCCAAATGACCAGACTTTTCTGATTCGAAAGGTGCACTTAATGCAGAGATAAGCACACATCCGTCTAATCTCACCTGAGGCCAAGGACAGAGTGAAATAAGGTTCTAATAGATTTCAACAAAAGCACAAACAGGCCTCAAGCTACACTTACATTGATTGAATCAGGTTTTTATTTTGTGGCACAAACAGGAGCAACACCCTTTTTCCTGCCTTTTGTGTTTGTTTGATTTCAGATGCAGGTCTTGTCTAACACCAGAAGGAAAAGTTTAGACCGTCAGCTCCAGTTCTATGATGTCAGCACGGTTACATAGTTTCACCCATGTTCTGGAGTTATGCTTTTATTAACTATAGACACCTGGGCACCTACAAATGCACCAGGCTAGCTAACCTGTAACCATAGCAACTATCCATTTACCCTGATGCCACATGTGGGCACCAAAGAAGGAATATGCTTGTAATTTAATTGTTGATGGAGATATTAGTCAGGAGTTACATAAAGGACCCACGCAGGCAGCGAAGGAGGAGCGTGCAGATCCTAATTAGAAAGTACACAGAAATAAGAACAGGTCAATGTGGTCTTTGAGATATTTTTCTTGTCTTTTCAATGTGTCCACAAGTGCTACATGAACACTATGTGCTAAAAACATGACAAGATGTGTAAGTGTCTCAATGAGATGTGTCAAACACAATTTTATTGGGGACAGGTAGTGTAGGATTTGTAAATAACTGTGTAACACACACCTGGGGAATGGTGACTACAGTAGAATTCTGATCTAAGAAATGAACAGGCCATGTCCAAGTCTGGGACTTCTTCTGCAGTCGTTGGCTCAAACTATTTTTAAGTCGTGACAGTTAACAGCACCTGAGTCAGTCCTGATGAAAAACAGTCAGGTAGAGGGCTATTGTTTAGTTCACAGCTCATGCTGCTGCCTTGAGTCGCTCTGCCTCTGGGCACAGAGCTGTCACATACAGCACCGTTCACTGTCTGCTCTCAGACACAGCTGCTTTATATTTGCTCCAAACACTGGTTCATTGAACCTCTCGGTGAAGCCAGGACACTGCTGCCATATTTTACTGCAGGCTAAAAACACTACCTGTAAGACAATAATGAGGTTCTACTGAAGTCACACATTTGGATTATTTATAAGAGATGCATTTTCTTATTTCTGGGGAGAGTATCACTGTACTTAAAGTACAATGTAATGTAATAATTTGAGTCTTTGAGTGAATGGGATGGATCCATAATAACCTCTTTCTGCCTTGTTTAACGAGTGCTTCCAACCAGTTTGGACTTGGTCTGACTGGACTTGGACTGTGTTAGGACTGTTAAAGTGTTTTCTGGATAATATAGATTATAAACTGGTCCTGGTTTTGACTTGGTTGTGATCTTCTCATTGTCTTGGTAAACTCTGGTCTGGGTCATGACTTGTCTCTGTTGCAATATAACTACAACATCCAGAACTACAACAAACTAATTCAGTTTCAGGAAGACTGGTGTGAGACTAACATTTTGGTTTGACGTCAACCATTATGTGCACAACTCATTTTCTGGCATTTCAAATTGGACTTTGAAGCGACTAACTTCAGTTTTTCCTTTGACCATTGAATTAGACGTTAACTTAAGCAGCAATAGGAACAGTAGCTTCAAGCACAGTAACAAGTGTGTCCACTGATGACAAACCTAACCTAATGAGCTACAAGCTACTGTAGTCAGATAGAGCTCTGTTCTTGCTCCATCATTTAAACCCTGTGAACAAGGCACAGACCACCTACTACACTTTAGGACTTCTTTGTTCTGATTGGGTACAAAGGTAAGATACAAAGATAAACGTCTTATTTTGACAGCTGACGTCTTGGGGATTTGTCAGCCTTGTTCAAACTCACAACATCCTACATCTGTCACGTTTGTTTTTATGCTTCTATCTTTATCCACTCTGTCCATTCGTCTGAATAAATGTACCCTCTCAAACATTTGTCCCGTTAGCTCATACTTCTTATACACCAAGCTGCCACTGAGTTGACTCCCTGCAGCAGACTGTTCACTCTCTTCTGATGCATTATTAATCCCAGATTACCCACAGAGGATTAGCTGAGCTGTGGGTGATCCTTTTAGATTTCTTGGTCCGGGCAGAATGGGACAAAAGTGAATAAAAAAACAATGAAAGTAAAGGCAGTGTAAACAATGAAGCGGAGACAGGGGAGTTAGCCTTAATGAAAGATTTGTCTTCTCTCATATCTGTGCAGACATATCCATTTAATCCTTCCACAATTGTCTGTCTCCACGGCTCATGTTTTGGACAAATTGTGATTAGCCTGAAGCCCTGGAGTTGTCCACTTAATTATTAAACACAAAGTTGATTGAGTTTTTAAGTATTTTGTAAGCTCTCAAAGTAGGGTGCACGTGGCAGAGTGGTTAGCACCTGCCTCACAGCAAGAAGGTCGTGAGTTCAAAACCCGGCCGACTCAAACATTCTCGGCCGACTCTGGTCTTTCTGTGAGGAGTCTGCATGTCCTCCACGTGTTACTGTGGGTTCTCTCCGGGTACTCCGGCTTCCTCCCACCGTCCAAACACATGCATGTATAGGTCAATTGGCAATCTGGTCAATCTCTAGTGAATGAATGTCTGTCACTGTCTGTCTCTAAATGTTAACCCTGCGACTAACTGGCCACTGTCCAGGGTGTACCCCGCCTCAGGCCCAAAGCTGCTGGGATAGGCTCCAGTCACCCACCCTAACAGGACTAAGCGGTAGAAAATTTATGAATAAGCTCTCAAACTACAGTGTATTGACTTGAAGGATTCAAGCTGAGAAATTATTTCTAACACGTGAATTAACTTTAATTCAGTGTTTTTACTTTGATGTGTTGTGAACTGTCCAACTGTGTTCTAAAAATGTCAGAATTTCATATTTGTAGCTACTGGTGTAATTGCAGTGCAGCGTCCATTGAAGGGTCCCTGGGTCGAGGTACGAAAAGTGGGGTGAGATTTTTAACAATTAAACAAATAAGGATTTAGAAAAGGATAAGCCTTGTGTATACTAAATGACATATCAACCACTAGGATGTTATACTAGTTTAACCACTAGATGGAGCGGTGAGCAACTGTCGTGGTGTTCATTTGTTCACAAAAGATAAATGCAGTGTAGACAAGTTTGTGGCTTGAAAAGAACCTGAGCTACATTATATTCAGCATACATTTGTTTACAGACTTTTTTTTATACATTATTGGTTGTAAGAAAGATACTACCTTGATTTCTGACAGTGACGGATTTATTTTCGCCTCTGTGGTTGTACAGCTGTGAAGTATGTTGTCTCACTTTGTACAACAGTAATTTAAAGCCACAACGCGTAATTAAGCCATGAAGCTGCCTCTTCAAAGTGTTTAATG
The DNA here is from genome assembly GCA_024416835.2 of Perccottus glenii. Classification (NCBI taxonomy): domain Eukaryota; kingdom Metazoa; phylum Chordata; class Actinopteri; order Gobiiformes; family Odontobutidae; genus Perccottus; species Perccottus glenii. The sequence continues at coordinate 27,101,694 of CM044559.2, forward strand.
CGCTCGTCTTTCTTGACATGGTCCCAATTTCAAGAGCTTTTGGTCTTGACAATATGTATAGGCATAGGTATAGTATAGGCACATATTATTTATTACAATTCCACTTCAGTCTATACTATTCCTCTGCTCTAAATGCATTGGAGCCTTAAATAAACTGAGACAGATGGACAACAGTGAGACCATTTGTGAAAGTCAGTGAGACAATCAAGCGGAGATATGGATTGTCAATAAAAAGTGCTGAGGGGCTAATAGATCCAATTGTCTAAACTAAGCTTTAAGAACAACAATACTTTGTCTAGAAATGGCCTGAACAACCTTGGTAAACAATAAAGATGACGTCTATAGTGAAGACTGTAATGGGCTTGGTTTTCCACTGACTCATGAAGAAAATATGCTAATGCTACAGTCATATGAACATCAGAGACGCATATAAATGGCTTCTAATGTGAACAATGCACATGAAGACTTGCTCAAAAAATTAGAAAAAGGAGTGCTCTATCTTAACTTCCATTTGGGTCATCAACGTGCAACCAAGTAGTTTTATGAGCAGTAATATTACAAGTGACCTACACAGTCTTTATTATCTTCAGTAACATCTGAAACAAACACTGCATGGCCTTTAGCTGATGTTAAATGACAATGTTTAAAGGGCATTGCTCCAAAGCTAGAAAAGACATTTTACACTGAACTTTATTCACTAACTGTGAGCAGAAAATTAGGTTTTCAAACTGTCAAAAACACACACTTTTAAATCAAACAAGAATAATTTTCAGTTTACTTACGCCTACATTTTATTCCAGTCGATGTATTTTGCCTGCGTCTCTCTCTTAGTGAATGACTCATGAGGCCTGTCAGTACAATTTCAACAATATCACTATATAATCCCTCAGGGCATTTTTTTTTTATCTCCATTAAGATGCAGTGATGTGATGTAGTCCTTTAAAAAAGATAATCTGGTTTTATGCTTAACTTTGCCTGAATGTGTGACCTGGAGCGTTTTAGGTTTTTGAGAAAAAAAAGAAATCTCAACAAGATCAGATATTTAAAAAATATGGTCTGCAGTGGTGTGGACTTCTAGGGGGAACGAACTGGTGTGCTCAAGACCACATAACAAAGATCAGAGTGTATCAAGTCCAGAACTAGACTTTAGAGGAATCAAGACCAGTGCATGTTACAAAGGAACAGTCATAAAATCCAAACACAAGTCCGGTTTTAGAATAAAATGAAGGGTTAGTGTTTGGTGAATAAATCAGAGTTAAATAGAGGTTTTTCTTTTAAGGTAGAAAGCCACTAGTTTATTTGATCTTAAATTATATGGGTATATATCATCTCCAAGACAAGATCCAAATTAAAATGAGTTCAAGTCTCAGACAAGAACAAGACCTTTAAAAAGAGGTCTCAAGACCGGTCCAAGACCAGACTCAACACTTCTGAACATCTTAGTGCTAAAAGAAATAAATGACTTGTTTGGGATGTATCAGAATAAAAACACAAAATATAAAAAGCATGTGTGTAAAACAATGCTTATGAGTTGGCCAGGAAAATGGGTAAAGGGTTAGACTGAGATAGAGTATTGGTGGGAGAAATACCAATATCACAGAAACAGCATAAAGGGGCTACTGTTCAGAGCAGGTATGTCAACAAGTAATTAAACCAGGGATTATTGGTTTGGATCATGAATAGCCTCTACTTGTATTTTTTTAATCCAAGTTGTTTATCATTAATGCATGTAGCTGCTAATTTAACCATCCCCGACAAAAACAGCACTGAGGCTCATGCAATTTTTATAACCACTACCAATTAAGCTAAAAAACATACAGTTAGCAACCAATACAGTAAGGTACCACTCAAGCATTCAAATATTCCTCATTAAGAAGGATTTTCCAAAGACTGGGACTCTGCATATCTACACATGCACACTGAGAACTAAAAAAGCCTGGGGACAGTGTGGCCCAAGAGGATTTTAAACGGTGTCACTTTCCATTTTGTCTTGTGGGCAAGACAGTGTCTGTCCTTGTGTCTGTCGGAGATAATGAGGAGGTCTGTGCTTCACCCATGACTTAACCACCAGGTCCAGCAAATTGGCAGCAAAAATGGAAAATGTTTTTTCCCCTAAATGGACTCTCTCTCTCTCTTAGTTGAGCTTTGCAGAAATATCCCAAACAGGCTCAGACAAGGTTCGGGCACTTTTTTTGGAGCTCATTTTCCAGCACTTTCCGGGACATTATAGGTCATTATGTACTTGATATGACACTGCAGCTACAATGGACTAAAACAAGGATAAAAGACTAGATTTCCCATTTAACGTTTTCTACCCTATTGTTTTTTAGTGCAACTATTTGTCAATACTGTCCATTTCCGTCAATTCTTTTAGTGCTTCCATGGAGAAGTCTTTGATTTTATCTTAAAGATACATGTTTTTAATAATGTATAATTGTGTCAGAAGAAAAGTCAACACATATTCTTCTTACCTACTTTCTATACATTTCTATCACCGCTCAAATGTATTTTGAGAGAGCCATGTGGAGAATGGCAAGACGTGTTTTTTTTCCCAAGTGGACTCTAGAAAACACAACAGACTTTAAGCATGTTGTGCCTCCTCAGCTGAGAAAATCCCACAATGCAAGAGGGAAGCGGACCTGGCTGTGGTTGCCTCGGTCCCATTCTTGTAACTGACTGAAATGTTCATAATCTGTTGTCTCACATTCATTCAGTCTGAAAATCTAGATTCTCCATGTCACCTGTGCATGCATGACTTAATGCTGGGAGAAAACCATTGTAGACAGCCTCCTCGCTGTGAGAGAGGAGCTCAGATATACTCTGAAACAGGGGCCCTCCAAGAAAATCTGAGAAATTCTGTATGGATGTCAAGCCAAACTATTTTTTGATGCATCCTCTCTGTATCTTTGTACTTATAAAATCTAAAGATTGTGACTTGTTCCTAACTACAACAACAATTCAAAAATCATACCTTCTTTTTAGACTTAAAGACGTTGCAGCGAAAAACATTGCTCTGTCCGTCTCGAGCGATGTAGCTAAAGATCTTTAAATCCTGGGAATCATGGGAGACATAGAATATCCTGCAGAAAAGAAAAAAAACAAACAAAAACATGGTGTAAATGCAGGGGTTGATGTCCTTGCACCAACAAAACCTAAAAAATACATTCAGGCATTATATTCTTCTAAAGGCAGAAAGGAGGTAAGAGTTAATGTGCACAAAGTAAAATGAAACTGTTGCTGATAACACTTTTGAGGCGATGAGAAAACAGTAGAAGGTGTTCCAGGAGAGATGCATATAGACTTAGGGGAAGTTGTTCATACATGACACCACACTGCTGTTGTGGTCAGAGCTGCTCAAAAAAGACACATTGAAATGAAATCTCAGAGGGGCCTTTATTGGTTGAGTAAAGATTAAAGATTTCAATCGTTTGGAGTCTATATTTGGAGTGTACTTTCCCATGTGTTCTACGCAAATGTGTGGGAAACCCAAGTTTATGTACAACCTCAGAAGTGGTCTCAGTCTAGACCAAACAGATCCAGGATAAGTCAGAGCTCTGATAAAAACTTATCCACTCCATCATGTTTTCGCTGCCTGAGGATTTGACAACTCACATCCTGTTCCTGCCAGACTTCACTTGTCTGCAGCCAGCAATGTCTCTTTTTATCACTGACTACAATTTATGAACAAAACCCTCTCCTCCAGGCAGCATGAGACCTTTTATCCCAAGCTTTAAAAGGAATATTGTAGAGGCATTGATTTTTATCACAGTAACTCGGGTTGACTTGGGGGGAGCTTTGACATACATTTGACATTAAGGGCCGTATCTTGTGGCGGCGCAGTCCTGTCGGTGATCAAGACAGTGGTATATTTGCCATATCCATATTGTGCCCGATGAAGCTACCTCCTGCTCGTCTGTGGCTCTGCCAGCGCCGCGAGGGGGGGTGTTTAAAAAAGGAGGCGTGGAGTGATCTGATACAAAGCACAAGTAAACAGCAGTGCGTTTCTTTAAATCCCCATTGCAACTGAATTTAGGAGCACTACCACGAACTGATGCAGACATTATTAAATTCAATTAGGACGGGAAGTTATTGCAACACACATATTTATGATTATTGTGCACATGCTCTGGTATAAAAACAGAAATAAATCCATTTAATTTAATTACTACTTGCTAAATTGCTAATTATTGGTTTAATTTAAAGTATATATATATATATATATATATATATATATATATACTTTAAATAATTTAAAATATTCTCTAAATATTTTGGGTTCATATCCTGAAACACTAATACTATTGAATGACTAATCTACCGACTTATTGCTTTTTACAACCATGGCTTTATAGAAGCAGAAAAGCACTGGTTAACTTGGTAAAAAATCAGTCTGCTACTGCCAGAACAGCACATGGCTAAACTAAAATATACACGTTATGATTGGAGAAAGAGTAAAAATGTGGCTTAAAGAAGGAGAAAGCATGGCATTAGAAACAGAGGAACACAGGAAACTCAGTTTGGATCTGTCGTTGGAAATAATGGAAATAATGTAAAACGCAGCAACCCTGTGAACCCTAACGGGACTAAGCAGGAGAAAAGGAATGAATAAATGAATAAAACGCAGCAGTTTGTATAAAATACTCCGCTTTGTTCTCTCGTGTTGCTTCAGAGCATTGCACACATGTAACTGTAGGTTTTGTTTAAATTTATGACACATAAAACCTGACATAAAAATCCCAATTCTGCCAAAAAATTATAAAATTATGATATTTTTATCGATATAAGTGACTTTGTTTATTAAAAAATGAATGATAAAGTATCTGATTAATATTTTTATAAAAGTCTGCTTATTCAATATTAAAAAAGAAGAAGGGCTTAACAATAAATGAAACAATGAAAGAGAACAGTAATATAATATAATATAAGTAATATAAGTGCGCTGCACTGGAGAAAATGTGATTGGATAAAAGCACAACACCCGTGACACATACAGTAAATCCAACCTCTCGATACCTGTGCCGGCTCAAGTCCGGTCTATTTATACCACCGTCTTCGCCCTGAAAATCGCCCTGTTTGGACACGCCCCACAATGAGCTTCCGGCTCTAAAAGAGATTCGGATGGGAGTGGTCAGTTTTGATAAGACTGTTGACACTGCCCACAACTGAGCCTGGAGTTTAGTATCATTAAAGAGACTTTGTAATCGTCTCTTGAGCTGTGACCATTAAAATCAAGAAGCTTTTTGATCATTGTTTGGTGATAATTGTGTGATGTGCATAAGCCTTTTAGTTAATTACAGCAAAACTAATCAAAGCATAATTACTTGTTTTTACTCAAGACAATTATGATGTTGAGATTGAGTCAAACACCAGTGGAAGAAATCTAAGGATACAGTAATAAAATCCTAACACTACAAGTCCAGTCCTAGGCCAAGTCCAAACTCATTGAGGGATTAGTGTTTGGTGAAGGACACAGAGTTAATTAAGATAACATGATGAAGTTTTTCTCTAATTACGAGACTGATATGGGCAAATAAACCAATTATGGTCGTGGTCCGTTTAAAATCCTGAGACTTTTGTCTGAGACCAAGGCAAAACCTTTAACACGTGGTAACTCTCAAGACCAAGACTTACGTACCTTGAGTACTACAACACTGAGGGATAATATATAGTATATCTTTGGTACAGTTAATATATGTTTTTATATATATTATATATATATATATATATATATTTACAGAGGATGCAGTCTTCACACAAAAACACCTGTGGCTGTAAAGAAAAAATAGGTTTTGTTGAGAAAGAATGCTATCCTTTTGTAAATGCAAGGCAACAATCTTTTCAATCTCAGTAAAACACATTGTTTTATAGATGGCTAGAAAAATGTCTCGGCCATTAGCGGGAGTTGACTTATCTACATTTTAAAGTAATATTCAGGATAAACTCTAGGGTTGTGGCAGTGAATCTTATCCTACAGTGAATATAGTTTTGTTGTTCTTCTGACTGATTTTCATTTGTTCAGGTCTCACCAGTCATCAGAGATAGAATACTCGAGTCCTGGACTCGGACTCAGGTCGAGTCATCAGGTTCATTTTTGTGACTCCTGACTCGACTCGAGGAGAGGCCTCAATGACTCGGACTTGGACTCGAACTTGAACCTTAAGTGATGCTGACTCGACTCGCACTCGGCTTGGACTAGTCTTTGGTGACTTGGACTTAGACCGGACTCGAAAACTGGTTACTCGACTAGAACTCTGCCAGTAATCTACCACCGATAACTTCGAACACGTTTATATGTATCAGAAAATGTAACACTTGAAAACCAATGTATTTGGATTATCCTTCAAGTTTTTATCTTTAATTCCTCACATAATTAACTTCAGCTATGATTAGAGTACTTTTTTATTTAAATTCTTTTCAATCACACTGCGAGACATATATTATACCAGAGACATAAACCCATGACAGCAGCTATTAGCTTAAATCTGCCATAAAGACCAGTTCAATGACTCTCAGATTAACTTTCTCGTCAGGTGGAGCATATGGAGGGATGTTTTAGTGCCTGACGATGAGAAAAGGTAAAAGAGAAGCGAGTGAAAGTAAAATGTGGAGTTGGACACCCTGAGCAAATGGGCGGACAGAGCGTGGCAGAAAACTGTGAAGTGAATGGGAAATTGAGAGAGGGCCGTGGTTGAAACGGGGAGAAGTGAGCCGTGCATGAAAAAGAGAGCGGCTGATTCATGAGTCAGCCGTGCCTTAGAGTTTGGCTCAAACACTTCTTCACATTTTGACCTGATGAAGTCAACTCTTTTCAAAACCTGCAGCTCAACCCTCACAGAACCAAGGTTATTTTTATAACATTCATTATCCTCTTTTTTCTTTTAGAAACTTTCTATTACAAAACCTGTAACTTTGAGTAATCTTCTTAATAACACTGCAGAGAATGACGCACTAACTTACAAACTCTGACTGGTCATCACATATCAGTTTGAAATTATGGCATCCATGTGTAAGGTGTGAATGTCTGGCTCAATACTTTAACATCAAAACATGTTGGGCGCCCCCTTGTGTGGCTGCCGACTAGGATAATAAATATATTATATAAATATATATATTTATATAAAAAACTGTGGTATCTGCATATTGTACATCTCGACAGTGTCAACAACAAATATACAATACATTGTGCAGCCACAGTTATAGTCACATGTATAGAACATTTAGCTTCTACTTATTTTCTAACCTCTTAATATGATCGGCTTTATGCACTATAATCTTTGCACCAACAGACAAGTTAAATTGACTTTGTTCTGTTCAGTTTAGTTGCCTTTGTTTGAGATTGGAATACTAGGGATGCACCGAAATGAAATTCTTGGCCGAAGCCGAAGCCGAATAATCATGAAATGCTTGGCCGAAGGCCGAATACCGAACGCGGTGTTTCACATTTTTTCCATTTATTTTGCCAATTTTTTCACCATTACAATAATTAAATAGTAAAATTTTGCTTTTTACTATTTTGTGTTGCTTTTCAGATAAAAAAAATCAAATAACAAAAATACAATTTCAAAATATTTATTTAACTAACAATGAGCAATACATTTGTTATGGTATTTATTAATCTTCCTTAATGTAAGATAATAAAAAAATATTTAGTTCATGTTAGTATGAGTGCATTAACAATTTTAACAAATAGGCCTACCACTTTTGATACTTTTTTAATTCAAAAATTACAAATGTGATGCTTAATTTTAATACTGTATTAGTAAATGTTAACATTAAGATTAATAAATGCTTTTAATAAGGGGTTTTCATTGTTAGTTAATGTTAAAAATAGAAACTACTTATAAAGTGTTACAATAATCCAAAATATAAATAAAATCTTAAATTAATTTCCCATACAAGTAGCCTACCTGCGTGCCATCTGCGCCAGGTTGGGAAAGCGGCATGTCAGACAGCGAGACTGTGCGCGGCTCATCTGTAGTACGAGCCCGTTTAATCTCTGCGCTGTTTTCGTCTCCTGCGCTGTGCACCTGACCGTCTCCATCTCCTAGCTGCTTTCCCAAATCCAACTCGGCCTGGATCATTTCTCGTGTGCGCATCTTTCTCCCCACATCCAAGTAATGATCTTTATATTGTGGATCAAGCACAGTCGCGATGCTGTACAGGGGTTCTGAGTCCGCCTGACTAAATCGTGTGCTGACAGCTTCTAAGAGCGCACTTTTAGTAGTTTTCACTCCGTGGTCTGTTTCACTTGAAGTACGTTTTTGCAGATGCACCCCCTCTGGACAATTCAACAGAACAATGTCTGCAAACAGCCGTTTTTGCCTCTTTCTCTGACACTTTAAAGTGCTTCCACACTGCTGACATGTTTGCTGCATAAAGCCCGCGCCTCACTCTACGGGTTATTTGATTGCGTCATTAAAAACGTCATTGTTCGGCAAAATTTATTCGGCCTTTTTACTTATTCGAATAATTTCGGCTGCCGAACATTCGATGCATCCCTATGGAATACTATTGGATACTTAGTGAAAGGGAAATAGGATAAAATGGTGTAAAAGTATTAATGTTGCTGCAATAAGAGCGTCCAGGTCCCTCTTATGTTAACAACTAATGGTGATCACATGTTAATGATGCATAAGACACTGACATTAAAGATGGATAGATGAGGATAAATTTTTAATTAAAGTTTTCAAGTTCTCTTTCCAACTTGTGTTCATTTTCCGGTTTGAGATCAGCACAAGGCTTGAATTTGAGACCGCCACAAATACACACGCCCTGAAGGCTGTGTTTTACCCACACTGATCGGCTCATGAAGGCAGCGCAGAACTAACCTTCTTAATATGGCCTTGTTGTTCACAGACTGAGCCCATCATGCAGGGCCCTGATGTGATATTTTAGTAATGACGAAAAGCCCGGGCCGTTTTTACTTTGATAAATAACCGTGAAACTGAGCTGCTATAAATCACAGGCTAAAGGCAATACAGCAGCCACACACCGAGGGTCCCAGAGCCGCTCGGATCCCTACGATACGCTTCTACAGACCCGGCTCTGGAAAAGAAGCACCAATCATCTTTACGTCTGCATTATAGCATATCACATTTCATATCTGGGCTTCATATGGTGTTAAATCAATGAGTGATACTTGGTTATGAAGCTGCAGAATGTCACAAAAACAATGACTGTCCCTTTGGTGACTATTATTAAAATAGCCATAAAGTGATTGTCCCTAAATCTTAAGCTTTACAGGTGTTTTTCCAAAATGGACAAATACAAAGTGTTTGAAGAGATTTCTTTGTTTCAACTGCTTCATTTCATTTGTTTTTCCCCCAGTTTTTTTACAAATCAGTTTAAAAAGAGTGGATGAGCAGAGATAATTGTGCTGCATACTGAGCAGGCATTATGTTGATTAAAATCACTGTGAAAGGAAACAGAGAAAAAGGTAGAGACTCCCAAAAAAACAGTGTCAGCTTAGAACCCAAAAAAACAACAAAAAAAACAAAGACAAATCTTGGCAACTTTCAAAGAAACAGTACAAAGCCGAGTTAATCATCATAAGACAGGCAATTTCCTCTGTGCATGTAAAGTCAGGGAGAAAAATTAGCAGGCTTTCATTTTTATTATTATTGGAAGCAGTTACTGGAAATGTTCAAGCGTCACATGGTGCCTGTTTATTAACATTTTGCGGAAGTTTATGAGAAGTTGTTAAATCAGTCACTTGGGCAAAAAGTTCAGCGCTAGTGCAGGTTAGATATCTGTCGCTGTGTCACTGACGTCAAAAAATGTCCCAAAGAAACGCACTGCACCCTAACTATAACTCTTTCACTTTTATCACCTCAAAGCTGTGGTCCCAGAAGTGTGGTAAAGTCACTATAAGTTAGAAATGTAGATTTCTTAACTACACAGCGTATGTCCTCAGCCTCATTTAGGTCAGCACACCCTGTGAGAGATAACAGAAGCTTGTTTTGTCTAGACACTAATAAACACAGGGCATGGCCTGGTCCTTGACGCAGTACGAGGCTATATACAGTAGTCTAATGTATTCCAGAAGCATGTCAGACTTGCTATTTAGTGCTGCACTGTGTTGAGTGTCCTGTCTCCGGGTCCTGTATTGATGGTCAATAAACATCTGGCCAAGACATTCAAAATATCTAATGTCTGTTTTTACTCTCGCGCAACTCTCCGCAGCTCTAATGGCAGCTCAAATATTCCTCAACACAAACAGTCTGCTCAGAAGCTAAAGGAAAAAACTAATCAGCAATGTTTTTGTTGATGAAGCCTGTCTTGTTCTTCTGTGATATTACGAGAAGAAAGGATGCTTAATGGACTTTTCTAAAAACAAAGCTAGTGTTATGAACAACATCTGCTTAAAGTTTTTTACGTTACTTAGTAAAGGAAAAACATTGCATTGCACATTGCCCTAGACAGGAGCATAACTTGTGTCATGAAATAAGTTCCGAAAATGTAGGAACCTGAAAGCATCCCACACTTTTACATGAGAAGGATGGTCTCTCTTCTTTATTGTGATTAACAGCAACACATTTAAAACTTTAAAATGTGCTTAAAATCTATTGATATCTCAGAGTAATGTATTGTACTATGGGCCTTGGTAACAAGAGTAGAAGAGCCACCGCTGTGGAAATGCAAGCCTCTTCAGGGATTCCTCGTGCCAAACAATGCTATAAGAACCTGATCTGTTAAAACGTGCCTTTGGTCTGCTCTTGTTAACAACTACAGCCTGGATATTTGATGAAAAGAAAACGAGAAAACAGCCTCTGTGTCTCTTCATTGGACCATTATGACACATTTCTCATTATGTAAATTTCAGATCAGTGCTTTCTGAAGTGACGCTCCATATGAGATCTTGTGTTTTTCATGCACCGCCTCAGTTATACCTCAAAGTTTGGTTTCAAAAACATCCTGACAGCCTTAAGAGCACAACACATTTATTCTCATACATATTTATTCACATATTTTCTCTGTGGGACACAAGGTTGGCTTGATTTTACATCTGACTCGACAGGTTCAACAAGCAACTCCCTGCAGTTTGTTTAAATCAAACGCAAGAATACATTACAACGATTAGACTGTTGAATTATTTACATAGTATATCCTAATAAGTCCCCAGTGTCAGCATTTTCTACCATTATAAAATAAACATTTTAAAGGCTTAATATGCAAGATTCTCTTTTTTGTGGCTCATGTTATATCCTTTTTAATGTCACCAGGCAACATAAACAACAACGTGTTGACTTTAATGACGGCAGCAAGGATCATAGCACAGCCTCAGGACCATTACTAGTCTCTAAACAAAGCCAATTTTACTCTAACTGTGCACAGCCAGCTAGTTACTGGGGTTATTTTTGCTAAGGTTTCCTCTTCATTGGTGTTCATAATCAGGGACTTCAGCTTTTTATTGCAGGCAAAAACTAAGGCTACTTATTGCTATTTACAATTGAAAGTCTACGACCACAAGGGGGGAGCAACAACATCATTATAGCATCTGATACAGTAGCGCCATGACTCAAATGATAACACTTTGTCTCTGAAGCCATGATTAGATTCAAGCAGCAGAAAATGAAGCATCCCCAGACAGAAACGCACAGTTTTGTGGCTAAGTTAAAACAACCTCCACTGGCAGCCTCTCTGCGTCCACTGACTTAGGTTTGTACAAGAAAATAAATAAATAAAAGCCTTTATCGATTTTTGTGTTTCTGAAACACTAGGGCAGGGGTCATCACCAAAATTTGCTCAAACTTTCAAACTAAAATATATAAAAAAATCTGTCAAAAAAAAAATCCAACAACAAATAAATAAATATATATATTTTTCTTCTAGTTTTTTTTTTTTGTACTGAAAATATTTTCCATCATGTTTTCCAATTTTGATAATGTATGGCTCCAGACTAACTTTTTTCCATCACCATCCCAAAAGCCAGTTCCAACTATCTTCAAATGAATGTCAACTGTCCCCAAGTTTATTTAAATTCAGGCTTTAAGTTGGACACCCATGCTTTTTACTCTCAGTGGCCCACATTTATCAAAGTTGAGTAAAAATGGGTGCAGCTCTGTGCCAATCCTGGTGTCTGCACAACCGGCTGTTAATAAATCCAGAGACTGAAACGTGCGTGATTTGAATGAAACGCCCCTAAATATTCACTGCTCAGCTGGACTCGCCCACAGAGTTTACAGCATCAAGGCACGAAATATCGCTGAGATAGACCCTTCTTTGACACATCTGAGGCTTAAACATTTGCAGAAAGTACATATTTGATGTCTAACTTGTAAGTATACATGTTCCCATAATGCTTTTTTAAAGTAAAAAAATTATGATATTATGTTAAACAATAACCATGTTAAAAAGCACTGGAGAAAGAAAATACAATTGTCCCAAGACCAACTTCCAGACCGAGCCTTAGACCTAGCCTCAGACCCAGCGTCGCTACGATCCAGCCTCACCTGCTGAGTCTGATTTTGTTGCCCTTTTGCAAAGTGCGTTCACCATAAGCAGAAAAGAGACAACATAGACAGGTTTGTAACAGAGTGAACCCCTAGCCTAGAGCAAACTTTCTATTGCCGCAGCAGGCTCAGTGTTTATCCAGGAGCACATCTTTGAGCTGCCAAAGCCCGCCTTGACTAAACCCGGAGTCTGAGAGGGATTTAGCAAGACAGACGTGATGTGTTGGACATGGACCGTTTTCACAGCGACCTGACAGACACACCTGTAAAACTGTCCCAGCCTCACAACTCCAGGATGATCGAGTGTGGACCATGTGACTGTCAAATTAAAAGATAAACTTATCTTTTTGTTTAAATAAACCACAACCGACTGTTTTCTTGGGTGACATTACTTAGAGGCTCACAGAAGGCAGCACATGATCCACACGAACATTATTACATCTCTGTGACAAGGGCCTTCCGGGACGCTAGTTGATGATCACTGCACTGTCTACATTTCAAAAGGGAACAAACGTTTCTTTTTGAATCCACTGATGCATGGGATGCTGCACAATTGTTTGAATAAATGTTGAATTATTATTAGTGCGTTAACCACCATCACTGTGAAGGATTTGGGATTTAACTTGTTTATGTAGAGCAATACATTTTATTGATAGCCATTAAAATCATTAGACATAAGTCCCAATATTTCCCACACCTTTAAACTTTTACCAGCACATGATAATAATTTCAAACATGTTTCTCAGATACTACTCAGGTACTTTTACTGCTGCTGAGATGAACATTTGAAAGCAGCTCAACCGATGTCAAACAGACGACCACATGAAGAAAACAGTAAAAGTATCATTACAAATATGTCTAATATTCACAATGGGCTTAACAACATGGACTGAGGGGGTTTCTTCTGAATGTTCCAATCAGACAGCTTCATTATTCTGCAAATGAGATAAATAATGAAGTTGTTTTGTAACAAAATTAAAATGCCAGTCAAAGCAGGAAAGGATTTATTTAAACATTACTGCCAGACAGAGCATTATAAAAACTAATCAACAATCTTTGACTTGAACTTGTTTGTTTTCTTATATTCACACTGGATCTGATAAAAAAAAAAAAAACAAGTTAACTTTTATGGAAGACATTTTTGGACCTACTTTCTAATAACAAACAAAAGGCCAAATGGTTTCAAAAAGGTAAATAATGAGCCGAACAAAACCCCATTTGAGTTATCATAATTGATCTTAAACAAATATACACTTTTAAATTTGCAATGTATGTTTGGTTAATTATTGTTAAGAATTTTCCAGGACACTATTAATGTCCTGAATATGCACTTGTCCTTAAGGTTATGTATTTTATTCATTTCAAATTCAAAATATTTAAAAATGTCTGATTAATCTTTTTAATGCAGTGAAAGGGGGCATTTGCAGCTGCATCAATCATGTTTAAATTATGTTTATTAAGCTTTTATAACTTGGCCCAAGTCAGCTTGAGAAATGTCTTATTATGGAGTTTTCTATTTGTACACTGCCCTGCGTTATGTAACTATATCGTAGTCAGTTTTACAGCAAAGAGTTAATGTCAAAACTAAATAAAACTAAAAACATCTTTAGACTTTTTATGCTGTTTTTGTTGCGTAATATTCCTGTCTTTCTTACGTCTTGTCTCATCATAAAAGAAACAAAAAAGTGGTTCAGTCATTATTCTGAAGTCTGATGAAACAAAATGGCTCAAGCATCAATGTGACTGCTCAGTGTAAATAAAGTGATTATGTATTAATAAATGCATAGCTGCTTTTGCACAAAAAAAAAATAGTGTGTTTAAAATGCCAAATTTTGGGGGGGCAAAGACGTATTTAGTTTTAATGTTCCAATAAAAGTGGCCAGTTTATATACTGTATGTAATAATGGATTGCATTTTTTGCTTTGTTGCTGGTGAAGCATAAATGGGACACAAGTCTGACCGAAACAGGTGAGAGAAATCAATATCACAGAAAAGATCATAAGAGGGCTTCAATGTTCAAAAATGACTTGATTATAGATTGTTTTCTTCCAAACTGTCTTGAGTTACTTAACTGTATCTAGTGTTAAAGGAAAAATCCATAAAAAGGCAATGTTAAATTAAAGTTTTAAAATATCAACTCACACGCAGGTTAAATAACTTCTAAAACCATACAGGCAGTAAACCTTTGCACCAATCACACCCCACTTTGTTCTACAAATGGAAAAATAGTAATTGTTACACATTTTCCAGATATTGCAGAAATGTGACCCTGCAGGAGTTTGAAGAAAATCCTATGGACCTTGAACAAACATAAAAGTGATAAGAGCAAATACTGTGTCACAAACCTTCTCTTTTACAATCTTTTTATGAACTTATCTTTGAAGCAGACTTAAAAGAAGAGCTGTGGGGGGACTCCAGGGGGGTTTCTGTTTGCACTGTTGATGATTAAGCCCAGCTCGTGTTGTTTTTCTCAGTCTTTGGACAGTGCCCAGGTTTGTACGTATTAATACATTGAGCAGTGGGGGCCTGTGATGTGTGTGTGGGAGGAAAACTCCACCGGCGGCTTTAGTCTAAATCACACAGAGGCTAAAACAGACACATTACATGAACGCAGCCCGGGGATCTGCTGTAAAAATATACTACAGCTATGTGGTCCTCCTCCTGAGGAGAGATCTCTGAACTGGGAAAATGGAATAAAACATGATCATTTATTTCTATCTAGCCAATAAATAATGTTATCTACTTCCAATTGAACAGGACAGAACAACTCTGATGGATTGTTAACATTCCGTTAAGTGTCATTCAAGAGAGGCCTCCCATTTGACCACGTGAGATTTTCTTTAATCTTGATGTAATCAGTGCCCATAAAACCAGTAACCACATTTAAGTTTGGTATCTTTTTTAGAAAAAATCTGGGCTTCTGCAAAATTATAAAAGTTTCACGAGCCATAACTTCTGTTTACTTTATGACAGACGAATGACATTTTCAGACATTGTTCTGTGGGTTTTTTTTCCATTTAAAACATGTAGCGCTCAGTTGTATAGTTTTTATTTTATGACCTGCCAAATGTTGTATTCTATACTCTAACCATCAGACATCATTAATATTTCTGATTTATTCAAAATAAAAGAGATGACTTTACACTTTGTTTTACTTTGTTTTGTTTGTTGTATGACACATCCACTATAAAAAAAAAAAAAAACACTGTACAGGTTGAAACTGTGACAACTATTAACTTAGAGAAGCACAGCACACCGAATAAGTCGAGGAAATACCACAGAAGACAATGTGTCACTCTTATTCCAAACATTTATTTTAGCATTGTTTTGGCCAACTCCCCTTCATCAGGCTTCAATACAGACTGTTTGTGCATCACCCTCTTTATAGGCGTGGGGGCCTGTGTCTCAAAGACACTACTCTGTCAGTGTATCATGGCGGCACAACAAAATACACACAAACAGGGTATTACACACCAGATTTTACAAAACAATTAATTAAAATACCATCAGTTTATTTTTATTTTTATGCTCAGGCCCAAAGCTGCTGGGGTAAGCTCCAGTCACCCGCGACCCCTAACTGGACAAAGCGGTAGAAAATGAATGAATGAATGAATGAATGAATGAATGAATGAATGAATGTTTTTACACAACATTTCACCATTTTAATAAATACGATTTAGATATTTAGAATAGTCAGAACAAGGTTTGGAGCAAAACATTACACTGTAGTAAATACACTAAAGTAAGACTCAGGGCATAGTCTATTTAATCACATCCACAAATAATCATATCAGTGAAAGTATGAAAGAGCAGTCACTTATAATTTAATTTAATATTTAATATTAAGGCAATCACAAAATCTGAGCACAACTTTATCTAATACATAATCTAGTCAACCATCTTAATGGCACTTGTATATTCTTCCCTAGTATGCTCTTGGAAAGCTGAATATGCTAAATAAGTGCATTTCCGCTGCAGTAAATCTGCCATCACACTGATAAACTAGGAATCTAAATACAAAGGATGAAAAGTGGTTTGGAGTTTCTAGTAATTTAAGTGAAGTGACCCAGAAATGTTCTTGAGTACGTTTTAGAAAAGTTATGGTTGGCGTAAAAAGTAAAATGGCTCTCTCCATTTCTCACTCCATGGGTTTTTCCACTCGTTGAACAAGTAAGCTCACAATCGAATCTGAGCGGACAGTCCATTAGCTCAGTGTGCAGCGAGGGAACTAAGAGAGGCTGACGACTCTGGGAAGGACTGAAAGTAGGCTGTCCAGGACTTCTGCTTGAATTTAACAATAGTATTTGCAAAGACAGTGGTGAAAGGGACCAAAAAAACAATAGAGAGCATTAAAAGAAAACTATAAAATCAACAATGACTATAGATGGGAACCAAACAACTGAGAGGACACAAATAATGCAACAAAAGGACAAAATGTCACAGTGTCACACAACAGCAGTCAGTAGTAGGTCAATAGGGTACACAGGTTATAACAGTGTGGGACAGTTTCTAAAAAGTGGAGATGAACTCTGCAGTCTCTTGATTGGACAGGTGTCCCAGGTTTGAATGTCACGCCTGGAGTATGGCTGAAAGGTCACTGCTTGGTCGGATATTGTATAGTTTATTTTTCATCCAGCATTTCAGCACACAGGTGAGAACGAACTACACTGAACGTGAACCTTGCCCTTAGTGCATATGATTTACAGCATAATATAAAAATAACCCCCTGAAAACCCAAAACCTTTTGACAGAGCATGAATGAGCAAGCATTGTCTGTAAAGCTATTGAAAATATGAAGTTTGACCCTCTGAGGCTGCCGTTATTCTTAATCAAATCCATGATTGACTCCTGTCTAATCCATGAATTTCCTCCTCAACCAAGTCATGACCCTGACCCTTACAGTGGAAATGTAGCTTGTCTACCCTACTTAACTGTTTTATTTTTAGGTCAGTATATTCTTCGGTGGTAAACAGGTTCTGAATCATGGAGCTTCAACAAAACAAGAAAAAAAGAGCAGTGGTGATCTGTTCCTTGCCAAATAGTGAGCCCACATTTTGCTTTTTCCATCCAGCCTCATATCCTGAAGGTTACCAAGACTTCTGTGTCACCTTAAGGAGTTTTCGGTTTATAAAGCACAAGGCATCATGCTCTTTTTTTAATTCTGTTTTGAAAACTTAAAGTTGATTTTTAAATGTGTTTACCTCGTAATTATATCCAATTAAAAAGTTAATTATCAACTACTTGTGAACAATTTAGAATAGTAGACCAAGAAAAAGTGGTATAAAAAGTGCTAAATCAAATAAACAACATTTTAAAACGCTACTTTTATCTAAAGTCAGAAAAGTTTCTAAATGAGAACCAAAGTTGTGACATGTGCTAACAGTTATTAAAGGCACAGACACTCCACATGTTCTTATCAGACACGTGGCAGAGGAACTTTAAATGGGGGGGTTGGATGTTTTGAGCCAAACTGAAGACGTGGGAGTCTTTGAGAACTGGATAATAGAAGTTAAGATGCACGAATGATGAAATAAGAGGATACAGCCTTTAGCACAAGAACAGCCTTGCATTAAGTTTAGAAGAAAGCGAGTGCTGTTAGAAACTTGGAAATACAAACCAGGTCTGAACCAAAGGGCTGCACTATGACACAAGCTGGACCGAACCAGGCCATTCGAGTGGGCTTGTAATAATAAGTATCACAAGAACAGTTATTAATGTCTTAGAAAAGCCATTTATGTGCGTTACTGGACATGGGACTTTTAGTGCTTTTTACCGTATATGTTAGTGTAATGATCTAATGAGGCCACCTCTGTGACACAGGAAATACAAGGTTTGGGCTTGACAAAGTGAACTTAACCAAAGATTTAACTGTGTAAAGTACACCCCTCAGGGCAGAACCCGGACTTAATCAGAAATAAACCAAGACTACACCAGGCAAGAGTATGCTAGAGCTAAATCAGGACTAGGACTAAAATTTAAACCAGATTGAACAAAGACTGACAACCAGGGCTGAACCAGAACTAAACCAAGGCTAAAGTAGTATTTTACTGGGATTTTACCGGGACTAAACAAAGGCACTAAATTGTGTCTAAATTTGGATTAAACTGGGGCTGAACAAGAACGATCAAGGACTAAACAAGTTCTTCTGCCTGAAACATCCAGAAAGTCTCCAGACAATCATTTTCTGTGAGTTGTCCAAGGACAAATTAAAATTCACCAACATACACCAAACACCATTTAAAACAACCTAAACTGACCAAAGTGCTGTAAAACAAAACCAGGTTAGACAAAGCTATTTACATAAATTAGGCATCTCTGTGCGTTATCAGATTAATGTACAAATGTATCCTCATATACCATTTCAAATGAATTAGACACTTCAGCTTCAATTAGATGCATTCAGTCGGACAAATGTTTCATAAACAGCATTACACAATAAAAAAATTACTTAAAGTTTGCCAAATCGATGCTATTGTAAAACCAACACAATTCAGATCCATGGAAAGGCAGCATCAGTTTCAGAATGTTTTGCTGAATTGAGGTGAATGTTTGATGTAAAAATAGGATGTGAAATTACCAGAGACAGTTCTGAAACATACCGGGTGTGACTCATCTGGATCATATTTTCATCCCCTTTACATCACACACTTACAAAAGCATTAGTCTTTGTAATGAGGTCTTAATCTACCTCAGCGCACTCGTGATATAAGCCTCACTGACATTCTCCATTTCCCACACTCTTCTCTCAGCCCTGGTGTCAAAATGACACTGCATTTTGTGTCTCTTTGTGTATATCTTTTATGTTTTAGCTGCTGTTAAATATCTAATCATCCATATTTCCAAGTCCATCATAATTTTGTGGTAAAAGCCAACTGCATTACTTTTGTTTGAGTAGTGCTACTAAAATAGTCTGTCAGGGATCACAAAAGAGTCCAGACCCGCCGTCTTATCTGACACAGTTGGAGGTCAGGGCCTTGTTTCAGTCAATGGCTCACTGAATATTTAAGTTTATAATAGAATTGTGTTATAAAAAAGGGGGTTACATTAGTGACCTAGAATCCTAGAAGACGACTCACTGCACCAGGCTCGACAGAAAGACAAAGAGATCGATCGTGTAAAGTTGATTATTATACAATAAATGCATTGGGAAAGGTACTTTTTCCCCTCATAACCTGGTCGCCACGAGGAAGACTGCTTAGCTTAACCAATACTTTCTTGTCATTCTTTGTTTTTAAAATAATACAGAAGATAATTAATTATTATTAAGTAATAACCTTGACTATTCAGGACACTATCTTCTCATTGAGGATTTACCCAGTTTTTGACCAGGTTTTAAAAATATGGGGTTCATGCAACACATTGTGTAGCATTGTCTGAGGTGTTTTTTTAAACATATTCAAATGTGGTCTCATTTGATAAACTATCTAGGGGCCTCTACTCAACACTCAGTGCTAAAAAAAAGACATTAATGTGTTCTGACGAGGCACATTTCGAGCCTTCCACATAAATTAAGAGGTCACTTCAGTCACTGCTTATGAAACACTAATCTTGTTGATTTGTTTTGGACTGAGGCTCCCGACAGGCACACACTAAAAATGACAAGGAATAATGGCTTTGTAACTCAGGCAATCTATCCATCTTACCTTGATTAGTTACAATTTATGCTTTACAATATAACTCACCTCAAAAATGGGCTAAAAATAGTTATAGTTAATAGTGTGAATTGTATTATAATTAAATGTTTATGTTCATTTATAAAAACATTTTTAACCACCTTCATCTCTGGACCATTGTCTGTCGTCTCCATCTGTTTAACATAAGCTCAACATTAAGCACATTACTTTCAAAAGAAACTACCTCCCACCCTCTATTCTTCTGCCTCTTCAAAAGCCTTACAGCTGCTCTAACCTTGCCTAAATAGACTATAATACTTCCCTTATTTGTGTCTTGAAGCAATACAAACGTGTCTTTGTGCAGCTTTAGGTTTTTAATGTGTCTAAAAGAGATTCTATAAACACTGAATGGGACAGTACATGTATTTATATAACTTTGGCTAGCTGATGTGCAGTAGGATTGTTTGTTGTACTTTTGAACAATGTTCTCAGCTGCAGAATCAAGTTTCAAGACCTCCTCCAGAGGAAAATGTGATTTAATGTGATCCTGAGAGATCAGATCTGAGGATGCATTTGGACGTGTCCTGTGTAGCATGTATCTGGATGTATTCAGATTTCTGCGGAGGCGTAAATGAGACTCGTTTGCATTGAGAGATGGTAAATGACACAACAGAACTTTTGCATCAGTGGCTTATATGATCAAGGTAATGCTAATAAATGGTAAAAAAAAAAAAAGCACTGTTGTGAGTGCACAGGTAAACAGCTGGTGTGAAAAAAATGGACCTGCATTTACTGTACATAGCGCTTTTTTGTTCCCTTCTCAGTCACTTTACACCATGTTTCCTTTGACCCCATTCACACACGTTCCCTCCTGGAGCAGACAGAGAGAGGTTCTATACACACGGCCCTCACCGCACATTTGACAGTAAAAACTGTAGGAGACCCAATGCATTCCAAAGTCAGAAAAATTCTTAATTAAAGTTATGCAGCCGTAACCAGCAACATTCAGCAATACATCATTCAATTGTTTCAACGTTGTGTTTTAAAGCATTAGAAAAGGAAAGATCTGTGCTTGTACATAGAATAGATTTGCAAGTTAGAGTTCTGGTGGTATCACAGGCATCCTAGAAAAAAAAAAAAATCCAGATTTATTAATGTTTATCATAGATTAAGAGTGACAAAGCCCACTTCTATTACAACATAGAACAAGTGCTGGAACGAAGCAGGAGAACTCTACAAACTCGGAGGGCACCTTGTTCTTTAACAGCGCTGACATCGAGGAAAGGTGTGCTGGAGCCAGAATGAGCGACTCGGCAGTGTGCCCGCCACATGAGTGCTTTATGGCTCACTAATGCAGATTATTGACTCCTGGGGTATAGAAGCATCTAAATCAGTCCCCATAGGAAAGTTAGGTTAGAACTCCACATCTGCAACTGGAACACATTAAAGCGCTTACGTCCCGGTCTCTCTTGACTGACACTTGCGATGCGTAATGTGCCTCAGATGTTTACAGGTGTCGATCTGTTATTTCTCAGGTTGTATGTGTGTTTTTATATTGTGTTTGCCAGAGCAGTATAAGCCTCAGCTCGGGGCAGAACAGCAGACAGACTCGTTCAAAAGTCTCCCACAATCCTCTGGATCAAGACTGTGGCCCACCAACGCACATCAAATCAGACTTTTCACAGAGATGTAGGCGAACACTTGTCTCCTGAGCAACAAAAACAGAGGCGACCTGCAAAAATACACCATCAATTCAAAGTTATAATGCATTTGGGAAAATAGGCTCTACAAGGTCTTTTATTAAAGGATGTTTAAAAATGTATTTGTGCAACGCAATCTATTATGTTAGAGATTTCTCTTTTGAAGTAGGGTTGTATGTGAGACTTCATATTGTTAGAGTGTTACTTTGTGTATTTATTGTCTGTCTGAACTTATTCATAGATGCAGTACAACTATACGTGCATATATCAGAGTAAAGACAATTTAAAACTAAAAAGAGCCATTTTATAGTGTCATCATTTTTGGTGCCCAGAATGTCCAGTGAGTCAAATGTAGTGCAATCAAATTTCCCTCCTTATAAAATTTATAATGAAACCATAATGGTTCACATGTCTTTAAACTAAAATTATACATATTGAATATGACACACTACGTAAAATTTGTACTCATTGTTTTTGTACTGTAGTATAGAAGTACAATATCTGTGAGACTTTTCGTGTTACGCCAGCACCATATTGACAGAGATAATTAGTCACTCGATGTACAAAACTGTCCTCTTTTTAGGCCTCCTAACATACTCAGTTATTTACAGAACAAAGTATCTGTTCAGACGCACCGTACAGTACCTCTTTACGGCCATTATTTTGGGTACAAATGGTTCAACGGTAGTGTTCTCCTCCCAGTAACTACAGGCCTCTCTACCAAACGCTGAGTAAAGAGCACGGACACAGCTGTAGAGGAACGTAAAGTGTAGTAATGAAAGCACAGTTTAAAAAAAGTAGAGCTGCATTCTTTTTGTTGTTAATGTGACATTGGTCAAACAAAGCAACACATTTAAAGTATTTTCAGAAAGGAGAAAACAAAAGGCAGCATTGCAAACCTAATGTAAGTTTCTGAGTAAAAAAGAAAAGCATCTCCAAAACGCAGATGCAAATAAAAGAGAACTTGCAAGACAAACGTTAAGAAGAAATAGTTAAAGGTGAATATTTATGAGTTTTTGTAGAAAACAGCCAGAAAAGATGATTTTTTTCCTTAAACAAAAAAATAAAGCTGGTAATAATGTAAGTTCATAAGTCAAGTGTTTACCATTGCATCAATTGGGAACCTCATGCACCGTTCACACGCAGTGGGTATTTTTATTATTATTCTCACATTTTTATTCAATTCAAATCATGACTAAGGAAACCTTTTGTTCTGTATAAATTATTCTAGTGTTGTACAAACCTTTCTGATAGCATCATGTTTGATGTAAATGTGTTTAGTGACCATATTGTTCAGAGTGAATGTACTCAGAGGGTGGGATCAGAGCGAGGCTTAAGGAAATCATCCGAAAAGAGGGGACGAGTACATTTACATTCAAAAACGTGTTCCCAGTAAATGCATCTAAATAAGGGTCATTACTGCCCTGTCAACAATCATTTCCCAAAAATACACCAGGCAGCTTTGGTGGCATTGGTTTAGCAGCTGAGCTTCAGAAAAGAACAGAAGATGAAAACAAATGGGAAAATGCATGTTCTCGGTAAATCCCAAGAAATTCATTGGACACAGCTACGAATGAGCCACAGGAGTCATTTGTCTTTGAAGGACATTTTTCATACCAGATATACAGTGCCTTGCAAAAGTATTTGGCCCCCCTTGAACTTTGCGACCTTTTGCCACATTTCAGGCTTCAAACATAAAGATATGAAACTGTAATTTTTTGTGAAGAATCAACAACAAGTTGGACACAATCTTGAAGTGGAACGAAATTTATTGGATATTTCAAACTTTAACAAATAAAAACTGAAAAATTGGGCGTGCAAAATGATTCAGCCCCTTTACTTTCAGTGCAGCAAACTCTCTCCAGAAGTTCAGTGAGGATCTCTGAATGATCCAATGTTGACCTAAATGACTAATGATGATAAATGGAATCCACCTGTGTGTAATCAAGTCTCTGTATAAATGCACCTGCACTGTGATAGTCTCAGAGGTCCGTTTAAAGCGCAGAGAGCATCATGAAGAACAAGGAACACACCAGGCAGGTCCGAGATACTGTTGTGGAGAAGTTTAAAGCCGGATTTGGATACAAAAAGATTTCCCAAGCTTTAAACATCCCAAGGATCACTGTGCAAGCGATAATATTGAAATGGAAGTAGTATCAGACCACTGCAAATCTACCAAGACCCGGCCGTCCCTCTAAACTTTCAGCTCATACAAGGAGAAGACTGATCAGAGATGCAGCCAAGAGGCCCATGCTCACTCTGGATGAACTGCAGAGATCTACAGCTGAGGTGGGAGACTCTGTCCATAGGACAACAATCAGTCGTATACTGCACAAATCTGGCCTTTATGGAAGAGTGGCAAGAAGAAAGCCATTTCTTAAAGATATCCATAAAAAGTGTAGTTTAAAGTTTGCCACAAGCCACCTGGGAGACACACCAAACATGTGGAAGAAGGTGCTCTGGTCAGATGAAACCAAAATCAAACTTTTTGGCAACAATGCAAAACGTTATGTTTGGCGTAAAAGCACCACAGGAGGAATGGGCAAAAATTTCAGCCTCTCGATGTGCAAAACTGATAGAGACGTACCCCAAGTGACTCACAGCTGTAATTGCAGCAAAAAGTGGCGCTACAAAGTATTAAGTTAAAGGGGCTGAATAATTTTGCACGCCCAATTTTCAGTTTTTTATTTGTTAAAAAAGTTTGAAATATCTAATAAATTTCGTTCCACTTCATGATTGTGTCCCACTTGTTGTTGATTCTTCACAAAAAATTACAGTTTCATATCTTTATGTTTGAAGCCTGAAATGTGGCAAAAGGTCGCAAAGTTCAAGGGGGCCGAATACTTTCGCAAGCCCCTGTAAATACTATATGTTTCACACTAGCTGTGGGTGCAGTAATTCTAATTTTGATTTAAAGCTTTATATTATGTCTTTTTTATTTAAGACTTATAGCAGCTTCTCAAGGATTAAAACATTATTACACTAGACCTGAATCCAGGTTTTAACCCAGAACTAAACAAGGACTGTGTAAGAACAAAACAAGGCCAAACCTCGGACCAAAATGGGGCACTCAAGGCCAAACCCAGGAGTAAGGGGTGTATGATAAATGCCCAAAAAACAACATAAATCTTTATTATTTAACTTTTTAACGTCGGCCCCAAGCTAAATTATTTTTGTCTCAAATCTTAAAAGAAAAATTGACATTAAACCCGTTTTCACTGATTTTGTTTCATTTTTAGAGCATGTCCCTGCAGGGCTACCGTAGCTGTTCACATGCTCCAAGAGAGGGATGTGAAGCACCACACGTGTAGGTTCTTCCTTTTTGACCACCAGATGTCCCCACAAAGTCATAACCTACACATCCTACCATTAACACATTACTACAATTAAGTGGTTTTCTGAAAAGACATTAACTATTTCCAACACTTTTCCAATTTATATGAGGTAGGATAGTGTAGTGCTGTTGCAAACCTAAAATGAATTCACCATTAAAAGGGTTTGAACATGGAGCAAATACGTAGATAATGTTGCATAACTGTTTACAGGTGTTTTAAAAATAGGTTTGTGAGCAAGAACATCCAGCTTTTAACTCAGGACTAGACCAGGACCAAAGTTAAGTCTAATCCAAGGACTTGGCATAAATGAGACAGACATAATTTAAAGCTAAAGACAAAACAAAACTTATCCCAAAGAAATATCCAGTAGTCAGAGGAATCTTTTACTTTTTGAGTCATACCCCATTCCCACAACTCTACCTCCTCCTGCTTCTTAATAAAAGCATCCAGACTTTCACAGGTTTGAGCACAATTTGTTTGAACGTTCTCTTGACAATTAGATTTATTTTGAAGAGTGAACGAGGCTTTAGAGAAAAACTGTTTACAGTCAGGGCCCCGGTCTTTTCCCGGCAGAGTACATCAGATCAACTTTGTCAACGATCTCTTTTAAATATCTTCAAGAGCCTATGTTTTTATGTCTTTTATTGGTCTTACAGATTGTTTTCTTGTGTTTTATGCATTTTCCTTTAAAGCAAACAGATTTTATCACGAATGTTTTATAGCCACCCGTGAAGCACTTTGTTACTTAGAGATTTCAAAGTGCTCTTTAAATACATTACCCTCCTTATTTACAGTCTAATCTTGAGTCTTTATTCACAGAGACAACAAATAGATCTCTTTTTAAAACTGCTTGCCTTCACAATACTTTAGCTGTCAGATCAAAACTGCTTTCTTTCCAAAATGATAACAGCAGTGAATCATAGCATGAACCAAGGACAGAGACTGAAAATATGTGCTTGTCTGAGACTTGACCCATGCAGCTGCACAAAAGACCTGTGTGAGAAAGGCCACAGTTATTCATTTAATGTTATCAGTCAAGGCCTTTGCAGTGTTTTGTGGTAAATAATGACTCGGCAGAAAGAGAGGAGTCAGGGCTTCACAACAACAGGAGCATGCAGAGGCTGACTTTAGTCTGCTTTACTTCACCTTTGGTTCAAGGTTTAGCCCTGTTTAGTGAAGATCATGAGACAATCGTCTAGTTCTAGTTAAGCCATGGTTTTTAGAGAAACACTCACACAAAAGGCCAGTGTATTTGGGTTATTAACAGCTGTTCCTTATTTCCATGTCTGCCACCTGTCTGCACTCACACTGACACAAGCCTGACCATGAACCTGAGCATGGCTGCCTCTTGCTAATCTGGCATTATGTTATTGTAAGGCGTTCCTTTGTTTACAATAAGCACGTTTTTGTTCTGTACAAAGGAGAGCACAATAGAACAATACATAGAGCGACACTAGTGACTACGAGGTTTATTTTGCATCAGCCCAATGTTTAACAGTTAATACAAATGACTCAAAGGCTTTGCTAAAGAGTCTAGAGTTCTTAAAATAAAACCTCTGAGATGTGAGCCAATGGTCTCCAGCACCGATGTGCCTCTTTAAGCTATTATGTCTATTTAACCCCTACATTATCACCCCACAGGAGTTGATTGTCCAGGTGGAAGCAGAAAGTATGGTGTGTCCACCTCTTTCTTGAAACTCCAGGAAGTGTGTCATACTTGAGCCTGATTGAGAGCCCCCACATTAGTCGAACATGCCATGTGTTTTATTTAAAATGTGCTTAGGCCTGGTTTAGTTTTATAGAGATTGATATTTAGTACTAGTTTTGTTTGTATTTAATCCTTATTCAGCTTTTTTTTTTTTTCTTTTCTGTTTTACCTCTGGTATAGCTTTAGTTTTAGTCCAGATTTTTGTTTCTTGTTTGATTGTTAAACACTGCTGGAGCGTACAGGACATTTTCAGAGACAGCTATAGTTTATACTGTTGTTAGCGGTAAACTTTAAGCCCTAATGCACTCTGGGATGACTCATAGCATTTAAAGTAAACAAGATGCCTGCCTTTATGAGTCTCTGCGATTCAAAGGCGGCACCAAGATGTGTTATTTTCCCATTAACACATGCTTGATTGCACTGCAGACTTCATTACAGCTCAGAGCACAGCAGATGAGGAAAACGCCTTCACCGGATTTTTCTAAATGTAATCAGAGTGTGCACACAAATGGTTTTATTATAAAGAGACAAAACAATAGAATAAATATATGGATTTGAGATGTGGGCAAATAGAAACAACACTGATGAATGATAATGGTGGCTTTAGACAAACACAAACAAACAGTGAAATATCAAACTTTAATAAATACACAGCCAGAAAGTAGGACTGATTAATATAAAGAAACTATCACAGTACAACAATCTAACTAGTAATTTTAAAGTTTATTATATTTTGTGTTTGGTTTTTCTTCCTGAAGGTCACATTATGTAAAAATCAAAATGTTGCATGGAATTATGGGATGTAGTATTTAATGGTTAAAGGTATATTGTTTAAATTGTATATTGTGGAACAAAATGGAATACATGAGACATCTAATACTACAGATATATACTACAAACAGAACACCGCTAAAGAAGAAGCACGTAAATGTGTTTAACACACTTTTTTTTATCTCAAGGTTTGCAACATTTGATTCTTTTCAAAGTATTTATCTAAAGTGAAATCAGGCTTATTTTAACTAGGTCTGCTTATTGACAACAGTATGTCCCTGCAGGGCTCCTATAGATGCTCACAAGCAGTAAACAGGAGCACACTCCATCTTTAAATTCCAGCCTTTCAAACATAATGCTCAGTAATACCTTTGAAGGAATTTGTAAGGATTTTGTTATGTCTATGTAAAAAAATGAAATTTAAAAACTAAACACAACCAGTAAATAAAACAACAAAACTTACTGCACAGTGTGTTTAAAAATCCACAACAGCTCAACACAACTGCAAACCCATAGTTCTGTCTGCTCTGGCTGTTAGGTCACGAACATAACACAGGTTCTCTGAAAACCAGTTTCAGTTTGAAAACCTCGTGAGTGATTCTGATGGAGACTCCTATATTCATTTCTATTAGAGTCTTATTATTGATTTCTGGTGTGGTCATAAAATATTTCTGCTTTCAGTTCAGGTTTATTTGAATTGCACCATCATTTGTTTATCAAAGCTTTAGTTTATTTTCCAACACACACAGATAACACACAGACACATAAAAGAATAGAGTTCTGCTGATGAATGGTCATCCCGTCGAAGTTGGAACAGCAACTTAAAAAATGACAGATTCATTTGTGGCTCTGGAAAAGACATCTAAAGAAGAGCGGTATTATCTGCTTTCTTCAGAGATGGCTATGTTTGATATTGTACTTTGAAAAACTCTGTGCGTTGAGTTTACATACACAAACCCACGTGAGAACGACTCTGAAGTGGGGCCCTGCGGGGGTTCGCTCTTGGAAATGATTCTGTCAGAAAGATGGATTTGGCCCTGCTGCTTCCACAGAAGCATCTCAGAGTTTAGAAACTACAAAGATTTTGTTTGTGGTTGTGGGAATCTGGCCCTTAAGGTGCGTCTCATCGATCAGACTGTGACTTTTGTGGAGTCAATGACGTCCCAGCTTTTCTGTTTGATGCTTTAAACAGCTGTTGATATTTTCATTTACACTCATGTTTATGCTGATGTGATGCTAGTTTATCTCATTAAACATCTATCACTGCTCTCGGCGTCATCCTGTCACAGCTGCATTTCTGGTCTAAAGCAAACGCAATACTTTATACTGCAATTTTTACTGCTGCAATTTAGAATCCATCTCACTGCAAATAATGCAGAGAGCACATCCTGCAAATATTTCCACAATGTATTGTAAAATAAAGCTCATGTGTCCTGAATCCATCCTGAATGTCTTAGGCTGGCTTTGACATGTCACCTGTTTCTATTTTGTAGTTCACAACAAAAGAATCTGAATAATGTTGGTATTATAAGACATATAAAACATTTTAATCTTACAGTAATTAGTAGATTTTGCTCTGTAGACTAGCCGGTAGGTATATAAACCATTACTGTGTGAAACTATTAAGCCATTATAACAAAATTTGAAAAGACATAATGCTACAAAAGGCTATAACAATAAACACTAGAACTAATGTGTGTTCCCTGTTGTTCATTGTAGGGTGTGCAAACCGTTAAACCAGTAAATCTAATTGTGGCAGGGGCTCTGTGCAGTGCATGGTATTGTAAATAGTTATTGTGATACAGAATTATATCCCTGTTTGTTTCTAAAAGCATGTTGTCAGAGTAAATGCAGGTGCTAGAATCAAAAGATCAATCATGTATGAGGCATCAATATCAGTGGTTTCACAAAAGAAATCAGCAACTAAAAACTATTGAAAATGTCAGTAAAAACTTACATAGTGCAGCTGATAGTGGTCTGACAATGAAAATAAAAAAATTATAATGATTCAGAAATGTTAGATGGTGATTAACTGTGGATATGAAACATTAAACTTATACCTAAAAAGGTATTTAACTGAAAATACCTTATATTAATGCTTTATAAGATCATTTTTCACAAAGCTGCTGAAGGGACAAAGATAAAGCAGCTTTATTCCCCAAAGGCACACTGTTTTTTTTAATCAGCTCTGGATTAAACTTAATTCAGAACAAGCCCAACAAGGACAGTATTCATTTCACAAACTAATAAATCAGATTCAAATAAAAAACAAGCCTTGAACTTCCAGTGACCTCACCTGTAAATGGGGTCCTGCATTATCATCATTTTGCTCTCGTCCCACGTCCACTCCTTTTTCTGAAAAACACAAAAAACAAAAGAAGAGAATACTTTTAATGAATAAATAATACACTTGGTGTAAATTAAAAATATCTCCATTGGTTTGTGACCAGTCCTACTTTTGAGACCTTTATTTCGATTTTCCATCGTATCATTGTGAATAAATCAATTTCCCCGTTTAATGTCAACTTAAAAGTGCACAAGAATTATTCATATTGATTCCAATCTGCAGTGCTTTGTTGATTTAATCGTCCCGTCTTTCATAAATGTAGACAGACCGCTGACCGCCACACTTGACATTTGGCGTCTCTCTGAGGAGCCAAACAAAACAGACACATCAGCCAACCTTTCCTTAATCGGACACTGAACGCCTCGTGATGGCTGAAATATTAATTTCAATTCAACCAATCAAAGCGACACAAAGCAGGCTTTTATTCAAATCAAGTTCGCCACAATTATCATATGAGAAGAAAAATAGTGACAAAAGAAGATGTTTATATGGATCTGAAGACACATTTTGAAGCATTATCACTGCACTGAGAAGGCGAGTGGTGTCTGCTGTTTGTATATGAGCTTTAAACCAAAATTAAATACAAAGATGTGTTGCCATTAGCTATCAGCGACAAAAAACATAAGTAGCAGAAGATTGTTTACAATATATTTCCCAGCCTTCTTAACTTAACTCATGACAGCTGCACCATTTCATTCATTTTAAGAGCTCTATATTTAAGTGCTGCTCATATTTAATACAACATAGATCATGAATATATGAAGCAAGAAGCTGACTCATTTTTCTTCTTCTTTCATTTCTTTGTTTATATCCCTGTTTTAGTGACTGTTGGGACCCATAATAATGTGTTGGATGTGGCTGTTCAAAAGTCCGTTAAGTGAGAATACCCAGCATATTCACTGAATTTTGTTTATATTTATTTAGAAAAAGCTTTGCAGCACAGACAGACAGTAAATGGTGGTTTTTCCAATCACCAGAATCCTTCTTCCAGAGTCGGCTCCTCCAAAGCCAAGGCTAGTGTCCTGAGTAACTCCATGAACGTCTACGGGCCGCATCTAAAACCCCAGCCGTATTATTTTTCTCTAAATAAAATACTTAAATGTTTTGTGTTTTACAAGTTATGTTAAAGGGAGTTATGAATAGTTAGTTACCTTGGCTGATTTTATTTATTTTTATTTTATGTAGCGCCTGTTTTTTGTGAAATGAGAACTGCCGATGGGAACTGATTAGACACACCTTCTGCTGCAGGTGATGACCTGGATTCCTCCAGAGTCCTCCCAAGGAAGGATCCTGGAGATTAGGAAATGGCATATATTTCAGGTTTTCCATTATTGTTAGCACACACAGGATATCAATATTGATCAATCTATAATGATCTAATCAATTGTAAAATATGTGTTTATGGCCAAATGTTGCAGCAGGTAATGAGCAGGAAGGATGTAAAGGCATGGGGCAGACAGGAACAATCAGATGAGACCTTGTCCTCTGCTACATTTTACTTTTAAAAACATACACAGCAATAACAAATAATTATAACATATTACAGTTTAAAGGTTTGGATTTGAAGAAAAACTACAATAGTCTAAGCTTTCCAAATCATGGATAAATATACACACAGTTTGTTTGCCCAGGAAGAAAGCAGGCTGTTTGTTTGGTAGCTGTTTTAATTAAAGCAACACTTAGGATATACACCCACTAATTATGTTTAGAAGGAAATACTACAGCTCAATATTAATCTTGCATATTTAAGAAGCGTGGACAATTGTGTTGATTGGCCTTGTCCCCCACAGTTACACAGTGGAATAACATGGAGAATCTTCTTTATACATCACATTTCACAGTGAGATTATACAATATCTGCTCTGTCCATTCACTTTCTGAACAAAGCAGATGAGACCTGTCTGTCCTGAGAAGGTTTGTGCCATGTCAAGCCTCTTTATTCTAGAGGCCAGCCTTTTGACACGCCCCCAGAGTGAATAACCATTCAAATCTGGCCCAATTACTCTAAGGCTAAGCATTTCAATGATTTAGATGTTGTGTATTTTTGGGGGGCAAAAAGTGACAGTGTTTTCACAGTGTTGTTCTAAATTTCTAGTTAGTGTTGGACTGGCACAATACTAAAAAATGGTCCCGACTTGAAAAACCGAAGTCTGGACCTAAGTGAGCTCAATGCTGCGTACATGTTCGTTTTTACTTTGACGTTGCCATTACCCTTGTCTTGTAGATTTATATTCGGTCTCGTCTTTTCCTCACTGCCTCAGGCCATTAGTCTTGTTTCTAATCTCTAGTTCCTACCACTATCGCATCAAATCATGACAAGGATCTGTGGGGATCTCTGCTGCATACAGGATAAGGACAATTAAAGCTGCCATCTTAAAGTGCCATCTGGTGCTTTACATCCCTTTCAATCACCTGCTTGATGGAAATACTGAATTACTGCACCAAATGCTAACTAAACATCATATAATTATCATTACTAATAATTGTCATGTATGATTTACAGTCAGTATGTCATAACTCATTCCATCAAAATCCAGCAACATGTGTCATTGTGTTTCTTTAAGTCAATTTAAAAGCATCATATGTTAGATTTCTGAGGAATAATCATAAACAAACCTGGCTCCATTACTTATCCTCTCTTTGAGTGACCTTTACTGAAGTCAAGGTTTATTATAATTATTTTATAGACTCTCGTCAGATAATTTTTTGGTATTTCACGTTTTTGGAAGAGGGCTGCAAATTCATCTTTCAATAAATGCTTCAGGGTGTTATAACTACCAGGATGACTGAGACGTCTTCTAACAGAGAAACACAAGCAGCTGATGATAAATGTGTGGAATGGCATTTGCAAAGAAATTAAAACCTACAGTATTTTCCAAACAATGCTGGACATGCTGCAATAAATAGTATATAGAGCATATTAATAATGATACCAGTGCAGCAATACAGAAATACAAAATACAATACAAAACGTGATGATTTTTTCTTAAGTAATTGCTTTTAAAGCACGGATGAAAAGCTTGTGGAGGCAGTGTGGCACAACAGTTACTGGGGACTGATGGTTTGAATGATGTTTATGTAAATAATTTATTATCACAGAGTGTTTAGAGAGAAGCTGCACAATGAGGATAAAATTCAAACTGGGTATGCATGTGAAGGTGAATTAATGAATTTAAATGTCACATATGAATAGGAATGAAAGCGAGTGTGGATGGTCTGTCTATAAGTGTTAACCCTGCGATTAACTGGTGATTGTCCAGGCTCACGGCCAAACAGCTGGAATAGGCTCCAGCTTCTCAAATATGGATGATATAGATTTGAGACTCCTGGAATTTTAAAAGCTGACTGAATTGTAATCCTTGTAATGACTAAAGATTACTCACTTTCTTCTTCTTCCTGAGTGCAACCTTGACTCCGTCGACAGAGACCACAATGTTCACCTTCTTCTTCTTGATGTTTTTCACCTTGAACTCGTACTGTAAGGAGAGCACACACAGACACAGATGCATTAATATCAGAGGGAGAAATGGCAGGTTGTGATTTATTGTTACATCCTTTCAAATATTTGCGAGGGGTCAGCACTCACTCAGTCTGATGAGACATGGCTATGAGACTGCACCATTTATTTTAACAAGGGTTTAGAGCCCGAGACGTTCAACTAAAGGCAACAAGAGACAATGGACAACATCATTCAATTCAACAAGATGAATCAGCAAAAGAAATGTATCTAATGTGGATTAAGTGGTGCAGCTTTTCTAATGTAATGTAATATAATAGGTGCACTTCTACAGCCATGATCAGACTAAGCATTGAAATGAAAACTGGGACTTTTTCAGTAGATAAAAGGCAAGGGCACAAGCTGAATGGCTATAGTTTCCAATTCTTCATACGACACCACATCAAGAAAATGACTTTATCTACCTAAATGAACACTTAAGTTTACTTTGGCAAACAACAGACAAACGCTACGATACATAGTTATACACAAATGCTGCCTAAAACTGTTTTATGCCCGAATAAAATAATTGAGCACCTTTTTAGCCAAGTAACTCTTTTTTTATTGTTTACAATATAATTTAATTTTTGTTTTCTTTTTATTTTTGAAGATGGCTGAACTTATCTAAAACTAAAGCTACAGTGTGTAGTTTTGACTGCATCAAGTGGTGACATTACCCCTCAACCTCACAGCTCTTCTTTCTATGGCCATTGAGCACCTACGGTAGCCCTGCAGGGACATGCCGTTCTGTGTCTTTGAACAAGGCCAATGGAAATAGGTCAGATCATAAGTTCACTTTAGAAATTTACAAAAAATGCCTTCATGCAAGAATATGTGTTCCAAGTAAGTGTGCTTCCTATTCACAAGTGCTCACTTTGTCACCTCTAAAATCAGTTTGTGTACATCCAACGTTGTGAGGCCCCAAATAACAAGAATTCTGTGAAGAAACTGGTAATATTGGATTTAATATTATGATGAATACATTTCCTGGAGAAGCCAAGGTCCAGGTTTCCTCTGGTTTCTGTCTTGATTTGGTTCAAATAAACCTTCACTTTTCTGAATCTCTTTTGGTGTTCCTCATCATAGAAGCTTTGCAGTTCAGTCTCAAAAAGAGTATCCTGTTGATATTTATCGCCTATGCTAGGCGTTGACGGACTGTGGTCTTTAAATTAAGGAAAAACTCAATAAATAATTAAACAATCTCTTCAAAAGGAGGGAATTATACTAAACAGAGCGCTGGACTGAAGTGGAGTGGGGAGGTCAGGTCCTGAGCGGTGGCAGTCCTGAGTTTTACCTGACCTCTTTAGAGTAGCCTGTCCCGTTCAGTACAACGGAGTGTCACTGTAGCGAGCACATTTGTCACAGAGACTGACTCACAGTTAACACAGTGCTGTCTGCAGACCTCAGTCACAGTAAATTTAAAAACCGTAGATTAAAACGAGACAGATGCCGTGGATTTATTGGAGGACAGAAAACTGCCAGACAACGGCGAGAATAAATAGACAAATAAATAGACAGTAAAAGTCTGAAACACAGACACAACTTCAGTTTTCATGGCTTCAAACATGAATGAATTAAGAAACTAACAACTAACAATAACTGATAACTAACAATTTTCACTTGATCACAATTACTAAAGAAGCCTTTTATTGGCACATGGTTCACTGATACAAGTCTTTATTGTTACTATTAAATCACTTCACTGAGTAAAATTGTGATAAGTGTAAACAACTTATTACAAACTGGCAGCCCCATATTTTCAATAAAGTATAAATTCTCTTTGCATTTATCTGTCTTGGAAAATTAGACATCTAAACCCCAATGAACCCAGTGAAAGTTTTTTTTTAAATATACAAGTTAAAGACTATGGGCATGAACAAAACTGCTGCTAATATAGTTAGCTTTAACTGAATCTAGCATTTATTGGATATTTTTATTAAATAATTTTTAAACTGATTATTGATATGGTGTTGTATGCATTATTTATTTAAGCAGGTGAAATAACAGTCAGAATTCTGCTTTTAGATATTGTATTTATTGAATAAGTCATTAGCTGGGGTTATGAAAAGCTAAAAATGAACTTGAATTTGCTTAATTAAGGCCACTATTATTTCAATAGAGAATTAAAACTCTCAGAAGAAACTGGGTTTGACAATTAGAATTGGAAAAAATAATCCATTAAAATGTAAGAAAAGATGATACACATCTGTGATTACATGGAAATTAGACTTATTTACAGACTGTAAACTGTACAGTGCATGGGTCAAACACAGTCTCAGTCTTTGTTTTACTTGAGCTCGACTGACCTTGAGAAAATGTAGCCTGTGAATTCCACATTAGTGGAAGCTAGTCTGGGAAAAATGTATAAAAAAGGAAACATGAAGGCTACAGACGATCCATTTTACACTTTACAACCAAAATAAGTTTCCATAGTTTTGTCCAAAGATAGCAATTAAACTAACTACTAACTAATTAACTATAAACTTATAAATGCAAACAATAACTAAAGGCAATCTTAACTGACCATAGGAAATGAAATGAAGTGAAATCAAGTCAAACAAATACAAACAGAAAGTAGAAAAAACAACTCCATCTCATTTTTGTCCGCACCTGAGATTTATGACTACAATAATCTACACACAAATCTTCATAAAATTGAAAGTGTGCACAGCATTAAAAGCCAGACCCTTTTACTTTCTTAGGGTGAAGTGGGACAGAAGCTCGCCATTGACCAGGACTTCTATCGAGTTCAATACAACTGACCGATCATAACCGTTTACCTAAAATACAGTCTATAACAAGTTTATTTTATATAAAGAAAGGACGGTCTTACACCACAGGATGTTTTTTCCTTAGTGTTATATTCCACCAGATTGTACCATAATGTATTTTAGAATGTTCCCAACATTGTTAGAGGAAAGAAATAGGCCAGAAACCACAGCTGCTAGTTTGTCCTCAGATCATCAAACTCAACTTGTCACTGATACACAGACCGTCCATGCATCATGCAGTAGTAGACATTCTAGATTTTTAAAGGTTTAACTGTATACTACCAAACTGTGTACATAGCACCTTGAATGTAAGCATACACAACACAATGGGCACAAATGCTGAGATGTAGCAGATTGGTTCACTTTTTTCAATTTAGGGAAGTGAACTGTAAAAGAGCAATAAAAGAGCAACAGTGTGAGTACACCTCATCCAAAACAAGACTCCTGTGTTTGCCCAAGGAGGTTTTCATTTCCACACTCTCTTATCACTGACCTCAAGGTTTCACAAGAAAAAACAGTGAAAAACCTGGGTTTCTGGCAGACCTTTAAAAAACCTGCAATGTCATTTCCCTCTGGTGCAAAAGCAAATCTGATTATATTCTCCCCTCGATGTGTGCGGCGCATCACCTCTGTATTCACTCTATGCTCCGTTGAACTTTATCCGTTGTTTTCCCACAGCTCTAGTGGCATTCACAGGCCATCAATCAATCTGCTGTCGCCTACTCTCAATGTCGGCGGACTCTCCAGCCTCACTTCACATCGAACGTGTCTGCTCTGATTTAGAGGCCGGTCTCTTGTAAAAACAATATTTTGGGGAAGCAATAAAGCAATGCTAGCGTATCACCAAGATGCAAAAGTGTGTTGTGAAGTGTCCTAAATTGTTTCTTGTTGTGTTTGTAAAGTCCCTCTGCTTTACAATAAACACAAAATAAATTTTTGGTTTCATATTCCCTTTTATCCAGTCAGAATACTCCTTAAATAGTCTGTGTGTGCCCTTCTGTGTATCTAATACCTGTACGTTTAAAGCTTTCATTAAACTAACAAAATAGACTTGACAGTAAAAACACGTAACAGAATCATGATTCGGCCATGACAATTTTATAAATTTTGAGATACCTTGTGCAGAAGCTGGATTCTTGCAATGTTCATGTTATTTTGGACTGTGATTTTTCTCACCCCCCCTTATAAACATGTTTTCTTTGATAATTTTACAATTCCTGCTGATTCCTGATTCCTGCTCTGATTAGATCAATTACAGCAGATGATTGATCCAGTTACCGTCAGGTTTTCATCTAAAGTACCTGGCCTTTGCAAAGGGTGTTTGTGAAAGTTTAGCTATTCAAGTTAACTTTTTATTGAAATAAGGCAAAACTAATGGTTTTAACATGAGTCTATATAAATGTAATATCTTGTCTACTGATAGTAGATTGAAGCTGATTTAAAACACAATTGACTTGCTTGGCCCTACTTTTTAGAGCATGTAAAAAATTATGGAAGCCCTGCAGGGACATGCTATTGATTATGGACTAACCATAAACTGAAACAAAATCAATTTAGTTCATAAATGTCCTAAACCTTCAGCAAGTATCTGTGCTCAAAGAAACATGAGTGTTCTTCTCCTCCAGCAGTCCTCAGTTTGTCCTCTCTGGGTAGCTGTAGGAACAGACTAGGACTTCCTTTTTAGGTTTAATGGAGATTTATTCATTGTGTATTATTGAGAACATGGCTTTGACTGTGATCAAACAGCACCTTTCATGTGACTTTTCTAACACGCCTTCAACTGCTGTGAACCAAATTAACCCTCGGACACTGGCAGCAAAATAAATATAAACCACGTTTAGCCTGTTTTATGGACCTCAAAATGAAACCAAAATGAGTCGGACATACTAATACAAGGCTGGTATGCACTCACAGTGGAATTATTTTGTTGTGGCTCAATTATTATTCTAGAGATGTCAGCTTTTAATTATACCCCCCAAAGCTTGGATATGCGAATATAAGCACACTTCAAGCTTTACGGTGCAATATAATACAGCATTTATGAACACCTGCCAATCATACTGTCAAGCAGGTTAGTGTTTTGTGTGTTAAAGTGTTTAGTTAATTGTTGCATATAAATCCCAAAGTGTCTGTTTGTGGGATTTAAGATATGATTGAGCTCCGTAGAGAAGATTGCAGTGGCACTTTGACAGCTCTCGCTCGGCCTGTGATTGGCTAAGAAGTGTATTCAGTGCATTTTTGACGAGAACACTTATCTGTAATAGGCCTGTCTCTGCTGCCTGATGAGTGCACTTTTCAGTTTTTGACATTTAATCAGATATTTTTCAAGCAATCTTTGGCTAGCTCTAAGAATCATGACTAGAAATTGCAGTATTGGAAACATATTTGCAGTTTCTGTCATTTTAAAACCATGCCATAAGATGATAGAAGAAGATAAATTGAATGAAGTTAAAGTCTGCACCATTAGATCCCCATTTCACATGGATGGAACCTTTCAGCTTATCATCCGGGAACTTTCACAGCAAAGTAGTTCACATGAGTAGCTTGGCAATGTTTTTACCCCGGATGCCCTTCCTGGCGCAACCCTCTTCATTTACTACATTAGGGCCCGGCACAGACTGAGTTTATGGCTGGAGATTCTCCCCGGGGGATTTGAACCCCCAACCTTCCGCACCAAAGGCAGGTGCGTCACCACAGAGGATCTTACACCAGGAAGGCCAGGAGGAGCTGGGACTGAACCTTCTGGTTACAGAACAACACTCGACCTCTTGAGCCATTGTCAAACTACTGTAAATATCAGAGCAACTGTGGCCTGTGATTGCTTTATCCATAGTTACCTGCATAACCTATGGTTTTGTATTGGCAATTTCAAATAGAAAACAAGAACAGTTGTGAAAGAAGTGGTCACTGCAATTAGTTGCAGACAAAGGAGTTATTGTAACAGTGAGGGCTTGCACCAAGAATATATGTTAATACATGGCTATTATAATATATTTATTGTAGTATTAGCTAACATAACAGGAACTTAAGACCCTGATTATTACAGTTTAAAGTTTCACGTTAGTGTTGACATTGCTGTAGTCGAAAAAAGAGTTTTAGGTTTTATTAGCTGCTGATGGGTTTCGGATGTTTTGCTGTTTTGGCCAAATATGGTCACTTCTGGTTCTTAAAATGAGTTGTAATTTTCAATGTATAAACAAAGAATGCTAATACATAACATAGTTTATATTTAGGAAAGCAAAATACAAGTGACATATTTGTCTTTTTAGCAGAGCGCTGCACTACACAGTGGTGTTGGTTTATTGTTTTAAAGTGATGCATCAATAGATTATCAATGACCTTTCACCTACAGAGCTGAGCAACTTTTCCTAATAATGAGCAACATTCATTTTAAAACTACAGAAAATGATTCAGTCTGACTTTTCCCAGAATGCCTCACTTTGACAGCGTTTTAATGAGCACTGTTAACATCTCGCAGCAGAGTTTAGGTCATTGAGGCTAATCCCGAGTGTCTCCAAAACCAACCTCCTCAATTAGCTTCTATTAAGTTCCTCATATGGAATGTGGCCTCAGGGGTTCGAGACGCAAAACAAAACACACAATTACTCAGATGCTAATTCACACCAAATCAAGTTTTTTATTATTACTGTACCAAAGCATGCTGGGAAATATAAAACCAATCCAATTTCATCTCCATGTTTTTACACATTATTAACAAAAGCATCATTTATGTGCCACAGTGGAAGAATAGATGGAGAAAACAGAAAAGAAGAAGTTATTTTCTCTTTCTCCTAATCTTAGAAATAACAGTTTACAAATTTCAGATATAAACATATAAAGGTCACATGTTTGTACAACTTTCATATTCTCCAGTAGATGTTTACACAGCTGAGAGCAAACACAAACCGATTGTGGTCCTCCAGGCGACACAGATTTACACTGTTCATTTGTCAAAAGAATTGTTTAATCAAAGCCTGTAAACAAAATCTGGACTAAAATGGTTTAGTCCAGATTTAGTCTCGTCTTAGTCATTCTGTCTTTGGTTAGTCTTGGTTTAGTAGATTTAATTGAGTTAATTTAGCCCCAGCTTTGAGCAGTGGAATTTAGTCCAGAGCCTAATATTTCTTCATGAATTTGATAAATTAAAACTTTTATGTTTATCATTCAGGAGTAAAATCAAATATAAATCAGTCATAATGATGTGAGCTCTCATGTTGCCAGACTCTCTCTAATGATCTTTCTCCTTTGAAGTTTTAGATGAAATATAATTAGAAAAAGCACATGTATCTGGCCTTTTGGTCTTTAACATGTGTGACATTTTTTGGATGTTTTTATTTGAGGTCTCATTCATTGTTGCCAGTGTTTTTTTTTTTTTATTATTAATAATAATAAATTAAAGCATGATACAAATTATCTCTGTGTCCACTAAGATATTCCAACATTTATGATTCAATATTTGTAAAAGGACACTGTTCGATGTGATGATTCATCTGTAACATTGACTTCTATTGCTTTTGTAATTCAGTTAAGTTTAAATGTTTTTCTTTAAAATTTGTTTAAAAAGGTCTCTGATCTGATCAAACAAGATTTTGAGACAAATAAGACGAGAATAACTGAATAGCTTTCAACACTTTTCTTGACTTTAAAGATTTGTGGGCTCTGTGATCCTCAGTAAATACACTTTTCTAAAATATCTTCTTGCCTCAGTTCACCGCTGCTTATTGTCCATTAGCATTACTAGCAATATGAGTACATTTTGTAATACATACTTTATTTTATTATTCTGTCTAAGACCTTTAGCAAGAATGTGTGCTCAGAAATAAACCGAAGTGTTTTTTTTTCCAGCAGTGCTCAGTTTGTCTGGGCAGTTAACAGAATTAACAGAAAGTAATGGGCTCTTCCAACTGGATTAAATCAACCTTTAAATTTTTTTTTTTTTTTGAAAGACAAATGCAAGTGTTATTTTGAGGTTATTATACCTCAAGACTACTTAAAACTTTTTTTTTCCATCAAATTATATTTTCCTCAACACACCTTTAAACCATCAGTATTTTTCTTGAATACTGACTCTGATGTATATATCTACGTTCACGCCTATAGTTATTGTGAGGAATGTTAATGTTCTGTGTTCCTCAATCCCAGACCCTATTCCAAATATGGTGATTACTTCTGCCATCCATTGCAAAATTACCTTAGTGACATGATTATATTGGTCCATTCTACAGTCTAACAGTTTAGATGTAAAATAGACCATCTCAGCTAAGTTTTCTGTAGCTTGTTTTGCCTACGTGCAGCGGACCACTTCAGCATCCCCCACTCCGTCAGGACATTAGTGTAGATGTAAACAAACCAAATAAAAATGAACACTAAGTCCAAGAATAGGCTCATCCATCAGACAAATTATTCAACATTTGCAGCAGCTTCTCCCCGATAAACGTCTTGTTATTTCCTTGAGGTCCTTACGTGTTTTTTCTCCTATAATCCATCATTTTGGCAACAGAGACACCAACGCAGCGGCACAATGGCTGCCAGGGCCAGCGGTTCTATTTTCAGTCACAGGTATCAGTGGGGAGTGTAAGGAAAACAATACAAGCCTGTGGTTACAATAATGGGCTCATTTTGTCGAGGCAATGTTGAATCCGAGTGAAGCAAAGATTTGAATACAAATACAGAGCACAGAGGTTGGATTACGGGCAGTGTTTAGTAAACTCAGCAGGGAAAGAGTCGAGGGAAAGGTGACTGATTATAGTGAACAAAGGTTATTCTTACTAAATAACTTTTAAGCAGTAAACAGCAGGCTACAGGGGGCAGTTGTCTATGAACAAAGTAAATGGAAATATGATCAGTCAATACAGATCTACATGACATAAGTCTGCATACAAAACACAGACTGAATGCAATTATCCTGTTAGAGTCTCTCAAGGCTAAGTTATCCAATTACAAATCTACAAATGTAAGTCTGTGGAGGACATTCAAGAAAATGTCTATGTTGCTGCTGGACATTGTGGTTCATTATATATTTATACATGGGCCTGGTGCTTATATGTATGCTGATTCATGAAGGAAAATCATTTTGAATTATTTAGAGAAAGAAGTAGAAAGGTTTCTGACCATTGAAGGCATGGAGAATAAATTCATTTATAAAGTTTTTGCGGTTATGCTATTTTTGTCAGGCACATCTCTTTGATGTGGGAAAACAATATGCTGCTCTGATGATTGTTAAAACAGTTCTGTGCATTTACTTAATTACCTGCTTCAGTCATTATTCTTTGACTCTTTTTGCACTAATGTTAAATACTACAGACTATATTTTACACTGGTCAATGGTAGTCTACATTACATTTTATGCTACTATCCACTTGTAACTGTTTATGAGCAATAACTAATTACCTCCTTTTAGATACAAGTGCATACACTTGTAAATCTGAAGTCTGTCCTAACTATATAGCACTTATAGCAAGCCTCTGTTATGATTGGGTTATAAAAAACACATTGCAATCTCTGAACGGACTAGTGCTATTGTCTGAGTCTGGAGGAATCCCTTTTGAGCCTGACCCGAGAGTCTCACATCACTGCATCAAAGGGTTCAACAAAGGCATCTGGACCTAGGTTTGAAGGTGAAGACATTTATCTAAGGGACTTTATCAGAGCCAGCCATTTACAACAGTGTTTTAAACCTAAGAGATATAAGCTCAGTTCTTTAACCAGTTGAACTCTGAATCAGCAAAGTCCCTTGGATGAAGGAAACCTACATCTAGATGTCTAATAATTAAGATACAGTAGAGTAACAGCAAGCCAAATACAATTTAAAAAACAATATAAAATGAACATCTTTAAGAAATATGCTTTAGAAAATTGACTTTGGGCACTTTCCATTGCCGATCCAAAATAGTTGAACGATGATGGTTGGTTGATTAATCGATTGATTATGTTTTTGGTTGATTGATTAATTAGCAGACAATTAATTGATTATATGCTGATTGTTTATGTTATTTGTATAATTGATTGTATATGAACTATACCAAAAGAAAGATTAGTTCTGTGTGTACACTTAATAATTTGACAGCTGTAAAAAATAAAATGAGATGGGGTAGGCACACATAAGCTATAGCTTCAGCCTACTCCCTTTGGGCTCTCTGTACAACAATGTAGTATGTATGTAATGTAAATGTATGAAAAATGTATTGAGATGCAAAAAGCCCAAATAAACTAAACTAAAATAAACTAAACTAACATTGGTAGTAACAGGACACGACAATGAGCTACTAACAGATTGAGAATATAGGATTAATTAACAGCACAGATCATTAGACTCACTATTATACAAAGTTTGAATTGAGGAGTCTTAAACTTGACA
This sequence comes from Perccottus glenii, assembly GCA_024416835.2. Lineage (NCBI taxonomy): Eukaryota > Metazoa > Chordata > Actinopteri > Gobiiformes > Odontobutidae > Perccottus > Perccottus glenii. The sequence continues at coordinate 27,145,244 of CM044559.2, forward strand.
TTAGGTAGATGAACTAAAATTCATAATTTAACTTTCTCATAACACATGCTAAAGCAGCCATCCAAGCAGTAATATATATCAGTTTTATGGTCGAAGGCTCCCGGTTGAGTCATTGGTGTCATTTAACAGCATTAAATATGCATCAGCGGTGAATTTTATGAGACTGGATCTATTCCATACGTACAGATCCCAGGTCTGGAGGGAGGAGAATAAGTGGCTCCATTTGACCAACAACCTAGAAAACTGTATTTAAGAAGCACATTTAATGGGGACTATGGATTGATGGTTAAGCTCAATCCTTTTACAGATCATTTTCCAAAACTTTTTTTTCACTGCTTCAGTACATCCTTTTTCCATTAACACTCATAATTTAAACAGACCCAGTTCAGGTGTTATTTCAAACAAAATGCAAAATAAGTTTTCAAAAATGTGAGAAAACTAGAATTTGTTCAGATTTAGCAAATGTAGAGATTTTTTATAATAATTACTGACTCAAAGTATACACACATAAAGATATACATCACTCACTTGGTGACTATGGCCCTGCCCACTTTGGGCATGTGACCATATCTCACAGGTAATAAAGTTTGTCTCTGGAAGCTTGTCTCTCGAGCTTGTCCTGATGAAGGCCTGAGAGCTGAAACCCGGAGGCAATTTTAAACAAAAAGTCATGTTCTAATAAAAGCTTTTATCAATTTTACCTTTTTTTTTGAGTGCCTCACAAGATTTCAGGTAGCCACAGTGTATATATATATATATATATATATATATATATATATATATTATTGAAAATTTTTTTTTTAATTGCTGTAACTAGTTTAGTACATTAGAAATGGGGACAGTGCTATGCAATTAAATACATTCTTATACATGTGTTAAAAAAACAGAATTAGCCTAAATACCACTTTACTATCCAGACATCTGGCAATGATGCTAAAATGTTCTCTATAGAATAAACTGTAAAAAGAATAGGACAGCAGAAAATCATGTGACATCAATGACTTTGTTCAAAAGTGGACATTTGGGGACTGACTGCACCTTAGGGATGGGCGATATGGCCAAAAATCCATATTGCGATATACATTGCAGCCTCTTGCGATAACGATATATATTGCGATATATAAATTATAATAGAATCATTTCAGAACAGGTTACATAGATCCTAAGGAAAGCCAAACTGCTAAATGTATTTTTTAATGTTATTCCTGTATTCCTGAAAAGGAACTCACAATCTTCTTGCATAAAGCAACAGCACGGTCAATTCGGGGATCTTTCACACTTTTTTCTGTTGACAAACGTGTAAGATTTTATATGTTAATTTAATCTATAATCTCTCTCTCGCGCGCTCCCGCGCGCTCTCTCTCTCTCGCTCGCCTCGCTCGCTCTTTGGCTGCATTGCCTGGCTATGCTAGCTCCGTGAAGTCTTCACGGAGACTTCACGGAGAGGTAACACGACTAATCTGTTGTACTACCTCAAAACAAAACATGTTACTGAATACCAGCTTTGCCAGCTCCGTGAAGACTGGCAAAGCTGTCTTCACGGAGCTGGCAAAGCTGGTATTCAGTAACATGTTTTGTTTTGAGGTAGTACAACAGATTAGTCGTGTTACCTCTCTTAGCCGGAACTGTTGCCCCACACACTCTACAGAGTATAATTTGCTGCTGCACGTCAGACGGCTTAAATCCGAATTACGTCCAAATAATGGATGTTGCGTCTTTTTCACCAGCTCCTCCGTTTCGCTTTCAGCCATGTTTCAAACTGCAGCTCGTGGCTGTACATTTTGCGGGGAAATTGCATCATCAACATGTATTATCGCGGTAGTGCAATAGAGTTAAAATCTCTATCGTATGCCAATTTTTTATAATTTATATCGCATATCGTTCATATCGCCCATTACTACTGCACCTGAACAATAAAACTATCTGTTCAGCTCGACAATAAGAAAGTGCAGACGGCTTCTCTTGAAATGAACTCTGGGGACAGGTTATGAGACGTCCAATCAGACCGACAATCGAACATGTTCAAGGACAAGTCGTGCTGAGACTATTTCTATGGACGCCTGCCTCGTTCGGACTTTACACTATGTTTAATGGGAAATATCATGTTATTACTTTAAAGACATTGGCAGACACTATCCAGATATTTATTTTCTAATCTCATAGAAGATGGTAGAATAAAAATGAAAGTGTTGAATGATACGCCCTTTAACTGTTTATTCCACCTAAGAACAGAATCTACTTTGGTTGTACAAAAACCATGACATGAGAGAGATGATGCACTTTGGATGAACAAAATTGGGTCAAATGAAATCAGAGAAACTTTCTAGTGCCACTGAAACATCCATTCATCAGTAAAAGCCTCTGCAGCAGGCTCCAATTAGACCACTTTATCTGTACACCTGCCCAGTGTCTGAGCTGTTCGTTGCCTACACTTTGGCCTTCATTCTAACGCAATTTCAATTCTCTGTATGTTACTGTACAGCAGCTGAGGTTTTACTGAAAAAGGCCAACTGTGAAAGTCTTGACTTATATGTGCTGTTTTTGGAATAGGAAGTCAATATGAACCAGGCTTCTTGGAGCTTAAGTAAACTGCAACCAATAACTTTACCCTTAAGAAAGAACACAACTCCGCAAACTCAATGTGCAATTGATTCATTTTAATTAGGGCCGGGACTTTAACGCAATAATTAAGATTAATTAATTACTGGACTTTAACGCGTTAATTAGGATTAATGCGTTAAACACAAACGCAAAAAATACATTTTTGCACCGCGGAACGTTTTTCAATGAATGGACCGATTATACTGGAGCACCAACTAGCGTTCTTGACTTCCGACCACAGTCAACATGAAGAAGCTGACGAGACCGCTTTGCTTGGCCCCGTGGATGGGAAATTTTGTTTTAAAAAACTAAAGGATGGAAGCGTCGACAAGAGCATGGTTGTGTGCAAGCTATGCAACAAGGAATTTGCGTATCACCGCAGCACATCGAGCCTCAAATATCACCTCAACACAAAACACATAAGGGTTAGCGTGAACGTTAGCCCGACTCCGAGTAAAGTTACAAGGACCCACACCCAACCCACACTCAACCAGATAATCAGGACCAGGGTAACTACACTGCTACACTTAATGGCAAACATTGCACTGGTCTGCTGGACTGAAATAAATAAACAATATTTTGTTGATTAAGCTTATGTATTCACTCATTATTCAATGGTATACTAAAAATCCATGTGAAAAATTACTTCTCTGTTCTCAGGTCAAATATTTATATGCAATTAAAATGCGATTAATTTCGATTAATTAATTACAAAGCCTCTAATTAATTAGATTATTTTTTTTAATTGAGTCCCAGCCCTAATTTTAATATATAATTGTGAACGTTTTAGTCCTTTCTGAGCAAAACTCAGACTATTGCAGGTTAAAGAGGACTGAAAATTTGTGTGTCAGCGAAAAAATCCATATTATTGGACTGCGTTGGATCTGACAGAGAAGAAACATTTGAAGTCGACTCAAAGTTTGATGTCAACATTTTGCTCGAAAGATCATTCTCTTAGACTTTGGCAAGTTGAGTAGGAGTTTATAACACATCCCTATCTTTTTTATTTAATTTAGTTTTACGTTTTAACATTTACAGTTCAAGTTACTGATCATTACATTTAACAAAGCGTGTGGAAGGGCAGTTATTCTAAAAGATGTGTAATGACAAAGAGTCCAGACTAAAACAGGAATTTTATGAATTTTATGAATAAAGATTATTATGAATTATGTACTGCTATTAGTGCCTTGAAGTGTCTTGAAGGTTTAAAACACAAGTAACACATTAAACAACAAAAGTCTAATTCAGGCACAACAGCAAAGTCACAGAGATCGTTCAGGAAGGTCGGGCATGGATTGGTAAATGCAGAGTTATTAAAGATATGGTTTACCTTTTACCTGTGTGAGAGAATAGACAAACATACGTGGAGTTAAGCAGATTTCAGTGCACAATGCTGTCATATTTTTACGAGCCAGATGTTGCTCTATTTAAAATAAGAAGTTCAGGAAATAAAACCAAAGCAGGTGCCATTAGCTGATGCAGGCAACCAATGCCAATGGCCACAAAAGTACAAATAAAGTTCATAAAGCTTTTCTGGAATGTGTCGTTTCTATACAGACATTAACTGCCACATCATCTTATTTTTCTCAAAATTTTATTAAGATTGTTTAAATAAAAAGAATGACATCATAATATGAATAATATGTTGATCAACCCAATCAACATTACTATAGAATGAGAAGGTAATCTTGAAATAAGCCTTTTCTTGGCTTTATTCTGACGAGCTTTCTGTCTTTAGTGTTGATTTTTGCTCTGTTCTCTTCCTTCTACTAACCCAGTGTCACTTTAACACCGATCCTGTTGCTAAATTGATAGCAACCAGCCTCTTGAGAGCAACCACACTTTTATTCATCATATTTTCCATCCGTGTACAACCCCCTCTGCCCCCCACCCCACCCACTGCAATATTTCTTCTTTGTATCGCCCACCGGTTCTGCCCCCCCCAGCGCTTCCTCCCCATTTCTGCACAGACCCGTGGCTGATTCAATCTCCAGCAATGTTGTTTATGAAAAAGCACTTCATTTTCTATTTGAGTATGAGATGCTACGGGTCCATCAGGTTCAATCAGTCACAACAACGTCTTTGAACCACAGCCAGATTCTGAAATGGGATACAATATATGACAGCACATATAACCAACCTAATGCATATTACACCGAAGAGGATTATTATACCGTTCAGTCTCCTTTCACTTTTCCATATGTACATCCAATATGACCAAACATATGCAAGAATATGTTGCAAATGAGACTTAAAAAAAAAAAGTAAAGCTGGAGCAAAAAGACTAAAATGACCCATACTACTTTTTACCACCTTTTTTACTCCCATCAGAATATTTTTTAAAACCATCACGACACTGAATTGCAAGTGTTAATCAGCAACCTTTCTATTATTTACACAGATTTTGACATAGATAACATACAAAAAAGAATAGATTTAGAGACTGATGTTGACAACATATTGCACACTTATTTCACTTACTAAAAAAAAAAAAAAAAACTACATAAACTGTACAATGGAGAGAATGGATAGTTTTTTCTTTGACACCTGATTGAGGCTCTCATCAAACATCAACACGAATGGCCCAGCCTTGTTGATGCCATCCACAAGCTGTTTTACAAGAACGATGCTAATCCAAATCTGATGATGTACCCGGTTTTGTCTTTACCACACGGGAATGACTTCGCAATGTCAGAGTCGGGAAACATTTCTTTAAACAGCTCCGAAATTCCTTCATTGGAGTTCAATGAGTGGTGATTATCTGCAGTGTTCAGACACCACAGAGCCTCCGCGCGTGTTGGTGTTGGTGTGGCGCCCATGACCACCCGGAGGTCAGACGTTGCTGGAGCCGTAGCGTTGGCCATTAGGCCTACAATGACACTAATTTGCGGTGGTGGTGGTGGAGGTGCAGCCGCGCAGACAGCTGAGATTGGTAGAATTAACTGCTCTCTCCGAGCACGCATTCCATTTTTATGTTTAGTGGATTGCATATATGACCGAAGTGCATTAGCTCCCATCCAGTTGACATTGATGTTTTTTTACACACCGAACAATAAGCCTGCCTGTTATTCCCTACTACAGGCCTGAGCCAGTCCTTAAACGCTGGGTCGTTATCCCAACTATTAGAAAACTTGCATTTGCCCATGAAGACGACGATGGTTGTCCAGTCGTTGAAGATATGCCTTGAAGCAAGTCTAAAATAAAACGTAAGCCAACCACTTCTGTTGAGCGCGCAGTGTTCTGAGATGATGCCGAACGACCACTGAATATGACGTCAGCATCAAACATACGTTGAGACGGAGACGAAAGAACTTTGATTATGTGCCCAGATATGCTAAAGCCCATATTTAAACGAACTAAAGCGAACGCAGATAGAATTTCAATCAGAATAGGACACCTGAAAATAATACCACATTTAACACTTTTAATGGCCTTAAATTTGACATTTGATTTATCACTTTTTAATACTTTTTAAAACCCTGCGGACACCCTGTCATAGTTTAACAAACAGAATTTGGGATCTACTGTGGCCTGGCCAAGTGTTAATTTATGTTATAAATACCATGTAACTACATTTGAATGTTTTAAAAACATTTGGAGACGCATTCGATTTTTTGTTTCAGTACCACAAGTGGCCACTAGTGGAATTGGTGAAACCTTATCTGTAGGGTTAGCTAACCCTAACCCTGTTAAATTGCTGTATGCCTTGAACTCATAAACCAACATCAAACAAGCTAAACTTTCTAAAATATTAATGTTAATTGACAAAAAAAACACAACACAGGTCTAGGATCAGTGTTCTTATTCCTTGAAATTACAGCTTATTTTTGAGACACTCGTGAGCTTTGTGACAGGTCCGACCTGCACAAAGTATTGACCTGAAAGCCTTCGCCCTGTGGGTCTGACTTCTCTTACAGCAGCTCTGAGACTGTGCTCACACTGAGAGCGTGAGCTGAAGCACAGAACACACATTAGAACTTTCAGTATGCAAACAGCGTCCCTTTATTTTCCCTCATGCTTTCCAAGTTGTTTTAATTAACTTTTTAGATAAATTGTGCTAGACTTTGGAAAGCCTTTTTTACATTTAAGAATATTAAGGGAAAAAAAACCTTTGAATTACATTTGACTCTGTTTGGAAAGTCAGGTCATGGTTAAGAACTTTAGGACATAAAGCTATGACATCCAAAGACATTAAAGCTTTAAACTATGGTCAGATGTTTTAGTTTCTACTTATTATTAAACCATTTGTTTTGATTAACCTTCATTAGTGTTATTCAACTTCATAGGCTTATGAATCAATTACAGAACATTAATATCTAATAACAATAATAATACAGGTAATTATTCAGTCAAACACATCCCTTTTCTTTCCTTTTCTATAATTAGTTTTATGGCCATCATAGAAATATCAATAACTACAACTCAGCTTGAACCAGTCCAAACCAACAATTCAAAAATAAAAGTGAAAGGGAGAAAACAAATAGACCGCTTTCAAAAACAAATAGACCGCTTTCTTAAGGGTTGCACCCAGCTTTAGGTAATTTTAGTCGTCGGAGAATACTTCTCTGTCTCTTACTGACAACTTTACTTTAAAGAAAATAAAAGGACTTTAAAAACGTATGTTCTAAGTTGTGTGGTTTGATGGATGGGACTTTCACAGCAGTTGGCACAGTTTTCTTTCAGATCCTGTGGGAAGCTTTGGGATTTCCACTTCGCTGCCAACTGTCACAGCGTTAATGCAGACTTAAAGACCTGCTGTCAGTTCCCACACTCACCATATTCAGTCTCCCATCTGACCATTATCTACCACTGTCACTGCAGAGGTTTGTGGGACATTCATTTAAATTCATGTAGAAATTCAGTTTTATGAAGAAAAATGATAAACTCTGCAGCAACAAATGCATATCAGAACAGTTAAAGGGTATAAAAACGATGTTAGTATGAGGTAAGGCAACTTTAGAAGAACATTATGTAATTTGACAGAGCTATTATGTACTTAAAACTAATAAGGAGGAAAAATAAAAACCCAGTGGGAAAAACAAATTACTCCCTAGGGTTCAGTGCAGCAATAACTCTAAGTAATAGCTTCCTGTAAGACTTCATCACTCTCACTCATCGTTTGGAGCCCAATCTTTTTTTACACAATTACTTTAAAATTCAAAGTTTATGCTTATGTTTGTGTTTATTGTGTTCCTCACAAAAAATCCTAATTCTGACAAAATAATGATAAAATACTGTATATTTTTATCTGGATGTAAAGGACTTTGTTTTTATAATAAAATGAGTGATAAAGTATAGGCTTGTCTGAATGATAAGTATTCTTTTAATAGTCTGCTCATCTTCAATTAAAAAGAAGGGCTTAATAATAAATTAAACAATGAAAGAGAATAATAATGCATCATATCACAGTCCAGTGACTCTAAAACAAAAATAATAGGCTATTTAAATGGGCTTTATTGATAATAATCAACGCTGCACTGAAGGAAAGCCCTGTGATTGGTTAAACACTCATGACACATAAATCCAGCCTCTTAAAACCTGCCCCGGCTCAAGTCTTGGACACGCCCCTCAATGAGCCAGATACCTGCGTTTTGTTCAGAAAGATACGGCCTCTAATGTCTTTTATAAACCTATTGATTTTCACTGACGCTGCCTTTAAAGTAGTTTACATAGGGTCAATGCATGAAGAGGAGTATGAGAGGAACCACTCAGCTTTATCAATGCACTTTAAAGGAGTCTCTCTTTCACAAAAGCACAGAGACACTAACCTAATTTAGAGTCTGTTGGCATATCGACGAATCGCTTTCAGTGAGATTTCCATTCAGCCCCTGCTGTACAAACGCAGCAGCGACTAATGGTATTATTGAAGAAGATTACAACCTTTTTTTTCATCTGGGATATGTTTTATTTGACAGTGAACATGTCAAATAAAAGGGCACCCACTGATTACATAATAGTGGCACAGCAGTCTATAAACACTGGATTTGCATTTTGAAGCACTTTATGTAATTAGGCCCAATGATGCCTTTAGTGGCACCAAATAGAGTTGGGTTTTCTGAAAATCAGTTGCTCAATAGATTATACAGGATCACTTTCAACCACTAAAAAAAAACTTAAGGTTGATTTTAGCTTATTTTAGTATTAACTTTAGGCTTTTAATGTAAGAATAAGCTTTATAGATTAGTTGTTGTATTTTTAAGCACTTTTTTTACGGTTTTAAGTAATTTCAAACCTTGATATCACAAAATCATTTAGAAATAGTTCATGCATTTGTGGAAGCTATCAATGTCAGAGATTGTTTCTGAGTATATTGCATAGGAGTTAAAGTTTGAATATATCAATAATATATTTGTTATATATCAATAATGAATTCTGTAATAAGTGCTATGTTAGCACAAATTACAAAATTCAGATTGAATGTGTCGTAATTTAAGAAATCACCCAGTGTCTTCTTTAATTGCTTTTTTACTGTCAGTCAAAAACCTGTTCATTTTTATGTCTCTTTGTAATGTAATATACATCTATATATAATTAATTAATTATATAATTAATAATATAATTTAAAATCGCTTTTATTCCCACTATACCCCCCAAAACAATGTGGAGGTCAAGATTTTCATGAAAAAAAACTTTTTTCCACAATAATGCCCAATTTATAATGAGCCCAAAGCTTTCCACAACTCAATATCTCCACAGTTCTCTCAATTTCCGGGACATTAGTGCTGTTTAGGTGCCACCTCCTCAGCAATACCCAATTGTTTTACAGAAGGACAGCACATGATGATGCTTTAAAACCAATATACACATACATTTACAGAAGACATTTTGAAAAATGTATTCTTCAGGACAGTATACATTATTTTAGGACATTTAGACGTTTGACAAATTTCCAGGCCTTTCCCATGGCTAGAAAGTGTCCTGGTTTCTTCTATGCTTTGTCACACATTAGGATCAAGACTAAACCCTGTCAGCCATTATGTAAAGCATATTTATTAAGCAGTTTGGCTAAACCCCTCTCTTTTCCAGAACATTGGCATCTTGCTCTTCACAAACGCTGACATCTCGGGCTGATTTGATGGAGTGAGCCTGATGTGGCTGTGAGGCATTGAGCCAATGACATGAATGCTTTATGGTTCGCAGTCGGTTGAGTGGAGCTCCTAAACAGCCCAGTGCTTCTGTAAGAGAGAGAAATAGGACCACTGGGCGAGCCATCGAAGGCAAGTGCATAAAATGTTTTAACCTGGTGATATTTCCCCAAGTAAAGTCTTCTCTTGAAGTCATGCATCACTGTTTTACCTTTTTGACCCAAAAGCATTGTACAGTACAGTAGTGTTTACTTCAGTTCAAACTGTTCTGCGCTGTTTCTACTGCAGGAGATTTACCTGGATGTCTAAGACATCAGTAAATGCCACAACAAAAGAAGAACTGAGCTGACCTGACTGGCCAGAAGGTCTCTCAAAGAAGGAATGTGTCGAAGGTAAAAAAAAAATGGAAAGCTGGAAAGGCTTTAACAGAAAACCTTTGCAAAGGGCAGCCTTAGATAAATGTCTGCCAGGTGATGGGGAGTAGGTGAAGCATCTGCCGGTAATCAGCTGTCAGCAGGTCATTTTATCCAATCAAAAACCTAAAAGAGTCCTATAACTGCCAGTAGTGCCACCGATTAGTCTGAACCAGGCTCTAAATTACAAGGCTTTAATAAGTACAGGATGGATGTTTTTTAACACACTTATTTTCACAAACACAACAATCCAGCTGCAGTGCAATGTAGGAACCACTCCCAACAACTGGTGAGACATTTGTTCATCCGTTTATCACCAATTAATTGAAAGGCTAGCATTATTGTTGATAGGATAGTCATGCCGCTTCTGGAATTACCCCAAGTCAGAATGGAAGTGAGTAGGAAGAGGCAAACTATTTGAATGATACCCTTTGACCTGAATTACAATTTCCACATATGTTTGACATCTTTATGCCAAATAAGCCATTGTCTGACATTGTGCCATTAAAGGTCCATTTTATAGTAATGTACAGAAACAAGCTGCTGTTGTAACATAGAATTACAGTTCACAGAGCAAGATTTCCCTAAATCAAGTGGTATTTTACTGTGCCCACAAAACATATAGCTTTACAGCATAGAAGACAAACATAACATTGTGGAGTAATCATCAACAACAACAGTTAAAGTAATTAACTAGCTGAGTCGAAAGCACATAAACACAATTAAGTCATAAAAAAACACTTTCTTTCAGGGAAACTACCGACATCCGAGGAGCACATAAATTTTTTCAAGTCAAGAAGTCATAAGAAAGTGGCAAAAAGTTAATTAAATGTTGATTAAAGTTCATTAACTAGTAAGTCTTGAAATTACTTATTGGCTTCTACTTTTACTCATGTCCGCACAATAAACAGCAACAGAATACCCAAGGCCTTTAAACTGCCGAGAAGTCAGATTCAGACTGTGAACTTGAGCTGCAGTGGACATTTGGTCTGTGCTAAAGGGGATAAGCAGAGGCTTGTGTGCATCAACACTGGAGCAACATCAAAAATGCTCCAGCCTGCCAAGAATATAAGTCAGCGAGTAACCGAATCCTTCAGAAAATGTGTAATAACTCAAGGATATCAGCTCAGGACACTCACTGCTGCAGCAAATCCTGGCGCAATATGTAAATAATCCAAAGGACACATCCAAAGTCCAAACAGACACACTGCAAATGTCACCAAACCAACTCAGGAGATTCAATATTTTTGATGCATAACCTGTAAACGTTTGAAAAAAATGTTTCTCTTTTAAATCACATTTTAGAGGGCACAATTTTGAACTCAGAACTTTCAGGTGTGTTGCATCTGGGAACCGAACAAACCATTCAGCCTCAAACCCTCTCATTTATTCAAGTACAGCAGAGAAAAGGCATTGTACCATAATATTGAACGGGTTACATAAAACCTATGGGGACTTCAGTTGTTGCCATAGAGATGACTCTGAAAAATTTATAATACAGTAGGTCAAAGACAAAAAGCTTTATGGGTGAATTAATCCATAAATTAATTAATATTAATTATTGTAATTATTAAATTAAATCATTGTTTGAGGCCCTCAGTAGACTAAAAGGTTTTACTATTGAGACTTTACTGTTGAATATTCAGACAGCAAACTCCCAGAGACTGAGATTTTGGTAAAGATTCAGATACATATATACATACTGTACAGATACATGTAAGACAAAAAAGAATTGGTTGTATGTCAATCTAATTCTATTTAGATAAAGTCTATTTTTTCCGCCTCCTGGAAATCAAGGGCCAGACTAATTCCTTGTATAGAATAAAAAAATAGTGTGATGGCTAGGCAAGCTTTGCAGTTACAGGAACAGAACGTAATAAAGCTAAAATAACTCTACAGTGCCTTGGACAGACAGACAAATACAAAGAATGTTATGCTGATATGATATGTAATTATGGTATTGAAAGCATAATTTAGACTCACATTTATTTATTTTTTTAACTGTATACTTTAACACCTAAAAATCACAAAATTCTATTGGGACATTTGAATTTTGTCTTAAATGAAAATATACTCTACATCATATTGTTCATTCAACAAACACAGATGAAACTTACCACAGCTAGTTCCATATTAGAACATGGCTCCCAAGTGTAATAAGTGCTGCTAATAAACATAAGGCTCTATTTGAGTGATTTATTAAATTGAACACAGCTAATGATATCCTCACAATCTCTCTCTTGAACTAATAAATCTAACTGAGTTGTATTTGATGTGCAAACAGAAAATGTCTGCCAGATACTTCATTAACCTGCCAATTAAAGCTGTAAGAGCTGATAATCCTTGCTGCGACTGAGGAGGGTTTTATCGCGGCCGACACTTGCTGCTCGGGCCCACACTGTAATTTAATCACAGCCAAGTCCATGACAAGAGGCTCATCATGTAATTGTCTGTCTGTGTGGTGGATTTGAACAATGCTTTACAACATTTTCTCCCATCATGTCCCAGTTTATCTAATCAGAACAAAGAACTCCTATAGACTATGGATACTTACAATAGTAGAGCATTCATCCATTTTTTCAGCATATCTTTTATAGGTCTTGAGTCTATCCCAGCTTCTCTCAAAACAAGGGTTAAGACAGCTGCAGCTTATTCAGACTAAACTACTAAAACCAGGAAGTACAACCACATCAGTCCAGTTTTAAAATCTCTGCACTGGCTTCCTGTTGCTCAGAGAATAGACTTTAAAACAGAACTGCTGGTTTACAAGTCTCTAAATGGTTTAGCACCAGAATATATCTCTGACATGCTAGTTACTTATGAACCTCCTCGGACTCTGAGAACATCTGGGACAGGCCTTCTGCTCGAGCCCAGAGTTAGAACTAAACAGGGTGAAGCAGCGTTTAAGTTTCATGCAGCAAAAACCTGGAAACGTCTCCCAGATGAAGTGGAAGTTAAAAACTTTTCTTTTTAGCTCTGCCTACATTCAGTAAAGACAACTGAAAGTGTTTCATCTGCACTCTGCTTCTTTAATCGTTTTGATATTTATGTTACTTATTCTAAATCATGTCTGTGCTTTACATTTGTCTTATTTCAGTAAAGCACTTTGAATTACCCAGTGTAGGAATTGTGCTATATAAATAAAATTGCCTTGCCTTTGGGCATGAGGCAGGGCGCTCCTTGCAAACAAAGAAAGAAAGACTTTTGCACTTACATTCGATTCCATTTTATTTATTCAGCCACATATCACAACAACAGTTGTCTGGGTTTTCCACTCCTCTCGCTGTTGGGAAAAAAGAGAAACCTCAGGGAGATCCACAGAAGCAAGGATCCACTCGACAGACGGACCGTGCAATCGATGTTGCCTGGACAGTGTCATACATTCATTCACAACGGGAAATATAGAGTCACCTATTCACCTACACATGCATGTTTTAGAGGGTCAGAGGAAGTTGGAGTTTCCTGAGAGAGCCTGTAGTCGCACAGGGACGATTATGCCAACTACACACAGAAAGTTGTGGTCGGCTGAAGCAGGAATCAATACCACAACCGTGTTCCTGTGAGGCAGAAGAGCTAACCCCTAAACAAGCTTGGATGACCTCTGGTGACCATGGGGATTCCTGTGCAACTACATCTTTCCCTAAACTGAAAAAAACTGTTAGTGCTATAATGAAAACTTTAAGAAACCTAGAAAAAGTATAGAATAACAAAGAAAATTGGTTTAAAATTATAGTCACTTAGCTTAGACTTGCTTTTAGAAGTGGTAATGATAATAAAGAGGCATATGACAGAAAGCTATTTTAAAATACAAATTAAGACATCTCTGGTAATTGTTAGTGTTTCAACGTCCATCATTATAAACATAATATGGGCAGCAATAATTAAAGTCTGCAAAATAAAAGAAGAAATTGCAGGCTCTACCAGACTTGTGCTAGTGTTTATTCTTTCCTGTGGGCATTGTTGTGCTGTGTTCATGCTCCGGGCAGCCTTTTGTTGAGGTTTGTAGCGCAGCGCGTGGTGCTGGGCTGTGATATGGAGCAATGCCACAAGCAGGAGATGTGACGCTGACAGCTTGGCTCCAAAGCAGTAGCCAAACAGGACGCAAGCATTTTCTGCACCAACAATGAAACGGGCCAACATCTCGGACATTTGGTTTCCTGGAGACGGTCTCGACCAAAATAGAAAAGCCATTTGTAATCTGCTCGGACAACACAAATCCTCAACAGAAGGCTTTTCCCAAAACATATACAGTGTCTCAACAGTTGGACAGTACACACAGGAGAAGTAACTTATCTCACTTTCTACTTAGGCAGAGTGAAAGTTTAAGAATTGAATCATAAAATAGTCTTTCAAAATATATAGATGTCCTTTTGTGTTTGTTGACAGCATGGATTGATTTTACACTAAACAACATAGTTCTGCAGTTCAATCGTTCTGTGCGTTTCTCTGTGTCTCTGTGAAGTTGGATTTCCAGGGGGCAGTTCTCAATGACACAGAAGGTTATTCTGCCTGCTGAGCTTCTGTATGAGTTGTTGCATTAGGTCATTCAGATAGATAAATTGCCCATATTCAAAAATAATTAAAAGCATTATACTTTACTTCTTTCACCTGCAGTTATTCCCAAACAGACAAATTCATGTAGATGTTATATGCATGGTCACAGAATGTCCACTTGCAGTATTTTAAAACTCCAGAAGCTTGCTTGTTTACTGACATTCATGATAAAATGATGCTTTGGAAATGGGTTGAAATGGTCAGAGGGAACAAAGCAAGACAAGATGATACTAGTATGATACAAATGACCAAAACAACAGTAAATGAAATGGATTTGGGTCACTGTAAAATTTCTGAAATTGAGATTTGGAAATTTTTAATATTTGGGACCACAGAGATAATTTTTGGAAAGGCTAGTGAATACATGAGGTAGACATTAAGCACTTACCTCTGTTCTCTTCTTTTATCATTTATCATCTTCTTTTTTCATTTTATACTTTTGAAATATGTAGATATGTACAAACTGGATTCCCAAAAAGTTGGGACACTGTTCAAATTGTGAATAAAAACAGAATGCATTGACCTAATAAGTTGCAAATTGGTCCTCCAGCTGTTCCTTATATGTACATTAACTTTTCCGGCCTTTTATTGCTACCTGTCCCAACTTTTTTGGAATGTGTAGCTCTCATGAAATCCAAAACGAGCCAATATGTTTTTACTTACAATTTGTGCAGTGTCCCAACTTTTTGGGAATCGGGTTTGTACACTGTAGATACATTTTTACTTACATTTTTTTCTTATTGGAACGATTTGTAAGTATTATCTATTTTTTCTAATATACTTTCCTTTTCAATTTTGTAATAGCAAAAACTCATCTTATATCGACTTATGTTTGAATTTTATTTAGAAATCTAAACTCTGGTTTTGTAAAAGTCAATACCAATAAAATATTGATAAAAAGAACCTCTGACATGCTGTCTTATTGCACGAAAGAGTCGATTCTAGAGACATAGATTTGATTTAGGAAAAAGCATATGGCCAAATTTGCAGCTTGCAGTAATTTATTGGTATCTTTTATGGGCACATTGAGCAGGTTTTGACATGATGATAAAAGGGCTTTGTTAGTTCAAACACATACTCCATGTTTAAACAGTAGATGTTAGGCCCTGTACAAATCACCCGTTCGACTTAATTGCAGTGTATAGTTAGTCGAGAGATCACAGTATTTTGCTTAAACATGACCTAAATTATAGTCGACATCAAAGTTACAAGACCTTTGAGGTTTAACTAGATTGCTATTGGTGGTTATAATTACAAGCTGTAACTTCAGAAGTCAAAACGCTTCATAGTGTCTTCTTATTCCCAGTTCAGTTCCACACAACGGGCTCAAAAAGACAGCTAAAACATTTGCTCTTCGTCAGTTTGTGGATTTTTTGTCGACATCGGTCCATCTGGGAAACTCAAAAAGATGAAGAAACGGTTCCATTTCAGTTAATGCGAGACAGAAATAGAGCAGATACGAAAAAGAGAAAGCGACATTATGTTTTCTTTTGGAAGTCGTGCTGAGCGTGCATCAAAGAAGTAGAGGAAGTGGAGTTTTTATAACCTAGTTTTTTCCCTTCAAGGCTTTCATCGCGCGGTGCTTACTCCACAGGTTTGGTTAATAAAGCTACCTACCACTAACTTTATATAAAACTGGGACAATATTAAAACAACAATTTAAAAAAGTTCAGATCAGTGCTGGAAGAACTGTGGCCTGGCTCAAATAATATTATATACAAAATAAAAACAGTAAATGTTCAGTTAGTTCCATTAAATAATACTTATGCTGGGTCATCTCAGAGTTTAAGACAGAGCAATAAGAGCAAAGCAATATTAATCTACATTTTACACATACAGTAGAAGTCTGTCCGTTAAGTAAAGAAGGTAAAATGGTAAGATTAGGGTTGGGCTTTTTTCCCTTTCTAGCTTATTTGTACACATTTAGCTTTGTGTAAAACAAAATTCTCCAAATCCTTTTCTCCGCAAAGTGTTTGGGTGCTTCCTTAGAAATCTGACGCTCAGAAACTCGGGAGGAATAGATGTTCTGATCCTCCACATCGAGCAGAGCCAGCTGAGGCTTGGGCATCTGTTCCAGACAGCTCCCTGTGGATGTGTTCCAGGCATGTCTCACTGAGAGGAGGTCCTGGGGCAGATCCAGGACACACTGAAGGGACTGGAAACAACTCAAGTCTGTGGTGAGAGGGAAGTCTGGGCGTCTCTGCTTAGACTGCTGCCCTTTCAACCTCTCAACTATGTATGCACCTACCTATGTTATTTATTGACATTTACTGAGGGACCATAACACTTTTGTCATTTTAGTGTAGTGCTTGAACATATCTTGGTCTTGATGAACCCAGGGTCACGTGGTGTTTTGATGTTCCTTCTGGCTCCATTGGAGCCTAAGTGCCCAGAACAAAACACGCCCAGCAGCTGATCTCAACAGGCTCACAACAGGACTTCCATTTCCCGGGAATCACAGTTATTTGTCCCTCCTTCAGTCCCTCTTAAGTGTGGTCTTTCCAGGGAACAGCGAGTTCCTTTATCACCGAAATGCTCTTGTTACAACTAAGTCTGACTGAGTCATGTCCTTGAAATGTGGTCATGGATCCTTTACTTCTTCACCAATGGATATTTACAGAACTGCATTTACTGTATAATGCAAGCAAGAAAATACAAGATCATTGAACACTTTGTACTGAAAATCGAGCAGATTAATCAATTGTTTGCTTTTGGAGGCTCACTGTTCATTATTAACCTCAAAAAGCCAGAGCTGAAAATGTGAAAATGGTCATTATAATAAGGGCCAATTATTGTTCTTCAATACTTGTACTTCTTCCAGCTCGAGTGCATCATCTGCCATAACTCCTAAGTACTGTTGTAGTTTTTATGTCGAGCAATGCGTCCAAGGTCCAGACTCTTTTAGTGGGCCGTTGTGACTTGAAATGGCATTAAATCAAACTAATGTAAGGCATTTTGGACCAGAGCCTTATCCAAGCATCCATACATCCAGAACTGACGACCATAGCTGGAACTATTCTGCACTTTCCAAAATACTTCTCACGTCTAAAGCTAACAAAGACAATGACCTCTGGCCAGCTGCCCTGTTGCATAAAAGCTCTTGTTAGAATTTGGACATTAAACTAGATGACCACAGCATTGAATCTTAAGGAAACGTCCTTTTTATTGTCTTGGACTGCCAACACTGACAAAAGCTCACTGCAGCTCCATTTACTTTTTGTTGCAGTATATTTTAGTATTTCTTTCACAACTCACCTTCATTGTATAAGGTTCCTTTACAAAATGGCGTAATGATTTGGGCTACAGTGTAGTGGGCTTTTAAAAGTGATTCTTGATGGTCAAAAGTTCTATGAGGGTACTAAAAAGAGCGTACCATACTACTTTGGTTGAATAAGGCCTCTTTAGATGTTGATGTTTGAGGTTAGAAAGCTGGGAATAAACTGGAAACGATCTTCTAATATTGATTGCTGCAGTGTGTGGCTATACCTGGTGTTTGCATGGCCCTGTGATTGCTCTGAGCAATCGGCATTTCATTCAAAAACATGCATTTATAGTTGAAGTCTCTGCCCAAAGTAGTTGGGACTGGCTTTAGCCACTCATGACCGTCATAACTGGATTACGTGGTAGAAAATGAATCAATGAATGAATAACACACATACACTTTAGAAGTTTGCACAGAATGTCTATTTCTTTTTGCAGAAAATGTACTGAACAACCACCCCCATGTTTTGTCAGGATACATTTCAGATTAACAGAAAGTATCCCACAATGAAAAGGCAGTGTAAGCAGCTTAAGACAGCACTCTTCTTTCTGCACGCTGTTCACAAAAAAAAAAAAACACACACAATAAGACACTGTGCTGTGGGATGCACTTTTCCCAGCAGTTGTTCCTCTTCCTATTTCAGATTATTCCACCCAAAAGCCAAAAAAATCTGAGCAAACCTGACAAAAGAGGAACCGCGCTGAGAGTAGAGGGAGAAGCCGTCCTATTAACAATACACTGTATAATGTTGTAGCTCTGCACACGACACTAGGCCTCGCTCTGTTCTGCTTTGCCATCTTATCTCATGGTATTGCTGTTATAAAAAGCACAAACAGCATAGACATGGCTTTTCATCTGCACAGTGGACATGTGTGATTAGACAAGGCCAGGGGCAGCGTGTTCACACATTGTATCGACTGTAGCAGTGGGCTCTAACCAGAAAACATGGGAATAAAGAGAGACTCAAATCGAATCCAACCCAGCACTTGGAACATTGTAGCTCCCTATAACAGTGTTAGACTCTTAGCATGAATGTGACTTTATATCAAAAAGTAAAGTCAAAGCTGGGAATGAAAGTTGTGTGGGAACGGACATATGAGGCTGATAGAATCACATTTTTGCCTTGAATGTAGCGCTCAAGGTTCCCACTGTTTTAAAGAAATTATTTTGGAGGACTTTTTTCTTGACAGTTCAGGGCAGTTCAGGACAGTTCAGGGCAGTTTAGGGCAGTTCAGGACTGGCCTTGACAATACTCAATAGCTCTCCTCAAATGCACTTTCAGTCTGGAGGAGTGTGCCTCAGTTGCCCAGTAACGTTCTCAACTGCCATCCACTGCACCCTTTATGCACACTTCCAGAAAGAGTACATTTGACATGAATTCATTGTATTACCCACAGTCCCTTTCACTGTGACGTTTCAAACGTAAGTAACAAAGGACAACAAGCAGTAAAAATCTCCAACTGACAAAAATGGATATATATATATATATATATATATATATATATAATATGCCTATTGTCCAGGTAGCAACACATACATGTGTAACTTGTCTTTCTGTAAAAAAACATTCCAAATATCTCCTGTTGACTTTTAGATTAAACCAGCAACAGTTTAGCAAAGTTGCTACAAAAGGCATCTGTGTGCTTGCTCTTTTTTTGTTCGGCCTAGTTCTAATAACTTGCATAGTTAAGGGAAGTGCACAGGACTGTCCCAATAGCTGTAGTTAAAAGGCTTTGAACCCTCATGTACTTACACTCTTTAGTGCACTTTTAACACAATTATGAGGAAGTGCTTAGGACGTTGAGAGAGTATTGGGACACCACCTGGAAGTATTCAAACTATTCCTCTCGGCTCCACTCCACAAACTACAGCAGTTAAAGTAAACCAGACCTGTTTGAACAGTCGGCTGTGGTTTCAGATGAGATGGAAAGTTGTAAAAAGTGGTGGCACTATAACATCACTCACAAGTTGAATTTTGCTGGTGCTTTTAAGCCCCTTGTTTAAACATTAAATTTTTATGACAAACTGTTTTAAATCTGATCTTTCATCACCACCAAGTCACTGGATCAAAGGCTTTGCAAATGTCCTAACAACTTAACAAATCCCTAGTCACCTCAGCTTTGAAACTCACACACCACATGCAATTGCTATTAACTTAATTAGCATGTCTTTCCTCATTATGTATTGCTTTGTTATTAAATTTCTGTAGACAGAGTCATTTCCCCGTAGTAGCTCATTTGCATCCAGTCACAGCTCCAATTCAATATATAGATCAGAAAAGCAATCAGGGAATTCTGTGTCTTATCTCCAACACAGCAAATAATTTCATCTGGACTCCAAATGAAAATGCCCTCCCTCTTGTTTCTTTGCCTCAAAAGATTTGGCTAAAATTGGTTGCCCTTTTGAAACTTGTGTGTGGGTTTAGATAGATTTGGGGAAAGAGGAAATGAGACAGCTGTAGAGAAAGCTGTGGGCCAAATAAAAAAGAAAGACATGGCCCTTCCAAGATTACTAGATTAGCATGTTCACCAACAAGGCTCTTACTCTTCATGAGAAATAACTTTCCAGAATACTTAGAGGTCTTCTTGACACTTCAGCAAAGCATTTTCTTGCTTTAATTTACAAGAGAGACAGTTTTAGTGCAACATTTAAATAAGTAAGGTTTGTGCGTTATGTGGAGCTATCACCTGACCTGACCTCTCGGTTTGGTTTAAACATAATCACGCACACTACAGCAGCCTTGGAGGGTCAAAAAAAAAGTAAAATACTTGTCTTTATGTATGAATGTGTGTGATTGTTGCTCTGGTGAATGGTGTAAGAATATTGGGACAACGGATGGAAATTAGCCTACGGCTACAATCTGGCATGTTTACATTCATGTGGTTGTGTCTCATATATGTTCATTAACATGCACTGTCCCAATCAAATAAATAAATGTAAGAGGAACATGTGATGTTGCATGTAGTTCAGTATAATACATTATTATTAAGTCCATATAGCTTCATTAAATTAGGAGGCATGTATTTGTATCTCTTGAGTCTCTGTTTAGGCTTTGCATTAATATGAGATAAAAAAAAAAGATTCAAATATTTTAATGGAGTTGTGGAGAAAACAAACCCAACACATAATTCATTCATTTATCTCATACATTGCAATAAAAATACAAAACTGTTTTTAGATTTTAATTTAATTTGGTCATGCTTTCTTGTCTTGATTCTGATTGATTCCCTTCACAGTCAAACATCAAACGCTGAAAGATCTCGATTAACGAACAGGATCACAGATCGTTCCCTTCAGATTAAAAAAAAAAAAGAGATGGAAAATTGTGTCTCAGTGTCTTTTGTACAGATTAAAAATTACTTTGGACCAACTAATTCAACTTCCTCTGAGTCATATCACCAGAAAGATTAAAACTGCCATCTCAGATTTTTATCAGTGGCTTTGAAATATATTCTCTCACATCTAACAAGACTAATGCAGCTGGATTATTTGGGCAAAGCAGGCTACAGCTGAAAGGCTTCCTGCTTTGTTTAAATCGTGCTGTAGTGTTTGTACAGGCAGGTTTACCATCATTTGCATGAACCAACATCATGTTTTGTTTGCATTTAAAGGCTCACTGATTATCAAGTGTGGACAGAGGAAAACACTGGACCAACATTGATGGTACTAATATAAACAGACAGAAAAATACAGTTACTGTTGCTATAGCTAATAATGTAATGACCAAAAAAGCATGAAGGAAATTCATAAAGCATTAGAGGAGCACAATATAGCTCAGGCATGTCCAACTGTTTGTGTGTTGGCTCTGTAGAAGTGACTCATAACATGTGTTAACATGAATCTAAGGTGAAGATATCAGCTTTAAGTATTTGTTATTATTAGTATAAAGCTTGAATGTATGTTTAAATTACAAACTAATGGTTAAGACAAAGAAAAAAAAGGAATCTGGCTTTCCTTGAAATTATTTTGGATGATCTGATTAACCTGTAACGTCAACTGTAAATGTGATCACAGTTAAAAACAACCAATCCTTTATGGGTTGCAGGGTCCTAGAGCCTATCCCGGCTACTTATGAGGCGTTAAAGAGCTAGAGTCAAACAATAAATTTCTAACTCAAGTGTGTTTATGTATATATTTAAGTTAATTGTAGAAACAGAATTGCATTAAATCATCTTTGCTGGCATCATCTTCAACAATGTTTAGAAGTTTTACTCAGGCTCAGTGTGTCAGAGTGGCTCAGTGGTAGAGCGGTTGTCCCTCAACCGGAAGGTTGGTGGATCGAGTCCCGCTCTTCCCAAAGTTCATACTGTCATTGTGTCCTTGGGCAAGACACTTGCACACTGTTCCAGCTGTAACAAGGATGAAGTGAAGCTTAATGTACGCCACTTTGGATAAAAGCGTCCGCTAAATGAATAAATGTAAATGTCATAACTCCATATGGCCTCAAGTCACTAAAGTTAGGCAGCCTGAAGTGCTAACTTTACTTTAAACAGCAAAGACCAGAATCTAACACAAGTCTGACCTAAAGTTTTCCATACAACCTACATAATTTAAAGACCTTCAAGATTAGACTGTGGCTTTTTTTTGTAAATTATTGACATATCCTTCACTGCTCAACCCCTGGAGAGTCTACAGTGTGGGAAAATGCTGCTTAGGTTTGTGGTTGACTCTGCGTCGTCAGCAAACAGGCCGAAGGCTGCAAACTGAGGCTGACATTATGTGGAACTTTTTCATTTTGCTCCTGGTAATTGGTTTCATTTTGCCTGCCAACTAAATAATGTTCAAACTAGCTCTAAACACCGAAACACGACATATCGCTGACTCGGTTCTGTTGTGACAATAGAGAGCACTTAATGGAAGGGAAACCACCAAGATAATGGCAGCTGGAGGGCATCACACTTTGAACAAAGGGCTAAGCACAAGAATCAATAACTGGCTTTAATTTCCAATAGAGATCTTGCTAATTGGTGGATGCACTAAATATGTGGCCCACATAATAGTGCACAGTAATCAGATTTCCACTTGGTTACAATTCTTGAGGGTAAATTTTAACACTAGAAATGACATAGAAAATAGCTTGAAAAATTATATCTATTTGTAATCCCCGGTCTACAGTATCCACTAAAAACCTTGAGTCACTGATATTGCAGTTATTTCAGATCTCATTACAGAGATGCACATATTTTGTATCATTCTTTTGAAAAATTTTAAGATTTTAGTATTTCATAAATTATGTAAACAGAACTGTAGCTGCCACCAACAACCATCTATAGCAGCAAAGCACCCAAAGAACAGTTTCAAACATCATCACTGACATGGACTTTGTCCTGTTTAACACAAGCCACTGCGTCCTATCCACACATATACATCTATAAACACATCCTTGGCATTCTTATATGACTCAGCGGATATGGGATATGGGAGACCCCCCGGCGCTTGGAGCCTGTGAGCATCTGACAGCCAGCCAAAGCTAGACCAGCCTTTAAAGTCTTGGCACATACATTTATTTTACATCCTTGCTTGCAAACACAGAAGTACAGACATCTCTCTGACTTATATGGAGTATTAAAATAAAGCAGGAGAGTACAGTGAGCATGGGCTTTGCTCTGTGAGCTGCAGTTAGAGTAATTGGAGTGCCTTTCAAAGACTCACACAGAAACGAGGTTATCAAAGTCGACAGCCTTTCCTGGTTTTTTAATGCAGAGCGCACACTGTTCCACTCTGAGATACACTACAACCAGTACTTTTTTCCTCCCAGCATCACTCAGAGTTACAATGAAGAGCGGGCTACATTAGCTTTGTCAAGGATACACTTGGATTTGAAAAGAAAGGTTGGTAAAAGGAAATAGGAACTTTTTTACAAGTAAAAGAAGTGATCACACAGCATTAGGTCTCCACCTTTTTAGTCGTGTTGTAGTTTTCACCAACAAAGTCAAGTCCAAGTTTGGTTTGTTGTCCAGATTTGACCCAGAATTTGACTGTCAAGACCAAGAGAATTACATGGGTTTCAATGGTTGCAAAAGCTTCTCTCTGAAAGGCCATGAAGATGCATAGGAACCATCCAAGCCAATAACCTGAAATCTGTAACAATTTCTGAATACCGGATATCACTTTTCTGCAAGTGCCGTTCATTAAAATTCCATTTTTGCCATTGCTTCCTTTAATCTACCATTGCTATCCTCCTACAACTCCAGCTGTTCCCCTTCACAGACCGAGGGGGTCCCTATAGCAACACAGAAAGCACATTAGATGACTTTTAGCTTCCATCTCCTCAATCATTATCACCGCTGCTTCCATTGTGGTCGTTCAGAAAGCGTGTCCTAACCAAATCTTTCGATCCAAGGTTCATTTGCATAATGTGACGAACGGCACCGACAGTAAAACGGGACACAAGGCTGGGTTTTATGCTCCACTGGAAACTGATCAGCAGGTGTGAAGCTCAGTAATTGAAAAAAAAATTACAAAAAAATGCCTGAGTGAAAGGTGCAAACAGGAAAGTGCGAGTCTTTCATTTCCGACCAGAGGCTTTGACGAGCACTGTTTTTTTTAATTGGAGGTGTAAATGTCCAGTGTGTGTTTGACTTGGATGACTTACAGAAGTTTAAAAAGGTCCTGTAGCTCTGTGGCTGCCATAGGATCTGTTTGGGTGTTCACACAATATTTAACATTCCGTTTTCCGGGACATGTTCAGTACAGCATTTTCTCATTTACATTCATATAATTCTCAACAGATACAGTTCATTCCTATGTTTTTTTGCTCAGGGTTCATGTTTAGCCTTGACCTGAATATTCTAACTCTTCTCTCTGCTTTGATTTCAAATCCACTGGACAAAGTACAGCAGCCTTAGAAGGTCAAAACTTAAGACTTCAAATCCCCACTGGGTTTACAGAAGGGGATACGGTTGATGTTGAATCATCCATATAATGTCAGATGAGTTTCAAACTTTTGGCTCTGAAGTTTACACAAACTTAAGAATGAGTAAAAACCCTGAGTTTGATTTACACTAAACTAAAACTGTGTTTGAGACAGAACTTTTATAATAATGCAAGAAGTTATGTATTGATTGTTTCCATAAACTGCCTGAAAGTGAATTCCAACTCTGAAATGCTGTCCTGAGAGGTTGGTAATAAATAAATAAATGTAGAAGTTTCCAGTTCTTAATCAATCAAAAGTATGATGGCAGCTTTTCTACAGTAGACACGTGTTTTTTCATTAGTTGGCCAGTTAAGAAGTATAAAAAAAAAATAAAAGATTGCTTCAAAAAGGAATTTAAACAACACACCAAAAAACAAATCACAAAAATGCTCCCAATTAAGCAAAAATGTGCAAGATAACCATCATGTGATATATTTTTATTATATATTTACCACCAGCATAAGCATTCAGAGCACTTCACATCAAGCATTCAATGATTCACACACACGCACACGCACACGCGACACGCCAAGACGCACGCCAAGACGCCAAGACGCCAAGACGCGCACGCGCCTCTGGTTACTGGACAACCCTCTCTACCTGATTCTGTCACAGGAGACTGGGATTACAGGAGGATGTGCCTGAAATGCTGGTCTATATTCTCTCTGGGATATAAGCCGAGTGAGCGCGCTAAATCTGATCCTACACAAGCTCTAAATAGATCGCAGTGCAAAGCTTGCATAATACAGTCAGTCCACGAGGTTGACGAGTGTTTATCCCTGTTTACCCCAGTGACAATTGTTACCATCTTTAAATGCCATTTTTATTTAGGGCATCTGGGCATTTTGTCTCCATGTGGTTTTCACTGGTGTTTTTCTCTCACCGAGGCTAGTCCCTTGATGCCGACGCTTGTAGATGTTGGGACTAGGGCCGTGATCTACTTTAAGAACAATATGACAAATGATGCATCCAACACTGAAGAGGGTAGCTCTGACTTGTGTTGTTCCAATTGTATGCACAATGTTTTGTATTTAAACAAACTATTTTTAATGGAAAATGGTTACATTTTTATTTGGAGAGGCTACTTTGACAAACTTCCACAACTTCCTGATATATAAACTCATACTAGACCAAACTGTGAGGAGCATTAAGGCCATCCCATTATGAAGAGCACATTATTTCGATATAACTCAACTCTCTCCAATGAGTCTGCTCTGATGGATGGACTCAGGTCTGCGGAAACTTTTGGCCACGAGACAAACTTTAAAATATATTTCAGAACAGATGAGCTCGAGCGATGAAATGGTTCGGTCATAATTGAGCGCTAATAGTCGTCTGAGTGGTTTTCAATCAAGCAATATAGAACATTACTTCTGTTTCGGTGATAAGAACAGTCGGGCAGAAATGAACACCGTCTGGCTGTGGATATACCTTTTATTAATTTAGACACATATTCTAATGACGCTTTAACAGTTTTAAATCCTAGGTTAATAACAAAGTGTGTAACCTTTCTAGATGTGACAACAACAGGACTTATCTAATTATCTGCTTAAAAGGGGGTACTGTGAACTGCTTAACTTACTGTACATGAGGAAAATGGACCAAACAAGTCAATGGAAACTAAACTATTGTACCAAAACCAACACAAAGCTGTTTTTTTTTTAGCTTTACACAGCTTCCACTTCAGTTCAAAGACATACAATACTCCATTATTTACCAAGGGCCACGTGTATTGAGATTATTACCAAAGGCACAAACTAGAGCAAAACAAAGGAGATTGTAAAAACTAGTTACGCAGAGCTGTATTTTGTATTGACATTCTCTCCATTAGCGTTTAGCTTAAGGCAACAGTTAGCATTTAATATCGCAATTCAAATGGAGTCCTATCTTAAATCTTATTACAAACACAAACAAAAGGCTTGGCTTCATCACAGAATTTATTAAGTAATCAAGAAAAAAAAAAGGGTTCATTTGAAGCCATTATCGTGCTTAAAACTGGAAGAAATCTCATCATGGTCGTCTGTAAGAAACAGTTAAAGAGCTCACACATCCTTCCTAATGGATTGACTGCACTGTATCTAATTAAAAAACAAGCATTTGAACTAAGCATTGTCTGATAAACTAGTGTTACCCCAGATTAACAAATAAAGGTGTGAAGCCACAAGATTCCCCACAGTTCCTGGCAACTTCATAAAATATTTGAAATAAAAGGTGACAATATTAAAAGTAGTAAAGGTAAAAGGTTCCATTGGAGTCTATGTCCACATGCATTTTACTGAAGCATTTGTTAGGCCTATAGAGTTATCTCCACAGACATACTCGGTATACTCAGTATTAGCGAGTACCCAGTCGTGAGTACATTGCGAGTCTTTTCTCTGAAGGTGGTGTAAGGTTTTGCAACAAATACAAGCCAATGTCAATAAGCACTGAGCAAATGAAACAGAGACGGAAACATGCCACGAGTTAATTCAGACATTTTCTTTATACCATGGTCTGGAAGAATCCACTTTTGTGATTGGATAAAAGGTGTGCAACAAAATCTTAAATCTGTTCAGTATTACTTGTAAATACAAGTTGTTGGTACTTTAAACTGATTTATGAGACAACTGCACACACTACAATTAGGGAGTGTTAGAACTATGGCGTCCTCCATTAAAGCTTTAAATACATACTGTTGGAAATGAACTTGGAAGTGAATGATATATATGATTGATTAACTTTTGCATATATTGTGCATCCCTTCAGATTCAGAAAACATTCAAAATCACATCGTCTTTAATTTAACGCTGGGTAATTTAGAAACATGAAACTACATTAAAAAATGACGGTCAGACAGAGATGAATTACTCTGTAGATGCTTTAAGTTTAAGCTCAACTTATGAAAAGAAGAAGCTCAGGAGTGCTGAGCTGTGACATTATAAATAAGCACAGTAAATAAAAAAAGGTGTGTGAATGCACTGCAATTACAGAGAAAACAGATCTTCATAATCCTTTGTTACTGATTTGTGTAAATTGTTAAAAAATATATATAATATATTAAATATGATTATAATATTGTGCTTCATTCTGAAAGAAAATGAATGCCATCATGAACTATATTTTTATACATTGCTAGTGTATGACAACACAAAGCTAAATTATAGGGTTGGTTAGAGAGGTTCTCAATAATGTCAAGGTACATCAACAGCATTTACTACATTATTGTTTGTAATATCCTTTTTAAATGGCTTGTATGAGTAAAAAATATCATATTTCATCACAAAGGAATAATTACAGATTATATTAAAGGACTATTGTAGTTTTTTTGAAGCAGGGTGACATGGTTACTTGATAAATAGACCATTACTTTTACGTACTATTATTTTGTGTGTAGCTGTGTGCAGTCTAAAGACAAAAAATACACCTAAACAAACTTATATGTGACCACTTCTAAACAAGACAATTGAGGATCCGCTGTGTGCCTTACACCAAAAGACCAAAGCACTGAAGGCAATAACAAACATATATCTTCATCTGCTTATCTTCATGCACTAAGCAAAACAGTCTGATGAGACATTTTAAAATCCAATAAACAAAACTATTCAACCAGATATCGTCATTACAACTTGTGCTTTAGGCCAATAACAGTAGAGCTCCATTACTATCTCCAGCCAGAGCCTAAGTAAGTAATAGTGAATAATTATGAGATTGAACCGAGCCATCACAGCTCAGTGCGTTGGGTAATCCGTCATCATTAGACAAAGAGGAGTTAGAGGGTCATAGAGGAAGCCAGCAGAGCGCGTCCCATCATGCAGTATTACCTCACAATCATTGTTTTATTAGCACGGTACAGGAGAGGTTTAGCAGTCCAAAGCAGATGAGCCTCAGGACGGGAGCAGTTTCTCAATGCTTTCATTTAAACACGGATATAATTCACTGCAGATAACGCAGTTAGATTTGCAAATTATGCAGAGTGTATGAATAGACCATTGTTTTAGATTGAACATATTGTTGTAGAGGATGTGATAGTCCCAGATCCCAGAGCCACTTTTTGCCAGAGCAATACATAATACAGTGGAAACAGATGTTTCTTACATAACTGTACATCTGGCCTGAACTACAAGATAATTTTTAATTTATTTTTATATCTTGTACTGTACTGATTAGCTCTACGTTTAAATTAAGTAAAAATTATTTGAATGATTTTATTCTAAAAATTATTTGAATGATTTTATTCTATTTTTAGTATTTTTTTTACTTAGGAATGGAAACATATTTTTGAATAAAATTTAAAGAAATAAAATCAGTTTTGGGTTAGTGGTAATGAGTTATAAAAAAAAAGGTCAGAAAACGGTTGAAATCTGCCAACTTAATTCTTTACATGAGATTCTTCCTAAAAGTCTGCCCCTAAGAGTCTAAATGCTAATGCAGGTTCTAAATAGGAAGAAACCATGCAGAGTATTTAAAACAGCAACAGCTTTCTTCTTCTAAATTCCTGCCACAGGTACTGTCACACTTCAAAGCGCTCCGATAACACTCTTTATGATTATTTTAAGAAGAGGTTACAGTGTTAAGCTCTGAGGCAGCGCTATCAAATCCACACAACAAGACGAATGCTTAATGACTCTGCAGTGGTGCATTTACAAGAACGGCATGGTGCATTTCTTATAATTAAACATGACAAAAGCGTCTATGAGCGTTCCACTCTAACAATTTAATCTGCTTTTTATGTTTGTGTTATAACTTTATTTTTATTTTCTTTCATAAAATAACTTTATACGTGCGGTTTAATAGCATTTGAAGATGTGCAAGCTGTTTTATTAAGTATATTGTATTAGCTGAACTCAGTTACGCTAAGATTAACTAGTTTTAAATCTGCCTGCTCCCAGTTGAGACACATTATAGTTTTCCATATTTTATAGGATTTTATTAAAACAAGATCCAGATCAAACTGTGATAGAAAGTGTCTCAGTTAAGCCAGTTTTCCTTCGGCTGGTTAGACGAAAGGATTGCTGAGGGTTCGGTTGAATGTTCTTGATGTGAGGGGTTGGGCTGGATCAGACACAAACCCCGGACATTGGAGAGTTTACATTTCACTCCCGACGTTAGAGTAAAGTTGGTTGTGGTTAGAAAAAGGAAGGCATTTTTTTTTTAAATAAAAATGTTTAAATTTTCCTATCCTATCTATGCCGATTTCCTATCCTTTAATTTTTAGCCTTAAAACCATAAAAGCACTAAGTCCTATTTTTGTTCACAAAATGCATCGCAGCAGTAAAAACATTAAATGTTCCCATATTTACTGTATAATTATGATGTGTAAATGGAGTGCGCTCCTGCCTCACAGCAAGAAGGTCGTGAGTTCAAACCCTCGACCAACTCCAGTCTTTCTGTGAGGAGTCTGTATGTTCTCCCCGTGTTGCCATGGGTTCTCTCCGGGTACTCCAGTTTCTTCCCACCGCCCAAAGCATGTCTAGGTTAAATGGCAACTCTTAAGTGTCCGTATTGAATGAATGTGAGAGTGAATGGTCGTCTGTCAGTGTCTGTCTAAGTGACTGATGTTGCAGGGAAGACAGGACCCAAAGGCATTACTGTCCTTCTTTTGTAAACTGATTCAGCATAAGATAAATGTATGACAAAGCATCTAAATGTGTCAATAACCTTAGATTGGAAGTAGTAGTAGTCTCTGTAGTGGCTGTTAATAAACAATCATTAACAACTAGTGAGATTCTTTATTGAAAGATAAGATATTGAAAAATATATTACAAAGTAAAATAAGTAAGCTAAAAGCCATTGTAAAATATTTAAAGGAGAAGTGTCTAGTGTCAACAGAGTTCCCCGCTGTTTAAAAGCCAGTCAAAAGTTCACACTCTGTCTGTGGAATCTGAGGTCAATGAGGCTGGCCGTATTGTCCAGTTGATCTAAAATGTGCAGCGGTCGGAAGCTAATCCCTCATTGGGACTAATTATCTTGAGTCTCTGGTGCGTTGGCAAATTAAAGCGGCTTCAAGGAGCAGTAAGGATCAGGCTTTGGCCATTAACAGCATTCCAGGAGCTCATTTCCACAGTAGCCCATCACTGCGGGAGTTTTAAAAGCACAGCTAAGAAAGGTTCGAGGGGATCAACGGGGAAAGCTTAACTTAAAAATTAATAATAAAAAAAGTCACCTTTAAATGCTTTGGAACCAGTTTGTAATTGTCCGAAAAGAGCAGTGGTAGTAGTGAGTCCCTTATCACTGTCAGCATCTGTTTGGTCTAAAACCCCCTCATTCACTTCCTTTTTCCTGTTATTTTTCCTTCAAGCTCCCGCTCTTATTGTGTCGGTTCCTAAAATTAGAACAAGTGCAATAAAACACTACATAAATTCAACAATCATTGACTGATATATATATATATATATATATATATATATATATATATATGTGCTATATATATGTGCTAGTTTTGCTGGGTACCTAATGTACAACATTTTAAACTGTATGTTACTGGAGGCTGTCTTAAAAAGTAGTGGTGCAACGGATTACAAAAATCACGATTCGGATCACATTACGGTTTTTGAGTCCCGGATTGGATCATTTTTCGGATCAACAAAAAAAGCACTTATAGCCAGACACATACTGAACAAGATTCTATGGTCGTTTCCTGGGGCCGACCTGATTTGAATGAATGAATTTTATATTGCTTGTTTAAATGTTTATTCTTTAACTTAAAATCACAACCTTTTCAAAGGCCATTGCAATGGCTGTTATGACGTATGATGCTGAATTATGAGAGAATTATGCAGTAATTGATGATAAAATTACTCCCAGACAAACTCAGAGAGATACGCGACAAGAATGAGAGGCAGTTTATTGATTAAAAACAAAATTTTACAGCTTATATCGTGAAGTTTATGGATTTACCAGCTGCAACGAATGCCTTGTGTGCGCTTTCTGTACAATCCAGCGTAAATGTGCACTTCATTTTCTACACACGGCTGACGTTACTTTCTTTCTCCAACTGACGGCTGGAACTGTCATTCATGTGATTTAAATTATGCCAGAGGCTTTTCAAGTTCTTCCGCTCCTTCTCCTGCTGACTGTTTAACAAACTCAAAGGTTGTGAACACATAACTGCTTGACTCCTTCACTCTGCGATCGCTAAACATTTTTTAATTAAGATATATCATAATGGGGACAGGATCTGCACAGCTTTGTTTGGTTAGATTTAGTTAAGTTGTGGGACTTGCGATGTATCAATGTATCACTACAACCCAAGTTACCACATGATGTGATGAAGCAGTAGAAAGAGCGGGCTTTACCAAAAAGGGTCTGTGACAAGTTTTTGAAAACAGTAGTAGAGCTGTAGTTGATATATTGTATGCATTTAATTTTTCTCTGTGATTTATTATTGTGACATACAAATATAGTATATTTGTTAAAAAGCAATTTTTCTTTGTTAGAAACGCCAGCCACATTCTTCTTCGTTTATTTTTTACTCCCACAGGTACTGCCACACTTCAGAGCACTTTGATAACACGCTTTATGATTATTGTAAGAAGATGTTACGAGCTCTGAGGCAGCGCTATCAAAACTGTATAACAAGTGGAAAGCTTAATGACTGCTGTGACTAATTTACAAGAACGACATGGTGCATTTCTTATGATTAAACATGACAAAAGCATTTATGAACACCAGCTATGAGACAATACAGCTTTCCACTCGAATGATTTAAGCTGCAGTTAAAACTTTTTTTTACTTCCTTCCATAAAATTACTTTATACATTTGGTTTAATGCAACTGAAGTCAACCAAAATAAAAAACACAGTGTTTCATAATGTGTTTTTTATAATGGTTGACTTCAGTTGCACCAAGTTGAACTATACTTTTAAATCTGCCTGCTGTTAGCTCGTAACTACTTACTACAGACCATCGATATATATATATTTTTTATCTTTTAAAGCTAATTTTCCTCTGTTGGCCAGTTGGGTCCTTGTGACATGTGCAAGTGGCTGTTATGTTTGTATGTTTCATACAAATTATCTTAAACTGACACTAAAATTCAGTGAAATAATAGTGTCTATTTCAAACTTTCTAGAATTTTATAGGGTTTTTACCACTTCAGTTTCACAGATATTGTATTCAATGGTATTTATAAACTAATGTTTTGCAAAGTACAAAGGGTCATATTGTAAGATTATGGCATGTGGTATTGCTAAACATCAATGCTAAGTTTGTGAGCTATTTTCAGCAAATTTCCACTGTCCTCGACCAATTATCAAAGTTTAAAATACAGCTACACAGATAAAAGATGTTAGCGCTGGTTTACTAATATTTCAAGTTCGCACAGGGAGAAAACAGCCGCGTGGTTAATGCACATCTCATGAATAGTTTGGTGATTATTCTGAGAAGCAGGGGGAGGGAAGAGCGGGGGATGACGCTTAATTAGCTTGACGGTCGAGTCCGAGTCCTTTATGCTAATTAGCCATGTGCTTTTAGTTACAGAGTGCTTTTGCCTCTTTAATAAGACCCCATGTGGTGCGAACATTGCGCTTTAGACCCTGTCTTTGCAGCCAGAAGCCTGAATGATGTCATCTCAATATAAATATGCAAAAAATAAAATAAAAATAGGGCTCAAGAGTGTACTGCTGATGGCTCCTGTCCTTTAAATAATACAACAATACAACTAATAGGCAGTAGAGTTATATTGCATTGTATTAAGCCATAGCATTCAAGTCAATTCAAACCTAAGGAGCACATTAAGTTATAATTTTTTTTTTACATATCATTATTAACTTTGATTGAATTACCTGAGGTTCCTTCCTGTGACATTAATTTCCCACTGATTCTTGTACAAGCCAAGCTGGAGTTCAACAGGTCATCTTAATTACTGTTGCTGCTATTCTCACGAGATGTTTGTATCGATAAATAATTCATGCTTTGCTGTATGGCCTGTGTTTGTTGCTGCATTATCAATACTTTATGTAAAACAACCTCCTCTCGCCATTACTCTTGTCACAATATCTACAAGCTACTGTAAATTATTTCCTCTGGATTGATAATGTTCTAGGAAAACAGACCTGATTAAGAGAAAAACAAGGCTTGTCCAACAGCATAAATCCTTTAAATGTAGTTTGACTGTTCAACTCCTTGATGCGCTGTAACTTGTTTATCTTGTGAAAACACTCGCTTTAGTCATATCCTGCAGACGTTTCCAAAAGGAAGGCTCAGATTTAGTGGAATCAACTATGTCTACTGTGAATATTCTAACACGGCCTCGTCACAAGTTGCAAAGTGAAAAGTTGAAATTTCATCAGCAGTGCTTCAACCCTTCTCCGTCGCAGAAACACTTCTACTCTACTGCCTCTACTGCACTCGGTTAACCTCAGCTTCTGTTTGGTTTTGGACTGGGCATGACGCTGGATTTTTAAAATGTCAAGCACTTTTTAAACACTTGAGTTTAGGTTCTGCTGTATCTCAAGTGATGGAGGTGATTACAAGGAGGTTTTTTATAAAATTATTAAACATAATTTTGCATTTTGTCAACAAGTTTGTTACTAATTTAAATCAGCCGTATATTCTTCTTTATTTAACCGGGTAGGTCAATTGAGAACAATTCTCATTTACAATGACGACCTGGCCCCACAGTACTCATACTGTCATGTCCATAGAAGGAGATTCGGTTTATAAAAAGACACCAGCCTACCTGCATAGCTGGCACTTGAGAACTAAGGAAACAATAGCTCAAATAGGAAAGGTTTATTTTAACAGCCTTCTTCAGTAAAGCTCCTCTGAGGTGTTTTAGAAAACTGGTCGTCTCCCAGCAGCAGCAACAGCAGCAAGCCAGATACTCTTAGCTGTGGGACATTATTAAAATTCAGGGATGTGTCGCAAAGCCAATGAAACCAGCCAACCTTCTGCACACATTAAAAGGTGTTTATTTATCGTTTTACTTGCCCAGAGACTGCAGAGGGAAATTAGCTGTAGCTACATCTGGAGTAAAGCATTTTTTCTTTTGTAAGAGAAAAGTATTTGCACATGGTCTCTTTCAAATAAAGAATAAACTAAAAACTAAACTCACTAAGTGTCAATTTGTCTAAGGCTTAAAGCACAGTGAACAAGGCACACTTTGTTTGTTTGGATCAATGCTTGGTTCCTAACACTGCAAAACATACAAGCAAAACTAAAAACATGTTTATATTGTGGGGCCACAGGGGTTGAGTAGCATGTACCTGTCCAAAAGGTATCAGTCCAACAGACACAAACAAACAGAGAGAAAGTATAAAACATCCAAAAACCACAGTGGATCTAAGCAAGATCAATAGATCAATGGATGCTATTGGCAGACATACTGTTGACATAAGATCCACTGGGAACCACTAGCCTCATTTTATTAGAAAGGTCCAGTGGAGTTCAGCTCAACATTTGGGGAAAAAAAAAAACTCAGCTAGCTAGCTTGTGTTTGCACTGCAGGTGTGTAGCCGAGAGGAGATAGTGACGACACCGGTGCAGATAGAAGGATTATGGGACACGTGAGGGACTGTTAAACTGAGATCAGCCTGAAGACTTTACAACATAAGGGCGGCAGTGGCTCAGTGGTAGAGCGGTCGTCCTTCAACTGGAAAGTTGGTGGTTCGATTCCCGCTCTCCCCACACTTAATACTGTCGTTGTGTCCTTGGGCAAGACACCTAACCCCCTCTTGCCTTCAGTGGTGTTCCAGCTGTAACACTGGTGAATGGAACCTTAAGTCGCTTTGAATGAAAGCGTCAACTAAATGACTAAAATGTAAAATGTAAACATATTGCTTAAGTCATAAAACCTAAATTAAGATAAAATGGATGTTACTGTTATAAAAGACACACATAAAGACATTATGCATTATCATTCAGCTTGCAAAAATAGATAAAGGCTAGAGATTCTGATCATTTGTGCTCTATTTAAATACTTTTCATTACTTTCACAACATTTAAAAGAAGATAAAGGAATAGATGTGTAACAGTGTGAACCCAACAGTACTGCGGGATGGAAACAAAATTCTGATAGACTTGTTTGAATGGGAGGGCAGGTAGTCATGGCTTTTATCAGGATGTGAGTCATGTCAACATTTCCAATCCCTTACCCGCTGCTCTGAATCTGGGACAGCTGTAATGAAACCGGCCGGTGGTGGCTGGGTTGAACGGAAATCTACGCAGGACTCAGGATGGAGTTTTTATGAAAAGGAAATGAGAGAACAATACCTCTGGCCACTAGACTTAACACTGGGCTGTGAGCGGCACTTCACTGACAACAAAAGCACTTAGTCATCGACCTTAAAGAAACTACTGCATATTCATTATATATTTAGAATCATTTACAGATCTGCTTTAGGCTCGGTCAAATGAAATGAGGGTAAGACAATGACAATGTTTTATGCACGTTTTTAGTTTTCCATGTTTTTAGTGCAAAGAAGTACAAATACTTCTTTGCAATTACAATTCAGCGTTGTAATGAAAAATGCTATTTTTGCTAGCAACAACATAGCTAACTGTTACTGCTGCATCACTGACCTCTCAGCTTCAGGTAAAACCAGATTTTGATATTTTAATTGCTAAAGAGTAATTGCATTGCTGCCATCTGCTGTTTAGTTCTGGGTCTCAGTGTTGTGTTATGTCTGCGACTCTTGCACAAATCAGGATTAGCAGTTACTTGAATTGGAAAATAGCAGTTAATACCTTCTATGTAATTTTCTCACTTTCCGACTTCATTCTACGGGCTGTTATGTACCCAGGGGTGGGCCGGTTTTGGCCCCCAGGCCGCATGTTTGTTGCCTGTGATATAGAGTACAATGGGAGTAAACCAGAACTGTACAGTAGCAGAAGTAGCAGCCGAGTTGCGTACTTGAAAATTGGAAGCCATTCAAAGAAAATAAACCCTATTTTGTCTTTATACTGGA
Organism: Perccottus glenii; assembly: GCA_024416835.2. Lineage (NCBI taxonomy): Eukaryota > Metazoa > Chordata > Actinopteri > Gobiiformes > Odontobutidae > Perccottus > Perccottus glenii. Next base: position 27,181,960 of record CM044559.2, read on the forward strand.
ATATTTTTAAGCAAATCTAGTCATTTGAAGCCAGTAATCACAGGAAACCATGACACAATTCGGGGTTATGACACTCATTATCTAAAGCAGAGCTAAACTCTCTGGTTTTCTACAAACTTTACAAAAGGTTAATATAATAGACCTGGACACTTATTTAGGCTAAAAGAAAATACATGATATCTCCCTTATTTACTCAAAACTGTCAAAATATATGGTAAATGGCATGGATTTTATATAGTGCTTTTCCACCTACTATGCACTCAAAGCTTCCATTCACTCATTCACTCTCACATTCATACACCAGAGCCACAGTGGAAGCTCTCAACCCAGGTTAAGTGTCCTGCCCAAAGACACAATGACAGTGTGAACCTTCCAGTTATAGGGCGACCGCTCTACCCTCTATATATATATATATATATATATAATCAGCCTGTTTTATCACTGTACCACTTGAATGAATGGTGAGACAAAGTTGCCCTTAGTCCAGCTTACATAGGAAGTTGGCGATATATTGCCCTTTGTGCTGCACAATATTATAAATTTGCAATAACTATGTTAATGATTAGAATAGGACTTGAGATATTATAAGCCCCCCTTTGCAAATTAAAAAGAATTATAAACATATGGAGAAACTAACCCAATATCCACAAGTCACAAATGATCCACTTTTGGCTGCACTTGATTTAAGGCTATAATTGGGAGATGCTTTTGTAAAGAGTGAATGTTTGTACAATTATCACATCAATCTTATGAAAAACTGCAATTATTGATGATGAGATTACAATAAATTATGATTTTTAAGGACAAACCACTTGAAAATATCAAACATCTAAAGTAGTTCAGAGCGTTTTTGTGATAACAGTTGATAACAGGTTCAAGTTTAGACTTAACTCGGCCAGCCACAACTAACTCTTTAGGAGGTTTACGGGTGTAATGTTAACTAATCAGAGAAACGCTGGACATGACGCGAAAAAGGCGACAACGCAGTCATTTGTCAAAAAGGAAGCCACGTTAGCGTCACTAGTTAACATGTCCAGCAGTAGAGTGGACACCAGAGCGGTTTTATTGTTTTTATACTTAGCTGGTTATTCAAAACCGAGGCGAGAGCAGAAATAAAAAGCCTCTCTGTAGCAGCGTCTGCCATGTTGAATGTTTTGGACTAGCCGTGCGAGCAGACTTGCTTGTGTGTGACGTGGCCAGGAAACCACACCCTGCTTCAGACAAACAGCTTTTGATTGGTCCGTCCGCAAAATCACAGAGAGAAGGGATTTGCTGTGAGAAAGACCAGACCGTCCTGCTTTTGAAAAAAGTAGGTGGGATTAATATACCAGGCTAGTTTAGACCTGTATTAGACAGATTTTTGTTGACATTTTGTGAAAATCTGTTCCTTGCAAACAAAAAGACATTGAGCATTTTTACTCAAACCAAAGAGAAATATCATTTTAGTGACTCTTTTTGAGGCCATGTTTCTCAGCTCTTCACTCTCTTCATTTTGTCTTTTAATCCCAGCGACCAGCCTCAAAGTGGGATGGACCATATTGACACTGATTGATGGCCTCAATGTGAATTTACCGCTTGAGACTAAACTAGAATCAATTAAACATCATGTTCTCTGCAAACGAGACAATCAGTAAAACATACATCATCAGTGCTGTCTCTTCTCTGACGCACAACGCAGCAGGAAAAATTATTAGCGAGTTGAGCCAGGTGAAAAACCCCAGAGCGGAGCAGACAGGGAGGACTTCATTACTGCAGATTATAAGTGACCGGGATCTGCTGCAGAAAGCCCCATTGGTTTTAAAGCATGGACAGACTGTCAATGGATGGATTATCTTGTTACTTTATTAAAGACTGTATAAAAAAGGGTTTTCAAAGCACACAAGTTCAGAGTTAGCCATAGCTACAAGTATAAGTACAACATAATCAGCAGAAAAAGATTACCAGAATGACAGTTTGAACTCTATTTGTGTTTGACAGTGTAATACTTGTGCTCAGAATAACTCTGAATATCTTGCATATTAATAGAGGAACTATGTATATCCTCTTTCACCGTGAAATAATATAAGCGTGTGTTTTTGTGTAAAGCACATTGGTCAACCATGTGTTGTGGAAATGGTGCTATATAAATAAAATTGACATTGACATTGACATTGACAATGACTCAATAATAGTGCAGGAAATAACAAATGACGACATCCTAGTTCCATCAGAGAGGTAAGCTTTCCAAAAGGTGGCGCTAAACACTGCTGTTTGTTGATTGGACGGTAAAAAAATCAAAACTCAGCAAAAATGAAAAGCAAGAGGAAAAACATCTTGTACTTGTGATTAACTGTCAAGAGAAATTAAACTGTGTTGAACTAAAGGTAGTGTTTCTTAGCAACAGCTCAAATTGTTTTTATATAGGCATTATTTTACTATAAAGAACGCATTTATTTTCTAAATTGCATTAAAACTTAAGCAAGATCTTGTGACGATAAAGACAGGAACCAGTCTAATGTTTACTGCAGCCTCTGACATCAAAACACACCAGGATTTATTCTCTTCTTTCTATTAATTATTGACAACACATCCAAAGTCTGCTTCAAATACAATTTATGTTGCATATAGTTTTTGTAGCAGGGCAATACCTGCCCCTGCACAATCTGTCACATCTCTTATGCACAAAAAAATGGATAAGCCGACGAGAGTATCAGAGCTCATCCACCTCTCACTGCCTCAGATGATTCCCCAGCCTTTTTAGATCGGCGCAGATGAAAGGAGGCCAAGGAACCGCTCTGATGCAGAGGTTACAGAGAAGTGTCGTTTTGGGATTGTGTGGGTTGACATGGTGTTGCCCTCCGATATGGATTTAATGAAACCTTTTCCTCTCAATAGATACTTTCATTAAGGCTGCAAGCTGCTGCTGTCAGGACGGTTTTAGCCAAAGCCGTGGTGGCTAAACTCCCTTCTGCAGAGAAACGAATGCTGCTCGTTATAATTTTTCTGCCTTTTGGCTCATATAGTTTGTGTTTGATCTCACACTCTGCCTGGGTTTTGTCTTTCCCTTAAGCTCCCTCCTACTGTTTTGTCCTTGTTTTCAGCCGTTAAAGAGCTTTTTCATATACATTATAGTTTCAGTTTTTATAGAAGTCACAGTAATTGAACTGACAGACTAAAAAAAATTAAATATAAAAAGCTGTTTACAGCAAAAATAAATAAAGTAAAAAAGAAAAAGCATAAACAGTGGCAATGGATAGACTTAGACTGACTTTATTGATCCACAAGAGAAATTGCTTGTAGCTCAATTACACTTAAAATATAAATTAATGCAGTGATTAAGTCATTTCAGTCTAATGCTGAACTCAAAAGTAGATGTTTGAAAAAGTTAGTACTTAAGGTAAATTTTAAGGAGTTTTTGTTTAGAGCAGCTTTTATTGTTATGGGCCAAACAAGACATCCTCATCAACAAAAGAGCCATGTGAGTGTGACTGAGAAGGGTAGTTCTTTGTCTTGTATGCATGAATAATGACTTGTGAAACACCATTTTGTATTTGCACTGACAAAATGTCAAAGTCAAAAAACATTGGTGACATTTTAAAAGCATTTATTGAAATTACTGTTTGAGAAAATTTGACATTATTTTTCAAATGAGAGGTTTGGAGCTGGTTTAGAGCATTCCAACAGCAACGTAACTCTCTGTCACAAAAGACAGTGGGACCATGACTTTAACTCCAACATTCTGATGACACTGAGAGACCAGGAACATGTTAGTTTTTATTTCATTTTTTATTTTGCAGTGCGAATTAGGAATTTTGCAGAAACACAGAGCAAACTCAGTAAATAAAGAGAACTGTTGAGTTTAATTAGGTTATACAAGTTTGTTTTCTTCACTCTTCACAATGACAACTATTTAGATAAACACAGGTAAAGATTTTATTTTTGTTGCTATTGGCTAGAATATAATTTTTTTAAACATGGATGCTCTTCTGAGTTCTTGGTTTTGTTTGAAAGTTCAAAGTTGCAACATTTTGTACTATGTTCAATATTTAAGCACATATTAAAGCTTTACGCACATTTGAAATGATAAATAAAACTTACAGAAAACCTAACATTTTCTTAGAAGAAGCAAATAAATTGTCATGTGCAGTGTAGCCAGAGGCTGGATATATAGTTGAGTACTGCTGTGATAAATAGTTAGGGGTTCCCTATCATTTTGAGGCTTTCTTAACTCCAGGCAAAATATTGTGTTTAATGGAATGTATATAGGCAGCAAATGTACCTTTCACTAACCCAGCATTAAGACATCGACTTGATCAGAATCTGCTGTCGGTAAGAGATGCTACTCAAACTTCTTTTGAGAAACTGTTGCAGCATTTGCAACATTAATTTCACAGCAGTAGTTTCCTACGTCCACTCTTTGTGTCACAGCTTGTGTCTAATGCAATATGCACAAAAGCATGTAATGTTTTCATTTTACGAAGCCAGAGGAAAAGGTTGCCTAGAGTCAGTTCTTTTTTCTTGGAACCTGACGACAAGCTTTATTTGAGAAAACTGTATTGCTTTACGTTACAGAGTCTCGATGCTCGACTACAGACTGAGGTGTTAAGAAATCATATTGCACTGTTGGAACCAAAAGCCCATAGGACCATAGTAGTGTATTGTATCTTATTTCTATGACGCCATACTCTAACACTTCAGTGGTAGTATGGCTTTTGAAAAGAATGTAGAATTGAAAAGCTATAGTGCTGAGATTTAACCCAGGACAGAGTTGAGTGAGGTCTCAGAGCTCAGGGTCCACTGAGGTTGGGAGGTGTATAGACAGGCTGGCAGCATTAAGATACAGCAGAGAGAGCTGATAAGAGCATGAGGCTGTGGGCAGATTGAGACACAGCGGTCGTACAGAGGAGGTAGAACGAGGGACGCACGGCTGAGATAAGACCCCTCCAAGGTCAGACCGCGAGCATCATTGAATAATATTAAACAGTGTTCAGCTGCAAGTGTAGTCTTTTTTACACACAACAGTTTTTTTGAACATGTGAAGACCTTAATCAAATTGTTTAAAGTAAAGTCCAAACAGCTGCCGTTTGTTCACAATCAGGGCACACGGCTACAAGGTCTGGAGTCAAAGTCATGTATCTTCCAAAAACAGGGAAAATGCCCGTGTTAAAGTTCACATATTATATACATCCACACAGTTCAATCAAATGAGAGCAGAGCTGCCAAAACAAAACACAGTTTGTATAGGCTTTTGGAAATGTGGAGAGGAGATGAATCATCTGACTGTTTAGTCCTAGCAAATTGGCCCCTGTTCAGACTCTACTTTTCAACATTAATTTAGCTCAGAAACAATAGTCTTCATAACCACGAACTGTTGAAATGCCTCCAAAATGATTACGCCGCTCAGTTCAAGTGCTGCCAAACAAGTGCGCTGTAGATAGGAGTCCAATATTTATCTAATTTCAGAGTGTCCTCCTTTCTCCACTCGCAAAAATCGACTCGGGCTTCAATGATTTAGAGAAAGACTGTGGAGGCTTGTTCCAAGTTGAGAAAAATCTATAATGAAGTGGGCATTAAACTGCTGCAGAAGTTATGGGTCTGAGAATTTCTTTTTACTTTTGAGCTTGCTTTAGGTGTCTTTAGGTCTTTATGGAGTCAAGAAGACTATTAGTGTTGAAATCCAGAGTCATGGCCAAGACCAAGATTAACACAGACCAATTCCAGACCAAGACCAGTGCATTGGGGTGGATAAAGATGGGGTTGGCATTCTGGGTAGCAGGCAGAGTAAGAGAGATAAATTATATAAAGTGCTTTGTGATTTTGGCCGGTTTTGATTTATATTCTGTCCGAGGCTGACATAAGACCACATAAGTGGCTCTGTTTTAAAGAAGCTGTGTCACGCTCACCGAGAGTTGAGCTATGTAAAACCATGTTAAGTATGTGCTCAATACAAAGGGAAGGCATCAACTCAACAGCAGTGAGAGACAGTGCTTGTGCGGAGAGTGGGTGGTATTTTTTCAAAAAAAAGAATCCATAAGAGCTTTTTCACATAAATGTTTAGGCCTGCACTTTAGAATGAAAACTTGTTGGCAGTGTCAACATGCCTAATAGCTACTGTATATCCAAAAGACTGGTTTAACTGGCCTTGAGGTTTATAATAATAATAATAATAATAAACTTTATTTTATAAAGCGCCTTTAAAGGCAACTTCTCAAAGCGCTGTACAAAAACAAGCAATACAAAGCTCAAACAATAAAAGTAACATCAACAATCAAATGCTAATTAAAAAAAAAAAAAGTCTTAAGTCTACCTTTAAAAAAGTCATAGCCCTGTGCTTCCCTAAGATCAGGAGGCAGAGAATTCCAAAGGACAGGAGCATATGAAGAAAAGGCCCTGTCACCCATAGATCGTAAGCGTGTTTGAGGAACAGCCAACAATCTGCAATCTTTTTAATCACACTGTATTAAGTCAGTGCTTGCAGATAATGGGAAATGAGGAAGACCAGTAGATGTTTTGCTACAGTACATTGCCAGGTCTGTAAATAAAATCTTCTTACACAATACTTAACAGTGACCAATTGAAATTAAAGCCTTATATAGTCGTTCACTTGGATTGAGTCTCCAGCTGTTTCCACCATTATTCTTCAAAGCTCTGTAAACAGCCCAGCGTTAAAAGCTGAGTGGGATGTTGTGCTGAGAATAAAAATAAATAAAAAGCAGAAGGGGGTTGACTAAAGCGGGACGAAGGCTGTGTGGTTGTCTCAGAGGCTTGTAATCATTTTAAACGGCAAAAAGGGTCCCAACTCCCTTTTGTAATCGGTCTCACTGCCACTGAACACGCTGCAGAAATGTGTCCACTGGGAGTCAAAAACCAGGCTGTTAGAAAACAAACAAGGCCGGGGAAACTGAGGTTATTGAAGTGACACAAAGGCTATGTCCACACCAAGACAATTTATTTTACAGTGCAGAACCTTAACACAGTTTTCATATAGTTTTATGTCTTTTAAGATCATTTATGTTCTAAAATGCTGTTTTCCTGTTGTATTATTGTCTGTGGAATGGAATATCATACAATTATTGAGATTCAAGTCATTCATTTTCTTCCGTTTAGTTATGTTAGGGGTCTTAGGTGACTGAGCCTATCCCAGCAGCTTTGGGCCTGAGGCAGGGTACACCATGCAGACTCCTCACAGAAAGGCCGGTAGGGTTTAAACTCACAACCTTCTTGTTGTGAGGCAACCGTTTCAGTACAAGTCATCTCAAAATAAATAAATCAAATAACTGTGGAATATGAGCCAAGGTTTTAAGTCCAATCCACCTTCTCAACCTGGCTCTTAAAAAAAATTGATTGGCTGCAAATGTCCACATGTGCACATCCATTATTGAAATGATAGCACACTTCCAGAAACTTCAGTGACAACAATTATCAACAATTAAGACCGTAAATGGTCCTCAGGAGGACACTTGTGCCAGATGTAATTAAAACACATTTACCACCAGAAACTAATGTCGCCAACAGAGTCAGCAATTTATAACTTTGCTCTAATAACTCAGCAACCTTACAGGATTTTGTCTGGATTAACTACAGCAGGCATCAAGCCTAGAACATCTATAAACGATATGTTGCATGTCTTCAATAAATCAACACTATATACATTTTCAGAACTATACCTGCCGCTACAGACTGTGTGACTGGGACATCTAAGGATTATTTTAAATTCATCTACTATGTCAACAACATTGTATATTTTTTTGTTGCTTTAATTAAATTTGGTAATGTTAATATGGTCAGGTTAGTCACATCAAGGACACATCTGAGTAGATATTAAAGTGGTCTATGTCCACTATTACCCTTGATTTGACAGCGTTGGCTTTGCAAACTGCAGCATCTTTTCCACAGACACCTGCCTGTTGATGCGGCAGGGCACTAACAGAACACCTCCCTCCAACTCTCCTGAACCACAGCATCTCACCCACATCGATTTATGGCCAACATTTACAGGAATGCAGTGTGGAAGAGTCATGTAATGTAAAGTGGGGACAGATGGAGTGGGGAAAAATCCTGCAGAATCTGTGAGCCATTACATTGAGCTTTCAGAGGAGACGGGAAGCAGCGAGTTGTAAAGGGAAGGATGAAGACATAACTGTGGTGGGATAATACCGCTGACAACTATTTTGAGCCTAAAGTGCAAATAGAAGAGCAGTGGATTGAGCTTTATAATCCAACATCAAATAGAAAAGTCTTAGCTTAACAAATAAACAATATGTGATTATGTGTCCCAGTTTATCCAATAGAAAACATGACATGGTTAGTTTAGGAACTTACCACAAGTCAAAGTGACAATTCAACCTACAGCGGCTGGTAGGGCTGGACAATATATCGCAAATAAGTTATTGTTCACTTTTCCATGCCGGGGATGTTTTTTGTCATTCTTAAATGTTAATTTATCCCGAGAGGAACATGACAGGTTTGAATTTGCCCTTTACCCCTAAAACAGGACTTTAGAAACTTCAGGACATGCATACTCCAAATAGGCTTTACAGTGTTTGAAAACACAACTAAATATGATTTGTTATCCAGACATGTCAAAAAGGTTACACTCCAGTATGTTATATTGTTATTTCAAACCCTAAAAAAACTATTTACTCTTTTTCATAGAACTATATTAAAAACTGCACTGTTGATAATGGACTGTTACATTTTAACCCAAAGTGTTCATTGAGATTTTTCATCAAGAAATGGTAACATATTTGTACATAATCATGAGGACAAATTAATTCCTCGGGTGAATTAATCTCCCCCAAACACCGTCCTTTTCCAGGAACTATCCTTTAAACCTGCCCTTTATCAAAACCCGAGGGTGACTTTGCAGGCTTTTCTCAGAAACACGTCGATCTGTGCCACCCTCACGAGAATAAATGATCCATCTCATCTTATAATTAACAAGATATGTCTCTGAAATATATCTCAACCTCCAGAATTTTTAATTAACATTTTAATCCCAGGGCAACATTTAATAACCTGTAGATACATATCGTGAACAGGGGTTGTTCCGTTTGCTCTCTGGGATTGAGGTGTGGATATCATTTAATTAAGTTATGCCCTTTTTTGATTTTGTGAGCTGCTGATAAATGACAATTAATTAGATAAAGCTTTACTCAATATACTGTAACATGGTTAGGAGATTAATTTAAAGAAGAATGAGCAGCTGCTAATGTTTGAAAGAAAATGGTGTGAGGTACAATAATGACCCTAATGACTAAAAAATGCTTTTGATTTACTAATAATACTTTTTCCAAATATAAGGGTGAAATGTATAGAACTGTGTTGTAGCACTACTGAAGTTATGGATAGGACCAGACAGTCAAGGATAGGGTTTAGCCATTATGTAAATGTTATTCAACAAGGAGATTACAATCGTTTTTTATTCACACATCGCAGAGGCTAAGCACCTCCAGACGTGAAGTGGAGGTTGCCTCAGGAAAGTGTTATGACCCCTTGCCTCTCACTTGTCTTGACTACTTTACTCTGTGCTGAGCCCTGAGTTTACTGCGTTTTTATTTGACATTAATTTGACTGTGCAAGCCCTCATTTATGGTTCATGGCCTGTTCTACTGTTCCTGCTGCTTCTTCTTCTGATTAGTGCACTGCCCCAGTCCTAACCTTGAGCCTTAACCTGCAGGTAGACTGCCACACCTTTTTATGGCCACGCCTCCTGCCTGTCGGCTAACTTCAGAATTGTAACTTTGTTTGGCGCTTGTTAGTCATTAGTCTTTTTTTCTGTGACTCTCCAACCTTTAGTTACCCAAGTTTGTATTTATAGGCCGGGGTTTTTAGTTTGGGATAATCTTTTGTTTGACACACATTAGTTTAGAGGTTACTTTTGTTGTGGTTCAGTTTGAATAGTTAATTAGTTCATTGAGTTGCCTTGATATTAAGAGGAAATCATGTTATAAAAGTTGTATTGAGTCAATCATATGATGTTTTGCAATATTAAAAATGTTTATATTTAAAAAATAATGCTATAACAAAAGAACTATAACTATCTGGCAACTCAAAGTTCAGATCAACTCAAATTTAATTGTTATTTTAAGAAAGTTTGCCAGAATTTTTTTCCCCAGTCACTTGAAAACCTTGAGTTAAACATTAGCCTCCTCTTGAATAACTGTCTTTTTCTTGACACCAGAGTTAAGTGGTGACGCTTCAGATAAAGCCGACACGAGGCCTCAGTGAGTAACACATTAACATGGTCCACACACAAACAGCCGTCACGCTCGGTCGATCAGACGATGCAAGCGAGTCCTGAGCAGTAAATCAGGAGTAGAGGAGCAGCAGCGGTAAATGGAACTAATGTAGCACATTACTCACGTCCTTTTGACCTTTCAACTGTGACCTTTAGGGAGAAGTGAAAACAATAGAGAAATAGCTGTCCACATAAATGCATTTTCCACTCAGTGCTTTCCAAAACTGCTAAGGCCTGATTTGGAGAATAGATAAAGAAAAAGTAGACGTCTTGTTTGGCCTGTTCAACTGCATTTACCACATGACATAAAGTCACTCTTGAATGAAATGTGAGCATGTTTTAGTTGTAACTTTAAGGAATACTATTATATTGGTCAACAATTTGACCAAATAAAAACGCAGACTGTAGGATTCCCACGTAACTATAATAATAATAATAATAATAATAATAATAATAATGGATTGGATTTATATTGCGCTTTCCTCCCAAGGGACTCAAAGCGTTTACAGGCTTATTCATTCATACACAGTCACACACTGGTGATGGTAAGCTACAACTGTAGCCACAGATGCCCTGGGGCAGACTGACATAACTGTTTATAAAGAGGTAAAAGTCAACTCAAAATGTATTTAGGCTTTTGAATATACTAAAGCTAATGGTATAAAGTACTGCTGCATTTCTTCCCTGTTCTGTGATTGGCTGAGAGCCAAAGACTTAAAGAATTCCCCCACATAGACAAAATACAGGCAAAGTTACAGATGCATTTTTTAACCATGTTGTTCTGGAAGTGTCAAACCATGACCTTTTTGTGAGGGTCGATTACATCTTTAATGAAAATCCTGGATATTGTGCCTTTAACCAAATTAATAATATATACTAATATTTGTCATAACTCTCTCTTGGCCTCCATAATGGGGTGGCCCATGGTGGTTGTGAAAATTCAATTAAAAGACATTAAATAAAGACAGGTCATCATTTGTTAAACCTTCCTTGCTTTACTTTCGGCCTGTAACAGACTTGTTGTGGTTGTGTGACACTGAACAGTAGCACTTTTCTCAGGTTGAAGACACTGTACATTTGTCTAAGTAGTCTTTGTTTTGGCAAAGAAATCTGTTCCAGAGCCATCAAAACCTTCCAAACAGGGTTCCCACTTTTAACTTCAGTTCAGGACATTTTTTTCTTATGATATAATTGACCACAGAATTCCTTTTCTTTTATTCTTCCAAGTTAATGTGGATAATCAACTAAAATTATTATAGCCACTTGGTTTAAACTTTGCTCGACAAACTACAGCAACCTCGAGGGGTCAAAACTCTTTCCCAATTGGTTTACAGAGAAGCATTACCTTGATGTTGTATTCATTCAAACCAAATGCACACTGACACAATCTTTAAAATGTATAACCTAAAATACAATAAAAAAAATTACAATCCCATTATTACACATAAGGAAACTTAAATCAAAATTATGACTGGATTAACTTTTCCAGTTTTTTCAGGTTTTCCAGGATGCGTGGGAACCCTCCAAATGTGCGACTAAATTGAAAGTAAACAGCCCCCCCTCATCTTAAGGTTTGTAATGACATTATATAAAGCAGGAGGACTGTGTGGGCAGATGTCAGGGACAAACACCATTAAAGCGGCGCATGAACACGTATCTTTGACCCAATGTGACATGACACTGCAGCGTCCTCGGGCTGCTGTACTTAACACATCGAGCCACTGTTGCTGCGGTAAACCGAGGCGGCGCTCCGGCATCTGCTCCGAATGTCAGCCAAGTTTGCACAGCTCTTAATAAAGTGGGATTGGCTGGGTTCCCGTGTGGTTTTTGGCCTCAACAGCTCCAGTAACAGATATATATTTCACAGTTTTCCCATTTACATTTTAGGATTGCAACAGTTCTTCTGTAAAACAGTTTGGATGTCTGTAGTTCATTTTTAAATTAAGATGACATGACAAATTCTAGTCATTTAACATTTTACCTTGATTACAATAACCTGCTTTTTACGCTATTAGTTCACTTTGTATGAAATATATGTTGAAATATTAAAGCTGGCCATATTTTTTCTCATTCAAAAGGTCGTTCATATATGTATAAATAAATTTAGATATTTATTTAAAGGGGAACAGGTCCATGTATAAAGTGGCAATCCTTTTAGATCATTTGTAAATGTTGTAAATGGTGAGCAATGCTTCATTTCTCTGATTAGCTGTATAGTTAGAATATTGTGTCCAGAGGAAGGTTACCCTGTTTTTATTGGAACAGACCCTCAAAAATCCAACATGAATCTACAGAGCAGAAACTACATATCTTGTAAGAACAGTAAAAAAGATGGCTGGTTATGCTAGTGGTAATGTGGCTTGCTTTTATTGTCATTATTAAAGCTGTACAATATAATTGAAGTTCTGTCTGTATTAAAACTTGGATTATTATTGTCATTCAGACATTTTCTAGCGCTTGTAGGTTGCAGGGTTGGAGCCTATGCCATCTTTTTGGGGCTATAACCTGGACATCTGCAGTTAATAGACCAACATTTATGCATGTATTGCTGGTAGGGGATCCACTTATTTGATAGTAATTGTTTTTAATTAGTGGAAAAAAAATAACTGTTGGTTTTGCATTATCTGATGAAACAAACACAATTACTGTAACGATTATAGAAGTCTGTGTGGGATGTACATGGCACAATCTAAATTGTTAATACTGTGCAGCTTTGATGTTCAGAGATATGAATGTTTAAATGTATTTAGCCCTAAACTTAAAGGTCATGTAACTGTGACTCTAAAGGGTTTTATAAATTACCGGCCAAAAGCCAGATCAAAGCCAGATCAAACTGCAGGATTATGACAGAGCAGTGGGTTACTGAGTTATACCCAGATATAGGTTTTCCTGCTTAATAAACAACCACTAATCCTCCCTCTTTAATTGGACGGGTACTGAGGCAGTATATCGTGTTAATGTCTGTCAAAGTGTAGCATGTTAGCGTTAACTGTAGCTCATTAAAGAGAGATGTGGTTGGATGATGGATATAGTAAACGGTTAGGCTTTATTAAGACTTTAATTATGCATCTGTTATTGTAAGCTTGCATTTATCATGATTAAAAATGACAATCCAGTTATCAGTTTAAAGCAGACAGGAACAAACACCAGCACATTTCAAACTAAATCATTAAGCATCCACAAATATGATACAATAAATGTAAATATAGTAATTATCCAGTATAAAAATTCAATAAAAACAAATAATCAATAGAGTTGTGTCTAAAAAAGGTCAGAAGTTTTAGAAAACATAAGACTTACAGTACTTTGTGTGTGTGTGTGTGTGTGTGTGTGTGTGTGTGTGTGTGTGTGTGTGTGTGTGTGTGTGTGTGTGTGTGTGTGTGTGTGTATAAAGTATAAAAAGGTATATTTTGACTGATGTTTGATTGTAACTATAAGGCCTGCTTTAATTATTTTGAGTTAAAGTGGAATTGTACATATAGTGAATTTCAGCACTGACTTCTGCTGATGACACTGACACTAATTTATCCATTAGGTTGCTGCTCTCAAACAAATTATTTTTACATAATATAACAATTCAATCAGGTCTAGACAGATAATATAGATACTACAATTGATGATGCAGTAAAATGTGCACTCTTAATATGAAGCAAAAGCCATAATGTCATGTTGTTAGTATATATTTGGTCCAACTCATTGGTCACACAGAGATCGCAGGGCTGTGATGACAAAATGTGACTTGTCAAAGCTGGAGCAACGTATGGACCACATATAATGGAAATACATCAAGGAGACTGGACTGGACTGGAGTGTATGAGCTAATGAAAAAAGTCAGTTGAAAATAACACCCACAGCTTGGATTCTGCAGGCTGCTCGGTCATTGCACTGAGCTGACAGCTTTTTCCATCTGATCTCTTGGGAAATCTGTTTTATGACACATTATGTGCACTAAACATTTACCTGTACAAAGCCACCAGCAGTATTCATATCAAAGCACAAAAGAAAACAATACCAAAACACATTTCAGTGTCCACATCAAGCTGTTCTATTAAACACAAGTGTTCATTTCTCAGCATTAGACACTGTAGTCCTTGGGCCGGACAGCTTTATACATCAGCTGTTAGTGCTCCTCTGGGACGCCTCATTAACTGCTGATGTACAACCACTGCAGATACAACCCTCAGCTGTAAAGAAACATCACACGACAGTGGCATCTACATAATCCAAGAGTAATGGACTTCAACTTCAACAAGCAGTTCATTTATAGTCCACAGATGTTGATATCTGTAAACACAAAAAGTTCTGATTTAAGTCCACAGACAACAGGATGGAGTGATATTGTAGGTCTTATATAAAAAGGTAAATACAATCCAACATGAATAACACCTTTGGCAGAAATAACAAAAGTAATCTGTGTAGGTTCTCAGTCATCCAGGTACTCATAAAGCTAAAAGGTTAAAACAGAAGGCTGGTCTGTGAGGGATCTAAACCCATCTCACAGAACAGTCAAGTTCCTTGGACGTCTTTGGTTTCTAAACTATGTCCAGATGCCTTCTTTTTTACCTTTTAGCAACTTCAAGCCTTTATCAGCCGTCACACCATTTTTCAGCTCATTTAGGTTTTTGGGCACTTGTTCACAAAAGGGTCACAGTGTGTCCTTTATGACTGACCAAAGGCATTTATTAACAGATTTGCATTTGAACAAGGCATGATGAGAAATCCTAATCAGTTTCTATTGTTTTTGAACAAACTCAAAAAAGCCATATTTCAAAATTCAATGTAAAATAATAATCTTTTCCAGCAGCGTTAATGTTAGATTTAAAAGTTGCTTAACTAAAACCACCTACAGAGGCTAAAGACATATCAGAGACATGACGTCTATCACATGATGAAAAGGTTAGAGACATGAGTAGGTTTTGAAAGAGGAGGAGCTGAATGTGAACATGAACACCGAAGAGCCCGTGTCATGCACGTTGCTTGTTGATTTATGCAAATGTGCTTTGATTTAATAAGACTTGATGCCTCTTACTCTGTTAACAACCTTGTTTATTAAGTGTATGACACATCATCACCCCATCATGCGCTGACACACGCTGATTCAGTGCTGTCCTCTAGCTACTAGAAAATAGTCTAAAAACTGAATTAAATTAGACTTGTAGACATATTTATTAGCCTTAATTTGAAGAGCCTAAGTTTTTGTTCACTGCTATGAAAAGAAATTACTAAAATCTGCATTTTTACTACGGTATCTGTTTTTTCACAATCCTAGTGAACAAAACAAATCTATATTTACAAAGTTACATATTATCCTTAGGAAGTGGTTAAATACCAAGCATCCACAGTCTGACTCTGTTTCCAGTTCATTTAGAGAAAGGTTGGTGAAGACCTGTTGCTGTAGAAAGACTAAGATTAATGAACCTCTAATGGGTTTTCTCACCAGAAGTTAACTCATGCACAACAAATGTCTGTAGCTGTTCACACAAATGGTGCAGTTTCAAGCAGACAGACCGAGCAGTTTTATTTACATTTGCCCTTATCCCAGCCGCCCCACTGTGCTCTTCAGAACATCTCAGACATAATCTTCTCATCCCAGTCTGATAAACGTCTTACTGTCCATTAAACCAAGCAGAAGCAGATTAATCAGACATTAATGCCTTTAATTCAGAGCAAATGTCTTTTCTTCTTTAAACTCAAAAGCTGCTCCTGGACTGAGCCATGTAACCAGGAGGATAAATCTTTTTAATGTTGACCGTAGTATTAATTTAATGGGAGTTTCATGAAGTGGAACTTTAATGGTTAGTCCACTGTCCTTGTGACTCGGGAGAACGACATGAGTGTTCTTAAGTGTGCTTACTGTAAACCGTGACATGGGAGACTGTGCTCAGCAGGGCCATTAGTTTGTTATCAGCAGCAGCGTCGAACAGGTGACTCGGCCAAGAACAATGACACCACAGTTGCTTAGTAACCCACATCTGACTCCGGATGAAATAAATGCAGGCAGATAAAAGAGTTTTAGACCCATCACACACAGCAAAGTTTTAAATGTAGAAGCAAGTTTGGTTTTAAAAAGGAAATAAAGTCTGTGAGATACTATTAATAGACACATAATACACAGAATAACCATAAATAAAAAGAACCAGCACACAACATGCAGACTAGTCATTTCATTTCATTGTTACAGAGAAAGATTATTATATCATTTAAATATACAGTACAATAAACCACTGTAAAGATTAGGAACAGTATATTGTATTTATTCCTTAAAGTGGAACTACAGAATTGATTTTTTTTGTCCCCGTCTCAGACGCCAAAGCAGCAGAGGGACTTTTTTTACTAAAAAGTAAAACATTACACCAAACCTGATTGAATGAGATTTAGCCCCGTTTCACGTTGTATCCTTTTTTGTGCCACTTATCGGTAAAAAGACCAAAGCTCCCATTCAGGACTAAAATATCTCATC
Organism: Perccottus glenii; assembly: GCA_024416835.2. NCBI lineage: Eukaryota > Metazoa > Chordata > Actinopteri > Gobiiformes > Odontobutidae > Perccottus > Perccottus glenii. Next base: position 27,198,639 of record CM044559.2, read on the forward strand.
TATTCAAATCCTTGATAATAAAGCCTAGATGATGTCTTAAAGTCCTTATCTTTTTACAGTCTGCTGTTAGATTAAACTTTTTCTCACAAGCATAAAATAATCCCATAGGCCTACCATTTTTGATTGTATGAGTTTATTAATGAAAAAACACATTTCTGTTAGTTCTCATAATGGGTTTTGTTACTTATTCTCTTCTTTAAAAACAAGCTTTGAGTAAGTAACCCCTTAAAGCTAGACACATTAGTAACATGACGGTCAATAAGCCCTGATTATTAAACTAAAGATCTTGTTCATCTCCAGCTGGATCTAGTGTGTTCAAATGGGAGCAGAATAAATGAGTAAAACAATAATAGCTCAGTATTTTAATGGAGTTAATGGGAATGTTGAATAGGCTTTAATTATGATGAAGAAAAAACAGACATGTAATATACGTTTCTGCTAGTGTTCTGAAGCACTGCATAATCTTACAAGAGCCATGGTGTCATGTTTGAGCGTTGTTTGCTGAAACCGACAGTCTGCTCTGTGTCCGGGTCAACAAGACCACGCCTCACTGTTGCCAACAAACATTAGCCCAGTTACTCCAGTCAATCTTGTTTTATGAGTATATAGTACTTTGGTGTATATCCTACTAACAATAACTAGATAATGTGGTTACATATCAAACTGAAAACCAATCCTATACTATACTCACTGTGCTCTTTATGGATAGTTGCATTGCAAAATAAATCAGGTTTTGCCATAAAGAAGTCTTCAGATGAATCAAATGTTATATAAAATGCAAAGCCACAATGCAGTATGGTCTCAAAATACAGTGTGTGACATAAAACCAGTAACTTACATCTCTCTTTCTAAAATCAATATGTTGGTCACAGTGCATAAAACAAACGCTTCCTGCGCCACTGCTGCAAAATGTGACCTTCTCTTTGGAGTTAGACACCTGTGGTTTCCCTCCATTGTGCTTTTCGGAGCCAGCGTCACACCATTTTCACAGTGAAGCAGCCAAACCAAAGCTTCTTTTCCTGGCAAGGACAGCGGCCGCCACTGAAGCTCACTGGGAGGTCCACTTTTATTGGAACAGGAAACAAACTTTTTCTAAAACAAGCAATAAGGACCGTTTATGGCTTTTCTTGCGACTGTCATATCCAATGCCACACACTGCTGTCTCCACTGCAGGGTTCAGACACCTTACCAAAATCTAATCACACACTTTTCAAGCTCTGTCATGGTTAAATACCAGGCTTTTCCAGCATCTCACATTTCAATGTGTTAAGAATGCTACTTAATAATCAACTATTTAGTCAATTAACCGTTCCAAGCTATTCATCTAAAAGACCAAGTCAACTGCAAGCACCCATGGACAGATCTTAAAAAGCACAAAATCTTTCCAGAGCAGAAAAAGAGGTTTCTAGAGCACAGTCCAATGAACTGCTTCAAACAGCGACAGAAGAGTTATCGCCAGGTTTGGACTTACCCTAATTCTTCTCATGGCAGCCACGATCTCCACTCGGCTGCTGGGTCGAGCCACGTCCAGACTCCCGATGTACTGTCAGTGAGAACAAATGTGAGAATACAATGAATGAATAGTTTAAGGGGCTGGATGAAGCTGATTTAGAGTAACAGCCTCAATGGGAAATTAAATTAATAATATATACTTCTATTAAACCTTAAAAGTGACATAGAAAAGTTGGGCTAAAGCAATTTATCCAGGACTATAGGACTAAACTAGACTAAGAGTATACACCAATGTATTAGACTAAATAAACAATAAACCCATACTTAACCTCAGATTATCCCAGGACTAAACCTAGTAAACTATGCCAGCGAGACAGAACCTAGACTATATCTTGAAACAAAGATTGAACAGCTGTAAACACAGAACTAAACTAGGACTAAACCAGGACTAAAACAAGATCTTAGCCAGAACTACCCAGGAACTGGTCTAAACAGGGCGAAATTCATAATAAAAATCCAGGACAAACACATAGTCCAAGGTTTGGAGTAAAGCGAGACACCTGCATGTGCTATTGTAGTGCTCAAAGGTTTTTATGGTCTTGAGGCCAGTCTTTAAACCACCTTAAAGTCTTGGTCTTGTCCCTGTCTTAAACACAGAAAAGACCACCTACTGTCCCTCGGACTCTGTCACTACAACGCAATCAATCCAGGACTAAACTTTAAGTAAACCCTACAACCTGGACTGAACCTGGACTAAATAAGGACCTAAACTTGGGGCAAAACATCAATAAAGAGGGACAAATACTGGGTCTTCAACCAAGACTACACCAGTGGCGCAAAAAGGGGGTATGCAGCATATGCGCATAAAACCAAATCTGAAAAAAACTTTTTATTTATTTATTTATTTTTATTTTTTTGTATTTCCTAAATGTAGCTTAGCTGCTGTTGTGCGTTTCTAAATCATTTCAGTATTTCCTCAATACTATAATATTTTATAGGACTAACAGGCTTCAATAGACGCCCTCATTAGATTCCATAAATAGAATTAATATAATATCACGAGTGGGCGTGGCAGGCGCCGTGAGCGCTGAGAGCAGGTAACGTTATGTGTTAGTTGTCACAGTATGCACACAGTTGTCTTTAAAAGATGGATAAAACAAAATAAATAAAGAAAGAGGGAAAAGGAGATGGCAGGAGATGGTGTCAATCTATGGGACAGCTGATAAACAAGTGGATAGTGAAAAGCAACAGGTAGGACTTAAAGTGAGACGTCTGTGCTTGGAGGCTTGCAATATTCATGTTAACAGACTTAGCGTTAGCGTTTGCTAACACTGGGAATGCAGCAGCCAAATGGGGTTTAAATTAAGGCTAGCCTTATATGCAAAACTGAGGTTACTGAGCTGAAAACTGGAAAATATAAGACAGCATGCCATGATCAATAAAATTGATGCTGCATACCCCTCCAGCACTGGGTAGTTGCGCCCCTGACTACACCAGGATTAAACTTAAAAAACTAAAACCAAATCTGAAACTAAACCCAGAATAAACTTTGATCCAAACGTAGGAGTGGCACCTGTACTTGGTTTTATAGTAGGCCTACTCAAAACCGGTCACAAGTCAGGGTCTTGTCTAGAAGTCATTTTCAGTCAGGCTTGTCTCAATCTTGGAATTTTAAAACCAGTCAGGACCACACTTTTTTGTTCACATCATCTTCTTGACTTGATTGACTATTATTTTATGTTAATTAAAAATCCCTCTAATCGTTCACACTGAACCCTGGACTAAAGCAGGACTTAACTTAGACTAGAGCAGTAAACCCAGAAGTAACCCCAGAATTAAAGCAGTACAAAACTAGGACTAAACTGGCATCAAAAAATGACTTCTACAAAGAGACTAAACCAGGATTAAACACAGCAGGCTACTAAACCTAGACTAACCCATCTGAGCATTGAAGTAAACTGAGACACCTGCACTTAGTGTTGCAGAACTCAAACCTTGAGACCAGTCTTACAACCACTTGCATATAGAAGTTAAATCAGGACCGGCCAAAACCACGGCTAATTTATTTGTCCTTATAGTTTTCTAGCTTCACACTAATGACAACAATATCATTTTATCTTTTTTTTTAATAACGCTTCTCCACCTTCTGTAGTAGCCACTCAAAGCACTTTACATACATTAAGCTTCCATTCACCAGTGTTACAGCTGGAACACCACTGGAGGCAATGTAGGTTAAGTGTCTTGCCCAAGGACACAACGACAGTATGAACTGTGGGGAGATGTTCTGATGTTTTGGGATGTTACCACTGAGCTATTCTAAGTCAAATCTCTAGCTCTGCCACTTTCATCTGACTCTAACCCCTCCAAGGGTCTGGCCTAGGGGTTTTTGTCTAGCACAAGACTTCTAGTGTCACACACTGGTCTCAGTCTGGTCTTGGCTTCAGTTGTGACCTCAGAGGTCTTGGCAGCAAAACTACCTGCACTAAGTAATCTGGACTCAACTGAGGACTAAACCAGAAACTTTTCCAAAGTCACCCTCTTTCAGATAGTCCCCATTCAATGTTTAAAGTAACTATAACAATGCCTCAATAGGACGCTTTTACCACATTAAACATTACACAAAAGGGAAGCCAATATAACTTAGAGCTTCTCCAATTCTAATCAACGCCACACCTTCTCATACAAAACTTAAACATCGAGACAAAAATACTTGAAACTTTAGGAGAAACGCTGTCAAAATGCCCTGTGACACCAAATAAACACAGACGGGTTTTTAATAGGAACGACGCGCTAACAGCTTGCTTTGCACGGTTCCTTTTCTACTTTACCTTTGCCTCGAAGTTGATCCCATGCTGGAATGCTTCCTCGTTGTGCAATGGTATCCTCAAATCATGCCCATCATCAACCAGATTATATTTGGTTCTCGCAGGCATTTTCCCCAAACACTACCCCACCTTTTAGAGAAGAATGTAGACCAGAAATAATCTCTGCAGTGAAAAATCCCAGCGAAATAATCCAGAAACGGTTGCTACAGCCAGTTTTCCATAGCAGCGGAGCGTCCCAGCAGCGCCGAGAAAAGGCGTCCAAGAGGCGGTAAGAGCTCCACGGATCCCCCGGTGACGCGTTACGCACAAAGTAATCCTTCAGAAAACACGTGAGAACCAGGAAAGAGGAGGACCAGCAGAAGACAGATGTGTTTTTGCTACTTTTCCGTGTGGTGCACTGAGAAGTTGGTCCGGACAGACGTGGTTTTCCATTGGAGCAGAGACGCACCGTGGCTCAGGCTGTGGGGGCGGGGCTTTAGGACATGCCCCGTTGGCTCCAGGGACCTACCTACAACCATCAAACCTGCCTGTAATGTAAACTGGAAACCTAGAAAGTATTAAATTAGCTTCTTTTGCTTGAAATCAAACAGAGGATAAATCAATAGAATGAAAGTAAACGGAAAAAATAATATTCTGTTGGTTATACATTGGTTAAAACAAAGGCACAATAAACAAGAAACTAGGATTTACAGGTAAATGTTGTGTATATTGTACTCTTTTAGTGAGTAAAAGAAGAAGTGGGTTTACAAATGCATAGTCTTCACATTGTTCTAGAGGGACGTTAGAACAAAGGCTTTTTTAATGGGCTTTAAATATTATAAAACACACTGCTGTACTTAGTAATTCTAATATATATATATATATATATATATATATACTTCATACATCCCAGTTCAGACAGTTCAGTACATGCTTCTGAGCTTCATGTCTCAGAAGCATGACATGATGCTATCTCAGGGTTATCTCATGTTCATTGAGTTTGAGTGGTTTTCCCTAAAGCTGCAGCTTCTTTGAAAACACAAAGGTATTTGTTCATTTGTTCAGCAGATATTACAATCACTCCTATGGGAAGATACATTGTTTTTTTATTCTAGGTGTGTATTCAGTCAGACATGAACAATCAACTTTTCTGAGACACAGGAAGATGTCTTGATTGCAAAAAAGCAGCAGGTGCGTTAACCTACAGATTTGTGAGAAAGGCTAGGATTGGGATAAAATAAAGGTAATGCAGCAAGACATTTCAAGAGATCATTATATTCCCAGTGAATAATCATGGATCACACACAACTCAGTCACACACGCTTTGTGCAAAAGTTTTTGAAGAAGAAAGTTGTGATAAACTGTGGAGTCAGGCCTGTGGCAGAGAAAGTAAGGAAATGCTGTCAACTAGTGGCCACATGTGCAAACACTATTACAGTCCAAATCCAGATCACAAATGCTCCCTTACAAGAAGAACCCATTCTTTCAATTTGCTGATTCTGTTCACATTTTGCTTGTTCTTGTATTTATGGGATTTTAAATGTAATTTTGTGGCAACCAAACTCATCCTACAACAAAGTTTTAAGTTATGACATTATTCTAAGACTAAGACAAAGCACAACAGAGTTTTCTATACTTTCTTAAATATTTATATTTAACAATCACTCATTATCCCAGTCATGCATCTGAAACAAAAGATCTCCTGTAAAATAAAACCTGGTGATGTACAGTCCCTTCATATACAACATGTGATGCAGTTATTAAATGCACAGCGCATGTGTGTTCCCCGGTAGGACACTGCTTCTAGAGACGGTCCCAGGTGAGGATAAAGGAGCAGGAAGTGGGGCGGCAGTAATTCTCAGCCGCTCTGTGATGTAACGAACAGCTGCTAATTTAGCCCTCAGGTTACAGAGTGAGGATGTGTAGGAATTATTCAAGTTTCTGTGTCACAGCCGGAACACCACTTTTGGAGGCATTGTCCATTTAGTGAATAGATAACAATAGAAACTAATAGAAATAAACTCAAGTTAACTACATTTATTTATTAATTATTATAGTTTAATATACTGTATTAAATCAGGTTACACAAATACAGCAGCTTTTTGATACAGATCCAATTCTCTTGAAGTGAAAGCAGAAGGGAAAACTAGCTCCCACTCAGTGTCATTCCGATCCTCTGAGTGTGTTGAGCTTTGGTTTCTGTGTGAGGTTAGTGTTAGAGATTAGAACTTAAAGTCAGCAGGACTCCACTTTAAAGGTAAAACTACAACAACATGCTGCACCAAAAGAAGATTAATAATTATTTTCTGAAACCTTTATACCTTTTGGCAAATAAGAATCTTTTAGAGCTTATCTGTGAACAATAGGACTTATGCTACAGGAAATACACTGTGTTGGAAAAGCATTATAAAGAAGATTTCAGCTTTACCTCTTATGATACAAACAGCATTTTACATTTACAGTGAAAAGGAGTTCAATGTTCCCATTGTTTAATGGAGCAATATTCTACAAATAGAACCACATTGTTATATGTTCAACACAAAAGAGCTTTAAATTGAATCCTTAGTAACAGTGGGTTGCTACTAACGTTTTGTTGAAGCTGGATTCTTGTGAGATTTGAGAGATTACAAACTCCAAATCCATCCTGAACTCCTCCAAACAAAGTATTTAGGACCGAACGCTGGCCAAACCTGGCCAGTGTTTCAAATGATGCACTGACAGGTCTGGATGTGTTTTAGGTTTGAAGATGCAGCAGGGGTTTAACCGTTACGAACATAAACAACATGGAGCAGCTCTGATTGGATAAAACTGCAGTTGATAAATCCAATCACCTCCAGTTATTCTTGTACTACTGCCTCCAGTCTGGGCAAATCTCAGTGGCTTTGACTTAACCTCCAGGAAAGTGTTGAAATTAGGACAATGAAACCAGATTTGACTTGAACAAGAGCTAGGCTCCCCTCCACAGAAGCCAAGACTAGCCTTGATGTATGTATATATCTACAATAAGATGCATCTGAAAATACTCGAGACTTAAACTCTTTCAATTAATTTTTTAGCAATCAGACTCTCTATTTACAGTCATCTTCAACATCATCTCTATATGAGCACTGTATTGCACCGGTACATACGTCTCCGATATTTTTAAATAAGCCAGTAAAATGAATATCTCATCTTTCTAGAACCATATTAGATATGATAACTTCATTTTGATGTAAACTTCATCTGTGAGTTGGGTTTGAGCATTTGTGCAAGAACAGTAAAAAGTCACAGCTGTCTCAGATTAATCATTATAGTAACAGTGCTTTACCTGGAGTAAAATTAGATATTGTGGATGTGTACACTAAATTCTGGTTTCAAGCAAATGCACAGGCACAAAGTCGCAGACCAATATCAAAATAAAGACCTGGTTGGAAAACAAGCAATATTCCACAAAATTTTCAATATTCCACATGGTTAAGGCAGTAGTTTCTTGTGTCTCACAGACCTTTTTTCTGTTGCTATACCACAGCTGATGAAGAGTGAGTTAATAACAATCTCATAACTGGGAAATTCAAGACCTTGTAAAGCACTCGATGTGCCGGCTGAAGACCATTCCCTCCCCTTGGCATCACCCAAACTCAGCCTCAAGCCTCAAAAAGGAGCCCGACTTAGCCACAGACTGCTTACTCAGACTATCACATCGAGCCGTTCTTCTTGAGGGCCTCTTACGATGAATTAATAATGGAGAATTTCACAGAATGTAGGCCACACTACGATAACAAGATTTACCCCCAGGAGTAATACAGCTAAGACAGACAACACGTGAGAAGCTATGGGACAAACATAAATAACAGCAGATGCTTGGAGCTTTTTAACCACGTGTGATAGCACCAGACAGGAAGTAGATGAACCCAACAGGAAAGGATTGTCTTTGCTGTTAAATTCTTCTTACACTCAATAATTTAGCACAAAATTAATCTTAGCAAATTAACAGAGAATGGCTAATTTCAATAATTTTCTTTTGTTCCAAGTTGCTTGGGGCTTGAGGCAGGATACGTCCTGGACAAAGTTATACATACTGTATATGATTCTGGTAAGTTTTGTCTAATTGCTTAAACAAAACTAAAACACAAAAATACTAACTTTTGAATACAACTGAGAAAGTGTTTGTTGTTTGTAATGATCTATACTATTTAACCAGTGCTGTTCCAGGAAAAGCCAGGTTTAAAATGTTGTCTGTTTTGAAGCAAATCTCTGCCATTGCTTCTTCCTGCGCAGAATCCTTACACATGCATGACTTCAGACAGTGAGACATCCCTCACATTGTGTGTGGTCAGCAGAATGTCTCAGTTAAATTTTGTACTGTTTTATTTTTATAATGACTTACCTTTTTTCTCTTTTCATATTCACTTTCTGCCCTCCTGTGTGTCCTGCCTGTGATGGTAAATGGTAAATGGCATGCATTTATATAGCGCATTTTTGCACCCTTCTCGGGACCCAAAGCGCTTTCGTGCTTCCACTCACCACATTCACACACATTCACACCTGGGGCAGACAGAGATAGGGGCTGCTACACAAACATCGCTCAACCTTCTCCGACCACCACCAAACACACCTCTACAGTCACACACATTCATACACCAGTGCTACGGACACTGGAGGCAAGGTGGGTTAAGTGAGTTGCTGTATAACTACTAATACATTTTCTTCCATTAAAATTCACTGTGGTCCACTTTAAAGTAAAAGGGTCTTTTGGCAGCTTTACAGTATTTTTACAGTGAGATTGTCGGTGTGATGTCATGGCAGGACCGAAGCTAAGATCACAAGACTATAAAATGTTAATTTGCTCGATACCTTTTATTTTCCTCACTGAGGGAAAATATAAATGGCCAGCTTGAACCAAGACTTCCTGCTTCACTGCATGTGGTTTTATTCTTGATGCCAATGAAACCTAAACAAGTCCAACCCATTTTAGAGCAGTTGAAAAGTGCAGCACATTTCAAACTTGTTAACACAAAGTTTATTCAACACAAAATAATATGGTGTCTAACAAAATGAACATGACGTGCAAAGTAACAGAACCTAGACTTTCAATTCAGTAGAAAGGATGTATAGTGTCTGACTGATTAGATTGGCTGAGTCTGTCTGCGTTGTTTAACTGTGTGAGTCGTTGCCAGGTGTCTGAAGACTCCTTTATGAAGCAGTAAATAAAGCCGTATACAGCCCGCTCCCTGGAGACTCACTTGTTTCACGAGAACATTGTGTACTTTAGGAGTAACAGGCCTGTGAGACTATCGCCGTAGATTACCCGCTCTTCTCCAGGACTCTCCTCTCGGTCTGCAGTAAAACCAGGCTTTAATGACTTCTGATCAAAGATAGAAACAGGAATAAATGATGGGTTTTGTACCATAGGGACATAAAGCACCAAAATAATGACCATATTTTTATCTGTCCTTTTGACTCTTATTCTTATCTTACTTTTCTGAAAGAAGTGTTAGAAATACAATTATTTCAATTTGACAACATCTTTATTTTCTTATGGCAAGTGTTGTAGCATTTTTTTCTTTTCTTTATTGTGCTCATGTTTTGCACTCTCTCTACTACACAGTTAACCGTTTCTCAAGAAATAACCAATCTTCCACACTTTATTTAAAAGCAATAGCACGAGCTCATGACACCATCTAGTGGACATAAGTGATAAAACTTTGGCAAAGCCACACTCCATTCTTGAGTCTATCTCTTATTTCAAGGCTTTATGGAATTTCAACAATAATAAAAAGCTATATTTTAAAGCATATTATTTGAATTGTCTTTAAGTAATTAACATAATTCAAAGAAAATATGTCATTAATATTTTTATTCATTGAATATAAAATTTTATACTAAATTATACACAATTGTCTTTTTCTCTGTTAAACACTGCTCCTTCTTCAGTCTTCAAGTAGGTAACAACATGATTGCTTTATCACAAAACCCAGAGGTCAGATAATCAGATGTTGAGGTGTGTTATGTGTAGTCTGTGGCTGCGTGGCCCGGGACAGGAGTCTGCGGTTGGGGCTGATCTTTTGGAGGCATGTTCGTACACCACACTTCCCCTGAACACTAAGGACTTGGACAGGACCTGGTCCTTTATGGCTGGAGGTGAGTGCTCGTGCTCATGGGGGTGAAGATGGGTGTGGTTGTGGAGATGATGACCAGTGTGGTCACTCTCTGCAGTTGAATGAGCAGCTTCTTCTACAGCAGCTGCCTTAAGGGAAGAAGAAGAGCACCATGTTTACAGATGTATACAACAATAATCTCAGTCATCCAGAAAATAAAAAAAGGCATCTGGACGTACAGGAGGTTTCCAGACTAGCTTTTGTGAACTTTGTCCAATCACAGTAGTCTACATTAGGTTGAACCCTTGATATTAAAATCAACTTACCAGTCAAATTTAGAATTGACAGTCCCTTGGATGAGGAACAAAACGTCTTTACTGTATATGTCCAGATCTCTTCTTGAATCCTTTCATTTACTAAAATTACTTAACAGTCTTTCTTCTATGCAGCACATAACATTGACTTTTTACAAAACTATTTCCAGAATCATTTTAATGTTCTTTATGTTCTATACCATTGTTTAAAAAACAAACAAAAACAGTAGTACCTGAGGTTCATAGATCTCACATGTGACTGTGGCACTGTGTGCCTTTTTCTTCTTGACTTGAACCTTTTCAAACTCCACCTCACTGCTCGAATGTGAGCCCACACAGAAGCCTCGGTGCTGGAGGAGAGAAAAAGTTTATTAATTCGTTTCCCTTCTTCCATTTTACCTGTTAGCCCTCTCACATTCATTCACTAGGTGGCAATTTTACCTACACACATGTCTTTAGACAATGGAAGGAAGCTGGACCTGGAGAGAACCAAGAATAAGTAAGGATCCAGTCTCACAGTAATGAGGCCCGGGGATCAAAAACCCACAACTTTGGCTGCGAGGCAGGAGTGCTGACCATTCTGCGAATCTTTTAATGTGGCCAGTAACAACTCCAGCTCTGATCTTTCAAAGTCTTGAACATGATCTCATTTTTACCCAGTTTTGTCCCGCACATAGATGATTTTGAATTTTAAATCCACACCCAATAAAACCTAGCCTGGCCAGCTTCCAACCTTGAACCCCACCCATTCTTGGACTTTTTAAAGTCTTGTCTGGATCACAGTACATGTTGTGAAAAAGCTGTAAAATGATTTGTTGTTGATGATTGTCTCAATAAGATACTCTATAAGATAGACTTTGTGCCACTTACAGCAAACTGACAGTCCATTGGAGCACAGCTGCTCAGTTCAGAAGGATCAGAGTCCTTTGAACACACTGTCTCAACGATGGTGAACTCCACAATGTAGTTTGGGCCATAAACCCACTAGAAAGTCACAAAAACAACAACAACAAAAAGATTTAAAGACACAATATCTTTGTATCAGGTTTGTCAGAAAACAGTAAAGCTACTATGAGGAGCTAAATAAAGAAAATGTGTCTTTGAAACCAAACTTGCAGCTATATTTCAGCTAAATATATTAATCTTCTTTATATACAGTATATGAATCAATATTTATCATTAATGTTTAGTGGTTTTGTTACCAAAGTCCACTGTTAAATATTCAGCATTTTTCTGTTTGGAATATTTCAGCTTTTCACTTGAAATGAGCTTGAACCTGTGAGTAGGCTTTAGTGATGTTCTCCAGCCTGAAGTAGTTTGCCAGGCTGCTTTCTTCGTTGAACCTCTGCAGACACAGACTGGTGGCATCCCGGACGATGGGGTCATTCAGGTCATCGGCTGTGGGACAGTCCGGACACTGCCCCACCACGTCGATGCTGGGAACTGCAGCGGGAGGGCCACCAAAGGGAAAAAGTGAAATGTAGGAAACTTTGTTAAAGCTAACTGTTATGAGAGTAATGAAACTGTATACGTCCAACAATAATAGTACTATGACATCACCGAACTGTCCAAACTTTAGCCCATGGAACAGAAAGAATCACATTGACGTACTGTTTGGTCTAACACTAGACTGTCGTATGGTCTACATTCGGTCTACTACCTTCTCGAAGTACACAGGAGTAGGTTTGGAGTTGGACCTGCAATCCAGCAAACGCAGAGATCTCGCACTCACCATAAACCTGAGGGCCGCAAAAATATAAAGAAGAAAAAGGTTTTACAGAGGCCGTATCTATAATTTACATTATTAACATAATCACCACACAACTTCCCCTCCTTGAACCGCAACCTTATCGTGGTGTAGGGGTTTGAGTGCCCAAATGATCCTAGGAACTATGTTGTCAGGGGCTATATGCCCCTGGTAGGGTCTCCCAAGGCAAACAGGTCCTAGGTGACGGGCCAGACAAAGAGCGGTTCAGAACCCTTTATGGTCATGAAAAAATCAAGGACCGTGACGTCGCCCCGGTATAGTGCAACCGAGGCCCCACCCTGGAGCCAGGCCCTGGGTTGGGGCTCGCATGCGAGCGTCTGGTGGCCGGGTCTTTCCCCACGGGGCCCGGCCGAGCTTAGCCCGAAGGAACGACGTGGGGCCGACCTCCCGTGGGCCCACCACCTGCGGGAGGAATCGTAAGGGGCCGGTGCAAAGTGAATTGGGTGGCAGTCGAAGGCGGATGCCTCGACGACCCAATCCCCGGACACAGAATCTGGCGCTAGGGACATGGAATGTCACCTCGCTGGCGGGGAAGGAGCCTGAGCTTGTGCGGGAGGTTGAGAGATACCGACTAGAGATAGTCGGGCTCACCTCCATGCACAGCTTGGGCTCTGGAACCCAAATCCTCGAGAGAGGCTGGACTCTCCACTACTCTGGAGTTGCCTGCGGTGGGAGGCGGAGGGCTGGTGTGGGCTTGCTCATAGCCCCCCAGCTTAGCCGCCATGTGTTGGAGTTCACCCCGGTGAACGAGAGGGTCGCTTCCCTGCGCCTTCGAGTCGGGGATAGTTCTCTCACTGTTGTTTGTGTTTACGGGCCAAATGGCAGTGCAGAGTACCCGGCCTTCTTGGAGTCTCTGGGAGGGGTGCTGGAAAGTGCTCCGACCGGGGACTCCATCATTCTACTGGGGGACTTCAACGCTCACGTGGGCAGCGACAGTGACACCTGGAGGAGCGTGATTGGGAGGAACGGCCCCCCGGATCTGAACCCGAGTGGTGTTCTGTTATTGGACTTCTGTGCTAGCAACAGTTTGTCCATAACGAACACCATGCTCAAGCATAAGGGTGTCCATCAGTGCACGTGGCACCAGGACACCCTGGGTCGGAGATCGATGATCGACTTTGTAGTTGTTTCATCTGACCTCCGGCCGTATGTCTTGGACACTCGGGTGAAGAGAGGCGGAGCTGTCAACTGATCACCACCTGGTGGTGAGTTGGATCCGATGGCGGGGGAGAAAGCTGGACAGACTCGGCAGGCTCAAACGTACTGTGAGGGTCTGTTGGGAACGTTTGGCAGAGCCCCCTGTCAGAAAGACCTTTAACTCCCACCTCCGGCAGAGCTTTGACCAGATCCCGAGGGAGGTTGGAGACATTGAGTCCGAGTGGACCATGTTCTCCACCTCCATTGTCGATCGACCACTCGGCTGTGGCCGTAAAGTCTCCGGTGCCTGTCGTGGTGGCAACCCCCGAACCCGGTGGTGGACACCGGAAGTAAGGGATGCCGTCAAGCTGAAGAAAGAGACCTACCGAGCCTGGTTGGCCAGTGGGACTCCTGAGGCAGCTGATAGGTACCGGCAGGCCAAGCGAACTGCAGCCCAGGTGGTCATGGAGGCTAAAACTCGGGTCTGGGAGGAATTCGGTGAGACCATGGAGAAAGACTATCGGTCGGCCTTGAAGAAATTCTGGCAAACTGTCCGGCGCCTCAGGAGGGGGAAGCAGTGCCCTGCCAACACTGTTTACAGTGGAGGTGGGAACCTGCTGACTTCAACTGGGGATATTGTTGGATGGTGGAAGGAATACTTCGAGGATCTCCTCAACCCCACCGACACGTCTTCCGCTGAGGAAGCAGGGGCCGAGGGCTCGGAGGTGGACTCGTCCATCACCCAGGCCGAAGTCACTGAGGTAGGGGGGGAGGATGAGATACGCCCTGAGTACCTCAAGTCTCTGGATGTTGTGGGGTTGTCTTGGTTGACACGCCTCTACAACATCGCGTGGCGGTCGGGGACAGTACCTCTGGACTGGCAGACCAGGGTGGTGGTCCCTCTTTTCAAGAAGGGGGACCGGAGGGTGTGTTCCAACTACAGAGGGATCGCACTCCTCAGCCTCCCCGAGAAAGTCTATGCCAGGGTACTGGAGAGGAGAATGCGGCCGATAGTTGAACCTCGGATTCAGGAGGAACAATGCGGTTTTCGTCCCGGTCGTGGAACACTGGACCAGCTCTATACCCTCTCCAGGGTGCTGGAGGGTTTATGGGAGTTTGCCCAACCAGTTTACATGTGTTTTGTGGATCTGGAGAAGGCATTCGACTGTGTCCCTCGTGGCACCCTGTGGGGGGTGCTCTGGGAGTACGGGGTCCGCGGCCCTTTGCTAAGGACTGTCCGGTCCCTGTACGACCGGAGCATTAGCTTGGTTTGCATTGCCGGCAGTAAGTCAGACCTGTTCCCAGTGCATGTTGGACTCCGGCAGGGCTGCCCTTTGTCACCGGTCCTGTTCATTATCTTTATGGACAGGGTTTCTAGGCGCAGCCAGGGGCCGGAAGGAGTCTGGTTTGGGGACCACAGGATCTCGTCTCTGCTTTTTGCCTGTTGGCTCCATCAAGCCAGGACCTTCAGTGTGCACTGGGACGGTTTGCAGCCGATTGTGAACCGGCTGGGATGAGGATCAGCACCTCCAAGTCTGAGACCATGGTTCTCAGTCGGAAAAGGTTGGCTTGTCCCCTTCAGGTTAGTGGAGAGATCCTGCCTCAAATGGAGGAGTTCAAGGATCTTGGGGTCTTGTTCATGAGTGAGGGAAGGAGGGAATGTGAGATTGACAGACGGATCGGTGCAGCTTCTGCAGTGATGCGGTCGATGTACTGGTCTGTCGTGATGAAGAAGGAGCTGAGCTGTAAGGCAAAGTTCTTGATTTACCGGTCAATCTACGTTCCTACTCTCACCTATGGTCATGAGCTTTGGGTCATGACTGAAAGAACAAGATCCCGGATACAAGCGGCCGAAATGAGCTTTCTCCGCAGTGTGGCGGGGCGCTCCCTTAGAGATAAGGTGAGGAGCTCGGTCACTTGGGAGGAGCTCAAAGTAGAGCCGCTGCTCCTCCACATCAAGAGGAGCCAGCTGAGGTGGCTCGGGCATCCGTTTCGGATGCCTCCTGGACTGGACGCCTCCCTAGGGAGGTGTTTCGGGCATGTCCCACCGGGAGGAGACCCCGGGGAAGACCTAGGACACGCTGGAGGGACTATGTCTCTCGGCTGGCCTGGGAACGCCTCGGTATCCCCTCGGAAGAGCTGGAGGAAGTGTCTGGGGAGAGGGAAGTCTGGGCGTCTCTGCTTAGACTGCTGCCCCCGCAAACCCGGCCCCGGATAAGTGGTAGAAGATGGATGGATGGATGGACCACACGACTTACTGGAAGACTGCTGATACCTCTGAAGTTACATTGTTTCCATTGTTTTCTGCTCGAGAAGTGGCATTCAGTCTCCAACACATCAACGGCCATTTTGTAAAGCAGCCCATCTTTTCCCTGGACACATGCACATATTACGTGTTGTTAACCTTGTTACACTATGTTCTAATGTTTTAGTCAAGACCACTCTAACCTAAACCCACTCATGACCAAGACAGGAGTGTATTGTGACTAAGAAAAAAGACTTTGGAATCTGTGGCCAAGTTAAGACCAAGCACAATGCACTAGGCTATACTTGAAATCCAGGGAGCGATTCCTTGAAGTTCCTAAAGTTCCTGAAGTTCCTGAAGTCCAGCAACAATAATGTTATGGAGGAAAAAATTCAAGTTGTTGCCTTAGACTAGGACAAGACTGAATAAAAATGAGTTTGAGAAAAAGACCTTAAGACTGCTAAACTACAAAATTCTGACTGACTCCTGTTTTCTGACTGTTTTGAGTTACAGCAGCAGGTAAACACATCTTTGGAAAGATGATTGACAACTGTTTTTTGTGAGGATAATAGTAGCCTTAAAACATGTATTACATTTATTTTAAATTGTTGGCAAATGGTAAGAATGGATGAATCATTTCTTACTTTTTAAGAGTTTGATTTTAAAAGGCCATGTTGTTTCAGTTTAAACAATGACTTTTTCTTAAATAAAATAATTACTGATCATGAGACCTCCAGCATCTCTGGAAGAACTTCTGCCATTACTTTTACAAGACACAAAGATAACTGCATTCACTGTAATAAAGAAACCCTGTTCATCTATTGATAGTGTCTTTACTTCACCTGATGTGACACAACATTATTGACTTGGTCTTGAAGGTCTTGGGATTTGGCTTAGTCAATTTTTTTTCAGTGACTGATGACCTCTCCCTGCCTCCTTAAGAACCAGTAAAACCCACAGAGTTTGTCACTAGTGTAATACTGAACAGTTTGAAGTTTCTAATTGTTCTCTGGTATGTTTGATCAAACATTGGTCTTGGTCTTAATTTGGTCTTGGGGGTCATCAGGCTGTTGATAAAATGCATAAATATGTTGATAAAGAGGTCCTGTCTTTGGACCTGTTCACAGTTCCTTGTCTGATTTTAGATAAACAAGTAAACGACTCTAAAACTACACTGTCACTTCTTTATTTTAAAATAGAGTAACTTAAATTCAACTTTCAGTGGTACTTTTGCCATAAAGCAGACCCCTCATTAAAAGGCTAGGTGGTGCAACAGTAACTTCATTATGTATACAGTCACAGGGCACTCTGCACAAATATACATCATACCTTTAATATTTCTGATATTTATCTAGAGGTAACAGTCCCATGTCCATTTGCAGCAGTGTTTGTCTCATTAAGTCATTTAGTGGGTGTACATCCTAAAAGGTTACATAATGCTTTAATCAGTGAACCATAAATAAGCCAATAATATTGTTGTCCGTGTCTTCCCTCACCTCTTCAGATGTGCTTGACACGTCGTACAGCCTGTTGAGCTGCAGAATGTATCCTTGAGTCTGTTCCTGGTTGATCTGATTTAGGGCCTCTTCAGCAACTTTGACCACTTCAGGACTCGAGCAACCGAGAGCTGGACTGGCTCTGACGGC
This sequence comes from Perccottus glenii, assembly GCA_024416835.2. NCBI lineage: Eukaryota > Metazoa > Chordata > Actinopteri > Gobiiformes > Odontobutidae > Perccottus > Perccottus glenii. The sequence continues at coordinate 27,216,082 of CM044559.2, forward strand.
CTTCTGCAGCACAAGTGCACATACTACCACAATGTACAGCCTCATTTTCAGACCAAATCCTAAACCACATTTAAAGTCGTACATATTCTGCTGTGCCACATTTAACCTACAGCACATGGATTGGACATTTTGTTTAGTTTTCGAGTCAGGAGTTGGGTGGGTGCTGGACTTTAACCAAGTTTTTCAAAATGATGAGCAAACAGATGGTATCTACTGCTCTGTCGGCCATTGGCTGGGTCCAACTCACTGGACGGCCCGAGTGCACTCAGCTACAGACAGGCTCATTGATTTATTGTGAGGATTAAATCTGTTTGCATAGAGAAGACCTTTTCTTTTATTTTACCAAATGGGTCAATGAGTTTTACAATGATGGCGAGAAGCAGCTGTAGGATGCAAGAGAGTACAACAGCAAAGCCCTAAAGCACTCTGTAACAGTACTAACACATTTAATACATCCTTAAATTTTAAACCTTAGGAGAGGGATGGGGCTCAGCTTACACACAACCATTTTATATCGTCCCTTTGAATGGAAATGTGAAAATCTGAGTTTAGGATTCTTGTGTGATCCCATTTCACTTTTATTTAATTAAAACTATGTCCAGGCATTTATTGTATATACAGTGACCTACTTTTTGGACTGAGAATCTAAGACAAATTTGAAATGTAGTATCAAATTTTCCTTCAGATTGCAGCTTTGTATTGTACCTGTTACGTGGAACTGTAGAGAAAACATGTATAAAAATATCTGCAACTTTAATTGTATTAATAATCCACAGTGTATAAAAGGTTAATGACATTGTTTATTTTTTTATTTTTTTTATAGGGTGAAATACGCCAATATAATAATCTGCACCATAAGCACAGTGGACACAAATCTTTTAGACTTTGAGCAGCTGGAATAGGTTAGAAAAGGTCAGTTGATTGGGCTGGAATGTGATCAGTAGAATCTTTAAAGACACATGTATTTATGATAAAGATGACTGAACCTATAAACAGCTTTTGATTGCTGCAGAATCTCTGGTTATCACGTTTATTGACCGTCAGAAATACCCTAGTCTTACTGTTTTTGAATATACAGACTTGAATAGATAATTTTATTAAATCCCATTTGAAAACATTGTAAATCAGAGTGGTTACTGTGACACAGGGCCAACCTAAACCACAGACTAAACTAACCAATAGCTTTGAAATCAAACATTTTTTATATTTTAAATTGAGCAGTATCTTGAGGTGGTCCAAAACAATATTAATAATGTATTATGGACACTTTATATTAGATTGAATTGTTTGCTATAAAGAGGTTTCATAAGTATATTTAAAGCATAATTAAATATTCTGTAACATATAGAAATAAATGATATGTGTATTCAAAAGGATTGGTGTTTGAACGTTCAAGAAATTGTTACAAATGGGCACATTTTATTTTTTATTACCAACTTTCAACCCACTTTGCTCCAAAGTTGACACAAAAGCATGACATGAACCTTTAAAGCCATTGTAAAAATATGACTTTTTTTATTGCGGACTGAAAAGAAATATGCAAAATTACAAGCTCACATTACATTTGTCATTTTATGTTGAAATACAACATTAAAGCCGTCCCACTTGGAAACCTTACGCAGTCGGTTTGAACTCAGGATCTTCTTTGAACATTTTATCCACCAGTGTTGTTCCTACGAGGGGAGGGCACTCGGCCGACACTGCTGTTGGGAATGGGACGATGGTGGGCTCCGTTTGTCCTGGGATTTGAGGGTCAGGTTTGAGCGGCAGGGTCACGCCGACCTCGGGATCTGCTGCTGGGACATCGGGGAAGGCAGGCAGAGTGACGGGGTTTCCCAGGGCAGGGAGCTCTATCCACATGCCCTCGGGATGGTCATGCTCGCCGTTCTCGTGCTCGTGTCCGTGGTGGTGATGGTGGTGCTCGTGCTCGTGAAGATGGCCGTGCTTGTGGTCGTGGTCCAGAGCGATTTCATGGTCGTGCTCGTGGGTGTGCACGTTGTCGCCGTGATCGTACTTGTGGTGATGGTTGGGGAAGTCGCCGCTGTGGTTGTGGGCATTGGCGTGGTGGGTGTGCTCGTGGTCGTGGCCGTGCCCGTGGTCATGGGAGTGGTCGTGAGCGTGCCTAATGAGACAAATATAAATATGATATCATTGGTCCAGTGTTGGGTAGCAATGACTTCACCATCTTATTGTTTTTACTGTTAGTTAAACTAAATAAACAAATGAAATAAAAAAATAACAGATTTACAAATATACATTTTACTAAAATTCTAGTTTATACTCTAGAAGTAACAGGACAGCAGTTGCCTCCTTTTTCTCTAATTCCAGGGCGGGGAGTCCCTATGCCAAAGCTAACACATATTTAATTATTGGTATAATTTTATAATACACCATACCAACTTCTTCTGCCAACACATCCACAAACACCAACACACATAAGAAATCAAAATGCCTTGTAGTAAATGGGTTATTGACACCTTTTTTGACCAATTGTGGCCCATGGATTTGTTTGACTGAGGAATAAATCAGAGATCAAACAAATGGGATATTGTGTGGCACTACACACTTTCTGTTTTTGGCTCCAAATGACACATTTGCCAGATATTGGTGGTAAATTGTCTTACTTTACCAGAGTGGTGGTGTGCAGTTTCTCAGTAATGTTGAATGTTTTAAGTGTTGTCAAGGTTTCATATTTGAAGGTTATACAGTCACTTCTGGAGATCATTTAGCTTATATAAAAAAAATGAGAAACAATTATTTACCCATTGTTTCAGCTTTGGACAATAACTTCTGTCACATCCATACAATGGCAGAGGGGAACGTGCTTTATTTGAACTTACTAGAGGGCTAGAGGTTACTTGATTGTTCAGTAATAATATTAAAGTAGTATCTAATCTTGATTACCTGTGTGCGCTGTCTTCGTTGTGGTCGTGTGAGTGGTGGTGTGCACCATCGTCAGTGTGCTGGTGAGTCTTGTTGTGGTGGTCGTGGCTCTTGGTGTGGTCGTGCACGTGGTCGTGGCTGTGCTCGTGGTCAACGGCGTGTGCCCCATCGTGCTTTGGGTCGTGAGCGTGTGTGTCGTTGTGGCTGTGGTCCGCCTCTCCGCCGAGCAGATGCAGTTTCTTCTCCCTCTCAGCCGCCTACAGAACAGGGTTTACCAAGGACCGTAGTTATTTTAAAATAATCAGAGCCAAAACTCAAAGGTCATTAGACTGTACTTTTTTCTACCAGAAGTCTACCAGAGTCTGTGCTAACAAAGATAAGTGTGGCCTTAAAAATGCACTCACATAGTACGTTCTTTTAATAAGTCTTTAAGTGAGCAGGGGCAACCACATAATTAAAAGTGACATTATACTGTATTTATAACACATTTACAGTGATATTCTGGTATTTTTAAAGGTTAATATACTGTATGTATATACTGAGTATATGTGTTTACAATGAGTGTATCACCAGCAGCAGATTAATGGCAACAACAGAGCACAACAATAATATATTAAAACGTTTTTCTTTAACTTCCATCTATCCCAATGTCAACCAGCTGAGCAACCCAGAAGAATACTTCTGTGTATGAACAACATCAGTGTTTATCTTTCTGAGGTCTTATATTTGTTTCCTGTTTATTATACTTTTGGTGATTCTTAGCAAGAAAAAGAGTGATTAGTAACTGTATTTGTTGTGTCTTACCTCAGGCTCGTAGATCTCACAGTCTACATTGACATGATCCTCTCCAGTGTGAGAGAGGGAGTTAGAGCCTTTGCAGAAGCCTTTGTGCTGAAAGACAAAACATAAAAAACCTCAGGAGTCAGAGTCATATTAAAATAAGTTATTAGTCTTATTACAACCGAACAATAGTGGACTAAATGTTCAGTGGGACAGTGAAGAAAGACTGCAAAGAGTAGTTTTTTAAATGTGTTTTTACTTACAGCGAACTCACAGTCCATGACCGGGCAGTCGTCGGGTTTCTCTGAGCTCTTGGCGCAGGTGGTCTCCTGGATAGTGTAGTCTGCGTTGTAAAAGGTCCCCATACCCAACTGCACAAAACATGCAAACAAAACAGACCATAGAGATAATCAAAAAAGAGCTCAAAATAATAATAATAATAAAGCCTGTAATTACTGAAACTGAATCAGGGAGGTAGGAGCTTCTTGAGGCTTTGCTTGAAACTTTTCTTGTAATGGATAACTAACCTGAGTCCAAGTGTATATAATGTAGTTTAAACTTTAATGTTTGGTGTGTGTATTATTAGCCCAGCGTTCACAAAGGTAGACTATATAAAGATAAATGCTCAATTCTAAAATAATCCAACTTTAAATGTTTTCGGTCTTGGTTTTGTTTATGTTTATGTAATTATTACCGAAGCTGAGGCCCGTGTGACTTTGAGCAGATTGAAGTGATTGGCCAGTCCACTGTCAGTGTTGAATTTCTTCAAAGACAGATCAACCGTCTTCATGATCTCCTTGTTGTCTTTGGGCAAAAGACCGGGACAGTCGGGGCAGATCTGTGCAATTTCCTTCCCAGAAACTACAAAAACAAAAACAGGTATAACATTTTCTTTTGGTCAGTTGTCTGTTTTTCTTTCTATTTTGTTTAAACTATAACTCTGGAGTAAAGGACATTCTTCTAGCACAGTCAGCACAGATTAGATATTAAGTAACAGTAACATAACAGTCTCATCTGTGTTTGCTGCAGTTTATTTGCAGAAAGAGCAAAGTGGTTGTGAGCTTACATAGTGTTTTTAAAATGTGATATTATTACTGTACTGTATCATTTCTCTTTAAGGTGTATGTTTCCTTTACCTGGTCTGACCACACAGTTGTATTTGTAGAGACGCACCACTCTGTGAACTCTGCTGATGAAGATGGCCACTTTGCATTGTCCATAAACCTGCAACAAAACCAAGAACAACTTAGTGCAAGGCCAAATCTCTCTTTTCATGTGTAATCAGTGTGTTGTTGTGAAGGAAGTATAAAAGCTCCTTCGCACCGGTGTTTGTGCTATGTCCCGGACTTCACAATCCTTAAAGTCCATCTTGCTAAGGACGCTGCAGTTGGTCTCCACTACGTTTATCGTCAGGTAGAAAACAATGCTGTTCTCACCCTGCAATAAAGACACAATTAATTAATACTATACTGTATAGAATATTATTCATTAATAGAAAAAGTTTTAAAACTTTTGCGTAACCATCCGAAGTCTACGCCATGTTAAAGGTCACAAAGCAGATTTATCAGGGGCATTAGAAAAGAAGATATGCAGCTGAAACAAGACTGCTCTGGACTGAAACTAATTCAAAAACAAATTACAAAAATCTGCCCCATTTTAGGTTAATGGTTACAATTGGTCAACAAGATTCCTACTGAGGGAAATGAAAGGCCATCAAAGATTACAAACAGTATCACTGACACAATGACACATTTAATGTACTGTAGGTTATATGTCCTTGCACCTGAGCTTGTCCTGAAAAAAATATTTGACCTTATGTTGTACAATCAGGGTTAAGACTCACAAATGCACTATTAATATTTTTTGGGGGGTATATCTAAAAAGAAATTATTTTTTATTTACATTTTGTTAATCTCTAAATTCTGAATTACTAAGGTCCTTGGAATTTTGCAAATAGAAGCAAAATTAAATATGGAAATACTAAAAATCCTAGAAGCAGAAAAGGATTTATGCAGTGTTAAACTCACATGTTGCATCGTATGAGCGTTGGAGAGGCCGTACAGACTGAAGATATATCCCTCAGTCCGGTCCTTGTTGATCTTGTCCAAAGCCAGTGTGGCAGCACCCATCACAGCAGCATCGCTACAGGACGCCTGTTTCAGCTCGTCCTGCTCCACTGGAGCGGCCCAGACGCACCCCAGAGCCAGCAACAAGGAAAAGAGGACACAGGACTTCATGATGAAGGAGGCCAGAGCATCTGACCCAGGACAGATGGGGCTTTTATATCAGCTACTGTTTACTGTGAGCGCCCACCTGCTCTTACAAAATCACTGCCTCATCTCCTCGGGTAAACATGACCGTTGACCCTGGCCTCCCCCAAAATGCACGACTGTCCCTGCAGACTTGCACAATAACTGCATTTAAGTTGATCAAATAGACCTAGACTATACGTCCATTAAAAACTAACTCTTAAAAAGGTGTAAAAATACTATGTACTCTATTCTTTAGGATTTAAGAGGGCAAATCATGTCCTGCCGTAGGTTTGTTAAACGTCCTCCATTTTCCTATTGTGCAATAACCTCTCGACCAACACTAACACAACTGGTCTGAAGGATTATGTTTCTACAGTTTTAAGAGGAAATGACACAACCAAAAATAATTGCAGGACGTTCAGTCTAGTAAGACTTTACTGGTCACTGGGCTGGAGACCAGCTGCTTTGGGCATAACGTGAGGTACACCCTGGAAAGTCACCAGTTATGTATGTGTAAACCTTTGAACAATGGGAGGAAGAGTCCTGGAGAAACCCACATTAGCTTGAGGAGGACATGCAGGCTCTTTTATTTATCATTTAATTCAAACCAATTGCAGCTAATTGTCTGGAAGGATCACAGTTAATAAAAATGGCCTAGTTATACAAAGTTATAAAACAGAGATAGGGCACTGATTCAAGTAACAGTCAATAGACTTAAGTTTTCACACTTTTGGTTGAGACTATTCACAACCCACTAAATCTCAGAGACCATTTACACAACAATGTGTTGGACCTAAAACACAGAGGTTTTGTTGTGTACCCAACATTACCACTCGGTTGGTTGTCCCTGTTGTGTGATATGCTTTTCATGTATTTATATCTAAAATAGTTTACATCAGACACCACTCTTCTGGACCCTGCAGGAGTTTCCTGTACTGACCCGACCCGTAACGTACCACCAGTGAAAATGATGACTAAAGGACTACTACACTACACTTTTACTGATAAGCTTTGACGCATCACGAGTTTGAAAAAAGGCTGTTCAAATATTTAATCTTTGAGATGATCATGATTAAGTCTCAACTTTGATCAGTTATAGATTTATCAGAAAACACATTACACTTTGATCCACGATCTTAATTAGGTCACAGTTGACGTGATTAAGTGCACTGACAATTGATTTCTCAGAGTGTGGCTGTTTGGAGGTGTGTGGGCTGTCGCCTTGTTAGCGAGGTTCACTTAAACAAATGTGAATGCTGCTAAACAATCTCTAAGTCTCAGTTTGAACAGACACACTGAATTAAGGATCAGCAATATAGCCTTAAAATTAAATCACATTATGTATTAGATCTTATAGCTTTTCGGGTCCAGCAGCTGCACCATTTATTTCACCATCTTAATTCACAGTGTGGCTCTATAGCCACAAGGGGGCAGCGTCTACACCAATATAACATCTGACACAGTGACAATGTCAATCAAACTCTGGTTGTCATATTTTCTTACTTTTTCTCTCCCGCCATGATTATTTGGAAACAGCAGCTTAGTCTTAGTCACACTCTGTCTCTGCTGCATAAGGTTTGTTGTAAACTCCTTTGGTTCAAATCTGTTTCAGAGACAGAGGCCGACAGTTAAAAGGGAACACTATTCTTTTTGAATCCGTTTGTGTCTCGGTGCAGTGATAGAGTCAGTGCTGTATTCATTCAGGATTTTTTGACGACCTGCTGCTAAATAGTCTATGTTGTAAGATGATGGTTGTTTTCTTAAATCCACCAGAACAAGTTATACTAATATCTCAGGGGTTATGATGCATCTAATAATAATACATTTTCAGAAAAGTCTCGAAAAGGTTCCTCTTTATTAAAGTTTGGCATGGCAAGAAATAATAATTTCTTTGTTTTTTATTTTCAGAAGATCTGTGAAAGTCCTTGTTCCAATCTAAGACTATGGAAAGAAAAGGAGATGTGGCTGCAATGAAAATAAATAATAATAATTATATAGTGCTTTTCCACCTACTGTAGTAGGCACTCAAAGCGCTTTACATACATTTACTATTCACCAGTGTTACAGCTGGAACACCACTGGAGGCAATGTAGGTAAAGTGTCTTGCCCAAGGACACAACAACAGTATGTATGTCATGGGATGTTTCGAGCGGGGATCGAACCGCCCACCCGGCGGTCAAAGGACGGCCGCTCTACCCACTGAGCTACTGCCACCCTGCCAAGAAAGGTTTAAGTGTCTATGCTTCAGTTGAGTCCTAGTCTCCTGATTCTGACAGGATTCCTTGGAGACTTTAACAATCTCATTTTTATGGAGTGTTTAGTGTTCACTGATATCCATATTGGCATTGTTTTACTGAATATGTGCTCAAATAGAGCTGCTCGTTGACACTGTTGCAATTTGTTTGGTTAAAACTAAAACCTTTGGCTTGAGTCATGTCAAAGCAAATAGTTCCAAGAACCATGCAGTTAAAATCAATGTTTTCTGTGCAGTAGCTGTTCCTAACATCAAATACAGTTATGCAACAGGCAGAAGAAATAGATGTTAAAATACAGTCTTTTTATGTTGCACAGTGGGAGACAAAAAGACTAGGAGAGCAATCCACCACAACTTCCACCAACTGCGCTTCTGAGCAAAAAGTACAATGAGAATTTAGAATTATTCTAATTCTGTGTCATGAAACTGATTTGAAATGTCTCCAAAGTTAGAAGAAAAGTACAAAGCAAAAGCATCTGGACTCAATTTTCAAGAGACTTTATCAATTCTGAGATCAACTGATCAAGTTAAATAACAGAGAAAATGTACAATGCTCTGCTCATTTTACAAACATTTAATCAATGCTTGAGCTTAGACTGAGATTCCTAAGCCACAAACCAATCAGCAACAAGTGAGCCAGGCGTACAGAGGTGGAGAAAAACAAATTTGGGTGAAAGTACAGTGAACTTTGAACAGTGGCTTTTTAAGGTATCTCCATCAAAATTAGATTAGACTCATAGGTCAATAAATGTTTTTTCAGAATTACATTCTTTCCTCAAAAAGATTCTAATTCTCCATATTTTACAAAGATCCACCGAAGAACAACCTCTGTGACAATAAAAAATAAAACCCCTCTGTTTTATTGAACAAGTTGGTCATCTGCTTCATGTTAGTACGTCATCTCAAATGTACCTAAAGCTGCAGACCACGTTTTATTAGCCATTTTCGAACATGGAAGAAGAGACATATCAAAGGAAGATTAAACTGGCCGGTGTTGTTAAAAGCAACAGGTTAACGGGATCGTGGCCTGGAACAGACACCACAGTTGTTCCTATTGCTCGGTGAAGTTTTTCTCAAACTTTAACCACCTCAGAAAAAAAACAAAAAACAGTTTGGAGCTGGTTTAGAATTGTGTAATCACTGAATAACAGGAGGTGCAGCTGTGCTGGTGGGCACTGAGCATGGGCACTGCTCTGTGTCAATGACCCCAAGGTCATGGATTTAACCTGGTGTACTCTTTCATACTCAGCTCCACAAGCATGCTCACTGTTATTGGAAAAGCACAAGATAACAATTCTCTGTTTGTCTCCATTCTTCTTTCACATGATCAAATCATAAATAAAAACACAAGAACAAGAACACAACAATAGAAAAAAAGAAATCTAAAAAACGTGGGCTAGATTCAGTTGCTTGGTTTTTGAGCTCATAAACGTTTTTGTCCACACCGGCAATTCTTTAATTGGACACAAGGTGGTGATGTAGTACTGCTCACTTTCGAAACAGCAAGATTCTGTACTTCACTGTGAAGCTTTTGGCATAACAGTAGAGTTTACAATACACATCAACACAAAAACAAAATGTAGCACAGCACCACAATGAAACAGACGGACTCAGATTAAAAGCAATAAATCACAACATTTGGAGCTAATTCAGCAGATTTCAAAAGTTTAACTGAGAACAAACTATGAGAAACCTCTCTGGCTTGTGATTGAAGATCAGGTTGTACTTTGCTCACAGAAGGAGGACTGTGTTCAAAGAGCCTCAGGAATTTAACTGTATTCAATTACAGTGATTCCAGAGTTCTGTTTGCAAATGTTTCCACTTTGGCTGATTGTAGTTCTTACAAGTCAGAACGAAAGGTCACAAGCATTCAGAGAAAAAAAGATTGGATTTATATGTTTTAATCCTACATCAGCAGTGTATGTGTGTTTTCTAAGTAAATCTGCGAACAATTAATACAGTTTCCACTAATGTTGATGTTAAAAAAGTGTTTTCTTGTTTTGTCCTACTTTGAACCTGCTTTGGTATTCATTTATTTAGGGTATAGTAATTGGTTTAGCCCTGGTTTAAATCTCATTTTAGTGTTGGTTCAGGCCAGGTGTAGTCCGGTTGGGGTCTTGAGCTGTAAGCTAAATAAACCCAATTAGACCAAACAGTTGTGCTCTGAATCAGTGATTTCACAAAGCAGGTTTTTTTCTGTGGAGCTGTGAGTGTGTTCAAGCTGGTCGAGTTGGCACTAAGTGACCAATTACAGTGACATGCTGCCAAAAGTAATGCTTACTATACATTTCTGCTCCAATCAGCCAATTTTGCAGCCAATTTGTTTCATTCTTTGAGCTGACAGCTTGTTTCTGAGGTCAGTAGGTTGTGTATGGTTCGACTCAAATGTGAAGAGGTCAAATGTTTAGCACTGAGAAGATAAAATGCAATGGTAACATGCCTTATTAGCATTTGGGCTAACAGCACCTGTTTTCCTAAAAAAAAAGCATGTTTTTTTTTTTTTTGCTTGTGCCGCAGTTCCAAAGGCCAGCTGTGAACGCTGCTGGACCGGGGCTTTTGGCTGACGGGCCAAACTAAATTGAGCATTTTACTGTTTTGGTGAAAACTAAATGAACCAGGTGTAAATCTATTCTCGAACCAAACAAGGACTAAACCAGGATTAATCTAAAGCATGTGGGGCAGTAAAGCCTCTGGAAGTCATGACTCAGCAGATTTATAGTGTGACTAAGTGATGTGTTGTAACAGAGAAACAGATACAAGAATAGTTTTATGAACTGTTTGTGGCTCTGGTCCAGGACTCCTGCGTTTAGGACTATCAGGTTTTGTTTTGCTCTCACAGGGAGGACCACATGCCCAGGTCTGGACTGAGCTCAGTCCTCGCTCTGTGGACACTCATCCTCTGAGTTGAGTTACAGTCATTACTGCAGCTTATTACAAACATGTGGTGATGGATTATCTTTGATCAGAACAAAAAGTTAACTTGAAAATATTTCTGTTTTGTTTCTGATTTGGATCTGGATTTATTTATAGCTTTACTCTGTTTTAGTCAAACAGTCAAGGTTATATCGAGTAGTTTTAGACTTGAATTGGACCAAGTGTAGTCCTAGTGTAGTTTAGTTTGTCCTAAACCTAGTTTGGTCCTGGTTTAATCTGTGTTTACTTTTGGTTTTCATCCTGCTTGAGACTTGGTTTTCAGTTTTTTTTGATCCGGTGTAGATTTAGGGGCTGTTTACATTAATCTCTGAGCACATGGATACACTTTACTTTAATCCCACCACTTCTAACACAATAGGCACTAAGCAGAGAGTTAGCTTTGAAAATATAACAACTCAGTATGAATTTGTAAAACTAACAATATATTATCAGAACTTTATTTGGGATCATAGGATTTTGAATTCGTCTGTTACATCAACGTTTTCACTGATCCTGTCATCTTCACAGTTCATACGACGACAAATAAAAACAGATCCTCACCCAGATCCAAATGAGTGAATATTATTTTAGACCTGGTTTAGTACCTTTATTGAATAGATAATTAGTTTTTTTTGTTCTGATACACTTGGTTTATTTTTTATTTGGACACTTAGTTCAGTTGTACATTAGAGTTCTTTTGCGATTGGTCTCAGTTTAGACTTGTATTTAGCTTGAACTGGTTTAGTCCTGACTTTGTAAAGTCATGGTCCTAGTTTAGGCCTGAAAAATTAGTTAAAAAGTCCTTGTTTAGTCCTAGGTTTAATTTTACTTTGAAGCACACACTATTTATCCAATTAATCCAGAACCAAACCAGGACAATACAACAAATAATCTATGACTAAACTACAAATACAATAACAGTGGCAGCCATGTTACTAAATAACTAATCGATTATTTAATAAAAACAATTTATATGTTGCTATAAAAAAACTAGCTCTGCAGAAATTTTTTTTCTTACCTTAACTTAAAGTGACACTGGGTGTAGTTGTAACCTACAGACGGCTCCGTAGGCCACAAGCAGAAGACGGAAAAGAGATTATTGCTGAACTTCAAATGTTCCCATATGTTTCTGTTTTAAATTAAAGTTTATGAGGTTATCGTTTTTACAATCTGTGATAGAATTTGATGATGTGAAGCTTTTCCTCAATAAGCCAGCTGTACATTAGATTTATAACATACCACTGACCAGAGCATCCTCCCTGAAGGATGAGCACAGGTCACTGACACCCACTGAATACATGCTATGGGAAAAGATACTGGATTCAAACTCTACAGGCTGTAGCATAATGTACAGACAGACAAGAGATAAGTGTCCCAAACATTGCTTTAGAAGAAACCATAATTAAATCCTGGAAGAAACATGGACAAACAATGCAGTATTGTAGAACCAAGAACTGTATAATGTGTAAATATTTTAAATAGGTGGTAATGCTCCTACAAGTGTCAGATGTGAAGGTTTTTTGTTTCACTGGCCTCTGCATTATATATTTGCAGTTAATATGTTATCTATTCTTAATAGAACCACACAAACCAGGTCTAAACCCATGCCCACACGCCTCACTAAAGCTACACATCAAAATTAAATATTTCATAAACTAGAACCAATTCCTGGGAAAAACCTCAAATTCATATATTATTTTCAGATATTTATAATGAATTTATAAATTTGATTCACTGAAAGGCATTGACTAGACTTGTTGTGTTAAACATCAGGTTCAAAACAAACAAAATGCCAGTGTTTATTGCATTGAGTTACAGATAAACATGGCTTAGCCTCAGCCTCGACCATGAATAAAACTGAGCTTTGTCGCTGCCACAAATCTCAGTTTGATTGAAGGGGTTTGTTAAAAAAAATAGCACTGTGGCATTCAATCACTGAGGTCATCAATTTTGTGAAAAAACAGGTGTGAATCAGGCGGCCCCTATTTAAGGATGAAGTCACCAGCACTTGTTGCACATGCATTTGAAAGCCTGAGGAAAAAGGGTAGTTTAAGACATTGTTCAGAAGAACAACGTACTTTGATTAAAAAGTTGATTAGAGTAGTGGAAAACCTATAAAGAGGTGCAAAAAATTATAGGCTGTTCAGCTAAAATGATTTCCAATGCCTTAAAATGGAGAGCAAAACCAGAGAGACATGGAAGAAAATGGAAGACAACCATCAAAATGGATCGAAGAATAACCAGAAGGGCAAAGTCTCAGCCAATGATCAGCTCTAGGATGATCAAAGACAGTCTGGAGTTACCTGTAAGTACTGTGACAGTTAGAAGACGTCTGTGTGAAGCTAAGAATCCCCCGCAAAGTCCCTCTGTTAAAAAAAAGGCATGTGCAGAAGAGGTTACAATTTGCCAAAGAACACATGAACTGGCCTAAAGAGAAATGGAGGAACTTTTTGTGATCCAAGGGCCACAGACAGTTTGTGAGACAACCCCCAAACTCAAACAGTGAAACAGTGAAGACAGTGAAGCAAGCATCATGATATGGGCATGTTTCTCCTACTATGTTGTTGGGCCTATTTATCACATACCAAGGATCATGGATCAGTTTGCATTTGTCAAAATACTTGAAGAGGTCATGTTGCCTTATGCTGAAGAGGAAATGCCCTTGAACTGTTTGTTTTAACAAGACAATGACCCCAAACACACGAGTAAACAGGCAAAGTCTTGGTTCTAAACCAACAAAGTTAATGTTATGGAGTGACCAGCCCAATCCCCGGACCTTAATCCAATCGAAAAGCTGTTTCTGAAGCAAAACCAAGGAATGTAAATATGATATGTTGTTAAATAATTATGGAGTGGAATAACAGCTGAGAGGTGCCACACAGATGTGAAGCAGCTTTAAAAAACTGTGGTCAACTAAATATTAGTTTAGTCATTCACAGGATTGCTAAATCCTAGAAATTACTATTTTTTATCATTATTTTTTCTCTGGAGACAATCACATTGGACGGATTTTCCTTCTAAAACTGATTTTCTCCAGTTCATCAATCACACTTGTCATTATACAGACTATAATTCTTAATGGATATTGTATTTCCTGCTGTGGTAAAGGCAGGCCAAAATTTTTTTCTAAAGCTATTCTAAGAACTAACATGACAGATTGTGGCATTGGAGAATTTCATTTCAGCTTTTACTTCTATTGTATACAAAGAATTATCTAGTCTGTGGAGAAGGGTTTCCAGGGAACAGGACTAATGAGCACAGTCTGTTGTCTTATGTGTTTATGTGGAAGCAAATGAATAGGCACATACCAATAGAAACAAAGAGAAAACAAAGCATCTAACAAAGCCTCCCTCATCAGAGAATTTCAAGAATCGCCATGAAAGGAAAGGTTTTGGGAAGTGACGTATGGAGTCCATTCAACCTAAATCACTTTCTGACGCAACCAAATGTGAAGGTCAGTGGCCCCTGTGTGATCAGTGACCAGATCATTTCATCAATTCAACCACATTTGAACCACAAATAGTTTACTGTAAAAGCAAGCATTAGTGAAAAAACAGCCTTTATGATGCCATCATAAAGTTTAGAGACTGTTCATATTTAACTGTGTAACTTTGAGCCAATCCCAGAATAACAAAAAATATGGCAAAACTATAGGAAAAGTGACTAAGGTTCATTAAAAGATTCTTGCTGATTAACATTTAAAAAAAGGATCGGGCATGAGGCCAGAATTGTTTATTCCCCTTAATCCTGCACAATACTGTTTATATAAATACATCAATTTATATCCTTACATAACTTCTCTGAACAGCAAACACGTCTTTACAGCTTTGACATAATTTAATATTCAACTGATCTATATTAGCATCGAAGTCTTTTCCGTTTGGTTTATAGGTGCCAATAAAGGTAAATAATATGAGCCCACATCACTGAGAGGACAGGCCCATAATGACCCATCTCCAGGTTAACTGCCCTGAACGTCCGTTTTTATAATTGAGGAACCAGCTGATGTTTGTGGCTGATAGATTAGCCCTGAAAGCAGTAATACAACAACCGAGGGGTTATCTGCCCGCACTACAAGCTGTATGTTAGGTGGACTATATTCACTCTGACATTATCTCAATAAGCAGTTCCCCTTTTCCCTGGGCCACAGGGCCCTGAGGGTGGATTTTACACTGAACAGAGCCAGTTGTCCACCAGCTATGGGCTGTGCTGCTCATAAAATGGCACCTGACAACATTGAACAGATGTCGTGTTGTTTAAGGGAACACAAGGTACATTTTGTATCCAATAAACATATTCAAAAGAACAACATGTTCCAGGTAGAGTGGGTTGTCTGAGAACTGAAAAGTTGGCAATTCAATCCCAAGTGGTTCCAGGTGTCATTGGGCAAAACATTGAGCCCCATCTTGTCTCTGATGCAGGGGGCTGACACTTGATGTACAGCGCATTGAGAGCCAGTGTTCAGGGCAGATAAGACTTGCCTTGTGACAAGTTGTTGTCCATCTAACCTGAGTGATGGGCATTATAAGTGATAAAAAAAGCTTTGACAATAAAAAAACAAGCATGGAAAACAATACATTTCTTCTTCTGGAGACAACACTATTTCCTCTAAATCTGTGGAACAGGTTTAATTACAAAGGCTAGAGTTGATTATAAATATTGTGTTCTCTTGGTTCTCTGTCAGACCAAAATGGGAATGGACATGGTCAATCACTGTCCTCTCTGTTAAGTTGCTACTTTCACTGCAAAACAATTAACAATTATGTCCCTGAACTATTGTTGTGGTAGTTATTAACAACTTAAAATAAGAAGGGCTATTTTAGTGGCCTGCCCTGAATAAAAATAGGATTTATAAACAGTGTTTTTATTGTAATGTATCACAACAAATTTATGAAGGATTCCATTCATATTTAGGTTACTCTGTCTTGGCTTGTTGGGGGAAATATTAATGTGCTCTTTTTGTTTTGTGCTCTTCTGTTTTGTCTGTAGACAGCTTACTTTTCTTTTTGTTTTGGTTTTATTTAATGGTTTGTCTTTTTCTTGAACAAATTCATTTATTAGGTTAACAACAAGTACAGCTTTATTACAAAATTACAACAATAGTGTTTTTATTAAAAGTATACTGTTTGCAGATTAGACAAAAGAATACTTGCGTTGTGAGACACCTACACCCAACGTCTGGTTTGAGGCCCGGCTCTAACCGTAGAGTTTTATTTTATAATATGGAGTTGACTTTTATTGCATTCTCTTTAGTCAAGATAAACTCACCTTTTACCTGTTGTGCTGGTGATACTGGTCTTTTCATTTAGTGATTTGAGAGAAAGTGAGTTTGTTTTAAATACACAGCCTCTGTCTTTGACCTCTGTCAATATTTTAAAGTGTGAACAGGTAAAGAGCTAAATCTAATCAGCTCATATTACAAGAATAGTGTGTTATAATAGAGCGATTTTTGAGATACCTTAATATCACAGTATACCGTGAATTTCATTATAATACCATGCCTTGCTGTGGTGAGCTGCTTTACTCGTGTCCAAAGTAACCAGCCAATCCTTTTAAATGCACAGGCGACACAGAGGCTTTTGAAAGCACTTACAAAGGTCTTGCATTTAAAGCTGCCAATCTTTTCACTATAACAGTCATTATTTACAGTTGGCAACTTTGACATTTGAGTCAGTTCTGTACCATCAGGACTAATGGACTATTAAATGATAAGTCATACATCTGTCACTGAGTCGTTGGGCAGGCCTGACTCTAATACCGTAGAAGACTTAGTGACAGCTTCATTTAGAACTGTGTACTAAATGTCATCTTCAGCAGTACTTTCTTTGCTGGTGAAAAGGAAATTTTGTCATTTTCAATTAGTGATAAGAGAGTACAGCTGAATGTATTGTGAAAAGCAAAAAAAAACTGTGAGAAGATGGAGCTATTCTATATTAAAGTGAGTATTTGTTAAACACAAGACAGGTGATTGCTCATTTCAACAAGCGTTGTTTGTTCGGGAGCATTCTTAATATCTGTTTGAAACTCTCATTCATTATCTGAGACCAAAGAGCAATTGAGTGGAAAATGACACAGTAGTTTGTGCACAATGTCGGAAATTGTTGTGACAAAATTAAGAAAAACAGTTGCTGATTAAAAAAATAGTTCTCACCATGGGTTGCCTCTCAAAGAGAACTCCTGACAAATAGTGCCTTTGTGTTTAGACATTGTGCTAATAGATGTAATAATGCACAGTGTTTTGAATAAATCAGATTTTGTGGGTCAGGATAGTGGTTGGTAAATAAGTGACTGTAAATGTTATTCTAAAATGTCTATCCTGGATGCATACAAAAAATGAAATAGTTTTATTTAATTTAATTTATTTCAGAATTTCAGGAGAGTGGAAGGATGACATGAAGTCAAACACATGAAACCAAACCACTTCAAAATGGAGTCATGTGGTTCGTGCATCAAGTGAGTGAATGAGTGCAGCTCTTCATTGTGCAAAGGCCCAGCAAATGTTTGGACATGTGGATTTTCAGGCTAAAAGTGGTAAACGTGACTTTGAAAAGGTCAAAAACTATAAAAAGTGTAATTGAGTTTATTGATTTTTCAGTGTTTGTCCTTTACGGGTCACACGGGCTTTTGCTTTTCTGTTGTAAGTTCTGTTGTAAGTTCAAGTTAAAAGCAAGTGTTATTGATTTCAAGAAAATGTCCTCAAAGTCTCAAAGCTGATTCTGGATGACAATTATTCTCCTAAATATTCTAAAACAGTTCTCCGGATTTGCACGAAGATTCTGTGGGGTCACAAATGACTATAGTCCAGACCTTCAAGTGATTGGTTCTTGTTTGTGTTGGAACACGTCTTGATGAATAAAGAGCTTGGTGGGACCAGGGCCAGAAGCTTTGCAATAAAAAAATCACAACAATAGACTCAGCACCAAACTCCATCTCTAACATGTTAGTCCCATATGAACCCTCTGTTCCTCTGAGGACCTCAGGGACAGGTCTCCTGCTGATGCCCAGGGTCAGGACTAAACACTGTGAGGGAGCGCTTCAGTTTTCTGCAGCTTAAACCTGGAACAGCCTTCCAGAGCAGGAGAGACCGGGCTCTACTCTGTTCAAGTCCAGGCTGAAAACGGTTCTGTTTAACTGTGTATATGACAAACTGAAAGTATTTCATCTGCACTCTTCTCTTTTGGTTTTGCTTTAAAGTGCATTAATGTTATTTTATTTTTATTGATTTTATTGATAATTGTTGTATTTGTGTTTTAAACCTCTTCTTTTGTAAAGTACTTTGAATCTCTGTATTAATGAATCGTGCTAAATAAATAAACTTGCCTAAATGTCATCAGACAGAGCACACTGGGCTTAGAGGAGGGGCTTAAAGAGAGTTTGTAATAAGATTATTTTGAATATGTTAGTGTCCAGAAAAAAGTATATTAGGGACATTTGAGTTAAATTAAATTTATTCTCTGCATTTAACCTCTGAATATAAAATAACTTTCCCAGAACCCTATCTATCTATCAAGGTTCTGGGCTTCTAACAGGTGTACATTTTTCAGTGTTAAGGGGGAAACATACTAAATCTCTAGGCCTTAATTCCCACCAAGAATTTGCTGTAGGACAAATATAAGTTACTTAAAATGCTACTCTGTGGTTGCTGTAAAATGGTGCTGAAGGTTAGGGTCCTGCCTATAATATTTCTCTGCCATTTGTTACATTATTCATTACTTTTAAGATTAATACAAGTTTTCTCCACCATCTTTTCAAACCGTTGAAATCGAAAAACAAGGCTGGCTTCAGTAAAATCAGTAAAATGGTAATGCATATAAACACGTCCCTGATTATTCAGCACACAATCTCGCAGCTCATCAATCATGGAGCTGTCGTGGCGATGGTTCAAAGCGCTGGACGAACAGCTGTGATGGGTATCAGGCCCTCCTGCTGCTGCACAGCCCATCGGCCCATTACAGATCTTTAAAGAAGCCAGTGATTGTTCTCTGTGAGCCCTGTAAACAATCACAGCGGTGGCCAGGTTCTCCTCTCCCAGAATCAGGTCTGTGCCACGGGCCATTTACTTTTGGCCTGAACATCCTCTTTGTATGGCTTTGATTGTGGGATTTGAGCAGCAACTTAAAAACCTGTGTGTGACCTGAATGCATCGTTTGAGAAAAATGGTTGGGCTGGATTGTTATCTGGACAAAACTCTTGATTGTTTATTGTCTAGATTGAAAACAAGCCCAAGTTGACGACAACAAGGTACATTTTCATAAACCACACAGGATCAGAACCAAGGGTTTAGCATTTGGTGAAACTTTTTTAATCAAGACAAAATGAATTGATGTAACAAATATAATAATAATTTTTTTATAGCACTTTTCCACCTACTGTAGTAGGCACTCAAAGCGCTTTACATAGATTAAGCTATTTGCCAGTGTTACAGAACACTCACTGGAGGCAATGTAGGTTAAGTGTCTTGCCCAAGGACACAACGACAGTATGTGGGGGAGAGCGGGATGTTAGGATGTTTCGAGCGGGGATTGAACCGCCCACCCGCGGACTTTTGATATGGACCAGTTATGATCTAAAGCTGCCTTGTTTTAAAATTCTAACATTAAAAAAGTTAAACCCTTTAAAAAAGTGGCTTTAAGACCGGTCTATGACATTAGGACATTATCATTTGAGTCAAAAATTGAAAAGTCAAAAATTATAAAAGATTAAAAAGAAGAATTTAACCTTATTTACATTTTGAATTATTCCTTCCTATTCCATGGGCTTCCAGGTGTTACTTACTGTTATGTAATGGTAGTAAAAGGATCTGTTGCTCTGTCAACATGGCTGTAGACTTTTTGCAATTAAAATAAAGTGTAATTAACTGTCAAAAGACACTGTGTGATGTCAGAGGCACAAGGATTTGGTTGGATTTTTCAGGAGCCTGAGGAAAAAGAGATAACATCTTTTTTTCTTTGTCTCTAATGTATTTGTGTTCATTGATGCTTAGACAGTAGTTGAGGATGTGCACTAATATTCATTCAGGCAGGACACACACTGCTGGAGAAGAAGAAATGGCAGCACAGGAATAATTTTGTCTTGTTGTCATTCTAAAAAGAATATGTGTTCTTAAGACTCTGAAAGCACAAACAGCAGATAAGGTCAGTCAGACGAGTGCTGTGAGTTTAGAGTTCCATGAATATCTTCTACTGCTATATTCTTTCATTTCTTCTGCTTAGTTCCATCAGAGGTCGCGGGAGACAGACACTGACAGACAACCATTCACTCTCACATTCATTGAAGTCCAAAAAGAAGACAATTTGACCCTGTCGTCATGGCAGTGGAGTCAAAGGTGAGGTAAATAGGTCCGTCGTCTGTCTTCCAATTACGTCAAAATCACACACAAGCAGGAAACTGGACAATGGTTCTATGAAAGTCTATAGGTACCCAGTATTATTAAACCTATACACCTTTGCCTTTATGTTTAAGTTGAGTCCAAACACAAAAGTAGGAAGATTTCAAATTTTCACATCACAGACTTCTTTGCAAATAACATACCAGATAATTTTATTTTGTTTCTTTAACTATTCACTATTTACCCCCAAGTAAACCTTCAAGAGACTGACCTACTGGACAAAAACACTGTGCGTTAGATTGCTGCTTACTCTCAAAGTCAGGTGAGATAAAAGAATACCAAAAAGAATGAAGACTCTTCAATGTTTTACTCAATAAAACATAAATGCCAAGGATTGACCTGTTTTTATGACGGTGCTTAATCAACTACAGTATGATTCAGACGATAGAGAGATGAGCAGTGTTCAGGATAGATTATTTTGATAATTAAAGCACATTGTAACTTAAATCAAAAATGTAGTTCACAGTTTTAGTGAATCAGTAAATTTGCTGTTTTGCGCAGAGTGGAAAGATTTCAAAACAGAGTTGTCACATAGTAAAAACTTAGCACTAGAGACCGGAGCCATCTTTTGTACCAGGCTGGGCAGGCTCCAAAAGCAGAAATATAAGGAGAAACCCAATGGTAACTTTAGAAGTGTAAAAATCATGTTTGCAGTCTGGTACAAAAGATACCGGGAGGGGGGATGGGATTTTTGATTAATACGTGCGTTTATGCTTTCTGAAAACTACTGTTTTACTCTGCAGTAAAAGCCAAAAAGACCGGATGTAACCGTAATTTTTTTGCCCTGTAGGACAATCCATATTTTTACAAACATTGGCGGACACACACATTTTTTGAAACGCTGAAGTGTTTACAGAAGACATTTCTGAAACAATAATGATTATGTCTCCGGGTAGACATGGCCTTGAAAAAACAATGGCTGTACAGTTTGTGCACTACTCCATACATGTGGCAAGTGCAGCTTAAACCTCGCACTCAACAATCTGAGTGCTCCTGAATGTCTTCAAGTACAGTTTAAAGGTTACAGAGGATGTTTTGTTTTATATATTCTTGCAATATTACACAGAAACTGCCTTTACTAACTGATAACAGACTATTTATTAGGTGCACTGAAATGAAGAATATTAATATACATCATCTGTGGACAAGGTGGGGCCTTAAAAACATCAACAATCATCGCAGCAACTACTGGCCCTCTGGCGTGGCAGTGTGTTTATTTAGCTCCGGTGCTTTCCCGGCTTCCATGCATTGAATTTTTGATTATTACGTTGGTTTATGCTATCTAAAAACTATTGTTTTACTATGGAGTAAAAGCCGAAAAGCCCAGATGTAACGGCCATTTTATTGCCCATTCGTAATGACAATATTGGTAAATAGGGGACCAATGGGCGGATATCATCCATAATTATACTATCTATGCATTAGACAAAGACTTTAGCCTAATTAGCTCAGTGGTGGACGAAGTACACAAACCAAGTACTTGAGTTAAAGTACAGATACACTAGGTAAAATATTACTTCAGTAAAAGTAAAAGTACTCCCTTTTAACTTTCACTTGAGTAAAAGTACAAAAGTATTTGCCTTCAAATGTACTTAAGTATCCAAGTACTATCATTTATTATGGCTATAATGCCCATATATTTTTTGTCAATCTCCTGCCCCCTTTATGCGCCAGGGTTTATTTAAAAATACAGATTTTTGAGATCCAAATTTCAAAAGACTGTGGTTTGAAAATGATAAGAGCTAGAGTCCTACTCTAGACTAGAAAAATGTCAGGTATGACCCAAAGTATATAAGTATAATAATTTTAAGCATGTAATTTGCATATAATTTGCATACCATGACATTATATATTGGCGTTTTTTTCAGTACATACACACTAATGAACATTTGAACTATTAGAATAGTTTTTCTTTTCTGAAATAAAGAATAACTACAACTTCTAATATACCATAACTAGTAAAATGTATGCAAATAGTTATGAGAAATATACACATGTACTGTATGTGTGTGGTTGCAGTTGCTTTATCTTTTCTTATCCATCCATGTGGCATAGTTAGTTGTTTTTTAGAGTGTGGGACCTCTCATAAAGCACAGCACACAGCCATCACTTTTATTACGATCGCTGCTTTGATTACTGCATTCTCGCTGACTATGTTTACCCCTGCCTCTCCCTCCTCCACTGGGTAAAGTGTCAGGATGAACAACACGTATTTGTCCCAAACAGCTGTCAATAGAAGCCGCAATATTCCCAAACTCCCTGTCACTACCGCGGCCACGGCAAGTACACGCGCCCCGGCTTCTATCACCTGTGCTAAAGGTAAAGCTGCAGGTGCTAAAGGTAAAGCTGCAGGTGCTAAAGGTAAAGCTGCAGGTGCTAAAGGTAAAGCTGCAGGTGCTAAAGGTAAAGCTGCAGGTGCTACGTGCTCACGGCTTCCCTTCCCAACATCCCCTTCACTCGCCAGAGCGACTAGTTTTCCTCCCGTTTCTTTCACTGATGTTTGGTAAAATGTGGGAAAAACAGCGTGTGCTTTATGAGAGACACTGAGAAAGGCATGAGCAGCGGCTTTGCTGTCCAAGTTACACACGCACTCACTCTCGCTCATTCTCACTTTCACTCGGCTGAAAAGACTCTAAAGGTAGATGTTCTCCCTCAGAATCAGAGTCAGCCATTACTAATACCAAAGCTTCATCACAGATGTATTTTTTATTTGTTATTTTCATGTTTATCAGCTCGCGTGTAGAGAATGAGGCTTCTATTGAGCCGGTCCTGACACCCCCACTGAGACTTGTCTTTGAGGTCTTTTCTACAAAAATATTTAACGGAAACACAAGGAACGACTAATTTTGCAAAATGTACTTGAGTAAAAAGTAAGATATTTGACGTTGAAATGTAGTGAAGTTAAAGTAAAAAGTATCCCTTAATGGAAATACTTAGTAAAGTACAGATACTGGAAAAAACTACTTAAGTACAGTAACGAATTACATTTACTTCGTTACTGTCCACCACTGAATTAGCTTCATGTTTAGCCTCATATCTTCGCTGTATTGATTTATGCTAATTAACCATGTGTGTCCGTTGGTTTCGATTTTACCAAGGCTGTTTTTCTTTGTTTTCGTAAATATATCATTTGGCATATATATTATTTAAAGACTCTGAAAAGTATTCTCTGTTAGTATGTCTGATTTACAGCTCACTAGTCGCCAGTCCGATCTCAATGATGTTGGTTGCTAAACAAAAGCTAACATCAATGGTATTTTTCAAAAAATTTCAAATGTTTAGTGGCGCAGTGGCTCAGTGGTAGAGTAGGTGGTAGGTGGTTCGATTCCCGCTCTCCCCACAGTTCATACTGTCGTTGTGTCCTTGGGCTAGACACTTAACCCTCCTTGCCTCCAGTGGTGTTCCAACTGTAACACTGGTGAATGGAACCTTAATGTAAGTCGCTTTGAATGAAAGCGTCAGCTAAATGACTAAATGTAATGTAAAAATATAATAATTAAATGTTTCAAAGACAAATATAAATTTGGGTTGTGTAATATCATCTCCAGGAGCTCCAGAGACTCTGTTTTGTTTGGGAGTGAAGTTGCAACATTGCACCAGTTTAATTAGTATTTACTTCACTTTCACACTGTGCTCTGTCAAGCAAACTAAACCTACCAAATAATGCAGTAGCTCCCGTCAGAGAGTGAAGTCTGCTCCTTCACCTGCTTATGTCCATATGTAATCATCCTAGGGACTTTCAGGAATAACTTTCAATGTAATTATAAGTGTAGATAAAAAATACTCCTAAACAGATTTGTAAACCTTTTGTTGTTTTTGGAAGTGTTTCCAGTACTTTTTCTCAAGACCTTTTTAAACCAGCTGATCCAGTTTTTAGCCCTGTGACTGTTATTTTTTGCACATTTTCTAATTACATGAGGATTATTATATTTTTTTTGGGTGCTTTTGGTGCATATGGGCGGCAGTGGCTCAGTGGTAGAGCGGTTGTCCTCCAACCGGAAGGTAGGCGGTTCGATTCCCACTCTCCCCACAGTTCCTACTGTTGTTGTGTCCTTGGGCTAGACACTTAACCCACCTTGCCTCGTATGAATGTGTAAGAATGTTTAGTGAATGTACTTGGTGTTGGTCAGAGAGGCCGTAGGCGCGGAATGGCTGCCACGTCTCTGTCTGCCCCAGGGCAGCTGTGGCTACAGTCATAGCTTACCATCACCAGTGTGTGACTGTGGAGTGAATGAATAATAGACGAATGAATGATTAACAACTATGATTGTGTCTACTACTAAAACCACTCATATAAATAGTGAAAAAAGATTATTACAGTTTACATTTACATTTAGTCATTTAGCAGATGCTTTTATCCAAAGCGACTTACAAGTGAGGATAACAATGGAAGCAATTTTAACAACACAAGGTACAAAAAGCATAAGTGCACAAAAAACTAGTCAGTTTAAACCCAGCGCAGTATACAATGCTAAGGATAAGAGAATTGTTTTTTTTTTTTTTTTTTTAAAGAAAGGAATCGATAGAAAGGAACTAGAACTCAGTGTTTGTCAGTCAGGTGTTGATGGAAAATATGTGTTTTCGGGCGTTTTTTAAAGATGGCTACAGAATCTGCTGATCTTGTAGCAGCAGGTAGATCATTCCACCAATGTGGAACAGAGCCAGAGAAGGTAACGTGAGAGTGATACAATCTTGTAATCAGTCAGTGGGCCTATTTATAGGGCTTCAGGTAGTCACTGTGTTGTCTGGTGACATGGTGTGTACCACACTCAACATGGACCAGAGGAAGCAAAGGAAAGAGTTGTTGCAGGAGAATAGAAAAAAAATTATAGACAAGCATGATAAAGGTAAAGGCTATAAGACCATCTCCAAGCAGCTAGATGTTCCTGTGACTACAGTTGCACATATTATTCAGAAATTTAAGATCCATGGGACTGTAGCCAACCTCCCTGGACGTGGCCGCAGGAGGAAAATTGATGACAAATCAAAGAGACGGATAATCCGAATGGTAACAAAAGAGCCCAGAAAGACTTCTAAAGAGATCCAAGGTGAACTCCATGCTCAAGGAACATCAGTGTCAGATCGCACCATCCGTCGTTGTTTGAGCCAAAGTGGACTACATGGGAGACGACCAAGGAGGACACCATTGTTGAAAACAAATCATAAAAAAGCTAGACTGGAATATGCCAAACTACATGTTGACAAGCCACAAAGCTTCTGGGAGAATGTCCTATGGACAGATGAGACAAAAATGGAACTTTTTGCCAAGGTACATCAGCTCTATGTTCACAGACGGAAAAATGAAGCATATCAAGAAAAGAACACTGTCCCTACTGTCAAACATGGAGGAGGCTCTGTTATGTTCTGGGGCTGCTTTGCTGCATCTGGCACAGGGTGTCTTGAATCTGTGCAGGGTACAATGAAATCTGAAGAATATTAATCTATATCTAATCTAATCTATAATATCTAACTGTGTGTCCAAGCCAGATCTACACTTAGATAACTCAGAACAGCTATGGCACAGATAAGGAAGGATCAGACATAGAATGCATACTTAACCTGATGGTTAATGATAACCCCAAAGATTAGTGTTTAGGATGGGACAAAGTGTTCCAATAGCACCCAGGAATGTGACCCCTCCAGTCTTCCAGATAGGTACTGTATATAATGTAACATGTTTTGAAAATAAAAATACTAAAAATTATATTAAAGTTATTAGGACACTTGAAGGATTGTGCTAGAACTGAAGACATTTCTGTGGATTTCAATGTTAATAAATTGATTGCTGCCAGATCTGACATCTGGTGGTACTGTGGGGAAGGACTCTATACAATTAGTTACCCCCAATTGGTCAGGAAGATGTGCTTTGGTGTCTCTTGTTTCTCTTGTACAAGTATTTCCAGGTGTGGAGAACCTACTGACTGCAGATGTCCACACTCTGAGGAAGAACTTCCAATTTGTAAGGAACAGGAGATCGCTGATTGGAGGAGGTAGAAAGAACGATGGTGTATGGATGATATGCCATTGGACAAGCTAAGAACATCCGGATGAATATAAATTAGCTGATGAAATAGCAGCAGGATTTGCAAATATACCTTTTAATTAGTGCCATTTTTCCAATTACTCCAAACAAAAATGTAAATCGTATTAACCTAGTCCATTACAATGTACAAAGACTGGATCATTTTACTAGGGATGCTGAAGAAGCAGTCCATGAACAACTCTCCTAGATTTCTTTAATGGCTCTACAAAAGAATTGCCTTGAACATGTTGTTAGCTGAAATGGGCGGGGTCTATTCTATGTTTGGGGATAACTGTTGTACAGTAATAGCAAATAATACTGCCCCTAATGGCTCATTATCTAAAAGTTTACATAACCTTTGCACTCTTGTGATTGAAATGAAGGATCAATTTGGTATTAGCAACCCAATTTCTGATTGGTTTACCAAAATGTTTGGGAGATGGGGCCAGTTGATGGACAACTCCTTTCTGGCCTTCATATAAATTTTTTGTGGATGTTGTTGTATACCTTTTTTAAGAAGCATGTTAAATAGGACCCTGATAACCATGATTGAAGGAAAGGTGCCTCCTCCTGCTTACCAAGCTATGCAGGAGAAGGCACCATTGCTGGAGGAGGATGATCTCGGTGCTTCCACACCCCTGGAAGAAGAGGACAGCATATGATAGGGTCCACATTATACACACTACATATACAATTTTGAGATGGTTTAGAAATTTTTAATTTTGCATTACACACACAGCACTGTTATATTTCCATGTTGTCGTTACACCACATATGACCGTCTACAGGAGATATGGCGACCTGGAGGGGGCAGGTCCACGTGACTGCTGTGATGGTTATATAAATATAGTCTTAGACACCTACACTCACGGAATGGTTTAGTTGTTTAGATCTTGGTTGTGAGGTGTCCATCAGACACCTCACAACCAAGATCCAAGAACCAAGAAGCTGTCTATAAAGCTGGAAATAAACCCAAACAATTTTCATTTTCTTGCAACATTATATGGCTTTACCATCAGCTCAAACTGCTTAAAATGAGGATTTACTTAGAAAGTATGCAATTTTTTTATCCATGTGAAAAAAAAAATGTTTAATTGCATATTTTCACAAGAATCATCAGTAAAAAAAAGAAAAAAATAAGGAATTTAATAGATGAGAACAACAGCTTTGGCCAATCACAGCTCGCTTCCAGAAAAAGGAGTGCTCCCATTGGTTGACACAGCTTGTCAATAATGAAGTAATGGCTTCAGATAAAACAGAGAACATGTTTAAAAATAGGGATAAATATTGGCAATTCAATTAATAAAGTTTATTGAGCTGTGCTGGCCCTGAAGTTGAAGCTAAAAGTTTACAGTAAGCTCTACATTATCAGTATTTTAGAAACATTGGTCCAGTTATATATTTTTATTAAAGAAAAGCAGGAGCAGTCCTTCGTCTGCGAGTGGCGTCATTACACTACAACATTTACGTAGCACTTATCAATTTTTGTTTATGGAATAACGCTCTCATAGAATCCAACAGTGATTTGAGTTAAATAAACACACTGTCTACAACGCTCAGACCTGTGAGTGTGTTGACTCTGACTGACATGCCTCTCATGCCAATGAATAATTTGACTCAGACTGCTTTGAATGTTGAACACTGGCTCGACAAATACAACTAACGTCATAAAAATGGGACAAAAATATTTTCCTTATAAATGAGTGCTTTCAGTGTTGATTGACAGGTTAGCGACGGCTCCAGGAACACAACAACCGTCATCACTCAAAAAGCAGAGAAAAAATTGGAGGAAAATAGAAAAGTTGAGTCATGAGCAAGAGTTTTTAAGGTTGAAATTCAATGCAGTGCCGTTTTAAATTGAAGTCGGTATGTACTGCCAAACTCCACTCTCCTCATCCTCCAGAGCTTACACTGAAATGAAAACAGAGTCGAAGCCAAGTCAAATGATGTCAGAGTGGGAATGGAGCAACCCATGTTCATTTTCACATTTCAGATCAAAGATGCAACCACAATTAAACTTCAGCACCGCAGACCCGATGGGGACACATGATTGACTGGAAGTGGCTTCATCTGGGAGTAGTGGACCGAAAAGGCTTGAGTGCTGTGATTTATGTGAAAAAGACACTCAACGAAGGTTATTTCCTGTCACTTGAGTTATTTTTTCTGAAGAGCCAACAATGTCTTGGCTTTGTTCGACCTTTGGAGCCGTTAAAGAAGAGTGAATGCCACATTCCCTATATTCAGTAAATGAAGTCATAAAACGTGATAAGATAAGATCACAGGGCTATTCACTTTTATGAAAACTTATGGAAAAAGAAAGACTTGTGATCATTGGATCGAAATGTGCAATTGATTGGAGCTGTATTTTAGGTAAAGCAGGAGAAATGGCATGGGTCGGGTAATACACTCATGGACTTGTTTGCACTACATACTGTATCACTGGCACTATTTTCTTTTACATACACCACATGATTTATCCCCAGTTTTCTGAATATTACATAAATAAATAGAGCTGCACTGGTTTCTTACAGGGGACTTAAAATGTAATACCACAAGTTCTGCTTGTGCTTAATGTGAGCTAGACAATGGATGCACTGTTTTAATTCACAGAGTGAGAGCTGTACTATATTCAAACAAACCAACAGAAAACATGCAATATCCATTAAATTTGTTTCCTTTTGTTTGTTTTTTGTCCCAATGAGGATTATGTACCGTCAATCCACTGACTGGAGTGTTCAACTTTTTGGAGCGCAGAAGGTTTACTGCAGAGGTAAGGTATGGTATGCTTTTTTAGTGAGAGGCTTCATACTCCTTTAGGCAATTTAAAACCTGAAGAAGACCTGAAGAAGCTTGTGTCTGCTACATAAGAGTAAAGTAATTTTATTTTATATGTACCACATAAATTGTGTTTCTATCATAGCATGCTCTAAACTCTTTTAGGTTTAGTCCATGCTTTCCAAAAGGATTTCCAAAGTTTAAAAACTGAGTGGTCCTCTCCACTTCCAGAGCAAACAGTGGGTCAAACTTGCAGTAACAATTTTAAGATAACAAGATTATCATAGCCTGTTTTGTTTGTTTACTCTGAAAGTCACATTTGACATTAATGAGATTTCCAGAGTTCAGAGTCTGACCTGGAAGGGAATGTGTATGTGCTTAGAGTCACATCTCTACACTCCAGAGATTTACTCAAGTACATATCCAACTACATATCCTGAAGTTCCAGGAGTCTATTCCCTACACATATCTTTTATTTGAGTGCCTTTCTTGTTTAATATTTCATTTTTAGCCCTTTAACTTTTATTCAATAGACAATGAAGATTGACAGGAAAAACAGGAATGACATGGAGTAAATAGACCAGAGCCAAATGAAACTCTCACACACACTTAACCAGGTGAGCCACCTAGGTGTGAGAGAGGTGTTGAGCAGAGAGAAGCAAGAACAGGAGAATCTTTTAGATAGTGTCAAAATGAATGTCACACGTCTGATCCTTAATAAATCAAAACTCTTTTCAACTAAATCTTTTCTTTTTACCTCTACTACTAACTTTGATTTTAGTTTTATTTCACGGTCAGTACTAATAAACTATGTCTTTTTATTTATGAGTACTGACCTTATGGTTGCTCTGTGATTAAACAGTGCAACCAAAAGACAAATGAGAAAAGACAATAGTGAGATGAGAGATAACCCTAGTTGACCCATATTCTGCTGCACGACACACACACACACACACACACACACACAGGGTAGAGTTTACATTTAGACCTCTTGTAAACAACAAGGTTTTACACAATCCAAACATTTCAGAAGAACTAATCTTCTTAGTTTGTATGCATAATACACAACATAACCTAAAAATAAGATGATTAATAGCTTATTATTGAGTCACTCACTGACACTGTAGTCAGCCAGTTGCCATTTGTAAAAAAAAACATTTTGTTTTTCCTGAATTTAAGTTATTATTAGAATTATTGTCTGACATCTTTTAATCTCTGTGGTCTGCTTGACTCATGTTGTTTATAATCAGTAAACGTGTCCATTCAACACATTCAAGAAATAATATTCAATGAAAAGCAGTTGAAGTACGTCTTTTGGTCAACAAGTAATTAAAACCCTGATCAGAAGAAGCGCTGTCAGGTAGAGTCTGAATGAGGCAGCACAGAAATTGGTTACATAACATCTCTGTCTTTGTCTAAAAAATAATAAGTGTAATACTGTGTCCTTCACCAAGCATTCACCCGACGACACTGCCTTTGCTCACATTTAGTGGTGCTGCACAGGGGCTTAATGAGAACAGAAAAGCAGTGCTGAGAAGAACATCATCGCCTTGTCAACGTGAAAAAACAGCCAGAAGGTTTAATCAGAACAAGACGGCCCAGAGCTCACCAGGTGAGTGCATGTGACACTTGTGAGCTTTTTCTTTTACTTTAGCACATTGATAATCAGTCCAAAACACACCTACTTGTCTTTTAACAAGACATAATAAACAGGAACATATTATTACCCCCATTCTGGCAAGCATTCCTGCCAAAACGTATTATGAGAAATACTGATTTTAAATGGACTCAGCTCCAGATTCATGTCTCAAAGGTGAGACTGTTCCACATGTGGCCCACTTTTTTTAAAGGTCTTAGTCCTTGTTTATGGCTTGTCTTTTTTTTCTTTGGTATGTACTTTGTGTGTTTCTTGTTTAGTGTTTGGATTTTAACTTACACTGGTCTTGACTTCCCAACCCCCTGAAGTTTTACTTACAAAGCCAAGGTCAGATAATTGTAAAACTACTTCCTTGTGTATAATTTCCTGTGAAGACTTGAGTGTCCATGCATACATTACTCCCAAAGAGCCCGAGGTCACAGGTGTTAGCTGTCGTGAGTCCAGCTGCCCTGTCAGTGTGGTTGTTGCTAATAGGGACCATTGCCAGGTGAAACAGCCCCCTTTGCCAGCTACAGCTCTGATTAAACAGCTCAGATGGCTGTCTCCTGTTGCGTGCCGGTGTTTATCCAGACAGCGGGACGTGATTAGAGAAAAAGAAGCCAGAAATGCACCAGCGAGACAACTGAGTGAAACTAGAAGCAGTTTTATTCACTAAAAATTAACCCAGAGAGCAGAATCTGTGACCATAAAAGGGCTCATTTAGACAAAGCACTATTACCTGTGCTAATGTGGGTCAGATGCCACACTGTGCACTTTAGTTCGTTTTCATTATTTCAAATAGGCCTCTACTAAAAGCTTAAAGGACCCTTCAGAACGCTAGGTTTACCAAATGGTTTGCAAAAATAGGTGCAAATCGCCAGACATAACCACTTAATTCCGTCAACACCTTACTGACAAACACTGAATTCACCTTCCTTTCTATCTATTCCTTTTCTTCAAAAAAAAAATAAATAAATAAATAAATTCTCTCCTATCCTTAGCTTTTATACTTGTGGTGTTAAATTTGCTTCCAATGTTTTCCTCACTTGTAAGTCGCTTTGGATAAAAGCGTCTGCTAAATGACTAAATGTAAATGTAAATATAAATGACAGAAATCCTGATTAAGTAACACTTGTAATGTGTATTGTGAATGATGCAAAGAGTATCCATTACTTCCTGTTCCTACCAGGGCCTAGAGAGGACAAACTGAGAGCTGAAGGAGGATTAAAGATGTCCAAAGGCCGTCAAAAGCAGGATGTGACGGAGGAACAGATGTTACCAAAAACAACACGCTTCACCTTTAACCTCCTTTAGTCCTCTGGGTTAGAATACTGAGAAGATCTATGTTCTGTACTTAGCTCTTCAAATTAGTATTTTAAGTCTTTCGATGAACATTAACTGCCTCTTGCAACAATGGCATATGTTTCCCAGCAACAGAATAGAGTCATATATTAAAAATCTGTCATACTCAAGTTGTGTTTTTATATATTTTTTGTTTGAAGTGAAAATGTAGCTGTGTGACCTTAAATGAAATTAAAGAATAAAGTAATAAACTAACTAAAATAAAGAATTATACTCATCCACTGCACATTGTTTCTGCTTTTTTCCCTCAGGATTACTTAACAATTGGGAGCTGCACTAGTTTCTTACATTTTAAAAAGTGTTGACTATATTTAATTCTGTAAATAAAGGTAATACAGTGTTTTTGATTCATGAAGTAGGAGGCATAAGGACTCCATCAAAAACCGGAAACATGTTGATGAAAAAGGCTAGCTTTGTTTTAATTTATTCAAAAAGTGCATCCTTTTCATTCTTTCTTCATATAACTATTGCTGAAATAAGACAAGCTTCACTTGAAAAAAACTCTTGCTGTTTTATGTTTTCACTATAATTTTTGATCTAATTTTACTGTAAATGTATATTACAATAACTATACTTTATAAACCTCACAATAAAACCTTGTTGCAGAATTAGGCTTCAGTAAAGTTCAGTAAAGTATGGAAAAAAGGATTTTACAATTCAATATGATACAATAATACAAATTAGTCTGACAACAGCAATTACAATTTGTGTGTATTTATTAAAGAACCCAAAAAAAATCAACTCAATATTGTTTACAAGACAATAACAAAAAAACAGGATACACTAAATCAGATTAGTAAAAAAAAACTTTTAATGCAATGTTTTACAAGGTTTTAAAAAAAACAATTAATTTAAAAAGTGAGTAAAGGTCAAATAGAGATTCATTAGGGATCTGGTCAGTGTGTGGAAACGACTGGTAGGATGTTACCTTTAGGACAGGTGGAAAAGACTTCAGAGGAAATCGAGTAGCTTCCATCTGAGAGACTCTGCATCACAGCCTTTTCTTGTCTGCTAATCTCTCAAACATCCAGCTGCATCTCTGAGCCCCCTCTCATCGAATGTTCTACGCACCCTGAACGCATCTGTGAAGTGGTGCATTGTCGGCCACCTGACTTCTTCATTATTCATGCTTTTAAAATATTCTGATGTAATTAAATCAGGTCAAAGTCAAGTCAAAGTCTATACTGCACATTCAAAAACAACCTCTTTCTAACCAAGTGCAGTCCAGTAACCCTCTGACATAAATCATTTTTATAAACTAACCTTTCTGTTTCTTGTCTGCATGTCCTTTCTGTGCTACTATTGACTCTCCCAAGGCACTCCAGCTTGATGCATGTATAGGGGAGAATGTAAAGTGAATGAATGTGAATGATTGTTTGCCAATTTTTGTTCTGTCCTTTTCCACGACTAGATACACACAGTCAGAGAAATGAAGCATCACACTAAGCCCCCCGTATTTTAGATAAAAGGGTCCAATCAATGAGGTCCTCCCGAGTGACCGGACTCCTCACATATTTCTTAGAGAGCACACAGCCATCCTGCAGAGAAAACTCTATTCAGCCGCCTGTATCCAAGATCCACAAGACCCAAAGCTTATGACCAAAGGTAAGAGTAAAAGATCATTTAAACAATGGGGTGGCCAGAACACTGGAACAACAAAGCTCATTTATGTCGCCTGGTATGAGGTAACCGGGACCCCAACTCAGAGCTCAGAACTCAGGCTTGCAAGTGTCTGGTTGTGGCCAGTTTTCCTTTGGTGCCAGTGAAATGTGTATTGTAGGCAGTGGAAGACATGAACTAAATCATTTTGTGGTCACCCATCATTTTTGAATATGCATTTATAACATTAACTAAATTATTTAGACCATCAGTATATTGAGTTCCATAACACTCACCCTTCGGATTTATGCAGTATATTAAATATTAAACTACTTATAAATCTTTCAATAAAAAAGTTGGTGTATTCGTTGAAAGAACTTCAGAATACAGTTCAGTCTTAGTGAAAAATTCATCCTCCCAATGCACCTGCCTGTATTGCAAAATATATCTTTATCAAAATGACTGTGAAGAGATGCAAAAGAATGTGTTACAATATTTTAAAAGAAAAATCCATTTGTGTGGAGGAAATTCTTGAAGACTCAGCTGCCTCTGCTGAGTGGACTGTGAAAAATGCTCTTACTCTGTAGACACTACAGTGAAGGAATGTTATCTTAATTCTGTACAAACCACCACCTCCCTCTGCTACATGTCTTTCACGCTGAGTAAAACTGTGGGCTCTGTAAATTACACATTTCCCAGGTTTCTTTAATAACTCCTAATAACTATGCAACCTTGGTTTAATCTTATTATTTTGTTGACTGTATAAGGCTTTTAATCTAACCTTCTGTGGTACAGAGGGGGTCATGTGACAGAATACAGAGCATTTAGCAGAATGTGACATTGCCTCTGAACAGTTCTAGCCACAAAATAAATCTCAGGGCAGACCTGAGTGTGTACTGTTGATGAATGATGTGTGGTACATTATGACATCTGTGCTGAGCCCATGAGTAACAGGCATTGTACTCAGTTGTACAAGAACTCATATGTCAAAAAGACGTGTGACGCAGATGCATGCAGTCAGCACAGAAAGTATATATTGGCCTAAGGCAACATTAGCTGTTTTTGTTTTGAAACCTCAGTTCTAAGATTCATTTTTGTATAGCCCAATATCACAACAACAGTCGCCTCAAAGGGCTTCACAGACTGCACTAGACAACATCCCCTGTCCTTAGACCCTCAGGGTAAAGAAAAACTCCACCCAAAATAACAACAGCCTGGAAAAAAAAGAAACCTCAGGGAGAAGCACAGAAGGAGGGATTGTTTCCCAGGACGGACAGGTCGTGCAGTGCATGTGTCCAGGACACTTAAAACAACGTAGAAATAGACACAAGTATATTTACAGAACCATTAATTATATTAGAGAGTACAGCTGATGTACTTCCCTAAACATTTCCCAAAAAAATGCAAAAAAATACAAAAAAAATTCACAACATGTTAATCTGGAATTACAAAAACTCTAAAATAAAGAACATAAGAGATGGTGCACATATGATGAATAATGCCTACAGCTTTTAGTTTTTATGGACGTGCATTGTGCTTTCATAAAGTGGTTCATTTGGTCACTTTTGGAGTAAAGGCTCTTTTGTACCCCTTTCGATGAGGAAACTAAGACCATAGCACTCCAGTAGACACGTGCCTTTTGACCAAACAGTTAGAAAAAATCCCACTGACAGTCCTTCAGATAAATCATGTGGCCCAAGTTCTTTCAAAACATTTGCAATAAAAAATACAAAACAGCAGTAAACCACTTTCTAAAGGAACTCAGTGGCAGACGCCAACGGCTGGAACTCATTCAAAGATCTCATGAAGAACAGACATGAATTTAACTTGAAACATGGCGTAACATTGTATGTCTCCAGAGGAATATTTCAAAAGTGAAGAGGAAATGAGTGATGGAGAATATTTACGCTGTATATTCTGGACACTAGGAAGAAAAAAAGAGCAGACTGGAGGACCATAACTGACTGGCACCAGAAGCACTTTAACATCCTTTGAAAATTAATTTGAGTTGTTTTCATGGACATTTGTTTTTAATATCTGCCAAAAGGTTGTACATGTGATATCAAACAATCTGTAGGTAAGTAATGTATATGTTTTTCAGAAAAGGATATTGAGTCCTGCAGTGGTGTACTCTTAAGTTTAAGAAACAATAACTTTAGCTAAAAAAGAACAATTAAAAATGTATTAAATTAAATTTAGAATTAATTTGAAATGCAAAAGTTTAGTTTACTTAATTACTGTCTTGTGTGCAGTCTTATAATGTTGGTTACTGTCTGCACTGGTAGAGCTGTTAATAGACTTTGAAATGACAGTTGACTCATTCTTTGTCTATGGTTGTGAGAAATACCTGCAGGATTTACATTCTTTTTGCTTTATTTTCTCTGAACTTTATGATTACATCAAGGAAAACCATGCAACTACTTGAGATCCACGCTTTTGTGACAATATAATGTTTATTTTATGCATTTAGCCTTCATTTAATCTTTCTTTCTCGGAGCTAAGTGAGAGGTAATTAGGAGGACGGACGTGTCTTACCATATTACTATGACATTATCAGCACATGAGTGTTGCTTTAGTGTGCTTATAGGACTTATGGTGGGCCCTGATTGTATTTTGATATGTGCACAGACAGTTTTGATTAGATCCTGTCAGCCTGTCTCCATGGCAACCTATCTCCCAAAAAACGAAGGTCTGGGTAAAAGGTGGTCCTGACAGAATGGAAAGTATGTAAACAGAATGGAATTTTTATTTATTTTAATGCATCAGAAACTGCACAAATTTGTTCAAAGTTAATGTAAATGGTAAGAACAGATTTTGAGGGGACCAGTTGTAAAGTTTTAAGAGATTTCTTTCATAATGTGTGGGTAATCCATTTCCATATCCTGTTTCCACTATGAGTCCGAGTTGGCACGGCATGGTTTAGTTTGGTTTAGTTTGGTTTAGTTAGGTTTAGTTAACTACATTAAATTCAAATTAAGTACATAAGGTATTAACATGTCCAGTTATCATGTGTAAAAATGGTGATGTATTTATTCATTCACTCATTCATTTTCTACCGCTTTGTCCCGTTAGGAGTCGCAGGTGACTGGAGCCTATCCCAGCAGCTTTGGGCCTGAGGCGGGGTACACCCTGGACAGTGGCCAGTCAGTCGCAGGGCTGACATCTAGAGACAG
Organism: Perccottus glenii; assembly: GCA_024416835.2. Taxonomy (NCBI): domain Eukaryota; kingdom Metazoa; phylum Chordata; class Actinopteri; order Gobiiformes; family Odontobutidae; genus Perccottus; species Perccottus glenii. The sequence goes on from CM044559.2 coordinate 27,253,119, forward strand.
ACAGTGACATACAACCATTCACTCTCACATTCATTCACTAGGGACACTTTAGATTTGCCAATTGACCTGTACATGCATGTCTTTGGACGGTGGGAGGAAGCCGGAGTACCCGGAGAGAACCCAAGGTAACACGTGGAGGACATACAGACTCCTCACAGAAAGACCGGAGACGACTGAGAATGTTTGGGTCGGCTGGGTTTTGCTAACCACTCTGCCACGTGCACCCTGGTGATGTATTTAGTTAAACAAAATGTTTTTTAGCTGTGTATAATCACATTGTCTGTGAAAGTTCTTAGTCATCCAGGTCATCTTGTCTCATATTCCAAGGGACTTTTCAGCACAGAAAAGTCAGTCTGCAGTCCACCTTCACCTCAAAGAGAAAGGGTAGGTTGTTGTAGACTGGACTTTAAACTGAAGCGAAGAATAGTCAGAATAATTCCCGCTGATACAAAGGAACCCCCAAAGAGTTGAAAATTAGGGTCTTTTGATTGTTATTGAGAAAATGCTCTCCTGCTTTGTCAAACATACAGTATGTCCTGGAATGACCTGGAACAGGATTTTTTCAAAAACAAGCTGCAACAATTTTCTAAACTTGAGGGACTTTCTCCATAAGAGCTGACTGTGTGTAATACGTGAAGAGTCTGTGCTGTTTTTATTCTATGAGGCTATTCTATGACCTTGAACACTGACAAAAGTATTGAATTACTTTATTATTTAATCAAGAAGATTACTGGAATTAGTTCAATCAGGTCTAATTTAAATTCAATGACCACCCCAGTTGGTCTGTTGACATGTACAAAGGCCAGTGTCATGCAGCCACAGGACTTTGGAACTCAGCACAATGGATCCACAATGTCTAGCCATCTGGAAATCAAGACATTTTGAGGTGCCTTTTTATCTAATGTTCATCAGTGCACAATCCCATTACAGCAGATAGAATGGTTTTGATAGAGGACCCGTCCACTGGCTTTGCCCAAATCAGTGCTATCCATCTTCATTGAAAAACAACACAACACTAATGGCTGTGTCCAGATATGTAACGGAAAATGAGACACACAAAGTCTGCTATGACAAAAATCAGATTTGGGTTGTTTTGTTCTTGTTCAGAACTTGTATGATCAAAACACAAGTTATTCCTTGTTTGATAATTTTCTTTAGTCTTTGCTTAGCCAATGTGGTCAATGTTTAGCCTTTGGTTAGTTTCTTTTTTAGACCCAGTTCCCCCTTCATTAAGTCCTGGTATATAGTTTTAGACCTAGTTTAGCCATTGTTTCAACCTAATCCTGTGTTGGTGCCTTGTTCAAATCTTGTACAAATTAAAGTCTTGAGGTCTTTTAGATCTGAGTTATTTGTTAGTTTAGTCCCTGTTTTATTGGTGGGCGACTCCTGATTTCACCCTGTGGTTAGACCCGATTTATTCCTGGTTTAGCTTATTTAGTGATGGGTTTAGTTCCATGTTAAGTCTTGATTTTGCCACAGTTTGGGTTAGAATTTCTCCTCATTTAAATGTGGATTTAGACCTTGTTAGATTGTGTAATTGTTTAGACAGAGTTGTATTAGTTTCTGTGCTAGTTTGCTGATTTTGTCCTGGTTTGGTCCCAGTTTGGCCATAGTTTAAGACCTAGTTCAGTCTTGGTTAGTGCTTGCTAACCCCTAATGGAGTAATCCTGGTTAAGTTAGTCTTGATTTAGACCCAATGTAGCTTTGGTTTAGTCCTTGGTATAGAGTCCAGATTTTTCTCAGTTTACTTTAAAAACAATATTAAACTTATGATACATTACAGTGAAAATACTCCATTACATCTTGAAACTGTAAATTGGCTGATTCATTGTGTACAGATGGACATGTTTGCACCAATCACCAAGTGAGTATTTATAATCAAAGGTAAAAGTGATTAATGATGAGTTGTTGACATTTACAGCAGGGTAATGGTAAGATCAGCAGAAATACAATGTCCAATAAATGATGCAGTCTAATGGTATACAGTGAAATGTCAAGCAAAACTCGCAAACACACAAGGAAATTGCATTTATTAATACCACCTGCCCGCTGGATCCCATCCCCACACGTCTCCTTCAGGCCATCTCTCCATCTGTCGTGCCTGCTCTCACCCACATCATCAACTCATCTCTCTCCACTGGGTCATTCCCCACAGCTTTCAAAGAGGTCCACACCACTACTGAAGAAACCCACTCTCAACCCTACAATGAAAACTATAGACCGGTTTATCTCCTTCCCTTCATTGCCAAAGCTCTGGAGTGAGTTGTGTTTAACCAGCTCTTATCCTTTCTTACACGTAACAGAACGGCCATTCCACTGAAACTGCTCCCTGTCATCAAAGCCCTGAGACTGGCAAAGGCAACATCCAAGTCATCTGTACTCATCTTACATGATTTGTCTGCTGCTTTTACATTTACATTTATCTGACACTTTTATCCAAAGCGACTTACATTTATCTTCTAATTACCAGTGTTACAGCCACTGGAGGCAAGGTGGGTTAAGTGTCTTGCCCAAGGACACATGACTGTATATGAACTGTGGGGAGAGTGGGAATAAAACCGCATACCTTCTGGTTGAAGGGTGAACACTCTATCACAGACAGACGGGCTAAAGACAGGCCAAAGACAGGCACAAAGACGGGCCAAAGACACGCCAAAGACGGGCCAAAGACAGGCCAAAGACAGGCCAAAGACAGGCACAATGACAGGCACAAAGACAGGCCAAAGACAGGCCAAAGACGGGCACAAAGAAAGGCCAAAGACAGGCCAAAGACGGGCACAAAGAAAGGCCAAAGACAGGCACAAAGACAGGCACAATGACAGGCACAAAGACAGGCACACAGACAGGCACACAGACAGGCACAAAGACAGGCACAAAGACAGGCACAAAGACAGGCACAAAGATAGGCACAAAGACAGGCCAAAGACGGGCACAAAGAAAGGCCAAAGACAGGCCAAAGACGGGCACAAAGACAGGCACAAAGACAGGCACAATGACAGGCACTAAGACGGGCACAAGGACAGGCACAAAGACAAGCACAAAGACAAGCACAAAGACAGGCACAATGACAGGCACTAAGACGGGCACAATGACAGGCACAAAGACAAGCACAAAGACAGGCCAAAGACAGGCACAAAGACAGGCCAGTGACAGGCACTACGACAGGCACAATGACAGGCACAAAGACAGGCACAAAGACAAGCACAAAGACAGGCACAAAGACAGGCACAAAGACAGGCACAATGACAGACACTACGACAGGCACAATGACAGGCACAAAGACAAGCACAAAGACAAGCACAAAGACAGGCACAAAGACAAGCACAAAGACAGGCCAAAGACAGGCACAATGACAGGCACAAAGACAAGCACAAAGACAGGCCAAAGACAGGCACAAAGACAGGCACAAAGACAGGCACAATGACAGACACTACGACAGGCACAATGACAGGCACAAAGAAGCACAAAGACAAGCACAAAGACAGGCACAAAGACAAGCACAAAGACAGGCCAAAGACAGGCACAAAGACAGGCACAAAGACAGGCACAATGACAGGCACAAAGACAGGCACAAAGACAATCACAAAGACAGGCCAAAGACAGGCACAATGACAGGCACAAAGACAGGCACAATGACAGACACTACGACAGGCACAATGACAGGCACAAAGACAAGCACAAAGACAAGCACTAAGACGGGCACAATGACAGGCACAAAGACAAGCACAAAGACAGGCCAAAGACAGGCACAAAGACAGGCCAGTGACAGGCACTACGACAGGCACAATGACAGGCACAAAGACAGGCACAAAGACAAGCACAAAGACAGGCACAATGACAGGCACAAAGACAGGCACAATGACAGACACTACGACAGGCACAATGACAGGCACAAAGACAAGCACAAAGACAAGCACAAAGACAGGCACAAAGACAAGCACAAAGACAGGCCAAAGACAGGCACAATGACAGGCACAAAGACAAGCACAAAGACAGGCCAAAGACAGGCACAAAGACAGGCACAAAGACAGGCACAATGACAGACACTACGACAGGCACAATGACAGGCACAAAGACAAGCACAAAGACAAGCACAAAGACAGGCACAAAGACAAGCACAAAGACAGGCCAAAGACAGGAACAAAGACAGGCACAAAGACAGGCACAATGACAGGCACAAAGACAGGCACAAAGACAATCACAAAGACAGGCCAAAGACAGGCACAATGACAGGCACAAAGACAGGCACAATGACAGACACTACGACAGGCACAATGACAGGCACAAAGACAAGCACAAAGACAAGCACAAAGACAGGCACAATGACAGGCACAAAGACAGGCACAATGACAGGCACAAAGACAAGCACAATGACAGGCACAAAGACAAGCACAAAGACAGGCACAAAGACAGGCACAATGACAGGCACAAAGACAGGCACAAAGACAAGCACAAAGACAAGCACAAAGACAGGCACAAAGACAAGCACAAAGACAGGCCAAAGACAGGCACAAAGACAGGCACAAAGACAGGCACAATGACAGGCACAAAGACAGGCACAATGACAGGCACAAAGACAAGCACAAAGACAAGCACAAAGACAAGCACAAAGACAGGCACAATGACAGGCACAAAGACAGGCACAATGACAGGCACAAAGACAAGCACAATGACAGGCACAAAGACAGGCACAAAGACAATCACAAAGACAGGCCAAAGACAGGCACAATGACAGGCGCAAAGACAGGCACATAGACAGGCACAAAGACAGGCCAAAGACAGGCACAAAGACAGGCACAATGACAGGCACAAAGACAGGCACAATGACAGGCACAAAGACAAGCACAAAGACAAGCACAAAGACAAGCACAAAGACAGGCCAAAGACAGGCACAAAGACAGGCACAATGACAGGCACAAAGACAGGCACAAAGACAGGCACAAAGACAGGCACAAAGACAGGCACAAAGACAGGCACAATGACAAGCACAAAGACAAGCACAAAGACAGGCACAAAGACAGGCACAATGACAGGCACAAAGACAGGCACAAAGACAGGCACAAAGACAGGCACAATGACAGGCACAATGACAGGCACAAAGACAAGCACAAAGACAAGCACAAAGACAAGCACAAAGACAGGCCAAAGACAGGCACAAAGACAGGCACAATGACAGGCACAAAGACAGGCACAAAGACAGGCACAAAGACAGGCACAAAGACAGGCACAAAGATAGGCACAAAGACAGGCACAATGACAAGCACAAAGACAAGCACAAAGACAAGCACAAAGACAGGCACAATGACAGGCACAAAGACAGGCACAAAGACAAGCACAAAGACAAGCACAAAGACAGGCACAATGACAGGCACAAAGACAGGCACAAAGACAAGCACAAAGACAGGCACAAAGACAAGCACAAAGACAGGCCAAAGACAGACCAAAGACAGGCACAAAGACAGGCACAAAGACAGGCACAAAGACAAGCACAAAGACAAGCACAAAGACAGGCACAATGACAGGCACTACGACAGGCACAATGATAGGCACAAAGACAAGCACAAAGACAGGCACAAAGACAGGCACAAAGACAGGCACAAAGATAGGCACAAAGACAGGCACAATGACAAGCACAAAGACAAGCACAAAGACAAGCACAAAGACAAGCACAAAGACAGGCACAATGACAGGCACTACGACAGGCACAATGATAGGCACAAAGACAAGCACAAAGACAGGCCAAAGACAGGCACAAAGACAGGCACAAAGACAAGCACAAAGACAGGCACAAAGACAGGCACAAAGACAGGCACAAAGACAAGCACAAAGACAGGCACAAAGACAAGCACAAAGACAGGCCAAAGACAGGCACAAAGACAGGCACAAAGACAGGCACAAAGACAGGCACAAAGACAGGCACAAGGACAGGCCAAAGACAGGCACAAAGACAGGCACAAAGACAGGCACAAAGACAAGCACAAAGACAGGCCAAAGACAGGCCAAAGACGGGCACAAAGACAGGCACAAAGACAGGCACAAAGACAGGCACAAGGACAGGCCAAAGACGGGCACAAAGACAGGCACAAGGACAGGCACATAGACAGGCACAAAGACAGGCACAAAGACAAGCACAGAGACAGGCCAAAGACAGGCACAAAGTGAAGGTGAAGCAAAAAGCTTTGGTCAACTCCTGTTTCAACCTTTGTTGATTTTCAGTTTAGTCCTCATTTGTAAAAAGGTTTAGAACTCAACTTATTGGTTCAGTCTTGGTTTAACCCTGTGTCATAATTTGATTAGTCTTGGTTCACCTCAAAACACAGATAAAATTGATTCTTTCTCAGTGGTAGGTTTAGTCCTCCATTTAGCCATTGTTTATTTCTGTACATATTGTTACTTCCAAATGTGAATAAAATCTGAAAAAAAAAAAACATTGATTCATTTTATTTAAATAAAGAGCAGCAACTAAGCCTGAAGTATTTGCAACCATTCAGTCATTGTTTAGAAATCAGTCAATAACAAGCGTCCATTTTACAGACGCCAGCATGTTTTCCTTATCAAGGAGCTCAGTCCCCATTGAGCTTGAGCTTATCAAGTCCCCAGATGTCTGAATGTCACCATTATGTGAGAACCAGTTCTTAACTCTCTGCAGGATTTGGCTGTTGTTTATTATAAAACATGACAGCGTTTGGTGAAGAACATTTTATTAGTTCCCACATGCCAACAGGGCTTTATAAAGTGGTTCCTAAAGAAGGTTTTGCATTTCTTGGCGATTATTCTTGTCAGATGTGTTTTTTTATTTAGACAACTCTTATTTACAGGCTTACATCTATAAATATATACAGCTACACATTTATTACGTATTTGATTTGAGAAATTATGTTGCAACTCAGTTACCACAGTCTTTAGGATGTTTAAAGGAAATTCACTGCTAAGCATCAATTTTGTCATTTTGTTTATAAAGGATCCAGGTTGTTCTCATCACATGACACAAACCAGAGCTGATACTGTGCCTCTCCTCCAGCTGTGCTCAGTTTGTCAGCTTTGGGCACGGACAGGATTTTGACTCTTATCATTTATTCTGCATACTTTAAAATGGTCTCGGTCAATTTTGGAAAAGACAGGTCTATTTTATAAAGACAAATGCAGAGTGTTATTTTTAGAAAATTGCTAAACATGTATTTTTGCAATTTAACCTTAACTGTTTGCATGTATTACTTTGTTTAAAGGAAATTCAGTGACAGTGTCCAGTGTTATTTTGTTCACAAAGGAGCAATGTTTCCAGATGCTTTCCTCATGTGACACGATCCAGAGCCGATATAAGCTGATTAAGTGCTGTGTTGTTTTACTTTTTATTACCCGACAATCCTCTTGAGCTGTTCCCTCTGAGGAAAACACCTTCTGGTTTGGTTACAAATGACACTAACCTCAGTAATTATCCTTTTTTTCTCACTCCACTCCAGTCTTTTGCCTGACGTCTCCTCCCCCTTTGTCCCTAGGTGCTTGCTGATTGGTCAGCCCAGTGCCAGTGCGAGTTCTGGGTATATAAAAGCACTGCTGAGGGAGGAGAGCTTTAGCTTCTTGCCTTTCATTGTGAGGAAAAACTCTCGACTTCTTGTTCGAGGAAAAAAAGAACGCCACAGACTTTGGAACTATTAACACTGTTTGGCCATGTGTAAAGGACTTGGAACACTCCCTGCAACATGCTTAAAGGGGTAAGTCTCATGTGATTTGATTAAGTTAACGTATTTAGTACCCTCTTTTTAACGGAAATCATTATATTGAAATCACAAGTGTAACTTTATTTGTCTATTTATTCATTTAAAAGTATATAAAAACTGACCCAAAAAACTAAAATGTGTTACAGGTAATGCTCAACTGTAATTTTATTCTGTTTTCTCATTTTCAGAGCCAAAGACATCAAGCACAAAATCAGCTTTTTACTGCAGAAGCCCGAGCCCGGAGCAGCAGATCCTAAACAGACCAAAGAAAAGACTGCTGTTTCTTCAAAGAGGTAAGAGACAAACCATTCTCTGAATATCTATAGTGTGTTGAACAAAAAACAAACAAACAAAAACATTTTTCTCATTACAACCAGTTTCTGAACAGTCAAGTATTTTGTAATTGTTTTTTAAATTGTCTAACTTCTTCATACTTTTCTGATCCCATTCTATATTAGTAAATGCATTTTTGTTTATTGACATTCTCCATATTTCACCAAGCTTTTATTGTGTCACTGATATCCTGTCATTCCCTCTGCATGATAATAGCTAGATTTTTTGTGGATTGTTTCTTAAAAAAGGTTTGTCACTTTTTTTTAGGAGCAAGCAATGCCTGGAAATATGTTTATACCATTATGTGTCACATCACTGCTTTTCATTTCTTTTGCATGAACATGGCAAGAAAGTAATGTTTTTTCTGTAAACCTGGTCCTTTTACAGGATTTGGGTTTTGGTGTTTGTTTGGTATCTTTTCAAACCCTCCAGTGGTCAGACATTTCAAACATTTTATTTCAAAATTGTTGCTTGTGGTCTGTCTTCTGTTGCTTTACAACAAGGGGACAACATTTCTATTAGTTGTGCATGTTATTCACTTAACCTATCTTAAGCCAAATATGAGTCATGGCAAAGTAACTACTACAAAAACATCTGCAAAGTTAATATAATAATGAGTTTATCTGTTCACTCTTGACCCTATTGTTGCCAGGCTTCTGAGCATTGGCCAAATGAAATTATATGTAACTTTCTTAGCCTCACAATTTTTAAAACGGTACCTTCTAAGTTCATTGTTATGTTTCACTGTTATGGAAAATAGATTACTGTCAATGACTGTATTCTATATATACAGTCATTGACACAGTCCTACAGCTCCACCAGAAACTCTACCATGAAACTTCTGCAAGACAATGTATCTTTGCCAAAAAAAATGTTACACATTACACATATTGGATGATTTGTCTTTTGGCATGTTGCAGTCCAAAGAGAGTGCGCTGCAATTTAATTGCATTTATAAACCTCTAGAGGGGGCAAATCCTGCAATCAGTACAGTGAGGTAATGGTATGATACCTACATGACCACAATATTGCTGGCTACAAAAACCGATTATAACAATGTGGTTAAAATAACTCACCAGTATGAGTTTTTGTTTTTTTTTAGTGAGGAGATTTTGCATTGAGCATGTTCTATTCCTCCTTTGTTTTTTTTTCATTCACGACTCCACTCGGCTTGACGCTCACTGATGACTGAGTTACACTTTTGATTCACAGACATTTTTCATCAGAGATGCTTCAAAAACTGGTCTAACCCAATCCAAAAATTTGAAAAAGCCTAAAAAACAAAACAAGTTCTATAGCTTTGGGCTACATTGATGGGAGTAAAATTAACACATTTTTAACATTGACAGACTTCAACATTAAGTCAAGTCAGACAACAAGACTTTGTGAAAGAAATTGTGCAAAATCTTTACAAAACATACTTTGGGTCACATTGGCCAAAGGCAGGCTTTAGAATGTAAGATTATGTAGGTGTTGATGTTAGACCCAAGGTTAAGACGTACCTCCAAGTCAAATTTCACTGAGTTTAAATATATTACAGTTAAATGTTAAATTTTCTGTCTACATGTGTAGAACCCATGTGTTTTTGTTTTGAGCTGTCCGTGTGTAATATGAGGGCATGTAGTATTATCTGGCTCCAGACAGACTCAATGGACCTACAGTATATTGCAGCAGTGGAGACGACGGTCAAAGAGGTTGAATGCTCGGAAGGGATTATATTGATTCCTCGATTTTCTGTTGAACTTTCGGGTCGCTGCTCCATCTGTTGGATTCAATAGAGGTGCATTTGTGACTCACTGAACCTTTGCTCTGTGGAGAAAATTAAAATAGATGTGTACTCGCAGTAGTTTGTAGCTTCAGACCAGAGAGTTATTTATTATACTTATTTATTCTGATTTTTGTCAGCATGTGATTCCAATTCAACACCTTTTTATTTTCTTTGAATATTGTTCAGATAAAGTGTTCACTTTAAAAAGGTCAAAACAAAATTGATTTACTAATGATATTAACAGATTAAAGATTTTGTGTTACAAAAAGAAACATGAATGTGATTCTCATCCTGCAGTGCTCAGTTTGTCCGCTCTGGAGCAGCTGTAGAAAAGTTTTGCTTTGTTGAGATAGACAAGTGCAAAAAGTGTTATTATAAAAAGAATCTACTGAAATATACCCTAAATAAACCTGTATTTGTCCCCCAATGAGAAAACTAGTTTAATTACAACAGCATCACAGATAATCATCTCAGAGTATTCTTGTGCGCTGTTTTGTTTATTCCAAAAATCAATATAAATAGGAAGGTTATTTTCAAAGGCAGTGACGGCCACTAGTGTCATTAAATATCTGTTTCTATTGAGCCATTGTTTCTTTTAAAAGAGTTTTATTTTAGAGGATAAAACTGTATTTCTTGGTTTTAACTGACTGACTGATGGGACACATCTGATTGAAACCATTAAATGACCAACTGAGCCCTAATCACATTATCCACCTGTGGCTTTATGTCCAGTCTGTCAGCAGATTTTAGCATCGACAGAAACTCTCCTGAGACATTTTTCTTTTGAATGAACCCATCCATGGATCGTTATAAACAAATCAATATTAATTTGTCTTGCTTTAATGTGGCTTTCCACATTTAAAGCCAAATTGATTAAGCACAAGCCATGTGTGCGACTTTTTATTAGAGTAATGTCAAGGGGTAGTATTTATTATTATTATTTATTTAATTTACTGCTGTTGTTATGAGAGAATATGTTGTGTAAATGCCATGATTCATAATAGTGTTTTTCTATGTGGATGAATTCCTTAATGATGATGAAACCATAATACATTGATTGTAGCTCATAGTAATCAATGGAACAGCATTTGCATAGCGTGAGTCCATTTGCGTCACGTCTTCAGTGCAATTTACTGAAATAGGTTTTGGTTTTCAGTAATGTTTGTCACTGTTGGACTGTGTTCAGTGAAGGGTGTAAGGCTTCAGGTATTTTCCAATTTGACTTGAGCGAACGCAGCTCAACATTTCACAGCCCAAAATGGAAAAGCAAAAGTAAATGTAAATGGATTACTCTTGATTTAGCCCAGGTTCAGTGCCAAGAGAGTCCAGATGAAGACCTGCTGGACCATGAGATAAATCCTTATTTTAGTCCAGGTTTGTCTGGGGTTTAGTCCTAGGTTTATTTTGGTAAGACTTCGAGCCCTAGTTTATAGCTGCTTTAGTCCTGGTTTTGTGCTAATCAAGACTAACTTTAGTATTGAGTAAGGTTTAATCTAATTAAGTCCTGGTTTACTACAATTATTAGTTTTGGTTCAGGTTTATTTGTGGATTTTCAGTTTTTGTATCCTTGTTTCAGTCCAGATATATCCGGTGCTGGTTTAGTCTTGGTGCTGTACCCGTTACATTTAATTCAAATAATTTTTAAAGACTATGTACAACATTATGATGCATCTGTTTTTAAATGACTTTAAATAACCACACTGGCCACAACTCAGTCCAAGCCCTTATATCAGAGAGAGATCTCATTGAATTCTTCTTGTCTTCCAGGGGTCCCACTGCAGTCGAGGTGGAGAAGTGGAGGGAGTCGTTCAGTCAGCTGATCAAATCTGAAGGTGAGCATTCATTTTACAAATTGCAGCACTTGTCTTAATATTTTGGCTTTATGAAACAAGCTCCTAATGTGAGTAGAACTCCTGACTCATTACGTTGCCAACAAAATGTCTTGGGTCGAATGGAAAGGCCACAGTTATTCTCACATGACAGGATGAGGCCGAAGCCATGGGAGTAACCTGTGACCTTTAGATTCCTCACTTGGGCCAGACGCGTTTTGATAATCAAATGCTGTTACCATAGATACAGGGGATACAGATATATAGGGGTTTTGAAACAGAATCAGCATTTGTCATAAAATTTAAAACTTACTTTGAAATTAATTGCATCTTCAGTGAAATAATAGATTGTCTCACTTTCTAAGAGATTCACAGTAAAAGGCATTCTTTAAAAGGACTTATGGCACTGTGAGAAAGGTGTCCAGTGCATAAAGGGCACTGAACACAAACAGCTTTTTGCTATCTTACTTTGTGTCATGGTTTTTAACAATACAACCCATTATAAACTCCTCCGAAATGGATTGTGAGGAACACCCACTGAAGTATTTTTCTATGTAAAGACATGCATGTAATGGATCTAACGTGTCTTTAAGGATGAGCCTTCAGATTATCTGGTTCATTTCCAGGGTGTTAGACGCCTAATACCTAAAGCTGCTGGGATAGGCCGCACTGGAGTTAGAAAATATATAAATACCAATGACATTATATGAGGATTGGTGTGGGTGATCGATCTTTAAATGCATTATTTTTTTATTGATCATTGGAAAGCCGCACAACAACCAACCACTGCTTTTATATGCTATTGTGTATATCATCATTAATGCTGGATATTATAACTTATAATTCTTGCCTGCAGTCGATAAGAGGCACAGTATAAAAGTAAGGATTATCATCTTCTTCTTTAAATGCTGTCACAACACAAAGGACAGTTTTTTATGTATTAAAAACAACAGTAATAGTCAAGAAGCACAGACTCTTTAAAAATGTCATGAGACTTTTCAAAATTTAATTTGCTTAACCACAATAAATATCAAATTTTCCATTACAAAATTAAACCTCATCCTGGAAATCTGAATAATAACACTCCTTAAACTTAGCCCTTGTGCAATTTATACTTTATTTCAAAACCTGAACTAATATTAATCCAATACAATAAACCTAAAATTTAAAGACTGTTGGGAAAGTACTGCAGCAGCACCTCCCATCCACACTCCAAACTATTATTTTGCCAAATGACTAAAAACACTGATAATAATTCCATTAGCATGTTTTGCAGATACGTAATAGAAACTTGTTCTTTCTCTTATCCACTCTCAAAACCTGGGGAGTCCAACCACACAGACCTATAATTATAGCAAAATGAGGTCAACCTTAACAAAGTGTCTTAGCTGCATTTTCTACCATTTTAGAGAAAGGATGACAGAAAAAAAACACAAATAATTCCCTATTAGCTTTAAACTCCACAGCATTTGCCTTTGTGGGACGCCATTGTAAAGGACTCATGAGGCATTGTGCATTTCAAATGGCAGTTGTGAACATATTCTCATGCTCTTGAGTTAGGATATGTATGTCTTTAGGGAATTCACCACCCCAACCTTTCTCCTGCCAATTGACAAAAAAGTTCATAAAATCACTACACAAGCTAAATGTTGCCTTTAACATGTTTCCAACAACGTATAACTGTATTTAAAGTATATTATTCATTCATTTATTCATTCATTTTCAACCGCTTAGTCCTGTTAGGGGTCGCGGGTGACTGGAGCCTATCCCAGCAGCTTGAGGCGGGGTACACCCTGGACAATTGCCAGTCGCAGGGTCAACATTTAAAGACAGACACTGTCAGTCACTAGGACACTAGAGTTTTTAATTGAATGAAGCAAACCTCACTCTGTAGCCTTGATACTTGTTTGTGTTCTTTTGCTTCATTCTTGCAAGAATTGAACCTGGCCATTTGCTTTTTAAATATACTCTACGTGTCTCTCTGGATAACATAAGGATATAGAATTCCTATAACACCTATGCATGTGTTTGTGCGGTGGGAATGGGGAGGACATGCAGACTCATCCTATAACCATTCCAACTTAAATTATGAATATCTATCTTTTAAATCTATAGTGTGTATTAGTGAATCAAAATCCTAAGTTCTTTATGACAAACAAAAATCAAAGTGCTACTAGGGCAGTGTGTATGGAAACTAGCTGAAAGTCAAATATACAGTGGTGGTTGTATTCTCATGCTCTTGTGTTGGGCTACGTGTCTCGAGGCAGTATGAAAGGCCCTCAGAGACCTCCTGACTAGAGCCGGCTGTGCATGTGTCTGCATGAATCTAAACTCCCCTGGGGCTGCTCCTAAATGACTCAAAACTGGGAGCAATGGCCTTACGGGAACGAGTTGAGTTTTCCTGACCTCCTTCAGTAACCTCTCCAAACTCCCCCGCGTTTTATCCAATCCATCATTTATCGATCAACTTTTGTTAGCATTTTTATGTTTCATTTCCATTAGCTCCAATGATTTTCTAAAGCCCGTATCAGTGCTAGCTCTGTTCTTATTAATGGTTTGATTGTTCATCTAAGTGAAAGGTTGTAATTATCGCTGCGAGACTGGTGTGGGGCCATTCATACAGAAAATATAACACAGTAGTCACAGTAGAGCTTTTAAACTCCACACTTTCGCTTCAACACTGAGCCAATCTGAAAATACTTTGGCTTTTAGCAGTTCATCCTAGATTACAAAAGTGAAAACAGGACAAACCTTTATATATATATTTTATTTGACATAAATGTGTAGTGCTAATCTGACTAAAACACAGGGTTGTGATTGTTGCTAGGCTACCATTCAACTAATTGCTCTTATGTCTGAAATACGCAGTACTTTTTGTCCTTGGTTGCTCAGTTGAATATAAATGTGTTTGATTGATGCACTTTTGGGCCAGTGCTGCACCAAAAGGCAATTCCCAATGAATAAATAATGTTATTTGAAATTAAATGTCCCTCAAGTCACAGGTTGTGCTAGATTTTCTTACTCTCTGTCATTTTGACGGACAGAGTTGTAAAATCTCCGTCATAATTATTACCTGTCATTTTTATTTTTCATACTTTAATAATACTTATAATAGCTTTTTGTTTTACTCACATTTTAAAAAGTAGGCAAGACAAGCATAGAGGACAGATTATTTGTTTTATTCATGAACAACAGACAAAAGACGATTCAAGATAATTGCTAATTAACGTCTACTTTTGCCACCAACTGGACAGGATTAGGAAATACAATAACCCCCCCCCTCAGAGTAATCCATCTGTCATCGGGAAGTCCCGCTCTGTCCTGGGCTGGCCTCTGGACTCAGTGCGGGAGGTGGGTGACAGAAGGGTCCTGGCAAAATGTTATCTATGCTGGACCATGAGTCACACCCCCTGCAGGACACACTCAGAGCTGCTGTCAGACTTCACAATTACACTGCTAACATACACACTTTTTTCACTGTTGCAATACTTCCAAGTAAAATTTTTACAAATTTTTACCTTCTTTTGCAAAATGCAATTTCCCCACTGCAGTTAACGTGACCTCTTCTCAAGTCATACAATCAAACCTCTATCAGTAAAATAACATAAATGGCAATGTTCTTCCCATTATAATCACAGGAACAAACATACTAAAGATTAAATCAATAGATTTTGAGACAGCACCTGTTCGGTAATTCTTTATAGCAGCAGACGAAGATAATGCTAATGAATCCAGATTTTATTGAAAACAACCCTTTAATATTTTAGAAGATAATGAGCTTTATTAAGAAAATCCTTTTGAGCTTATCAGATGAAGTGCCATTTAGAATGACGGGGCATTGGATGAGAATGAATAAAAGAAACCACTCAATATTCAACTCTTACATTTACAGCACTTTATTTCAGCCTTAAAGAAAAAAACACAGAGCCTACCAAGAGCTCAACAGTCAGAAGCATGATGATATATTAGACACAACTGAACTTATTTATCCATATACTGTATGTATTGCTCTTTCTGTTGCAGTGGGTCGCTCAGTCTTCACCAGTTTCCTGAAATCCGAGTTCAGCCAGGAGAATATAAACTTCTGGGTTGCCTGTGAAGACTACAAAAAGACGCCCTCGTCCCAGATGCAAGCCAGGGCCAAACAGATTTACCAGCAGTACATCGAGGCTGACTCTCCAAATGAGGTAAAAACACACCTCTCTCGCCCTCTTTTCTGGACACTGACTGTTGTTGCAATAGGTTCCGACATTAAAACAGCAAAGCAAAACATAAAATATCATTAAACATAAAACAGATCATACAAATCTAAGGGGAATAGTTTAATATTATGAAACAGTAATATTTATTTTAGAATAGAATCTTTATTGTCATCGTAGGCAGAGCAAACAACAAAATTAGAGTTATTTTGTCTTTTTGTGTCGCTGCCTGTGGCCTTAAACTTTCCTCAGAAAAGTTGAAAAGCAAAGAATGAAATGGTAAGTATATGTTGGCTAAGAGCACTGGCAACACTTACTCTGAAAGTAATGACACATACTGTATTTATTGAAGCATTCACTATTTGTTTTCAAGTCTTTTAGTGTAGCCTTTTGATAAATTGTTGTCCAATATGACAGCAGCTGCTCTAGTTAGTTCACTATGAAGCTGTTAAAAAAGCTGTTAGACCGGACACACACTGAACGAGAGTCTGTTGCCGACCTTGATTTTACCTTTCAATGTAGTTTCCATTGAGGCAGAGAGAGAAGAGTCTAGTTTATGTTGCTCTTCTTCCTGTCGTTACTGTATAAATAAGGACATCTGGGACCATTTTAAAACCATTCATAAAATGTGAGGACAATGGTCTACGCACAGTTACAACCAGTGTTTATTTAACCTTTATTTAACTCTATGTTAAACCAAGGTCTTGGAGTCCAGACATAGTCCATTTTTATATATATATATCTCTGAATAATAGATCACATTAATGTGAATACAAAAGCTGGAGAAGATTTGAGAATATGCAAATTACTTAAATCGAGTCTTACATTTAGAACTCCTAGACTAATGACTAAATTGCTGATGTGGCTTTTGACATGAGTTTTATTACACCGACTACTGAAGCATTTTGACTTTAACACCACTGCACATTTGAGCCAGAACATTTCAGTGGGAACACTCATTTATAGAACACAAAAATCTCGTGTGTCATTAATTTGTTATTTTTATCAGGAAATGGCTGATGCTACTGAATACAGACGTCACTGATACGGGCTAATGAACAGCATATGGCAGATTACAATTGCTACACCCACTGACACTGTGCGAGAGGTTGTGACTAGGTTTCTATTGAAAAGACTCTTCAAGCCTCATTAAACAAATTACATAACAGAATGGGAGTCTAAAATAAAACTGACGTGTACGTGCAATGCGTTTGCTGACTCCCAGAATTAGAGGTGACAGTTTGTTTGGCATCAAATAATTCCAAGTATTGGTCAGCCAAGTTGAGCACTCATGTGTAAAACATAGTGGTGCTGTAACTTAAAGCCTCTTCATTAATAATTATGTATTTGTGAACCCAATATCACCCTCTGCCATTTGATTATACTGTATATGTCTAGCATTTTAAGCATCTTCACAGTTACATTAGCGTTGCTGTTGTGGGTGGTAAAAAACATAACTTATCTGTCACCAAAAGAAAACTAGAAAGCCTAAAAACTCATTATTTCCAACTCCTTGCCAAAGATATCTTTGATTTAGTCTGTTTTCTAATGATGACGATCGAGAACAGAGGGAGATAAAGAACCTGCTGAGAATGACTGCAGCTGTCTCATTTGTTGAGGTTATTGCTGATGCTTGCTGGCTCACTCGCTGCAGGCCTCAGCAGGTATTACTTCAGCCAGCTGCCTGATCTATCTTTGATATTGATGTCTCGATCTAAAGTAGCAATTGTGTCGATGCCACACACAGTCAGTTTAGACAAAGAAATAATTTAAACCTAAAAACGTGCATTAGGACCAGTATTTTGTGAACATATAACAGGAGTTCATAGAATCCAGCCTTGGCCAGTAAACCTTAGAACTAGCTTAGAAACCCATTTGGCTATTAACCATTTAACTCTTCTTCTTCAGGTAAACCTTGATGCAGCGACCAGAGAACTAACCAAGCAGAATCTGGAAAACGCCTGCCCAACGTGCTTCGACGAGGCTCAGAAAATGATCCACATTTTGATGGAAAAAGACTCTTATAGGCGCTTTCTCAACTCCAAACTGCTTCAGGATGTTTTCTATTCGAAAGCACCGGTCAGTCTTGAGAAGAATGACAACTGTGACTGGCAGGTGTTGGCCGGTGGAGCTTAGAGGGAACAGAGCTGCCATGTAAAGGCCAAGGTGACTGACATTTACAAGAATGTAGGCAGTAGCTTTGTTTTGTGTTTTGATTTTAATGTGAAACATTTACTTTTTTGTTGCCATTTAAGATTTTTGTTATTGACTTTTCATTTGAAGATTATTTGCATAAAAATATTTTAGATTTGTTGGTCATTGTTGGTTTAACAATTTAACAAAAGACTCAATATTTCTCGTTCAGTCTTGCATTTAACTAATTATGAGCAACATCTTAAGTCAAAAATCTCTTGGATCCGAGCATTCAGAGCAGGAGAATAGTGGACCAATGGACCAGTGGCTGACAAAAAAGCGTTCGATACAACTTCACCTGCCTTCAGCATCACTAGGTACTAATTGCCAACTTTGAGGCCCTCATATAAACATTATTATAGTTTTAAGATATACCTTATTCATCTCAAAATTAGCTTATCACAAGAGGACCCAGGGTTTGTTTGTACAGTTGGTTCCTTATGTGCTTCATTTTTTAAATCTGTGGCAGAATAGGTTTCCCATTTGCCACAGGTCATCAGGGATAGCACTGATTTTGTCCACCATCGTCTTCTCAGCCACACACTTGAGACTGTCCAGTTCCTGTCCAATAGTGGATTTGGGATTCCTGATAGCCAGTCTGCTGAGCTCACAAGCCTTGATGCACTCTTTATTGTAAACTGAACATCGGTAACTTGTTGCACACATTGATTTTGATCATATCCTAAATATGGTAGTCACTTCTGGCTCTTTGAACTTCCCCCTGGTCCAATCATAAAGTCGACTTTACTGTTCATCAGTCCACTATCCTTCTCCTTGTTTATGCGGCGAGTCAGTCTGTGCTTTTAGGTTTAGAATGATGTTTTGGACAGAAAAGTTACTTAATACTGGTCCTACACTATGGGCCGGTCGAAAACAAGTTTGTAAAACTAAAGCCAAGTCATTTCCACATCCACCGTCAGCTTGTTGAATATGTCAATACGCTTTGTACTGTAAAACTCAGTGAATGTTTCAAGTGTGAAGATCAATTCTTGCTTCTGTTTCCGCTGCTAAATGTGACCTGCTCAAAGTCATGACCAGGTGATATTAACACTTAAAACAGAATCAAATCAATCACAGTTGCCTCCATCTTTAACTTAGAAACACATTTACTGCAAATGAATGAGAGTTTATTATTGCAATTAAGTCTTGTCAGGAAAAAACAAAAACAAAAAAAAGAAAGTTTTTGGGCAAATGAAGTGCAAACTACCTATTGTGAACATTTTACATTTGACTTATATCCTGTAAGTGAAAATAGCTTAGTTACCAAAACCTATCCTGTCAGTATTCGCTGTAATTTTAGTGTTTTATCTTTTTATGTGAGGTTTGTTAATGACTTTCAACTCCATGAAGTGAATTTCAGATACTTTGTCTTTTTTTTTTTTTTTACTTTTGCATAACATTTTAACTGAAACATCTTTTAAACGGTGGTTATTAATGGATGGACTGAATACTTTTGGACGCTGTGCTGCAAAAATGTAGAATCGCAGAATGTATGCAGTATGTGTCATATAAAGGCTGTCTGTAATAAGTACATACAGGACATTAAAAACATAAAGGCTCTCATTCAAGATGCTTTAAAACTATGTTGAGATGCCTACTTCTTTAACTGTTATAGCACATAGAGGGTATACTCCAAGGCCCTGTTCAGATCTGGCTTTAAAATGAGCTCAGATTAAAGAAAACTTAGATGACCTGGATGACTGAGAACCTTCACAGACTCAGGTTAAAGAGGTTTAACAACTGAGAGCACATTGGAAGTTGTGACGATGCTCTTACAAATCAAACGGCAATTTAAATGTTTTATTACTTTGGTGAGTCCTTAAAAAATGTATTCTTTTGAAAGTGTCGGGAACAAAAACATCCAAATGGTGAGAAATAAAACGTAGCCCAGCTTCAGACCTTGCATTTGAATCAGTCTTCTCTCTATTCAGACACATGTAGCCAAGTCGACTTGATCTGTTTACACCTGAGTCTGAATCTGCAACAATATTGCGCAGTGACCTCTTAAATTCCATTTGTGTGTTTTACCACCAAAACGGTTGAACCTGAAAACTCTTGTTTTTGATGGCTCACTCTCCTGTAACATGCTTCATTAAGTGTATGCACCTACCTCACTGATGTGCTCTTATTAATAAACATCATTATACAGAGATCCAAATCCATCCAGATGCATCCGACACAGGACACCTCCAAATGCATCCTCAGACCCGTTCGTTTCAGGATGCATTCAACGCAATCACACCTTGCCTTAAGACTGGCCACTGTAGAGCCAGTCACTAAGAATTTTAATGCCAGGTCTTAAGGGGGCCTCTGGTTTATATCTATGGAAAAGATATACAATGGCAGATTAGGCTTGTTTTTTTTATTATAATCAGACCAATGTTTTAGGCTTGTTACCACAGATTTCTCAACATACTTTACCTTAAATGCTTCTCTCTATGCGAGGGAGAAAGATAAAGTCCTGTTTAAGCTGATCAGTGCTATTTTATTATTTATTTGTACATATAAGGATGGAGTAATTGAAATAAATAATAAAAACATAGCTTCAGTCAGGTCTGAGCAGGGACTGAAATTGGCTTGGACGAATAAAAGGTGGAAAACGTCAGTGTGCAACAGCGTATATAATGTCTCTGCTCTAATCAGTCTAATCTAAGCTTTATTGCACACTGACTGCTGTTCCGATGTCTCGTCCTCGCTCTGCACATGGCTCGGGTTACAGTATGGTCTCTGTGCTGCATGTTGTATTAAAAAAAATGGGGGGAAAGTCAGATGTTGTTCTTGTTTTTGACGTGATCCCAGCATGCCAAATTGTCTGATAACCTTTGTGCATGTGTTTCCAATCTAATTCAATGTTTTGTGGCCTTGCCTAACTTGTTTTTGTAAGTATACTGTAATGGTAGGAGACTATATACTGTATACTGATATTTATTAAATGATTGTTCTATTTATACTGTATTAACGATGACTATTCACAAATAAAATGTGTCTTATCATAACTGCGTGCACAGTGACATTTCTATTTTAATCAGATATTCATTCCAGCTATTAGCCTAGCATGTGTTTGATGACCTTCAACCAGTGTGAAACTTATCAAACCACCTCCTTCTACTATTTATACACTTTACATTTTTAAATTAACAGTAACTTTAAACAATAAAGTGTGCAAAATGTTTACAGAGCAGTGTAGGCAGACCTTAAACCAAAGAGTTGAGGCTTGGAAACAAAATTTGGAAGTGACACAAGATGTTGTTGTGTAGTTCCCTTTTGGTACAAACAGGAGAACTATCTTAAGTTCTGAGTGCCAGATGATTCACAGAACTTAGTGAGTGGGAGCAATCAGACATCAGACATTTGAAGGTGATGACGTCGAGACAATACAAAATCAGGTCGTGGGTAGTGGAGCATTAACTTATACAAGCTGATGAAAGATAAATGGTAAGAAATGGTGAGTAGTGTTATTCAAGTAGTCAAGGCCACAATAATTGAGACCAGACCAAGAGTTTCAAGGACTTAAAATGAGTCATGACCAATGCCAGTGTGCAGTACATTGGATCTTATAAAACACATATTCCAACACAAGAACTACACTGCTACTAGTCTACGAGCAAAACAAGTCGGATGGAGGTGTTAGTGTTTGGCAGAAACTTTATGGACAGATACAAAGTGAATCAAATGCCCTAATCAGACTAACACTTCCTACACAGTATATATTTAGAGTTAGTGACTGCAGCATGTGTACGGCTCAAATGGAGGTGGACAAGGTCCCTGCCCTGCTCCATTGTTCCCTGCACAGAGCCGACAGAGAGCAACAGAGGTAAACAAGTGAAGAAAACACGAAGGCGACCAGTGCTTAGAGCGAGGCCCACACGAGGTAGAGTTTATGTTATTATGCAGCTGACTCACGTGTTTGTCGGTTATTTTGGTCTGTGAGCTGACAATAACAGGTCCAAAAGGTCAAAGCACACCTACTGTAGACGAGCCTCGGGGGAAATTCAATAGTTTAATTTCCTCTCCTGTACTGCAGCCCAGTATTGTCGAGCTGTATGCGCCGCGTGATTCAAATTCAGTGCCAAGGGAAAACAATACAGTGTGGTTTAATTAGAGGTAAATATTGCCACAGCACTTTGAGCCTTTTTGTTATTTTTTATTCTTTTCATTATTTCCTGAAGACAAATGGTACAGTCAATACCTTTAATGTTATTGTGCAGCATTGTATTTAAATGAAATTGCTTTGTGGTTCGAAGAGTTTGCTTTGGACAAAAAGTATCTAACACTCTTCTTCTGGCCATAAAGTTAAGAGAAGAGTGTTTATTAGTTCATCATTTTAAGTCGAGCACATAAAGATAGTTAGAGTAAGACAGATCTTTAGACAGACAAATAGTGACTATGCTTTTGGCTAACTGGTCTGTCGATGGGTTCGGTCTCTGATCTGATCTGATAAAAAAGGTCAATAGAGGAAAAGTCCACACATTTCAGAAGACCCTCGTGCAAACTCAATAGTTTGATCTTCTCACAGAAAAACACATCAGTCCATAAACAGACTTCAGCAAAGCCTGATATAACAATACAGCATCCTTGAGACGCATCATTCCACATCACTTTTTTATAATTTTCTATCACAATGTTTCAAAGAAAACAATATGTTAAGAGTCTGCAGCATTATTTCAAATTGAATTCACCTTGCAACTTGAAAAGAAAATTGTGTAATTAAGGAAAAAAAAATTGTTAAGGTGTAGATTTGGCAAATAGGTCAATTGTTTGATTGTTTTGATGACAATTGTCCATAAATGTTAGAGCGAGAGTCTCTGAGCCCCAGAGTGTAATCGATGCCTGGCAGGACATTTTGTGCCATTGTTAATGTTGTGTTTTGAAGCGTGATCTTGTCTCAAAGCCCTGACTTTCGACGCAATAGTCAATGTGACAGCTGCAGAGATTCAGACTCATCCAATTGCTCTTATTGTCCTCTCAGAATGAGCAGCCATAGGTTTGGACATGTGCCAAACACACAAGTGTTTTACTGACTACAAAACCACATCTGACTCATTATCGCAAATGAAGTATAGTTTATGTCTGTACACCAACCCAGAGAAGTCATTCTCCTGTTCTTCCTGCCAGATATATGGAATAATAATGCCCCAATTAAACAATACAATTGAAAATAACTTCTGCTCTGGAAGAAACAGAAGTGAAAAGTACATAAAATCAAAGGGTTTGGAAAATCATTTGCGTCTCTACAGCATTTCACTCAAAGAGAGAGAGAAAAAAGCAATGTACAGAAAAGTACTGTCACGGCCCTCCTCTGCCTCGCAGGGGCGGTACCTCCTGCAGGCGGAGGAGGGTCCTTGGTATTTGGAGCCACCTGGGCTCAGACCATTTCAATGCTGGCACTGACCTCATGTCTCCGTCTCAGCTCATCCAGATATGCTTCTGTTGTGTTTGTTTCTTTGTGGTTCTACTTAGTTACACATTACATTACAACATCCTTTATGTTAATAAATAAAACTTATTTTGAATGGCCCACACCTGTTATCCACTTCTCCTCATTTTTGCCACAGGCTATGAGCCGGCCTGTGACAGTACATCAAAACCAAAAAAGCTTTCTCAACCAATAAAAATGTCAAGCTAAGTCTTTTTTTCTATTCTGTGCAAAGAAGTAGTCTGGTCTCAGTGGATCTGATACCAGTAAATTGGCTCTGACACAATCAAACACACCTTTACCAATCAGAAAAAGGAAGTACAGTCAAATTTGGATAAAGTAGGGAAGGGACCTTATGTGCAATTTTACTTATGGATAAAAAAAAAAAAAAAAAAAGAAAAAATCTCTTTAAAGAAATTGTGTCTCAACACTTTCACTAAACTAAAGAAACAAGAAACAAAATAATTTAATCAGTGAACAAAAACTATATATTTTTTTAAACATTGGAGCATTACAGATTCCAGTATTTCTTTGATATTGCTGTCAATCCCAAAATTATAAACATTAAAATTAAAATCCACTATAGACAAAATATAAATACATTTAAACCCAATTTGTGATTTTGTTAAAAAATAGAACTCTTCAATTAGAAGAGAAGTGGAGAGAGTAGTTTAGGGTGTCTTCAGGTTTACTGTGTGTCCAGTATGTCATGCTGTGCAGCTGGTTGAACACATATGCAGCTTTATGCATCGTTTTGTTTTGGATTTCTAAATTTCCCTGATTACGTCATACTTGAGTGAGCCCTCAGAAGTAATCATGAATAATCTCCGGCAGGGACAGCGTGATGTTTACAGATGAAAAATGAAGGCTGTATTACCATCAAACGTAGTTATGTAATCATTAGGAGGCCACAGGCTGAGACGGACAAATAAAAATGTAATTTAATTCACCTCCAGCATTTGTTTTGGTAAAGGCAAAGTGTGTAGACGTGACTTAAACCCAAACTTTGAAATCTCACGGGTGAAAAATTTAATTATTCAGGTTGTTACTTGTGCATATTTTCTTACCTTCAAGAAGTAAATGTTTTACTGCAGGAGCTTTTTCAGTTCACTCCAAGTCAACGCCTTTGGGAACGCAAGCAAACTTCAGACATCAAAAAATTAAGAAATGCATAAATATTCATCAAACTGAGTCCAATTTGTTGACAACGGTAGCAGTAATGGCACCAAAATACTACAATATTTTCACTTTTTCTTCCCGAGGCTCGTGGATCACTGTCGGCCTGTTTTTGAAAACATGTTTATAAAAAAGACTTAAACACGTAGCAAAAGTACTACAAAAGTATTCTGCACACTTCAACTTTACAGTTCTTGTAAATTATGTTGTTATATATTTGCACACATTTTTCATTCACTTAAGAAATTAATGTTTAGTAAACTCTTCATTCAAAAACAATGCCCAAAAGTACTCAACAATCTCAAACAAACATGTTTACAGCTTTTGCAAATGAACTCTTGACTTCTATGTAATCCATCCAGTCTTTAGCAACTTTTTTTGTGCAGTTTCCTCACTTTCATGCAATGCCTCTGGGTCTTAGTTTTGATTTAATGCATTAAAATTGATAGTTTTGATCATGAGACACTTTGGTCTTTACTTGGCCTCGATTATCTGAACAACACTAACACTGTTTCAGACGTTAGACAGCGCCATTAAAATGTCTAGGATATTAATCTGCAACTGGATTCGTTTAGAGCAGTATTTCTTTGCACTACTAAAGGATTGATTGTTGCTTTCATCTTAGGTATGCTGAACAAAGTCTGCGTTTATCTTCTGAGGGCAATCCTTCCCACTCATTGGCGACACTTTGACCATTTTTGGGCAGATTGCTCTCCTCTTTCGAAGGACAGCATACCTGTGTGGCTCGTGTGCAGTGAGAGCCAAGGATGACAAGTGTTTTTGCGTCAAGTCTCGGCATTTTGAGCCTCCACAGTAAAAGTCGGTGATAAAAAGGACAAAGCTGCAGCAGAGGCGAGTGAAGCTGTATGTGTCATCATCTAATATTATATTTATCCACAGTGTTGACTCCTGCTGCAGATCGTCTGCTGAGAGAACATTTTCCATACATCAGAGTAAAAAGAAATGGAAAACTGCTGACAGTACTCAAAAGTTTACACATTAATAAAAGTCTGTTAATATGGGTTTATAGTATGTGTTTTATTATGTGATTACATGGTTTTTATTAGGTTCTAAGTGGTTATAATAGAATAACTTATTAGTATTAACCTCTTATAAAAGCAGTAATGACCACTTTCTTCTCAAATATTTAGCACACACTTTTTTATTTTACCTTTTTAGTCCTAAGTTTTGAACGTTTTATGATCTAATTATGAATTGCAGTGGATCAGGTTGTAGAGCGGTTGTCCTATAAAAGGAATGTTGGCAGTTTGATTCCCGCTCACCGGCTGGCGTGGTTGCTCTGTAAGTCAGGTTTATAAACTCTGAATGCTTCCATGTAAACCTCACTCAATCTAAACTTGAAAGTGTGTCTTGGCTTGCTGTAATATGAATAAACTGAGAATCCCACATGGACGTCAGACATCTAAACAAACCGTAAACAGGAAGAGTGTGACAAGATGCAACACAAAAATCACAGGACTTGAAAGATTCCTGAGATGAGTAAGACAAATAACACAATGTGGTTAAATCTGCTCAAACATAACCGACAGTAGGACATTTACATCAGCCAGTCATCCTTAATAAAGGATCGGACCCAGTCAGCCCATAAACTACAAAACACAGAGGCTGTAAGACATTGCTCACACAATATGCTTCTGAGTTTGACTACATCTTTCATCACTCAGCTGGGCTGCAAAAAGAGTTAGGAAAAGCACTGAAAAGCTGGGGGGCAAGGGGGGATCAACAATGTCTGGAGCCAAAATATAAGCAGGAAGAGACTTGAAGGTCATCAGTAATTCAAATGCAAAAATTTAAATGTTTTCTACAACTCAATCCATTTGCATGAGTTGTTGTTATTGCAAGATCGGAGTGTTCTGTTGCTGAATCCAGAATAATCAACAGTGCTTCTTTTGTAAGGTTTAATATTGCTAATTGTTTGCCTTCTCTCTTATTTTGACGTGTTTTGTAGAAAGAACAGATGGTTAGTGCTTAGTGCTGAAAAGAGATTCTCAGAACATGACAGCTCTATAAGAACTGCTATACTTCCATTTCCCCAAAGGACACTTTTAGAAATCTGTTGAACGACAAACAAAATAATGACGCATATGCATTTTCTCCAAACAGTAAAAACAAAAAGATCTGTTTGATTTGGTTCTAATTTAGTCAAAAAAAAGCAAAAAACAAGCAATTCAATCTTTTGAGCCTTTCCTAGAAATACCTCTAAAGTCGTTAGATCTAAAATATTGTCTGGTGTTGATAATGGGAAACCTGCTGCTGAATGCTTCAATAAAACATCCTTTAGTTTAGTCACATATAGCCTAGTGTTGCTGGTGAGCTATTTCCAAAGCAGTGATAGCGGGTGCATGTTCTTAATCTGGTTGTATTTAACTCAAAACTGCACATTATCAAACTGGAACATGTTTTGACCTCTGTGTTTTAGAAAGATGCATTCATTTATTACCTTTTGCACATAAACTCTTGTGTTTGAGGCGTGTATTAGTCTTGGCCTTTGGCAGCTTCCTGTCTTGCTTACACTCTTGAGTTTCACCTCAGCCACTTGGTCTCTGAAGTTGTCTGGATAAAAATACTTAAGCTGCTCTAGATGCAAGGTAGTGCTAATAAAATGTGCCATAAAAGGAATCTGTAGGATAATAACATATAAAGGCTTTTTCCAAAACAGTGAGAGAAAGAGAACTTTTATTTGGCTCTAATGTATTGAGAAGCAGCACATTATTGAGCGAGGACATTGAACTTGTCGGTTGGATAGAGAAGTGGCCTTTGTTCTTCGCCTGCAGCTGTACGAGCCAGGCTTCATTCAGCGCTAACCTGCTTATCGTTTAACTTGCCGTCCTAACAGCAAACAGCTGCGAGGCCTGCTAATTAAACCCCAGGACGCTCTGCTGCGCTGATGCAATCTCACATGGGAGCAAGCACGTACACAACCCCCGAGCTACGTCTGCAGCTCTGCTCCACTGTTTGGACATCTTTGGACAATCAACACTGCAGGGCTTCAATGATTAATGTTTTTACAACACAATCTCCCAAAATGGATAAGGAAGTGATATGTTTTTGATAAAGTCAGGAGTGAATGTAAACATCACTGTTAAAGTGTTGAGTTACATGGTTGTCCCAGTCCCAGTTAACGGTAAACAGAGAATGGGTTTTCTTGTATCCTTCTCTGAATAAATAGTTTGTGTTGTTGACAGGGATCAAAACAAGTGGAGCAGGTGAAAACAGCAGCGGGAACAGAGCGTAAACTGACTCAAGGATAAAAAGCAGCTCCACGTTATGAAAATACAATGTCTTAGATGTGTGTAGCACCACACATTCAAAAAGTACAGTTGTTCTTCTTAAATGCGTACAGAGCTAATTTTTGACAAACAATGAAACGTAAGCATTTAGAATTCAAGACCTGTTTTTTTATTAACATCAAAACTCTGATTCTGTAGGTGTGGGTTACAGTTAGCATGTTGATATCATAGACCATGCTTTTGACACTGCCATGGACTGTTGGGTGAAAACTTTTGGATGAAAAGCCTGGACATTTCCAGTGATGGGACGTACTGGGCTGAGTCTTCGAAGCGTGTGTGTCAAGTAATGCAGGAAGTATTCAGTGAAGAGCGCATTGAGACTTGTGTCGATTACAGTGAGTGATGTCACCAAAGATGTTTGAAGCCTTGCTGCGTAAAGCAGTTCATAAAGTGGTTTGAGATTTAGTATTGTGAAAGTATTCAAATCTCCTCATAATTCATGGGTAGTGTCGGAGTTATGAGAGTTCATGAGTGACATAATGGTGGTGTTTAAATAAAACTCTCAAAGAAAGTAAAAAAGTTATCAAATACCATTTGTAAATAAAATATTTAAATTTAGACATTACATTTAATAAAGGAAAATCAATAACAATGTCCATCATAGACAATTACAAGAAAGACATTTTTCAGAGAATATAACAGAACAAACGTTCCACTCATAGTTAGTGGTTTGGTGAAGCCATTTATTGTCAAACAACTGTGTTTACTCTTTTTAAATCATAAATAACAGAAACTACCCAAATTGTCCCTGATCAAAAGTTTACATACCCTGGTGATTTTGGCCTGATAACATGAACACAAGTGACACAAACAGGTTTGAATGGCTCCTAAAGGTAACCATCCTCACCTGGGCTCTGTTTGCTTGTCGTCAGTGTGTATGTATAAAAGGTCACTGAGTTTCTGGGCTCCTGACAGACCCTTACATCTTTTATCCAGTGCTGCACTGACATTTCTGAGTCATGGGGAAAGCAAAATAATTGTCAAAGGATCTGCAGGAAAAGGTCATTGAACTGTAGAAAACAGGAAAGGGATATATAAAATATATCTAAGGAATTGAGAATGTCAATCAGTAAGGTTCGAACTCTAAGAAGTGTAAAAGAGATTCTGTTGAAACCAGACCACGGTCAGGTAGACCAACAAAAATTTCAGCAACAACTGCCAGAAAAGTTATTCAAAAGCTTCATCTGGCCATCACTAGATAATTTAACAAGTACCAAATAAACTCCGACAAGTGTTGCAGCGCTGGACTGTAGCACTACTTCTAGTGAGTTTTACGATCTGGCAGATTGGAGATGGTTGAGCTGATCTTTGTAGGTGGCTTGATTGCAAGTGGATGCAGCTGGAGTAGATTCAAGGCTCCAGGACCTGTCTGAAAACAAGCAGGAGGGAGGTAGAGAGGCCACTCAGGGAGTGGATGGAAAAAGGTGTGACAGGGGCTGCTGTGACACATTTGGATGAGACATTATATTGTGGACTCTGGGTTATGTAAAATAATAAAAGTGCTGTGTTACAATGTATACTGTGTGTCTTTGCTCCTATCAACATCAAATATAAATAAGTCAGTGGTGTTTGGACACTCGTAAGTGGCTGCAATAATCACTCCATTAAACATCACTGGGACATGTTGTATCTAACTCTATCTGCGTCTGTCCTCACTGCGCTATATTTTAAATTGGTTATTTTCCCTGACGCAAATCTCTCTCAACTATAAAATAATCACTGCTGGTGTTGCTGATTGCAATAATTACACTAACATACAGTGGGCCTTTAAATCACAATATTATGGGCACCTCACTCTTTATCAATCTACAAATTACTTTTGCCATTTTTTATTCATATTTGTATTATTTTTTTGCTTAGTCCCGTTAGGAGTCGTGGTTGACTGGAGCCTATCCCAGCAACTTTGGGCCTGAGACGGGGCACACCCTGGCCAATGGCTTGTTAGTCGTAAGACTGACACTTAAACATACACCCATTCACTCTCTCATTCATGCACTAGACATGCAGACTCCTCACTGAAAGACCAGAGCTGTCCTATATACTGTATATTTTATAAACTAAACTGGCAGAATGGTTAGCACCCCCCCATCTCACAGCAAGAAGGTTGTGAGTTCAAAAACCTAGCGGACTCAAACATCCTTGGCCTTTCTGTGAGGAGTCTGCATGTTCTCCCCCCTCTCGCCACCCAAAGACACACCTGTATGGGTCAATTAGCAAACTCTAAAGTGTTCCTAGTGAACAGTTGTCTGTCACTGTCTATGTCTAAATGTCAGCCCTACAATCAACTGGCCACTGTCCAGGGTGTACGCCTAAGGGCCAAAGTTGCTAGACTCCAGTCACCTAGCGTCATGCCTTTTATTTCTACATTTCAGTTATTTCCTGTTTTTATTTTGGCACTCACCTTGTGTCTCGTTTCAGACTACTTCACTTCCTGGTCCTTGTCTACCTTCCTACCTGTATTATGGCCTGCCCCGCCCCAATGTGTTTTAGCCAATTATCTCTCCCTCCCAGTGTATGTATATTCTCACCTCCTTCCCAATGCTCTTTGCCAGATTGTCTTGAACCCCAGTGTCAGCGGTCCAGCCTTTTTCTTGTAACTCTCTGGGATTATAGTGTTTTAACCTTGCTGCGTTTTGACCTTGCAATTGCCTGCTGTTTTTTTTTGCCTGCTGTGTACATTTAGTTATTTAGCAGATGCCTTTATCCAAAGCGACTTACATTCAACAGTGTTACATTTTAGTTGACGCTTTCATTTAAAGCGACTTACATTAAGGTTCCATTCACCAGTGTTACAGCTTGAACACCACTGGAGGCAAGGTGGGTTAAGTGTCTTGCCCAAGGACACAACGACTGTAGGAACTGTGGGGAGAGCGGGAATCGAACCGCCTACCTTCCGGTTGAAGGACGACCGCTCTACCACTGAACCACTGCATTCATTCATTCATTTTCTACCGCTTAGTCCTGTCAGGGGTCGCGGGTGACTGGAGCCTATCCCAGCAGCTTTGGGCCTGAGGCTGGGTACACCCTGGACAGTGGCCAGTTAGTCGCAGGGCTGACATTTAGAGACAGACAGTGACAGACAACCATTCACTCTCACATTCATTCACTAGGGACAGATTTGCCAATTGACCTATACATGCATGTCTTTGGACGGTGGGAGGAAGCCGGAGTACCCGGAGAAAAACCCACAGTAACACGTGGAGGACATGCAGACTCCTCACAGAAAGACCGGAGTTGGCCGAGAATGTTTGAGTCGGCCGGGTTTTGAACTCACAACCTTCCTGCACCAAATATAATTCTTCTAATGTAAAACAATAAACAAAATTAATGTTTTTGTATTAAATGGTCAGGCGGTGTCTCCATTTGGCACAATATGGCAGAGTTTGTCCCGCCTGTTTTCATTTGCTTGCCATTTGGTCTGTGTTTGGAGTAAATGTAAATGGCTTAGATGTGCTTGTAGCTGAGTCTCAGTCTGATGTGCTGCTTTGCCATATTAGGCTATTTCTCTGTCTATTCTATTTGTATAGAATAGACAGAGAAACAGTCTGGTACGCAGGCTACCAGTCACCCACAACCCCTAATGGGACTAAGTGTAATTTAATTAAATGAATAAATGATATTAGGACTGCAAAATGGGTCTTAGCCTATATGGATGTACAAATAATATTACTGCTTATTATTATTTATTTTATTAACTGATTTCTACAGTGTCTTGTCGGATGCTGTTGAAATAAACTACAATGTTGCAACAGGGTTTTATTTTTTTAAATCAGACAATTTTTGCTGACCTTCTCACTTCATTAAATCAGAATGAAACCCGGCCAACACTGATAACAGTTCCTCAGTAGAACATTCTGTCTCCACTCAGTTTCTGAAGTGCATTTTCTGTTGTTAAAATAGTCTTTTAGGAGGAGAAAATTGGTTACGTCGGATACAAGCTCACTTTAGAAACTTTCTTGCATTTCTTGTGTTTTCCTTGGGTCATAATATGTTCTCACTACTTATGCATAGCTTACCCAGTTTCAGATTATTCAATTTTTTTTTGAGTCAGGTCTGATGTTGGCCAAAGACATAATTCAAAGTCAAGACATAACTGCATAATGATACTGCAGTTTTGTTTAAAAACAGCTGCAGCAGTAATAGACAGTGAGTTTCGACTTAGTCAGCACAACTAAGTCTGCTGTGTATTCAGCCCCCTATAGCTGACTCCTCTAGGATTGCTGCATTCATTTAAAACCTATTGCAAGGGATATACGTAGGGGCAGCACTCTGATCTAATGCATTTGTATCTCAGATGTTTAGTTAGAGGCATGTCTTAATCTGTGTTACAGCTGACATTGTTCAGGCTTGTGTTCAGATCAATAAAGGCACATCCAGAGTGAGTCTGAAGAAAAACAGAGACCAGCAATATAGCTACAGCTATACATGCTGTGGAGATTCTCAGGGGCTGTTTTCATGACATTGAAACGCACACACAGACCAGTTGTGTATTCAGAATTTCGGTAGAATGTTTTTGAGACCAGTAGGAGCACTGTGAACACACACACTGACATTTTCGCAGTGTGTTTGTTTGTTTTTGTTGCTCTATGTGCATGTGACACCAAGAGCCAATAACTTTTCTGGCACCAGCTGTCAGTAGTGTCTCTAGAATTGTTTTGTGGCTGTGGTTTTGTGAAAAGAAAAGTTCCCAACTAAACAAATGACATAAATGCAACAGATACAGATGTCAGTGGGAAGCTTTGCAAGTCATTTTAAAACTAAAAATGGTTAAGAAGATGGAGTGGAGTTAGAAGTAAAATGCATTGCTTCTCATTTTCAAGAAACTTTGCAAACTGTTTGTTAAGCCCCCATAAGATAGACTAGTTTAACTTAATTTCTAATGATAGTCAAGGACCTGGTATCACTTCCGGTTGTTAGGAGTTGAATAGTTTGTGGTCTATAATTTGTTGAAGTGAAATTGTTTGGATCTTAACACACTGTGGGTGTCCTTTTTAACTCCTTCCTTCTGTTCCCTAAATATCTATGGCCCACATTGAGGTGGCTTTGACGCTAACAGCAGTCACCAAGAGTTTAGCAGCACATCAAAGGCTGGTGCTTCAGCTGATGTTTGTGCCACCAGAAACTGAATATGTTCTATTTTAATCTGATGTGCTCAAACTGAATCTGAAAAGCTCAAGTTGAATGAATGCTTTTTAAAAACTGAATTTAAAAAGTGTAATCTGAAAACATATCCATTGGTTTGTAAATTAATTGCAGTAAATTGAATGATAGATGTCAAAGCAGACGTCCCTTTTAGAGAATGGAAGAAGGATGCTACAACATTTAAATGGAGCAAGATGGCGCCTGTGTTCGGCATTGCCTCTGCTCCCTCTCTGTTATCAAATGTAATTTTGGGTTTTCTAGTGCTGTTTGTTGCTTTATCAGCCCTTACAACTATTAGCTGTGTCTCAGCTACTTTAAAATATGATCGACACACCTTATTCCGAATTAATGAGCAGATGAAAGACTTTTGTGTTACCTGGGCCAGGTACGCAGAGTTTTTCCCTCCAGTTTTTGAGTGCTCCACGTCATCACCGGAGTACCTGTTGCTAGCTAAGCCCCGCGGCAAGAGAAGGAAGCGGGGATCGAGGGCTGGAGTCGGGGCCAGGCTGAGGAAACACCATGGGCAACTACCATGTCCGAGCGGCTCCGGATCTGTCTGGAACGAGGGGTGCCTGCGGTCGGTTCCGGTCTGTAAATCGGGCGGGAACTCGTTCGGAGCATCTCCGTCCCTCCAATATGACCGGATTTTTCCAACTCGGCGGCTCCAAAATTTCCCTCCGCCGGGTGGTCAATAATGACCACGTCCTGTCACCGCTGCACTGCCCTGATGGTCAGCGCGCTCCGCCCTTGGATCTGGCACAACCGACTTGGATTGCTCTACTCAACGCTCGCTCCATTGCAAACAAGGCCTTCTTCCTCAGCGAATTATTCTCAAAGGAACACCTTGACTTTATGTTTTTAACAGAGACCTGGCACTCATCTGAACGAGCTGTGCCCTCCGGACTGTTCTGTGTTTGGGACACTCTCAGAGCTCTTAGTCCACCTTCTCCAGGTTGATGAACTCAGACTCTTCACTCCTTTGAGATGCAGATGACTAAGGTTGGCAGCAATGACTCATTTTATTGCATTTTAATTTACCGACCTCCTGGTCCTGGTCGCTTGTTTTTAGAGGATTTCTCTGAATTTTTATCTTCAATTATCAAACTTGAAAATGTTCTGATACTCGGGGATTTTAATCTCCATATCGATGATGCTTCGTGTAATCTGGCATCTGAGTTTTTAACACTCACTGAAGCATTTCATTTTAAACAGCATGTCTCTGGTCCTACACATACAAAAGGCCACACTTTGGACCGTGTTTTCTCTTTAGGCCTGAACATTGACCAGTTGAGTGTTACAGACATTAATGGGACAGGCCACTGTTGTATATTTTTTAACTTGTCTTCCAATGTGGACTATCTTCCTTCCAAACCCATGTCACAAAGACGCATCATAAATGGATCCACAGCGGAGAGTCATTTGACCCCAGGGTTTTTGATGGCTGTAGTGAGCCTGAATCTTTTATGCAGTCTTTTAATAACCACTGTCTGTCTGTTTTAAACAAGGTTGCTCCGCTAAAAAGTAAACACACCTTCCCTAAAAATCCCTGCCCTTGGATAAATGAGGAAATCTTATCTTGCAGGAGAAACTGTCATAAAATAGAACATTTGTGGAAATGCACAAGTTTGGAAGTCCACAGACTGCACCTGAAGGACCTCATCATGTCACTAAATGATCAAATAAAACAGGCCAGATCTGCCTATTTCTCTAATCTTGTTGATCTGAACAAGAAAAATCCTAAAGTCTTGTTTGACACAATATCAAGAATTGTCTCTCCTTTAGTTCCTCATTTACCAGTCCACTCAAAATCTGACTGCAACAGGTTTTTACATTCCTTTGTGAATAAGGTACATGATATAAGAGCCTCTATAAACCCATCCTCTGTAAACACATCTTGGGGTTTATCTCCTCAGTGCTCTTGGTCCACCTTCTCATCTGTCACTGAAGAGGACATTAAGGGTCTACTAAAAAAGGTGAAACCATCATCAAGCCCTCTAGATGTAATGCCAACTTCACTGCTTTTAAATGTATTTGATTTAGTTGGTCCATATGTTGTTAAACTGATCAACCTTTCTCTTTTAACTGGTTCTGTGCCCAGCTCTTTTAAACAAGCGGTCGTCAGCCCCATTCTGAAGAAGCCCAATATGGATTCTTTTGAACCAAACAACTACAGGCCGATCTCTAAATTGCCTTTTTTATCTAAAATCTTGGAGAGAGTGGTGGCGGAGCAGCTGACTGGGTTTCTTAATGAAAATAATTTTATAGATAAATTTCAGTCAGGCTTCCGAAAATGTCATTCAACTGAGACTGCCCTGCTGAAGATATCAAGTGACATTATGATGGCGGCTGACTCTGGGCAGTACTCTGTCTTGATCCTACTGGATTTATCGTCTGCTTTTGATACTCTGGACCATAATGTATTGTTAAAGCGTCTACAATATGAAACAGGTTTCTCTGGATCAGTTCTAAAGTGGTTTTCCTCTTACCTGAGTGACAGATCATTATGTGTCTCCATTAACAATATTCTGTCTGAAATGACCCCTCTGTCATATGGAGTTCCTCAGGGCTCAGTCCTAGGTCCTCTTTTGTTTTTATTGTACATACGCCCTCTTGGTGAAATAATTCACGGTTTTAAAAATGTGTCTTATCACTTTTATGCTGATGACATTCAGTTGTACTGTTCTTTTAAAGACTCTGAATTTCATAAACTTACTGATTTGTTGAACTGCTTGTCTTGCATAAAGAACTGTTTATACAATAACTACCTACAGCTGAATACAAAAAAGACTGAAACTTTAATCTTTGCACCAGACCAAAAAATACCTCAAATCAAACAACACCTTGGTTCCCTGGGTTCTTCCGTCCAGTCGAGCCTCAGAAACCTTGGTGTTCTGTTTGACCAATCGATGTCTCTGGACAGTCATTCTAGACAGTTGGTCAAAAACTGTTTTTATCATTTGAGAAACATTTCTAAATTGAGAGTGTTATTGTCTAAAGCTGACTTGGAGATGATTATTCATGCTTTTATTTCTTCTCGTCTTGATTATTGTAATTCTCTTTTTACTTGTTTGAACAAATTGTCTCTTAGTCGACTACAAATGGTGCAAAAATGCTGCAGCCAGGCTTTTAACTGGAACCAACAGAAGGGCTCACATTTTCCCGGTTTTATCCTCATTACATTGGCTTCCAGTCAAATTCAGACTTGATTTTAAAATTTTAGTCTTGACTTTTAGAGCTCTGCATGGACAGGCCCCCCAGTACATCACTGACCTGCTGACCCCTTACTCCTCCTCCCGCGCTCTTCGGTCTTCTGGTCAAAACCTTCTAACGGTCCCCAAAACCCGTTTTAAAACTCGGGGAGACTGGTCTTTCCAAGCAGTCGCCCCCAGACTCTGGAACGCCCTGCCCCTGTCACTGCGAGTGGTTTAAAAGCAGCTGAAGACACTTTTATTTAAACAAGCTTTTAGTTGATTGGGCTTTTTATGTTTTTTATGTTTTGAATATTTTGTGGTTTTAATTTTTATTCTCATAGTTTTATTGTTCTTTTATTGCACTTTGTAAAGCACTTTGTGATTTATATATGTGAAAGATGCTATATAAATAAAATTAACTTACTTTACTTACTTACTTAAATGCTGCCGACAATACTATAATTTCTGTAATTGTTACCAATTTGTAGTTCTCTTTTTGTTTTTTAAAAATTGAAACAGACAACTCCAGAGAGAAGGAAATGGTTGTCACAAGTGCAAAAAATGTCAACAAGCTTTAAGTGACCTGGAGTAGCAGAGCTTTTAGCACTCTTCTGTCTCTATGTGAGGACTGTGTTTAAATAGTAATGTTTAAGGTGCTTCCAGCCATATGTCATAAGCTGCTGGGAAAAGCGCCAGCCCCCAGCGCCTGTAAAGTGTAAGATGATAAGTAAGTGAATGAATAAACACATAAGAATTTGACCTTTCAGTTAGCACTTGAGAGTTAATATTCAAAAGGACCTCTGAGTCTGAGACATGTTTTTTTATTTTTATTTCAGTGAAAGTGTTACCACCAACCTCAGTCTCTAGCACAGAGCCATGGAAACAGACTCGTAACTAAAGCCTGCTGCTGGGCCAGTGTTGTCAGCCTGATTTTCCACAGCACTGCAGCAGAGCAGGAAGCCAGGCAGTGTCTGGAGATGATGAGATGATAAACCGCAGGAATTAAAAGATTTAGGAGAAAAAACTCGAGCAGCCGGTTGACAGGTGCAGCTTCTCAAATTAGGCTGAGGGCACTTCATTTTAAATTAAAGTGGAGAAAAGAGTAGGGTCCAGGGTGCTGTCGACATCTATTACTAGGAATACCTCTTGAGTTTTAGCCAGCAGAAATGTTGACTAAGTTCTATTTTTAAAGAAAATAAATCCTACAACCTCTTATGGTTAATTAGCCAATTTTATTAAGCCACTATTGTTAACTTTGATCCCAGATCCAAATAATACTACAGTCAGCCTTAATGCGAGGCGTGAATGTACTTGATGTGTCCTAAGAGATTGAATCTAGAGACGCATTCGGAAGTGTTCACATCTACCTGAAGGAGCACGAGGATAAGTACTAAAGAATGAATTTGCACTGGAGGTTTAGGCTTGTACTTAATGTTAAAATGCACAATTGAAGTAAAATAAAATAAATTTATGTTTAAAAAGTTGTCTTATGAATCCTGCAGAATGGGAGATGTATGGTAGTGCAAACTCTTTGTTGCTGAAAGGCATTAAAAATAAATGTGCATTCATTTCTTGCAAAAATAGCTTTTAAATGCTGCAATAAACCAACAGAAGCTTTCATTTGTCCTTGATTGAGTTACTATCTGCCCAGTGATGACAAACTGAGCACTGCTGGAGGAGAAACACTTTAATATTTAGTTTTGAATCAATAAACTCAATCCTGGGTAAAGAGTTCTGTAAATGTCATAAATAACTGCTCAGCTCGATTGGGTTTGTTTTTTGCCTACAGCGTGTCCCTGCAGGGCTGTGCAAAGATACACTGGAAAGGATCTATTTTTAAAGATAAAGATTCTGCTTTGACATATCCTTAACTGATTGACAACAGAGGTCAGCATTAGCATTACCCCAAGAGTCCAAGTGAAAGAAAGCAGGCTGTTGTTTTGCACTGAAACTTTTATTGAAATCTCTGAAGGGAAAACACACAAGTCCACATAAGGTAAGTGGTTTGTCGGTTTAAATGCAAAATATGCTTCTTCTCCAAATAAGACAATTTTCTGAATTTGTCTGCCTTTGGTCTTTTTCCAAATAAAACACTATAATTACGCTCTGTGGCATATTTCAGCAATAATCAGACTGAACTCAATTGGGATTTATCTACAGTTTACCACAGACGTCTTCGGTCAGTGACTGGCAGACCAATGCACTGGGAAATGTCTGGTCAACTATTTGAATTTCCCACAGTGTTGAGATTGAGGAGAAGCACACTGGCCTTATGAAGACTTGATGAAAGATCTCATGTAAGACTATGGGTAGATTTGGGCAAAACTAAAAGGACATTGTGTATCTTTTAAGAGTTTAAACCCACAAGGGTCATGTCTGGAACTGCACAGTATACAGTTATCATTAGTCTCATTATGTATGCAAGTGTATGTGTGGAGATTTATTTGGATTTATTGAGATATGTATTTTTAAGAGAGAGGTACATAATGAAATATTTAGTGCAGGGTGCAATATTTTTTTTAATAAAGACTTATTTTTATTGGAGCAGTACAGGTTCCATTTCTTTTTTCAAAACAAAGCTTACAAATTACTTTTGTAACAGCAAGGCCCTTTTTATCTTAGGAACAGAACATTTGGAGCTCTTCACAGTTAACAAAGCACTCTCTCTGCGCACAGATAATCAAATTGATAAACTACTGAAATGCATTAACTTGTCGCTTTCTGTAGATTTCAGAACATGTAAGCAAGTAATATAAGTTTATAGCCTATTATCATTTTATTTTTCTACTCAACAAAGAACGTCTGCAACATGTCTCTGTCTCTGACCAATCACAGATCTGATGGATCCTCCTTAAAAAATGCCAGATTTCCTGTATAGAACGGTTTACAGTACAGAGGTCAAAGAGGTCCCCAGTTTTAGATCTTAAACTAAATAGCTTTAGAATGACATTTTTTTATTTATTTTTATACAATTGTTGTATACATAATACATTCTTACCCAAAAACGTTTTGCAGAGTATAGCTTTTTACGCAAATAGCAAAGCCCTCACAAGTTCTCCAGACTCCACAAGGAAAGAGTAAGCAATGCAACAGTAACATTTCTATTTTGCATTGACAGATAACGTTTTAGAAAATTATAAAAAAAAAAAAAACTGAGTTGTATGGTGGGGTGCATGAACTGTAATTTGACCAAATACTTGGTTATTGTTTATGTCTTTACTATGAATTTGGGCATGTTCTGGTGCCTCTGTTGCTTGAAAACATTCTGTGGAGTATTATTAGTTTTTGGTTCCTTTAGACCCAAGCTCTATAACAGCCCTGCAAAGAGTACCACCCAACACTCATTCTTCGAATAAACCTCAGCGTGACTTCCTGTCTTTCTGCACTCTCCTCGCCCAGCGGATGATCGTACTGAAATGGAAACACTTTGCACTCACGGTAGATTAAGCATGTTCTGCTCCACATGAGGCTGTGGGGCTCAAACATCAGGTTTCACGTAGACAGTCAGACACTTCTAAGGGTATTTCAGGTTTCCAGGAGCAGTTTTATTAAAAACCACAGAAGGTACAAAACATGGCTTGTGAGATAAATGAGTACATATACTTTATACTGTGTAAGGTACCAAATAAATGTAAATTCATAGTACACTACAAAACTACAAAAAAATTTAGAGTCTAAGAGGATGGGAATTGTTGTTGTTCTTTACACTTAAGACCATTAAACAAGACGATCATGTGTTTGGACAGTAGAGAAAGCTGAATCAAAGATGTATTTTTGCGGTTAACCCTGAATCTTTGGTACCACAAAGCTGGTTCACTTAATTTAGATGGAAACTAAAAATCCATTGCACTGAAAACTCCAGAGAGAGGATAGAAACACAACCCACTGACCAATCGTAACCAGATGGCACTATGCTCAGAATGGCTTTGTACATCTTATCTTTAGATCCGCTGATGAATAGCATCTGTGATCATCTGTTTGATTTAACATTTTAGCAGTAGAATCCTGTCTGTTGTAAGTATGTCCTTGGTGCGTATGTTATGTAGTAGTCCCAACTCAGATCTACAGAGACTGAATGAGTCTACTTAGTGATAATCTACTTAGTGCTACAACAGAAAAGACAAGTCAGTTGTAGTAGATGTTGCCTTTTTCTTACACTGCACAATATGGCCTCCTTCAGCTAAATGTATTCCTCGGCCTTATTTGTGAATGCATCACTTTACCTTTTATATTTTATCACAATACTTTTTTTTAATCACATACGCCTTTACAAACACACTTAGAAAGATTATTTAATTTGCTAGATTAATTATCGAAACTGTTATTGTGAAAAAGTAGAGTAGGTCACTGGAGTAAAGTGTCATCAATGGCCACGTCCATTACCACATGGTCTGAGTTTTGTTCCAGGGCCCTCCTTCTGAGCTCCCAGATGGAGACTGACGAATGTGTCAGGGGCAAAGTGTCAGAGTTAATTTTAGATTGTAACAGACACAAATGAGCAGAAGACAGATGGACTGAACCATCACCTTTTAATATCTGGAAACATCTGTCGCCTACAGCCATGTCCTGAAAAGCCAAACGGTTTAGTGCTAATACAAGTTTTGTGAAGTTTGTCTTTAAATTGTTTAATGTTGGTTTGCATCATTTAAAAAAAAATTAGTGAAGCATAGTTTGAAATTAAGCCCAAATGAATGTGTTTTGGTTTGTAAAAGAAGCAGTGTTGTAGTATTTGACACCAGTTTTGAGATTGGTTTTAAAGAACATTTTTTAAGATCTCTACTCTCGAAAACTGCTCAGCCATCTCAGCTTCTTAGAAGTCTTTTGCATTTTAAATCAGGATCGGCCAAGAACACAAATGAAATATTTGGTCAAATAATTATAATTGTTGGATGGAATAATCTATCTCAATATATATATATATCTCTCTCTCATATATATATATATATATATATATATAAACTCCCTACTACTGCCTCCTTCACCAAAT
The DNA here is from genome assembly GCA_024416835.2 of Perccottus glenii. Classification (NCBI taxonomy): domain Eukaryota; kingdom Metazoa; phylum Chordata; class Actinopteri; order Gobiiformes; family Odontobutidae; genus Perccottus; species Perccottus glenii. Next base: position 27,294,382 of record CM044559.2, read on the forward strand.
GTCACCCTTGTGTGGGTTTGGATTTTGAATCTGTAATGTAAAAAATGTTGTTCCTTCTTCCAATTCCTTGCAATAGGTCCTTTTCTGCTCCCCGTCCACCTTCCATTGTGGAACATTCTCTTTCTTACTTCTCCTCCCCATCCTGAAAGTTGCACTGAGGAGTATTATGAAGTGGTCATGTCTTAATCCCACAACAGGAGGTAGTATAAGCAGCCTCTTAGTTCACCCTGGCTTCTTTGAGGACCATGGTTTACAGGAGGTAGCTTAAATGTGACTGAACTCATGAGTCGGACTCCTTTTTCCTCACAGAATACATTTAAACATTATAATTGTTTGAAAACATATAAACAAAAACACTTGGAGGTGAGCATTTACAGAGGACACTGACTGTAACCTTGGAGGAGCGGTTCTGTTCACCACAGAAAATGGTAAAAATGGTGATTCTTAACTTATGTAGCCATAAATAAGACATATGCATTACTGCTATAGCGGTCATAAAAGATAAGACATGCGACCCCAAGAGGCTGACCAACAGGCTAAGAAAGGGCAGGGCAGCTACGCTCATAACAAATTCAAAAAGCAGAAAATGTGTCCAAAATGATAATGGGGCTTCAAAGAGAGTGCCTTGTCTGTCTATGACTAGAACTATGAAATATATGTGAACATCTTAGTCCAATCCCCTGTTTCGAGCAATCTTTATACTGTAATTTATAACTGGACTATTGCTGCATTTTGCTTAAGTTTGGGCTAAGCACTGGCACTGAAATGTCCAAAAAACAAAAAATGCAATATTTGTTTGAGGAAATGTGGTAACCCTGATGTCACTTACTGTATACCTCGTCACTAGATGTCATAAAATGTTCCACACGTCACTTTTGAGTAGGACATTATTTATTAATTGCTGCTCTGACCTTGAACAGAAATGGAGTTGGACAGAAACATTCATAGTCCAGCCTCATGAGCCGTGGATCCATTCACAGACATCACTGGGGAGATGACAGGATGTACACTTACATCAGAAAACAAATTCTTCTTCTTCTTTCAAACAAAAAGAACCTCCCCTGAACCCTGAGAAAGCCTCGACATGATGTCAAAGACTTTCAGAGCTGAGACGTCTTTCATAATGAGAGACAGAGTGAGCAGCTGATTTCCTGTGAACTCGTCTTTACACACCGCCCACGTTCTGTGCTTTTATTCAAAATGGTGCTTAAATAAAGATAAACTGAGGTGAAGAGTTTTATGACTCATTAATACACATCAGTTTATTCTGGAGAAGCACGAAGATGACTTTTCCCAGGTTTTGTGGGTAATCTGTTTATATTACTTGCAGTGTTTTAAAAGTTTAAGCCCTTTTAAGTTGTACATAAGCGCTCCGGGGACCGGTTTAACAAAGCACCTTTAATCTGCTCTATAACCCAGGAAAAGATATTCTTTCAGACCAATGTTATGGAACAAATACATCCTATACTTCGCTTTATTATGTGCCACATAAGACCTCTGAAGAAAACTATTTGCTCTGGCTGCTATAATAATATCAAAAAATTAAAACGAACCAAATTTCCTACAGAGTACTAATACAATACATCTGAATGTTAAGAGCTTACTTACTTCAGACTCTTAGTTCAGTGTTAGACCAATATAATCCTGCAATTGTCTGATTTTGTGGCGGTCTTGCTGCATTAGCATCTTTCCCAGTAGGATTTTCCAACACCATTGAATCAATGTTGACAGGCAGCGTAGACCAAAAGCCAATGGGAGAGTCTCTTCTTAATGGATGTGAGCATATGATTGGCCAAAGCTTGCTGTAAAGGGCTGACCATCCTAATGATTTAAGATCCTTCATAACAGAGATCGAATGATGATTTAATAGACAATGTTGAGTGTTTAAGGTCGTCATAAGTGTTAAATAATCTGAGAACAGCTGGTGTGAACTGGTTTAGTGTAAGCCTGGGATTTATAAAAAGCCAAATCAAAACTGAACGGCCCCACAAAGACACTGTGAAATAGTTATTTTGTTTTTCTGGTTTTCTGTGTTTATTTATTTATTTATTTTTAGCATTCTTGTATCATCTGAAAAAGCGAAAGAACAGAGTAACAATCTTTCTAAGAACAAGGAGGAAAATAAGAAACACAAACCCTCTTGAGACACAATAGCGTTCATGAAAATAAGATATGGCTGGTTTTGGCCCATCCAAAGACAATATACAAGAACAATATACGTAGCACCAATTTATATAATATGTGCTTCTGATGTACCTTATTATTTATTTATTTGACTTCTATCTAAATCTACCTCATTTTATTACATACACTGACAAAGAGTTAAATGTGTAAGAACAGAAGTTTGATTTTAATTAGTATTCTTTTTAGACAGTAAAATAACCATCAGGTTTTCAGAAAAACTTCATCACATTATTTTTTCATTTGTGGCTCCTAAAACAATTTTTATGCCCAACTTTATTGATTTTGCAAAAAGTGCCACCACTTTCCAACAAGAAAAACAAAAATAATCACCAATTTGAAGCCAACAAGTTTGCCTTTTTAACTCCAACTGCACTCTACTCTTAAACCTTTTGGATGTTTCTATGGCAACACTCCGAAACACCTGCTAAATCACTGGCAGCAACAAAACAAGGGAAAATAACTGTTTTTTTGTTTCTAAAATAGCTTATAAACATAAATCGAGATCAGACCATCAACTTTCACTGTTAATTATTTTATCAATGTTAATTTAATTTCTGCAATATGCTTGAGGTCTGCCATTTCCTGCAATTTGATTCTTATTTACTTCACAATTTAAAGTGTCAATACCTAATTGTCTGTGAAGGTTCTCTCAGTCATCCAGGAATTCTTGAAAAAAAGGTTGAAGTAAAAGAATCTGGAAATGAAGCTAAAGAACTGAGACTGAAGGTCACAGCTGCACTGGCTAGTACCTAACCCCCCCCCTCCAACATCACCTTGGAGCAACAAAGGAAGATGCACTGTGATCCTGAACACAGAGGACTACGAGTCCAGTATTTACAGCTTACTCAGTGACACCACCACCTTTGAGACACTGAGAAGAGATTCAACAAGTGGCTTTAAGAAGTAGGTCATAGACTGTCTGCAGAGGCTAGAGAAGGACCAAGTCATTGATCGACCTCTGTTCTACAGGCTTTTTCCTGGGAACACCACTCCATGCAATTACGGCTTACCCAAAATACACAAAGAAGAAATTCCACTACGACCCATAGTAAGTCTCACAGATTCAGCCAAACACCTGGCTCCATTGGTCAGCCACTCACAACACCATATCATCAACTCACAGGACTTTACGAACAAAATAAAAAATCTACAACAAGACGCAGATGAGACAATTGTCTCCTTTGACGTCACATCACTCTTTACCTGCACCACCCACCAATAAAGCACTCATGTCTGTAAGGAAGAGACTACTACAGGACACATCTCTACAGGACAGGACAAACCTCACCCCGGACCATATTTTCAGTTTACTGGAGATATGTTTGAACACTACCTATTTCCAGTTCAGAAGTAACTTCTACAGTCAAAAACATGGCTGTGCCATGGGATCACCTGTCTCCCCGATTGTGGCTAACCTGTACCTGGAGGAAGTAGAGAACAGAGCTCTGGTCTCTTTCCCAGGTGCAGTGCCCAGTCACTGGTTCAGATACGTTGATGACACTTGTCAAAATAAGAATCAGGAAGTAGAAGCCTTCACAGAACACATCAACACAGTGGACAAGAACATCAAGTTCACCCGTGAAGATGCCATAGACAACCGCCTGGCTTTCTTAGACTGTGCAGTGGTTATTTGTGAGGACAGGACTCTCCAAGTAGAAGTTTATAGGAAGCCAACCCACACAGATCAATATTTACTGTTTGATTCCCACCACCCTCTGCAGCACAAGCTGGGAGTCATCAGGACTCTTCAGCACAGAGCACAAGAGGTGCCCACAACCTCAGAAGGTCAACGGAAAGAAGAACAACACATCCGTAAAGCCCTGAGGGACTGTGGATACCTCAGATGGACTTTCAACAAAATCAAGAGGACACAGAAACCAAACAGACAGGAACCAGGGACAAAAGAGAAGGGTGTAGTTATCCCTTATGTGTCTGGTTTATCTGAAAAAAAATTCTGCAAACACAACATTGCAGTTCACTTTAAACCAGGGAACATGCTGCGTCAAAAACTGGTCCATCCTAAAGACAAGACCGCCACAAACAGAGTAATGTAGTTTATTCAGTTCAGTGAAGAGTGCAGTGACAGTGATGTCGGTGAAACGAAACAACAGCTTCACAAGAGGATGTATCAGCACAGAAGAGCCATTCCTGGAGGACCTGAGTCTGCAGTCCACCTCCACCTCAAAGAGAAAGGACATTCTTTTGAGGACAGCACCTGAATGGAACAGTGTCACTAACGACTCTCACATCAGGAGTCACACTTCCCTTTCAGAGCCAATGACCATGAGACCAGATCAGCCTGGTCCATCAGATTTGGTTTCATAAGCTCAGCTCTCTTACCAGTTGAACTCAGAATTGATAAAGTCTCTTGGAATTAGAGACGAAACATCTTCACCTTGAAAACTGAGTCCAGATGCTTTCACTTCCTTTTTAATACATAATTGTATTTATGAAAAACAAAAGTGCACAAATTTGCGCTGTAAGGATCCAAAAGTAGACACATGACTGAGACTACAAGTTAGTGTTGTGTTATGCTGAGTTCAGAGTGATCAACAATCTTTTCCTACATTTTTTTCCTGAAACATAATAACTACAGCTATTTAAAAATGTAACAAATAGAACAAGTTTATTGAATGCGAAATAGTGCCAACAAATAGCAGCTATGACCAGTCGTGGCAAATAGATGACAAACAGTGCATTTTTACAGAATTTCTTTTTTTTTTTTTACCTTGCTAAGATCTGTATTCTATGCTGCTGTCTTCACCACCAGCTGCAAGGCATCATTCATTTACCTCTGAACTAATTCACAAATTAAAATCTCCAGAACAGATGCACTTTGACATTGCAGCACTTTACTTTATTCCTACAGTGCACTTTCCTATAACCTTTGCATAACTTTTAACTGTAACAGTACAAGGCTAAACGTTAATAGATACTTCTTTGCTTCTCACCTGTTAATGGAAATGGAAATGCACCTAATTACAAAAGGGTGCTTCAAATTCACTTAATTTATGGAAACACAAGTGACCTCGAACAAAAAGAGAAATCCAGGGAACAACAGTGAAACTAGAGAATATAAATACACCATCTTCAAAACCTTTTAATGTCTTCCTCCGGAACTGACCTTTGGAAATTACAGAGTATCTGCAGGAAGTTGAAATCATTTCCAGTCAACACCTTTTGTGTTAGATCTTTTTTTTTTATTAATTTGATTGGGACAGTGCATGTTAATGAACATTTATGAGACACAACCACATGAATGTAAACATGACAGATTGTAGCCTTAGCCTAATTTCCATCCGTCGTCCCAACATTCTCACACCATTCACCAGAGCAACAATCACGCACATTCATACACCAGTGCTGTGTCACTGGAGGCAAGGAGGGTTAAGTGTCTTGCCCAAGGACACAACGACAGTATGAACTGTGAGGAGAGCGGGAATCGAACCACCAACCTTCCAGTTGAAGGACGACCACTCTACCACTGAGCCACTGCCGCCCAGTATATATAATGATCTCTTTACCTGCTGGTTTCCTTGCGTTTGGGCCACAGGACATATTTTTAAAGCTCTTTCCAATTTACATGGGGGAGGGGTTTGACCTCGTCGTTAGTGACACTGCTCCATTCAGGTGTTGTTGTTCTAGAGTCAAACTGTTTTGATTTAGGTTTCAGAACACTGTTTAAAATACTAGGCAAAAAGACAACAAGCCACCTCGTCTGTTCAAAGAAAACTTTTCCATTTTCACAAAAATGGCATACTTCACCCCTCTCTTAAACCGTGTGGCCTCTCTGGCCAATAATTGGGACATTGCTGTCCTCAAAGGAATGGCCTTTCTCTTTGAGGTGGAGGTGGACTGCAGACTAAAGTCCTCCAGGATTGGCTCTTCGGTTCTGATACATCCTCTTGTGAAGCTGTTGTGTTTACCCAATATAACTGTCTCTGCACTCTTCACTGAACATTACTTGTTAGTGAGAGGGGGTCTGGTCTTTAGTGTGGTACTTTAGAGGGAGCAACATAATGTTAGGACAGCTCACAGGATTTCTCAGGACAGCTTTTCCTCTGTGCACATGTCTTTCAGACAGATAGTGTTGGGATGTAGTGTAACCTTGCATAAATTGCTGCTGAGTGGAAGTCCCATGTCTTATTGAAATGGTGGTGCGACTACAATTTAAGCAAATTGAATAAAATGTTTAACCTTGTTTGTTCATTTGGGCTGACTAATTTTGCCCTTCATGAATAAAATAAATATTGATTTTGATTTTAAGTGAATTTTAGAATATAGTTAACTTGATGAATATAGTAACCAGTGACACCAGTGCAGTTTATAATTCCACACCTGTCATTTCAACAATCTGTTTTCTATCAACTAATCCCCCATAAATGTCTCACATTATCTAGAACAAAATCTCTTATTTTTTAGTTTGTGTGTGTTGCATGTATGTTTAAAAGAGAATGTGCTTCTCCTCCAAAAGTGCTCACTTTGTCAGCTCTGGGCTCGGTTTGTTTGCTCTGTTATGTTGGAGGAACAACAAGTAAAGGCCTCTTCCAGTAAGTTCTACACAAAGAGATCTACACCACTGTAAACACTTTTTTTTACTGATGTGTTAGGGTCATAATAACAGCATGAAATGGACCTTTAACCCGAGCTCTCTTTACAAGTGTTTCACTTTTTACTGAACAACAAATCCATCCACTGTTTTCTTTTTATGTGTTTTTAATCCAAGTTGATTTAGAAATAATTTATTATACGTAAGTTCTCCTTGTGTTATGGAAGTTTTAGTTATTGACAATTAAATGCTCAAATGGCTGCCCTTTAGCCAAGCACAAACATGTTTGTGTAATAATAAAGTCTTTAAAGTTATATATTGCTCTAAAAAACTGTCCCCAGTCTTTGATGCTCTTATCGAGTGCTCTGTAGACGACTGTCCACTGTGACAAATACACAGCAGTAAGTTGAACTCAACAAACATTTGTCAGAAAAGTCACTGACCTCCTTCAGGGACCAAAAGGCATCTGAACTTCAGGGTTTATTTGTAGGACCGGCTGAAGCTGTGTCCTTCTCCCACTGTTTGTCTTGGCAGCAGTCTCTTTGCAAGCATCTGTTTCCGTTGTTTTTTTCCGCTCATAAATGATGCTATTTAGATGCTTTAAATAATACTGTAAAGTAATAAAAAAATTAATACGCCTGCCCATGAATTGTTGTGCAGTGGTTAGCACACTCGCCTCTTAGTAAAAAGTTCTAGGGTTCAACTCCTGGGTCGGGCCGGTTCAGACGCTACATAGCTGGATTTCTTCCACCGTTAGTCACTCTAACATCCCAAACCTCAGCTGAATTCTGCAGATAATGGACTTTTGTAATAAACCACAAGACTTTAGTAATATAGTATTAAAAAAAAAAATATATATATATATATATATATATATATATATATATATATATATATATATAAACTTGTGCATTTTATTGCATTGTTGCATTTTGTTCAACATCTCTTGTTCTAATAATGACCGAAACTAACTGGGTTATTGCAACTCTTTTATGCCTCAAGAGGAAAGGTCCGTCTGTGTGATTTGTAAGTTAACGCCAGTGATTTTACATTTTACAACGATTTATTAATAACAATTTAAGACTGATTACATTTCCACAAAAAGTATACCTTGTGACTTTTTGTGGAAAACTTTCAAACTTTGAACCTGTTTCATTCAAACATGGTGTACATCTTAAAGACATGTCACGGTTTTGCAGCTCTCCTAAGCATTAAGGTCTATTTGATTGTCCAGTGACCACCGCGGCTCACTATAAAATATAAGGTTGATTAAGTGGTAATTTACATATCATTTATAGCATTGTAATAAAGACAACCAATATAACAATATATATAATAACTCCAAAATGGAATGTATCTCATGCCATTCTAGGTAAAATAGTTAAAGGGCTGATTTAACTAAGGGGGAATTGGAACTTTAATGCTGTTAATGCTCTTTTTCCAGTTAAATTACTGCTGTCTGCAGTTACTTCTTCAACCAGAGGACACCCTCGAAAACGAGATAATTCATCTCAAGTAATTATTCCTCATAAAAATGTAAATAAATAAATACATTAGAGGAAACATTAGTCACATCAAATTGGTAAAGATCCTAAGCTGGAAATCAAACTCGCATCCTTCTGTTTTAAAGGGTAACTGGTAAATGGTCACCCCACTGTTAGCATGCTATTGCTGCGCTGGGCTATAAAGTGCTTCCAAAAATGGATTAAAACCTGTCTTGGCTGTGAAGAAGCTGTCACTTAAACATTAATAATTTTGCTTAAAAGGAATATTAACCTTAAAAAGAAAACATTTTACATTTTTAGTTGACACTTTCTTTTTAAAGCGACTTTCATTAAGCTTCTATTCACCAGTGTTACAACACCACTGGAGGCAAGGTGGGTTAAGTGTCTTGCCCAAGGACACAATGACAGTATGAACTGTGGGGAGAGCGGGAATCGAACCACCAACCTTCCGGTTGAAGGACGACCGCTCTACCATTGAGCCTCTGCCGCCCCAAACTACATCTATATATATTTAAGGAAGTTAAACCTCTGGACATACTGTAGTTTAAAGCTAAATAAAACCTTTTAAATCTCTCACCATAAAAGCCTTTGTCCATTCTGAAATTCTGACATAATAAAACTAAGTTCACATGCTGAGTAACTTAACTAAAAGCTTTGCTAAAGCTGCACATCATTTGCTTGGGTGTAATGTAAACAGCAGGGAACCAGTGCGTTTTAGGGAGTGTTTAATGGATTTCTCTTCTGAACAGAAAACCATTTTCAGTCAAATTTGTTCACAAAAAAGACTGTTTCAAACTCTGCTATGGCTGGTTATGCCTTATGTAACTATGCATTTGTGCTATTACAAAATGTCTGCAAAAGATAAACTTTCACTTTCTTTGTAATGTTTTATAATGTGGTCAAAAATATTGCTGTGCAAATGGCCATTTCATAAAAAGCACAACATTTATACATCCTCATAATAAAAACAAAGTGACAATTGAAATTCATAGGTTTCCTTTTTATAGCACAATCCCTGCAGCTTCCCATCATCAAGAATAAGTTAAGTCACACAAGTGTTTTTAAACAGATATTTACACGTCAAATAAATACATCTCCAACATTTTTATGCATATAGCTTTTATAGTGCACTCCAAAGCATACAATAACTACAATACAGTTACACACAAGCCTCTTTGTACTTAGTTATGGCTCCAGAGTGGACAATCTGTGCCACAACAAACCCTCGATCAACAACATATTTCCTATGTATAAGAGTCTGAAATATAATATATACTTGTGTAAATATAAAGAAGGTTCAGGTAAATACTATCACTATATGTGTAAAATAACATTTTTACTTTTCTACAGTCATCAATCAATAGGTACCAACCCAGTCTTTTCAGAAATTTTAATCTATGTAACATTTATGACATTTTAAAGATATGTGGAAAAAATATATATATTACTGGAATCTTTGTTTAGGGGTGCGTAAGCTTAACGGCTGGATTTAGGAAAATAAAGTGTGAATGGAATATGTTTTCATTTAAATAAATTAACCTCATATAATTAATGTTTAAGCAAATATTAGACTGTGGCTAGCCTCATTTGCAGATGGTGGCCTGGTGGCGCAGTGGTTAGCCCGTTTGCCTCTCAGCAAGAAGGTTCACCTCCTGGGTCGGACGGGACCTTTCTTGGTGGAATTTGCATGTTTTCCCAGTGCTTGGTTGGGTTTTCTCTGGGTACTCTGGTTTCCCCCACCAACATTACCACCACATGCTGCGTTCTTTTTGATACACCATTAATAATAATGTAATTCACATTTGAAAACACCAATACCAGTTAACACTTTTCATATGTTTTTGAACTTTGAACCAGGTATTGTTCATAACCAGTAAACAATGTCTTTTCTTACAATTTTTAAAGAATTAAAGAATTTATCAAAAAACATTAAAACGCATGTAGGTCTGAATATAAATGTTACATAGACACTGGAGACCGGGTTGAACATTTTTAAACCCAACATCATGTTATTATATTATATCAAATACATGATTAGCAAAAATAGTAAGTTACAAACTTAGACCATAGAACAATAGTGGACCTGTCAAACAAAAAGTACATGTCTGAGAGGCTTTAGCTTGGTTTACGATTAGCCTAAATTGAAAAATAAAATGTTTGGAAAGTGTGAAGTTTGATTGCAAAGTTAGTCGTAGTGTTGGTCAAAAGTAGGTAGGTATAAAAGGCCAATTAAAAGTTTTAAAGTACTGATTCAATTTTTAGTTTTCAAGACTAGAGTTATTGGAGCCAGCCCTCGTTTCCATACAAACCTCACCATCCTCAACTGATCCCTTGGTTCATTATTCTTCTATGTCTAAAGTTGCATGTTGCCTCAGTCTTGTTTTAGCATTTTTGTCTGTTGCTGCCAACCTGCCAGCCTGCCAGCCCTCCCTCTCCCATGCTTAAAAAAATAAATAAAAAAAAAATAAAAGTGTCTGACCTTTTGAAATGATGACTCATATCAACACAACTCTATTGTCACATGGGAAAAAAGATCGTTCACTGGTTTCAAAAAAACAACTGCGCAAGTCACTTCTTTGTCTGAGATTTCCTCCTACTTGAAGTTCCCATCTTAACAACTTACAATTTAGTGGTAGCTTAGGAGCTCAACCACTGAGCCAACTAAAGTCAGTTTCTGAGGGTGGCTCTCAAAGGACGCAATGCAATCAAAACACGACTTTGGTAAATGCCCAAAAATGAATACATTCTTATTCAAGAGTTATTGGGAAACAACTGTGATGACTTTACATGCATAGATACTGTGCAAGTGCTGAATTAAACATAAACGGAAGTGTTTGTTTTGGGAAATGACTATAATCTAATAGAAAACAGCTGTTGGTCTCCCATAAGTCATTTTACGACTTAAATTTCCAGCAATTTGAAACTCATGTGTTTTCAATCTTTTTTTGGAAAACCACAAAGAGCTTTGACATCCCTTAGGTCTGAGATTAATGTCTGCGGCAAGAGACTTGACTTTAAAGATGTCCAAAACCTGGATCACATTTTAATGTTGAGGATTTAACACAATGAAACATTTTATTTGCATTTAAGGGTCAATACAGGTTTTGTGAGTTTTAGTATTCAGTTAAAAACAAAAAAAAAGGTAAAACACATTTCAACACAACCACACTTTTGGCATTAATGCTAGTTTGCAGTAAACTCTAAGACAAGATTGTAGTCAGATGCCATGTCCACAATAATGATAAAACTAATAATAACTCCACATTAATGAAAATGAGTGTTTTGACAGTTTTGGCCGTTGTTATAGGATAGTTTTAGCTTCAGATACTGAGAACCCAAAGTGGTATAAATGTTGCATGAAACAAAATATATGTATGGTAGATTTAAAATAGGCCTTATTTCAGAGAAGGCTGTAGTAATACAAATGGAAAGTTCTGATTCGAGAAAGGGTGCCAGTAAAACTTCCAAATGATTGCTTTCAAACTCTTCACTTTAGTTTTATATTCTCTATATATACACAAGATAAGTTTTAAAATGAAAATGTATCAGTGTGGACATTACCACAGTTAATTTTCCTTATTATTTGGGTTGTAAAAACTGTCTATAAATACTGTATGGTTTGTTGTAAGTAACAATAAAAGAGACCGTTTTCATTTTCACCTGAAGTGGTTTCCCAGAATTTTGTTTTTCTCTGCTCAAGGTTCAATAAAGCCTCACTGTAAAATAAAGTGTTTTAAAAAGTGAGAGTTTTTGCCACTATACACAGTGGGCCTTGAAACCAATTAGCTATGCTCTTCAAAAATAAAAACAGGTTGTATAAACATGGGCCTTAGTAATAATTACTAAAAGGTGCATTACAGAAGATCCAGAGTTTTTGTTCTAGTGTGCCACCTCTGGCGTTAGCAGCGTTACTGCATCCAGTGTCGAGCGTGATCACTGTGCACACGCTTGTACGAGCACGAACAGAAAAAACAAAGAAGAATCGGTTGGTTTTGAGTGCACTGGAGGCCTGTCTCTTCCCTGTGTTCACAGGATTCATTTTCAACTTTGCCGCTGGCGTTGCTTAGTTTACTTATGGCGGCAAATCAGGAAGTGAGAACCAGGTCACCGAGCACACACATGCATTACATCACGTCCGCTGAAAAAGCTTCTCATTGAATTGACTGTACAGGCATATTCATTCTGAACATCAGGCGGTTGCTGATGCATGTATGGGTTATAAGAAAAAAATATTTGAACCATTGAAACTTCTGTAATGGACCTTAAATCCTACTCTTTTCTTGGATTGGGCTGCACAATGAGTCAATAGGCTTTAGTTTACACATCCGGACATTCAATGTAAGGTTACCTCAAGCCAAACAAATAAACAGGAAGCATTAAAAAACACAGAAACTATTAACTATTAACTAACTATATTTTAGTCAATTTTAAAAAGACCCTTTGTTGCAACTGTGTTTCCATTGAGTTTTCTACGTTACAATCTTTGTGTAAGTGGGGGATTTTGTTTTTATTAGTTTGGCCAGTATTTTTTGTTTAAGGTTATATGTGTTGTTTGATGAGGGGAGCGGGCTTTTTCAAAAGGCAGTTGATTGCAATTACCAGCAGTGTTTGCTTGTGTGTTCTTCCCCATGCCCACACATATACAGAGACAGTCAAGAGATTACATTAAATTGACAATTTGGTAAATCTTTGGTTACTGTATCGACATGTCCGAATTAGTAATTTTTTTTATATGCTCTCAGTTTGGTCAGTTAACCATATCAGTAACTGTAATAACACAATGAAGGCCATGCTACCATATATCATTTCCTTTATACTGATTACAGAAATTACCAGTTTACGACCTATTTCTTTAAAAGTATGTTTTAATAATCAGTCTTTAATCAAGTTCCATTAGTTTAACCCAAAACACTTTATTCAGAGTGACAGTTTGTAGGCAGGGCTGTTGAATCTGAGTAGCTAAATTTATTGTTATTTTTATTTAATATTTTTTTTGTTTCAAGGGGAAATATTGTCTGTATATGTGTGGACTTGAAATGGCCTCTTTCCCACTTAATATAATTTCAAACTAATTGCCCAAATCCCCACCAAACTCACACATGGCCTCCTACTGACTGTTTAGTTGACCAGCAGGTCCTGATAGTAATTGGAGCGAAGGAAGCGGCCGAAGGAATCTTTCTCCATCAGAGCATAGATCCTCTTTTGGGCCAGGTCAAAGGTCCCTGTGGAGAGGTCCACCAGGTTTCTCAGAGTCACGTCTTTGGTGAAATGGTCAATATTCACCTGTGGAGGGAAAAAAAAGGATTATGAAGAAATTGACAGGTATAATTGAAAAGAATTCAGAGGATAGCAGTTTTAATGAGTATTTTTTATAATGCTTAGTACCTACACTTTTTTTTTTTGCTATCTCTATACTATAAGTCAGTTTCTCTTCTGTAAAGGCTTGGCTTTAGATTTTTCCTCTGTTTAGAGCTCGTGGGAGTCACATGACTAACTTTAATCTGGTGCTGGTCTGTCTAAAAACATTTAGTTATGTATACTGGTACCTCATTGCAGTTTGAGTTTTGCGACTGGTCTTAAGACCACTTTTTAAAAGTCTTACTCTGGTCTCAAACTTATTTTTATGTGGCACTGGACATAGATTAATAAAGAATTTTTAAGACAGGTTGAAACCACAACACCATTCTCGCCATGAAAGAAAAACATGTAATTTTCTGTTAGTTTAGTTTGAGCAAATATGACTCCAGCTCTGCCTCATTCATCAAAGGCTAACCTCTTCATGAAATTGGACTTAGTCAGGTCATCAAGTCTTTTGCCTGCCCCATATTTGTTTTTTGGGTTGGGAAATGTTACATAGATGAACTAAATTCAGAGACTGGGTTGTGTGCTCTGCAGTTATTGCCTTGATCCCTGGACTGTCTTGGTCTAAGTTGCTGTAATCCTGGCTACAACATGACAGGCTGTGGAGGAAATGCATGTGGAAGTGATAAATGTCTACAAGAAGGCTCACTCCAACTCATGAACTTTTAATATATAGTTTACAAAGTTCCCACATTGCTCCTCAGTAAATCAAGAATCTGTGGTTCTTGGTCTTGCAATGTCTGTTCCAGTTGCCACAATAGTCATAGATAAATTACTGTGATATAATGCACAATACTTTTCCCTGATTAGCTTCTTGTAATATGCTTTGTAAAACCAGTTTGCTGACATCTGTTGCTTTTGAGACACATTAAAAGTTATGTAAGTAAGTTGAGAGCACCTTAGTCTGCAATAGATTCCAAACCTGTCATTTTATTAAACCTTAATTGTGAATAATTTGCATACATCCTGCATACAGCCCTGACTAGTGCCAATATCCTCAAATGAATGGATCTCATTATAGAAATGAGATCGGTTGGAGTTGTATTCAGTCCTGACCTCTCGTGGGCCCTCAGACTGGATAAAGTCCTCATAGATTTTCTTGGCTTTGACAGCCATCTTCACTGGGTTCTTGGTTTTCTTGAAGTCCTCACAGGCCATCCAAAATTCAATGTTCTCGTCACTGAACTCAGACTGCAGGAAGCTACGGAAAGTTACAAGACCATCTGGAAAACACAACAAACAGGAACAAAAGTGGATAAGATTATGCTTGTAGAAATTAAATGTTGGTGTTACAAATATATCTCGACTGGAGACATCACTATCTCTATACAACACTAGTCTATGTTAATCATTACCTTCAGTCCACATATCCTTACCAATAAAAGCACTGATTTATGGATTTATTAATTATATTTAGACAGAACAATCAAACTGGTTTGTTGACCTTATGTAATTATTAACATACTGATTTTACAGTAAATTGGAACAAATTATTTACAAAATAATAATATAAAGAATATAAAATACATAGAACAATCGTGACTGTTTTTTTCTTGAATAATGACTAAAGGGTAAATTCTTAGACATTGTTATAATTCTGTATATCACTTAAGCCTATGGCAAATTAATAACTCATGATGAAGAGATTTTCTTCATCTTTAATGTGTTTCCCCTTGGGGCTTTATAAAGTTATCTTAAATTCTGAATGCAGTGTTTTTATTTTAACATGATAAATGCTAGATCAGATGTTAGGCATTGTAAAACTGACATACTGGCTGACTAAAGTTCTCTTATTGTTTATTTTTCCACAGCTTTATGGCCTCTGATTAGTCCAATATTTTTTAGGCTCTTGGCACAATTCAAATATCACAAAAATGTGGACTTTATATTTTTCCCATGGCATTAAATCTGAGCCTTGTCGCCTTTAAAAAGACTTTAACATTTTGATAATACACCTCATCTGCACAGTTGATGTTTCTATACCACTCTATTTTTGCCTCAAAGTTTATTATTCTGTAACATAGTTGTCAGCACACTCCCAATTTGGAGCAGCAGACAGGAGCCATTCCACAGAGACTAAACTACGTATTACCGTAAATAGAGCCGTTAAAATTGATTTTTGAATTAAATTTAAAACACTGAACTACTTCAATATTGATTTAAAAGCAAGCTGCTTAAATAATAATAATCAGACACATAAAGGAGCTTGTGGTTGTATAAACAAGGAACAGAAGTCTTATGTCAATAGAAATAAATAACCTTCTACATAACGCACACTTGAAGTTTTAGAGGCCTTGTAAATTCTGGAGTGTAGTGATATTGAATGGTAAGAGGCTGGAGGTTTACTGCTGCAGTAAACATTAGACAGTTTCTGCTTTAATCCAGGCTTTACTTATTTATTACTTCCCATTAGAAAATGCTTTTTGGGTAAAGTTATAGTTTAGTAATAAGGTTCTGGTAATGGAGTTGTGCATGATAAAGTGACAAATTTAACAGTAACTTCCCAAAACCTCATCATAAACTATTCAAGTATGTTTTAAAATTAAAATGACAACTCAAAATAACAACTGTCTTTGAAATCTATCTAATAGCATTGCAGGAGTTTCCTAAATAGAACAGAGTAAGAGCTTCACTTCAGCAGAGGTCATTGTAGCCAAACACAATGGCTGCAAAATGTCCCATTATATGAGCGACGTGTGCTGCTGACGATAAGCCTCAGCGGGACAGTTATCTGTGATCTAAACAACCACTTGTTCCTAAAATAGAGTCGCAATCAAGCCTCTCTGTCCTTTTTAAATGACCTACACGAGCAGACAAAAGGTAAACACACAAATACGGAGAAAAGTGTGATGTTTTTCTTTTGGCAACAGAGTGTGGTGCAGTGGATTCGTTTCAAAGGTGCGTTGAATGACAAACCCGCATCAGAGCAGTTGTTCTTTCTATGTTCAAATGTGGGTAGTGACTGGTTTTATTTAGTCACGTACATTAACCTCATGTCTTTGGAGATTCTGTCTGTCTCCCTGTCTGTCTGTCACACTTAAGTGTTTATCATAAATACTACCAAGGCTCTGTGAGAAACCATGAGTTAGATATGTGCATTCATTTATAAATGTTCAATGCTTTTGTAGTCATTCTTATTCATGAATACAACCTGTTGAGTTTAACAGAGCATTGCTAAAGTTTAAACAGTCAGCTGTTTGTAAGTTGTGTTGGCAAAACAGAAATCAACAATTATGTTTACTCTTTATCACGTCATATTTGGAACGTAAGTAAAATAAAAGTTTCCTTAAAACAAAGTTCAACTTGAGACACATCAATATGGCCATTTCAGTCTCATAATTTGCAGCAAGTAAACACCTTAAATACACTACAGCTTTTTTGATTGTTGCCATTCTTTAGAAGATAACATGGCTGCTATGTAGGTACATTTTTAGTTAGAAATATAAATTTTCATAATAAAGAACCGAAACTGGAAAAAAAACAACAACCTAAAAATAACATTCAGTCTGTTTTTTTTTCACACGTTTCAGGACATTTTGTCGTCCACAGATAAAATTAACCAGGCCATTTCCAGCCTGTGGCCATTAGCCAAAAGGGTATGAGCTATTCTTTGCAGCCCTTTTATGTAAGCCCAGGTGTTGAGCCTATCATCCCCTCACTAACATACGGCACACATTATGTAATTTATATGTCGGGTGAAAGCGAGCGTTAACGCCACACACGAGCTCCAATAACTCACTTCAAATCTCGTGGGAATTAACACGGTAGACGTCATTGAGAAAAATGCTAATGCAAAATGTCACGCAGGAAAATAATAAAAGGCCTGGCAGTCTGCAACAACATCATCATAAATCATCGGTGGTAAAGCCATTTCCCTGGAGATGTTAGCAAAACACACACATATGGAGGCGAGCAAACAGAGAAAACGTATGTCTGAGTGTGTTGCAGTGTGGTCAAAGAGGGTTGCAGAAAGCTATGCCACCCACAGAGCTGTTAGTCCAGCTTCTGTGTTCACATGTTTGAGTGGTCACTAACATTTGGAAGTGTTTGGATGCACAAGGCCCACTTTAATGACAAATTATCCAGAGCCTTTAAACACAGCTACATCCCTTTAGGCAACAGCAGTGAGTGTGCAAATTGAGAGCTGGAGGGAGGCTTCGAACTAGCCAAAAGAATAGTTTAACCGGTTGTATATGTTAAATCAGAAAAACTAAAAATGTATCCTTTATAATAATGGGATATGATTTTGTTTAGAATAAGTTTTAATATATCTGCATTATTACAAGATAAATGAGTTTTTAATCTGTTTTTAAAGCAACACTATGTAATTGTTTGGGATGTTTCGTCACTAAAGCCCTTTAGACGATAAATGCTTAGGAAAAATGCACACAAATCTGTCCAAATCTGTGTTTGTGAGCACTTCTCCTTTGCCGAGATAATCCATTCCCCTCACAGGTGCGGCATATAAAGAATCTGATTAAAGAGCATGATTATTGCAGCTGTGCCTTAAGTTGGCCACAATAAAAGGCCACAAATAGGCTTTTTGTGTGGTATAGAAAAAGTCTTATATCATTAAGTTCAGCTAATGAAAAATTACAAAAGTTTTGCATTTTATTTTGTGTTCAGTGTATATATAACAAAGTTATAGTTTTTGTACCTCCTCAATAACATGATAGCCCTGTATCTTGTTTAAATCAACACTGTTAGTAACTTTATGAGCTCAGTATAGGTTTAATGCTCTTGAGTAACACAGTCATATTGAATATTATATTTAGAACATATGATATTATGTTACGAATATGAACTAGTAAAAATTTGTTTTGTTTTACATTACAATGTAATATATTTTCCTGTTAGATAACACTAGATAAATTTAGAATGTTGAAGGCTGTTTATTGGTTTACACTGATCTGACAGCACTACACTTCTACAAATCATTTCTACTTATTCATACTTGTTCAAGCTTTAAAGCCTCTGTTACACTGTCTGGGTTTTGCGCTCTAATTACATGTCACACTGTGAGACTATAATTAGATACGACCCAGCGGGCTGATGCATGTCACACTGAGTGATTAGAAAAGCCAAGTGCATCAAAGGACACATTTCAACAAGAGGAAGTGTCAGCAAGTTTCAACTTGAGTGGCAGATATAAAAAAGAGGAAACGGAGACGGAAGAAGTTTGTTTTGGAAAAAAAAGGAGGCATTTGTTAGTGTTGCAAGTTTGAGGTAAGTTGTTAGCATATGTTTGTTTACACAGCCATCTACTGTAGTTCACCACAAAATAAGTTATTAATATTCATATTTTATCATTTCACTGGACTCTTGTGAACAGAAGCTGGATGTATTATTATTATTATTTTTATTAGAACAAACAATGAGGTGAAGAAAGTGTCCAGTTGAGAAAGGCTTTTCTTTGTCATTTTGTCTTTGTCTTTTGGATCCTTAACATTTATTATCACAATTCTTCAAGTGACTAATTACTAATGTATGTAACTAATTTCTTGCTCCATTGTAGCACTCACTCGGCAGCTGACTGTAGCAAGAAAATGAGTTTTTATCTTAAAGATAGGAATTTTCAGAAACTAGCTAAATATGTGCTCTACACAGGGTAAACAAAACTAAACATTTTCTGCATTTTGATTGAGATCTGAGATTTCAAACCACAAACAGACACATAAGGCAGACAGATAAAGTTGGATAAAAAGTCTCCATCTTTTTTCTTGCCTTTCTGGCTCTGGACGGTGGACATAAGGCCAACAGCTAATTGTCGTTAAACACTTAGGTCACATGGGTCTCTTTCCAAGGCCACACAAGAACAAGATAAAATACAGGAAAAATAAATGACCTAAAGGATCCTGCGGTTGCTATGGAAACTGTGAGGTGCTACCTGTTTAAACAGTGCTCAGACAGAGTCCAGACCTCCAAACCAACACGCTCTCTCCTCTGGGAACAGTTCAACTTAAACCAGGACGCCCGCAGCTTCATAATGAAGGCCACAAGTTGAGAGACAAAGAAACATGAAATAATGATGTTCTGCTCACTGTGTTTGTCTGTGAGCCGAGGAAACAAAACAACACCTGAATAGGCTACCTTTAACTTTGGAGGTAGGCTTTTTCAAAGGGAGCCCCATTTTTTGTATCTGAACGTTTTTTTTGTGCTGGGAATTGTTTGAGTGCATTCTCACATGTTTCTGGAAGCTAACAAGCCACAAAAACTTTTCAAAACTAAAAACAATGCCTGAACCTGAAATTGAACACTAACATGTCAGACTTCCAAACCAATTGTTGCCCCTCCCATTTCTCATGGCCTGGGGGTTGTATTTTAAATCCAAGGTTGGATACTACTGGGTTACCCTATAAGTCAATACTACAGTGTGGTTTGGTTTTTAACAGTGGTACATCACTATTGTAACATATAAAAAAGTCTTCACATATGCTTTTCTAATTTTTTTTGTTAAGACCATTTTATACAAAGAATTAGTCTGGTTCTTCTTAATTTAAATTGGATTTCCAGGAGGTGAGACAAAGGGACATCGATTAGAATAGAATTGGCTACATAGACATACAACCAATCATACAATTTAAAGAAATATTTTGTTTTGATTAGAATTCAGGGAGCAGTACCAACATGTGCTGAATAAACTGCCTCTTTTTTCCATTTAGATATAAAAAGAGCTTTAAATAAGATCCGGGACATTTTAGATAAACTGTTACGATTGGTCAGATCAGACCTAACTGGAGGAGTTCCAGACCCACTCCACTTGACTGAAAAAATCAATGGGTCTGACCGGCCAGGCTTCAGAGTCAGAATATGGATGATACTGTTGAGACCGATTCTAATTATTGGTTTGTGATAATTTCAGTGACCATTCAGCACTTTTTATTTAATAAACATTCAACTTACACCACTGATGCTACAGACCAAACACAGTTATTTCACTATTTTTGTATGTTTTATTCATGTTTATTATTTATTACCCTCAAGCTATGACATATTCACTTCCAAGATAGGGTAGAGACATGCGTTTTTCATTTTCGCTTTTTGACATAAATGCTTAACATTACAGTGGCACTAGGTTTTGAACTAAGTAGTTACAAGTTTGTGAGAGCTGTAAAATTTAATGGCATTTATTTTCTAAAGTAAGCCTAGACAAAAGTTCAATGCCATGCTTTTCACTGCCTGATGAATAAGAGTGTGTTTTTTTTGTATTGGAGAGGCATTTATCATCAGCTAAAAGGAAGTCTGAAGGATTTGGGAGAGGTATCATTAAATGTTTAAGTTCAATGGTGTATCCGAGCATGTGTAACCTAGACCTTAGATATATTTGATATTATGGATTACTTTAAAGAAAACAATATGAAAAAAACAACATTGAAGGCCATCAGTTTTTCAAACTTCTCCTCACATTTTTCATTCAACATTATATTGACACACCTGACGAAGGAGTTTCAGTGACTTGACCCAGACACTTTAATTTTGGTGATAATATTTCAAAATGTGACGAGAGACAAGAACATAAAATCAAATTGAATGTAGTTGTTAAAAGGTCAGTGACGTACAGCTGTTGTTCAGGACCAGGTCCAGACTCTCGCGCCATTGAGCCGCCTCCTCTGGGGTCGGCCTGTAAACAGAGAAGCACAAGGTAATAAAGAGAAACACTGCAACAATTTATATTCAATTCTTTGCATGTCATGATAATAATTTTAATAAGCTCAATAACTTGATACGACCCCTATATGTAGGATCAACCTATTTTGGTTCTATTCTGTTGCTCTTGGCTCTCCTGCCTTCCACGTCTAACCATGCAAGATCACAAGTTTGAGGAGCTGCTCCTGACTGTGGGCGGGGTCATCAGTTTAAAAGCTGGCCTGCACCTGGCAGCCACAGCTTTTGTTTTGTCTGTCTGTCTTGACAGTCACACACATTACACCCGCTTACACCACTGATCTACAAGTTATAATTGTATGTGTTGAGGGCACTTTAATAAATACTGCTTTTTAAACCATGTGTGATCTCCCTTTTGTCCGAACCTTGAGCTACTTCATGAGAAACTGAATAAACACTCAGTTAGACACAGCTGTATAGGAATTTAGACCCTCCAAAAGAGTTAAATAATTATTTTAGGTCAAATAAATACACATTTAAAAAGCTGTTAAATATGTCAAATTTTATATTTCACACACTGGAGTATAACGCACTCTGGATACAAAATATTTTCATTGACGATGAAGCAGGTGAAAGCAGCAGCATCAAAGCATTCAGCTTTATTGTTTGTTTTTAATAATAATAATGGATTGGATTTATATTGCGCTTTCTCTCCCGAGGGACCAAGGGACTCAAAGCGCTTACAGTCCATCCATTATTCATTCACTCCACAGTCACACACTGGTGATGGTAAGCTACAACTGTAGCCACAGATGCCCTGGGGCAGACTGACAGAGACATGGCAGCCATTTTGCGCCTATGGCCTCTCCGACCATCACCACATACATTCACTCAACATTCTTACACATTCATACGAGGCAAGGTGGGTTAAGTGTCTTGCCCAAGGACACAACGACAGTATGAATTGTGGGGAGAGCGGGAATCGAACCCACTACCTTCCGGTTGAAAGCCGACTGCTCTACCACTGAGCCACTGCCGCCCCTGTTTTTGTAGCCATTAATCATACATTTAGGTCTTTATCACATAACAGAGCTCTTTGGTCACCTGGCCAACTTCTGCAGTGATTAATGACCTACCAACCTTTTTGTAATTGGATTTTTTTTTACCTCAAACTACAATTTCTTTGATGGTATGGTAAGTCATTATTTATAATCATGTTTGAAAGACTTCTTAGTCTGGCCACTGCAGTCAAAAACACATTTAATTTCTCCATGAATAAAACCTTATCTTAACACAACAAGCCTTGCCAAAAGTTTTGCAATTCTGCTAGTAATGTAATCTCTCAAATGTTTCAAGCTATAAATAGTTCTTGGTTTAGTCACAATTTCTAAGAAGGCACCCAAAATTACATGTTATTTTCTAAGATAAGACTTAATATTAGTAATGGGTGATATGAAGAAAGCTTTGATTGCAACATTAAAGGGCTGTTATTAACATTAATCATTGCAGTTTTTCATTTTCGGATGGATGAGAAGGTGCTTAAAATACAGCCTATTGCATAAACTGCCAACAACCTTGCCACAATCAAGGCACTTTATCATTTTGTTCATGAAAGGCTTCAAACACCGGAACAACAAATGGCAAAAACTAATGACGGCTTCCAGAAACAGAGCATATCCTTTAATCTGAATCTGTCAAGAAAGTCTGAAAAAGTGACACATCTGGTGAATGTGTTATCCAATCCCAAAGAGCATTTGAACATAAACGAGAAGCTCTGTAATCAATGGATAATTACATCAAACAAATGTGTTTGGAGACTTCCTTTAAAAAGATGAAAAAATGTAAAACAAAGTGGAGACAAAAACATGGCGACACTTTGACAACATAGATGGCTTTGGACATTTCAATTTTTGAAGGAACAACCTAAAACCAAGGAAACATGGATTTAACCACTACAAACCTTGTTAGCACTTTCTGTCTTAGTTTGATAAAAGCATGACACCAGTGAGGTCCTAAAGACAGAAGGGTTCATTTTATACTAATTGTATTTATTACTTTTCCCAGAAATAATAAAACACAATTCCAGTATTAACCGCTTAATCTTTAGCATGTCTGTATTTCCTAAACACACTTTGTATAACTCACCCAGAAACACTTAAACACAAGGAGCATTGACGAGCATCCTTTTCCAGCTAATCTCCTCCTTTTTACTTGGAAGGAGTCACACGAGGCACTACTTATTTCTGATTTTCTAATCCCAGATGCAATCCTCAGTGCAAAATGATACAGCCACAATCTCCCGACCACCAGTCCTTAAAAGTTTATTTTTCAGGCCAACACCTCACTATTTATCATCGATTATAGGTTTTCAATCACATATCAGAGCTCTTAGGTCATGAGGCAAACCTTTTCGGTGATAAACATCTCCAAAAAAATCTCTTTCTTTGACCTAGAAATAAAAGAAAAAACACAGTTTCTTTGTTAAATGGCATCATCTAGAGCCAGAAAAATTTAAGCTGGAGGCAGTCATGAGAAAAAGAGCCAGAGGAAAACTGCATCAGAAATTGCCCACAGGAAATTGAAGACTGTTTAGTGAAAGTGAGAGCAGTATATAACATGGTGTTGTTAATCTTTGGCAATTTATGTGCATGTTTTCAGATATTGTTGCCACCATGAGGCTATTAACTTCATCTGTTCCTAGCATTAATGTGTCAGGTGTGAACTGTGATAATCCCTGGAGCTGCTTTATGGTACAGCTGATGTATTCCTGCTATTTTACTGAAAAACTATCTAAGAGAGGGTTTCTGCGTAAAGTGAGTATATTGGTTTCTCAGCTTGGGGCCTTTGCTGTTTTCTCTTGGCGTTTGATAAAGTCTGAGCTGGACTATGAACAGGTAAAATGACTGGAAAAGCGTTGATTGCTGAAAATGAGACATAGTACTATAATTTACCAGGTAATCAAGTTAATGCATTAACATTTTATTTAAAGACTGGTTCCTTGGCCTAAGCTGGTAAATAATATCAATGACATTATAGGTGCTAATTCAGCCATTCAATGCCTTCTATAGACCTGGTGTTTTCTTGTTTTGGGAATGACCATACAGCCTACTTTCTTGGAATTATATGCCTGCTTTGGATTGATTTCTCATGTAACTGTTTTTTGGATTATGTACCATTTGTATTGTGTTTTAGGCTTTTTCAATTGAATGTGGCGTTACACCTAGGACTTTAATAAAAACACTTGAGTCATGCCTTAAGCATTTTTAGTCAATGTTCTAACAAAATGACCTTTATTTTGTCTTCAGTTCTAATGATTAAACCCAGTTATTTATCACCTTTGATGTCAAAGCTATACCGTCTGATCTGAAATCTAGATCTGTGTTATTTCTTTTCTTTCTTAATAACAGGAGATAAGATCGAAAAAAAAAAAAAAAAACACACACTGGGAAGTTATTTTGTTGCTCATGCATTTTAATGGCTCTCACAACCCAGTCTTATCATTGACAGAGGACTAGAGAGAGACCAAACCAGGACTACAGAGGACAGAGCCAGGACTTCTTTATTTGAATGCACCACAGTTTCAATTAATGCTCTGTTTGAACAAAGGCCAAAACTAAATGTCCATCTTACACGTCATTCTTTGAGATACAGATATTGTGGTAACAATACGTTTTCTATACATCGTTCAGACCTAGTGGCAAGCTCAACATCACAATTTTACACAATGTGTAAATGAGAGTTAGAAGGTATTTGGCTAATGTTAGCATATATTAGCATGTATTAGCTTAGCCTTGCCACATACCATGTTACACATAAAGCCAGCAATAATCTAAGCTAAGCATCTGTTGGGATTTATTAAGTGAAAATGTCAGATCTTTTCATACAAAACATTATTGATAAACTCTGTAATTGTTAGGTTGGTCACAGCCATACCCATTCATTTTGTGAAGTTAAATGGACAATCGTCTCCATCTCAAATGGGGTGGGCTCTGTTAGTGTTTGTCCGTCCCATCGGAGGGAAGCCCACCTTTCTGGTTGAGCACATATCCTGGCATAAAGGTTTAGGTAATTCATGAACTAACACAAAACAAAGGCTGATTGGTTGAACCATCTGCCAATTGCATCACTATCAAACTTAAAACATTCTCAAATCTGGCTGTAGTGCCACATTATGGGTTCTAAGCGATGCATCTAATATCAGAAGGACAAAGAGGTTTTTAGTGAGCTAGTGAACTCACAAGTCTTTAGGCAGACCATACATATTTCCACAAGGGTTGGTAATAGACAGTGTTTATCTGAAGGTATGGAATGTGATAAAAGCAGCAATTTTATGGGTAAAGCAATTCCATGGTCAAGATAATTGAGAGACATTATAAAGGTTACAGTACATATTATGTAAGAGTTGATTTAGTTTCAGTCTTTCAACTTTTTTTGCAGCCTTCACTGTGTGCACACAGGGTTTATATTGAAATCACAAGTGAACCCTCTCAGAGTCAGATCATCAGTCAGCTCAGGAGACTACACTGTGTCACAATTACATTTTTAAAAGTGTGATTATGACGTGCTTGTATGACGTAAATGTAGAAGAGAGCTATTTAGTGGTGGCTTCACCACTAAATAGCTCTCTTCTACATTTCCTTTTTTATGCTCACTAAATCCCACTCCATCCTTGGTCTGGCAGTTTCTCATGAGTCAACACAACACCTCCAATATTTATTTTCAAAACACATTGTCAAAACTAACTTAAGGGTTTTATTAAAATCTATGTTGTCTTTGGATCCTTTCAAAAACATTCTGCATTTCACAATGTAGTATTTGATATCAGCCAATTCAGAGAGGCTTTGTCTTTGTCAAGCAAGTATCAGTTCATCTACGCCTGATTTAACTCCAGAGTTGAGCAAATAATTAAAATCATCAAAATTATAGGTCATAGTAACTCCACCAGATTATATTCAGTCATGGCAAGACATTATGTGTGTATATATATATATATATATATATATATATATATATATATATATATATTTATATATATATATATATATATATATATATAAATATATAAATGCTTTTATATCTATCCATTCATGAAGGGATGACAGCCGCTCAAGAGGTAGATGAGCAGGGCTGGTGGTTTAGTCTTTGGTCAGTCTTTGATGTGTCCTTATGTAAGACACTACGTTATTGTTTATGAAAGTAAATAGGTAACCTTGATGTACAGTGCTTTGAGTGCCAGCAATAAAAGGAGGCGCCGTCATTCACTATTGCTAGACTTGTGTAGGTGTTTACAGGGTTTATGGATGAGAGCTTTTCACAGAAATGATCTTGAATATGTATAGGCTAAATACACTTTAATTTCCTGGCAAGAAAAAAAACCTTCCTGTAAATACAGCAGTGCACAACCACTGTGTGACTCAACACTGCATGCTACCACCCTGTGAGATTGCACACATTGCTGGACCAGACAACTTTGCAAACACACATATGTTTTGGCAACAACATGATAGACTAGGATTACACTAATAGTACTCAGTAAAAGTATTTCATTTTATGGGAGCTGGTAGTACAAGAGGTATTCAGTACACTGGGGTAGGTTTCTAATGTCTAATCTAATGTCTATGTGGTGTAATCTAATAAAAATGTGTTACACCAGGACACTGTCTGTTCAGGGACAGCTAATTAACAATACAAAAACACAAGATGGTTTAGCTTGTAGCTTGTAGCTTGTATGTATCTGGTGTGTTTGATGCAGAAGTCGTATTTAAAGACGGACTTCAGCTTCTGAACTGACTGTCCTTTTGTCTCAAACCTGCTCCATGTTGTTTTTGCTCTCTTAAGTCTTAATTGCCTTAAACTCTGATGTAACTCCACTTACTTTTGCAGTTTCTCCGGTTTCTTCTCAGTCTTCTCCGGATATGGGATGATCAGGTCGATTGCATGCTCAGGCTTCTGCAGCAACCCACCTAGTTTGGACTTTATCTCCTTAGCCCTGATTAAAGACAGACAGACTCTTTTAAAAAACATGAAGTCATTTTCTCTTAGCCTGTTTGCTCAAGCCTTTATCTTATATTTATTACCACCTCCTCTTTGAGTTAACCCTGGTACATTCTGTTTATATGGACACGCCGATGTAGAAGACTGTTTTGGTTAACCCTTTGAGGTTGTGTCTTCTTCTAGACACCCATTTCCCCATTTAACTAGCAAACTACATACTTTTTACTCAACATTGAACTAACCAGTATAAGTTAGAAGTTGTCCTAAAACCAAAGTCCCGTACTTGAACAACGCATGTTACAATACAATCTACAATCTACTTGCAGTATAAAATTAAACATTTTCAAATATTTATACATTTAACATAGTTGCTTTAGTGCTTCAAAGAGTTTTACAAAAAGAAGCGTAAATTTTAATGATTATAGTAACAAAAGAACATGCTTTAGAGTGAACTTATACATAAATATCACGGTTAAAGACATGACTTGTTTTATGTACATGCTATAAATGGACAAATATTCTTTAAACCAAATCAACTGTAATCAACGATACTGACTCAGTAGTGTTAACTTGACTCTAAACAGTCATCGGGACTAGCTTCCATATACTCCTACAATCTGAAAATCCAAAAAATTCAGAGATATTTTTTAACTGTCACTAAACAATGACAAATACAGTCATTGAATATGACCTTTCACATTTTATTTTTTCTCTTCTAATTTTTCTATATTAATCTTACTCTGAGGTTTGTGGGTTTGCTCCATTATCACAAAAAGTAAAACATAAAAAAAATAAAATAAAAAAGGTCTGGCAGCAACTGGTTCCACTTTGTAACTTTGAGTGAGCGCGTTCATATCTCACGAGAAGAGATGTCTCACCAGATAAACACAGATCTGATTTGATCTAAAATCACTTGGGCGTTTAAACAGTTGCTTTAACTTTGCCAACTCTGGTTTTTAATATGTAAACCCAAAAACAATTTTAATTAAACTTCATAAAATCAACTTGCAGGGTTTGAAGAAAGTTTTTAGGCCAATCGAAAGCATAATTACAGCACTCTTTATTAAAATCTTTAAGTAAATTCAACTTCTGGGACATTTATCTCATAGAAATAGAAAATAAACTTGGTCATTTCTGACTTCTTGTTTTGTAATAATTTATAATAATTAAAACTTTAGAGTTGCTGTCATTCAAAAAGCAGTCAAAATTTTAACCTAAGCTTATAATTTCCCATGACTTGGGACAACGTTATGCAACACTTTTAAATGTTTATACTATTCAAATCCTACAACTTTTAAACTACATCGCCTAAGTGACCAGTATTGTTCAGGTGAATGAGGACTCACCTTTCGAGACAGGTTTGAGGTAACGCAGCTAATCCTTTGCACATTTTGCCGATGTTTTTCCTCTCTTAACTGAAGTAGAAGAGTAGTCTTTCCTGTAAGCTTGCTGTGAGTCTTAGAGTCCCTGTTGCTTTCTGAGTGCATTCAGAGCTCATGGGGAGTTTTATACAGACGTCCTTTGGGCTGCGGGCCAACCTCTAAGCCAATCAGACTGGAATGTGTGCAGCATGGACCAGGAAGGGCGGGTTAGCGGCGAATGTTTGCTTTGAGGTTTCAATCAGCGACAGGTCTGCAGCAGGATGCACTTAGCACGGACACAGGCTTCCCTTAGATGTAATAATATCTTCTAATTTGTTTGGCTAAGTCAGGTCTGTGGTGCGTTTAAAGGACCACCTCTAATACAATGAGTAATATTTCAAGGTACACACAGTTTACAGTACTTGTACATAATGATCTAATAATCTCATGTTTTTCTCTTTATAATAGATTAATAGCTGCGTTTGAAGATCTGCTAGAACAGGTTTAGACACAAGTTTTTTGTCTAAATCTTTCAAATGCAAAAAACCCAAAGTGATTTTTTTTTTTTAAATCAGTTTTACAGCCAGCACTATCATTTTTACAGTTGTTGTTATTCACACATTTGATCTTTCCAGGTTACATCTTAAATTCAACGCTGTAAAATTTGCAAATGGAGTACATACGGGTTGTTTCTGGTTTATTTTCAGCGTTCTAAACTCCAGAAAACCCCAAAGAGCATTTCAAGGACCTATTGATTCCTCACGTTCTGCTTGTGTTTAACACAATGTACACAATAATTGCAATGTTTTGGATTCAAGTGAGATCAATAAAACAAGGGTCCTATCTAAAACTGGAAACAGCTGTTGCTAATAAACACAGGCTTTGCTTCTGTTTAGTTAAAAAGTTCAACTTTCAGCAGCCATTCTTCTTGGAAAAAATATATTTTTGGACTGTTTATCAAATTGTTTATTTGAGAAAATATTGTTTTATACTGAATCATGTAACAGGAGTGGGAACTGCGGTGTTTAGCTCTGGCCTTTTAGTAACTGAACAATAAAGTCAAGACGTTACCAAAGTGGTAACATATGTTCTTTTGAGAAGCTTTACAATGGAAATGTTTCATCCCCACCTGTACAACTCCAGGTGGAGACATACGCCATTTTAGAGACAAAAGTATACAGACAAAAGTGTTTCTTATAATGTAATTGCTGATAAATAAAAGTTGTTAAGTCTTAGGTTTGATGTGATGTGTACCTCGTTAACCTGGACTTTGCCTTTAAAATGTCTATACAGGTGTCTATAAAAAAAACACACCAACTGACTTTTTATCATTGTCAGGACAACGGGATGTAGTTACTCACTTTTTTTTCTCATTTCAGTTTCAACAACTTTCTCAGTGAGTTGAAGAGGCTCTGGAAGTGGGCTGAGCTTTGGGAGATGCTTTGTTTTTCTGGAAGGCCATAGCCCTGAGGCATTCATGTGCTCTTTGGATATTGAAAAATGCACAAACTCGGAAACTATTTTAGCAATATCAATTATTTAAAAATATTTCATATCAAGTGTTTTACACATTAATAACTTTTTTGTCCTTACATTCTTATTTAGACTACTGTGTATACAAAGGTATTTTTATTAAGCTACCTTTTCTTGAACCGCTAACTCTTAACTCTTTTGAAAATAACATTAGCACATTGTTGTCTTAGCGTTCTTCTACCTTGTTGTTATGGTTTTGAATGTTCCGACTTTACCCGAGCTGAAAACACGTGAACACACTGAAGTTGGAAGAATGACCTCCTAACTCAGACACATGCATGCACCATCAAACTGCCACGGCCCCTGATTTCTGGTTTGTTGTATTGTCTATTGGATTCCATTCAGAGGTAATGTAGTCTGTACATTTGTTCTTCCTCCAGGAAATCTAGAAAAAAGAAATAAAATGGCTGGGCAGACTAGTTGGAACAATCCCTTAAACTTCCAATACAGACAAATTGTGTTATTTACACAATCCACCATTAAGTAATGCACCATTACTAACCACCTCTGTCAACTTAAAAGCAAACAAAACCGATTTTGAGGATGGAAAATCACATTAATATTAGCTCAATACTAATTTTGCAATTTGTTTAAAGTCGACAATTGCATAACTTTAATATCAATGTCAAGTAGCTTCTACTCAGAGAAGCAATACTTTTAACGTGTAATATTTTAAAGTCTCATTCAGAATGAATTTCCGCCATCAAACTATATTTAAGTAAAAAAAGAATGACAAACGAGGAGTAATTTTGGTGTCTAAATGAAGTTTCTTATAGTGGTACCCTTACTTGTCATCCATCCTGTTGACAGCCTGATTGTACAAGGATAACTATCATTATAAAAGCCAGTCATAACAGAGATAACATGAGTTTCTATGGTGATCAATTCTTATCTGCAGCAAAAGCCATTTGGAAGTCATTCAGAAAGATCTCATTTAAAAGTCTGGTCGTGAGAAAAGCCTTGCATCAGTGTTATGTTCCCAAAACCATACATTTTTTTTTGTATGTGTTCGTGTTAAGAAGCATTATCTAATTTAAAATTTAAACTGGACACTAGAAGTAATAGCGTACACATCCAAATGTAATGCCAGAATGTAAAGTTTTAGATCTGTTTGCATACTTGATTTGAAATGGATGAAATAAAGCAAGTATTGAGTTTGAATAGGAAGCCATGTAGAAAAATTATTAACTCTCACTTATAAAGGGAAGCCTATATTGTAAAGGAATTATCTATGAAATACTGAGTCCTTTGGCCATTCTCCTGGGTTATTATCAAGGAGAATAGATGAGGATGCTCAGCTTGTACCAGGTCATTGGACAATCACATGCTCACCCTTGAAAAATGAGCTGTCTCATTAGTCTAGACATCAATGTCAAGAAGGACATAATGACAACCATTACAGAGAAAGCTTCTTTTCTTTTGCTAGCTTTGTCTTTTTACTTAGAAATACTTCTCAAAAAAGAAAATCATAGAGAAAAGTTAAGCTTAGGGAAACGTAAAAAAATATTGTCAATGATAATTATGAGGTTGAAAACAATCCAACACTGAACCTGAAACTTCAGTTTAATCTTTTCTGTGTTTCTTTATAAAATAAGAAACAGGAACGGTAACTACACTGCTGTTGGGCGAGAGATAGAAACGATAGAAACAAAAACAAGTAGTGGTGTGTTAAGATTCGTTTATTGTGGATATGAATTCTGAGCAGTGAGATTGCTATTGTTATTAGAGATTATTGTTTAAAACCTCACACACATGGAGTAGAAGTTGGAGTTTGGAGTTATTGTTGTAAGACATACAGATCATTCCAAATTGATGTGAGTTAGACCCCTGTTGTGCAAAAAATCTTTCTGAGATTTTAAATGATTGCAAAATGAATAATTGATTGAAAAACTACTTATGAGATTGCAACCTCTTTAATGTTTTTTTTGCTCTTAATGTTTTGTTCTTTAAAAAAAAAACAACAAAGGGTTAGGGTTAGGTTTTTTTTACAAACATAGCACTGAACTCAGAAAAGCCTCAGTTTTAGTGTTAGGAGCCTAATAAAAGGACATTTCATGGGGTGCTTTCACAATTGGTGGATTTAGTTTGAGTTAAACAAAATTCAAGTGTGGTTAGTGGGGTTCATTTAAGCTGGTGTTAAAGCTGATCAAACGCCATTGTAGATTCAAAACTGTACCAAGTCCCTCTTAAAAGGTCAGCCTTCTAAGAGGTCTCTCCAATATGGTTTGTTTAAGGTAAAAACACCAACAGGTCACGATTTGCCCCAACTTCTAAATGACAGTAACTTTGTGGATCAGACAAGCTCCAACACAGCAACTAGCATTTTTGTGCCACATGCAGAAATTACAGTTTTGCATTTTCACATTTTATAGACTAGTTAGACTTTCATTGTCTTCTCTTGTGACCATTCATTTGCAGTGTTGGAAGTAACAACGTTACTAACGGCGTAAATTTTTCAGTAACAGAGTAATCTAATTAATTACTTTTCCCATCGTTGTAACGCTGTTATCTTTACTGAGAATGTAAAGTGTTGCGTTACTATAATTTGGTTGAATAAAGCGCGAGGTGTCATGCTTTGGCTACACATCAGCTGCTGCTGGAGAGAGCAGGGATGATGACACCGCTGATGATTGGCTGACGCGGTCTCACTGCGCGCTCTGACTACCACTAAACACAAGACAGCGTCAGCGACAAGGCGAGGAGCCGGGGAAGTTCAAAGGTGGCATTCTCGAACTGGAAGTACCGGCACTACTTCTCGTTAATTGAAATTAAAGGCAAGAATGTTTCTGTAACATGCTATGTCCAGGAAAAAATACTCTATCCACGTCTGCCTGAAGCAACTCAAATCTCATGAAGCACCTCACATCAACACATGCTAACACAACACTTGTTGCTGCTGCTAACCCCAAATGAAGCTAGCGTGAGTTCCAGTGAAGGAGACAGAGCCACTGTTAAAACAAGCAACGCTCAATTTTACGTGTCAGCAACAACCACTGGTTTAGTTGTTAGATGAGGAGTATTTTAGAATAGATTAATGTATTATTCATTTTCTTTGAGAATGTTAATCTACAGAGAAAGTTCGATTGGGTTTTGTTTATTGTGCAGAGATTTGCACTACTTAATGGCCAGGTCTCCCTTTGTTTCTTTTTACACAAGTTTACATTTGTGTGACTTAATTTTGCCATTGAATTTTATTTTCAGTATTTATTTTTTATATGTTTTTATTTCTATTTATATCATATGGCAGACTGCAATCTATCGAGTTTAAATAAATACCAAATGTTCCATCCATCCATCCATCCATCCATCCATCTTCTACCGCTTATCCGTGGCCAGGTCGCGGGGGCAGCAGTCTAAGCAGAGACACCCAGACTTTCCTCTGCACAGACACTTCCTCCAGCTCTTCTGGGGGGATACCGAGGCATTCCCAGGCCAGCCGAGAGACATACTGTAGTCCCTCCAGCGTGTCCTAGGTCTTCCCGGGGTCTCCTCCCGCTGGGACATGCCCGAAACACCTCCCTAGGGAGGCGTCCAGGAGGCATCCGAAACAGATGCCCGAGCCACCTCTGCTGGCTCCTCTCGATGTGAAGGAGCAGCGGCTCTACTTTGAGCTACTCCCGAGTGACCAAGCTCCTCACCTTATCTCTAAGGGAGCGCCCCGCCACCCTGCGGAGAAAGCTCATTTTGGCCGCTTGTATCCGGGATCTTGTTCTTTCGGTCATGATCCAAAGCTCATGACCATAGGTGAGAGTAGGAACGTAGATTGACCGGTAAATCGAGAGCTTTGCCTTACAGCTCAGCTCCTTCTTTACCACGACAGACCGGTACATCGACCGCATCACTGCAGAAGCTGCACCGATCCCTCTGTCAATCTCACGTTCCCTCCTTCCCTCACTCGTGAACAAGACCCCAAGATACTTGAACTCCTCCACTTGAGGCAGGATCTCTCCACCAACCTGAAGGGAAGAAGCCACCCTTTTCCGACTGAGAACCATGGTCTCAGACTTGGAGGTGCTGATCCTCATACCAGCCGCTTCACACTCAGCTGCAAACCGTCCCAGTGCACACTGAAGGTCCTGGCTTGATGGAGCTAACAGGACAACATCATCTGCAAAAAGCAGAGACGAGATCCTGTGGCCCCTAAACCAGACTCCCTCCGGCCCCTGGCTGCGCCTAGAAATCCTGTCCATAAAGATAATGAACAGGACCGGTGACAAAGGGCAGCCCTGCCGGAGTCCAACATGCACTGGAAACAGGTCTGACTTACTGCCGGCAATGCAAACCAAGCTCCTGCTCCGGTCGTAGAGGGACAGGACAGCCCTTAGCAAAGGGCCCCGGACCCCATACTCCCAGAGCACCCCCCACAGGGCGCCACGAGGGACACAGTCAAATGCCTTCTCCAGATCCACAAAACACATGTGGACGGGTTGGGCAAACTTCCATAAACCCTCCAGCACCCTGGAGAGGGTATAGAGCTGGTCCAGTGTTCACGACCGGAACGAAAACCGCATTGTTCCTCCTGAATCCGAGGTTCAACTATCGGCCGCATTCTCCTCTCCAGTACCCTGGCATAGACTTTCCCGGGGAGGCTGAGGAGTGTGATCCCTCTGTAGTTGGAACACACCATCCGGTCCCCCTTCTTGAAAAGAGGGACCACCACCCCGGTCTGCCAGTCCAGAGGTACTGTCCCTGACCGCCACGCGAGGCGTGTCAACCAAGACAGCCCTACAACATCCAGAGAGTGCCTTGCCACCGAGGAGCTTCCCAACTACCTCAGTGACTTCGGCCTGGGTGATGGACGAGTCCACCTCCGAGCCCTCGGCCTCTGCTTCCTCAGCGGAAGACTTGTCGGTGGGGTTGAGGAGATCCTCGAAGTATTCCTTCCACCGTCCAACAATATCCCCAGTTGAAGTCAGCAGATTCCCACCCTGTAAACAGTGTTGGCAGGGCACTGCTTCCCCCTCCTGAGGCGCCGGACGGTTTGCCAGAATTTCTTTGAGGCCGACCGATAGTCTTTCTCCATGGCCTCACCGAACTCTTCCCAGACCCGAGTTTTAGCCTCCACGATCAACCGGCCTGCAGTCCGCTTGGCCTGCCAATACCTATCAGCTGCCTCAGGAGTCCCACGGGCCATCCAGGCTCGGTAGGTCTCCTTCTTCAGCTTGACGGCATCCCTTACTTCCGGTGTCCACCACCGGGTTCGGGGGTTGCCGCCACGACAGGCACCGGAGACTTTACGGCCACAGCTTCGAGTGGCCGCATCGACAATGGAGGTGGAGAACATGGTCCACTCGGACTCAATGTCTCCAACCTCCCTCGGGATCTGGTCGAAGCTCTGCCGGAGGTGGGAGTTAAAGGTCTTACTGACAGGGGGCTCTGCCAAACGTTCCCAACAGACCCTCACCCAAATGTTCTAAAATACTATATATAGTGTTTTTATTCTTCAACCAGTTAATTTAAACATCTTTGATATTTAAGCTGTTATAGAACATAATACCCTTATAGAACATAAAAAATAACTTCAGTTACTTTGCTGAGTAACTGAGTTCCCTGTCAAAAGCTACACTCGATGCTGCGTAGCATTACGCTATGGGGAACGCTATGGGGAACATTCTTTGTGTGACCGGTTGTGAAGCACGTGTGTCAAACACGCCAAGAATTGGCTTATAATACCTCTGTTGGTGACGCAGCTCATCAGCGGCAGCTGTGTGATTGCGCGCACCTGAACAGAGGGTATAATAACACATGACGCGGGAGCGTCTTCAGGTTTCTTTGTCTTCAGATCGCATTGTGTGAAGTGTGAGCAAACCTACTCTCTGTGCCAGTACGAAAATATATAAAATAATAAATACAAAAGTATCATGGCTGGGTTCAGTAAGAAATGTGTTCCTCCGTGCCAGAGGCACATTGCTGGATGATCAGCATGAATTTTGTTTTCAGTGTTGATCTGGCTGAGGCGCAGGGATCAGATCCTATGTCCCTTGCGCTCTCACCAGATGAGGCAGACACCGGCTCTGTGCTCGGGCGGCGCGCTCCGGCGCTTCCCATGAGCACGTCGATGAAGCCTCATCCCTGGCTTCTGGGCGCCGCAGCCTCGGAGTGCTCTTCCCGCTCTGACGCGGCATTTGAGGAGCTGCTCAGGGTGGTTACAGGAGCAGTGGCGAGGCTGGGTGTTGGGTGGCCTGGGGCAGGGCACCCTAAATTATTTTGGGTTGCCCTGCTCCTGAGGCCACTCAGTATTCAGTTTAGAGTATTTAATACTCTGAACTGGATGACAGGTTTCTGTCAGGTGGCCAGGGGAGGGATCACAGCGGCGGTCTCTCCTTCTTCGGGACCTCCATGAGGAGCTGGCACGCTCATGGAATAAGCCCTATTCGTCCCGTGTTTTGTGCCTTCGGCGTCGATTTATTCGACTATCGTGGCGCACAGGTGCGGGCTATGGGTCGATGCCCCAGGTGGAAGAGACGCCTGCGGGCTATCTCTTCCCGGGACATCGTCCTCCTAAGAAAACCTACACTCCCCAACAAGCCATGCCGGTTCACGTCATCACTGGTGGGAAGGCTTTCAGGTGGCGGGTCAGGCTGGTGCAGCACTGCACACCATGGCGGTTTTGCAGGCATACCAGGCTGAGCTGCTCAAAGATTTGAGCACAGGGGTTCTGTGGACGAGGCGCGTTTTCTGAGCTACGCGTGCCACAGACCTCTCTCTCAGTGCAACTAAGCAGGCGGCCCGCGCTATTGGCGCTCCATGTCTGCTTTGTCGACGGAAAGACATCTGTGGCTTAACCTCATGGGCATCAAAGAGAAGGACCGCGCCTTCCTCCTGGATGCACCCATCTCGCCTTCCGGTCTTTTTGGCAACACGGTGGACTCCATCGCCACTAAGTTCCGCGAGGCTAAACGCTACGAGGAGGTGTTTGTGAGGTTCCTTCCTCGCCGTGCTCAGCAGCCGGGACCGTCGGCCACCCTGTCCCGGCCAGGTCCAGCCCCTTCCAGAGAAAAGCGGGCTGCCTAGAAGGAGAGTGTGGCGAATCGTGCCCCCCCCTCGTAAGGACTGGGGAGCGGATTCTCGCGCTGCTCAAAAGAGAACGGACCTGCGGAATGTTATCTCCGCCAAGAAGCAGAGGCCCTGAAATTGGCGCGCCCATGGCACGCGGGCGTGCTCCCACCGGGTGAGGCGCAACAAAATCCAAGAGAGTCTAAAGACTCCATGTCGACACCCTCAGGAGTCTGCTGTTTTTCTCCGCCGCCACTGGCGTTTCGGGAAAGCAGCAGTCTCCAGCGCAATTGTAAGTGTCCGGCCGTCTCTTGCCTTGGTTCAGGACGGCGGGTGTCTTACATCCCCAAAACCGAGCGTGCCAAAACTACTGCCCCTTTCGAGAAACTGGCAGCATGGATGCTCCTGCCAAATATCTCCCGTGGGTAATAAGGACTGTGGCCAAAGGCTACAGACTTC
The DNA here is from genome assembly GCA_024416835.2 of Perccottus glenii. NCBI lineage: Eukaryota > Metazoa > Chordata > Actinopteri > Gobiiformes > Odontobutidae > Perccottus > Perccottus glenii. The sequence continues at coordinate 27,331,929 of CM044559.2, forward strand.
AGTTCGCCAATCGTCCTCCGGCGTTTCAGCGGCGTGGTCTCCACTTCCGTGAAACCGGGCGAGCCCATGTATTGACACAGGAACTGCAGGTTCTGCTGGACAAAGGGGCCATAGAACGTGTTCCCCACCAGACAGACAATCCGGGTTTTACAGCCGGTATTTTCTAGTTCCGAGAAAAGATGGGGGCTGCGCCCGATTTTAGACCTTCGCGGGTTAAACCGCTACCTCAAAGCATTAAAATTCAAAATGCTCACAATAAAAATGATTGTGTCCCAGATCCGATTAGCGACTGGTTTGTCACCATCGATCTAAAGGGCGCGTATTTTCACATAGAAATCCTGCCACAGCACAGAAAGTTCCTGAGGTTCGCTTTCGGGAGCGAAGTGTACCAGTATCGGGTTCTTCCGTTCGGCCTGGCCTTGTCACCCCGTACATATACAAAATGCATGAATGCATCCTTGGCTCTTTGCGACTCCAGGGCATCCGCATTTTGAATTACATAGACGACTGGCTGATATTAGCTCAGTCTCAGGAGCTAGTGCTTCGACATCGGGGCGTCGTCCTAGCTCATCTCGACTCTCTAGGCTTGAGACTCAACGCCCGAGAAGAGCGTTCTCTCGGCCGCTCAGAGGACAACATATCTAGGGGTTGTTTGGGACTCAACCGAGATGCAGGCACATCTGTCTCCTGCACGTGTCGGGTCCATTCTAACTACCCTGAAAGCTATCAGGCTAGGCCAGGAAGTGACTGTGCACTTCTTTCAAAGAATATTGGGTCTCATGGCATCTGCATCCACGGTAATTCCTTTGGGCCTTCTGCACATGAGACCGTTTCAGCTGTGGCTCAGAGCCAGGGGTTTCATCCAAGGGCCAACCCCTGAAGCAAATAAGGGTTACGCGCCGAGGGCTTCGTACCTATCTTGGTTTAGACCCCAGTTTCTCACTTTGGGTCCCACCCTAGGTCCATGTTGTCGTCGCATGATGCTAACGACAGATGCATCCCTCACGGGCTGGGGCGCGGTCTTAGATGGCCGTCCAGCCCAAGGGATATGGAGAGGCCATCTTCTCGCATGGCACATCAATTGCCTCGAGATGAAGGCTGTATTTCTGGCCCTGAAATACTTCCTCCAGCAGCTAAGGGGCTACCATGTCCTAGTACAAGTAGACAGCACAGCGGTGGTCTCTTACATAAATCGTCAGGGCGGACTGCGTTCGTGCCGCTTGACAAGCTAGCGCAGCAGGTGCTGCTTTGGGCTCAGGACAAGTTCCTGTCCCTCAGGCGATTTATATCCCGGGCGCATGAATGTGGGAGCAGATTTATTGTCCAGACAGGCTGTGACACATGGGGAGTGGAAACTCCACCCCGAGGTAGTGAGCCAAATCTGGGAAAGATTTTACGAAGCAGAGGTGGACCTCTTTGCTTCACAGCAGACAGCACAATGTCCCCTCTACTTCTCTCTGACTCCTCCAGCTCCCCTGGGTCTGGACGCAATGGCCCATGTGTGGCCCAGACTGCGCCTTTATGCATTTCCCCCGGTGGCTCTGCTCCCGGGAGTCCTGGCGAAGGTCCGTCAACGCGGTTTGCGCCTCTTACTAGTAGCGCCCCGTTGGCCAACCAGGGTGTGGTTCTCAGACCTAATATCTCTCCTCGACGGCTCGCCATGGGCGATTCCGACCAGGAGGGATCTCCTTTCTCAGGCACAGGGGACAGTGTTTTATCCCCGGCCCGAGCTCTGGAACCTTTACGTCTGGCCCCTGAGGGGGACCACTTAAGAGATGTCGGGCTCCCAGCCCCTGTTGTAGAGACTATTCTGAGCGCTAGGTCTCCCTCTACAAGGAGAGCCTATGCCTGCAGATGGCGTGTCTTTGATGCCTGGTGTGCTACACATCATGCAGACCCAGTCCACTGCCTGATTGTTTCAGTGCTGGAGTTTCTGCAGGACAAACTGTCCTCGGGCACTAATCCTAGCACACTCAGGGTTTTCGTGGCCGCCATTTCGGCTTGCCACGCCCTTATTGCGGGGTTGAGACCCCAAACTAGAGCTAGAGTTCCTTCCTGGGACCTAGCTATAGTGCTGGAGGGCTTAGTAAGCACTCCTTTTGAACCACTGGAGTCAGCGTCTGTCAAGTTTCTGACTCTAAAGATGGTTCTTCTGGCGGCCATTACCACTCTCAAGAGGGTTGGAGATTGCAGGCTCGGTCAGTTTCGCCCTCCTGCCTAGACTTTGCTCCTGGGCTGGTCAAAGCCATTTTCACCCTAACTATCTTCCAAAAGTTCCATTCTCGACCTTAAATCCGGTCATTCTTGAAGCCTTCTGTCCTCCGCCATTTACAACACCGGGCAGGAGAGACTTCACTTACTGTGTCCAGTACGTGCCCTCCAGACATATGTCCACCGCACTAGCCAGTGGCGTAAGTCCGAACAGCTGTTTATATGCTACGGGGGCTGCAAGCTGGGGGTTGCAGCTACCAGACAAACTATATCACATTGGGTGAAGGATGCCATTGCCCTGGCCAATGACGTGCGCGGTCAAACTTCGCCCATTGGTGTGAGGGCTCATTCTACTAGAGGGGTTGCAGCTTCAACAGCTCTAGCAAAGGTGCCCCTCTGCAGCAAGTTTGTGATGCGGCAGGCTGGTCCTCCCGCACACATTCATCAGATTCTATAGCTTGGATGTTCATGCTACTCAGGGCTTGCATGTCCTTGAGGCATCATCCCAAAATTGTGTTTGAGACCCCTTTTGTGTTTGTGCACACTTCACAACCCGAGGGGTCCAGACACTTACAGTCGGCGGCGTTGGTATTCTCGTTCCCCATAGCGTAATGCTACGCAGCATCGAGTGTAGCTTTTGACAGGGAACGTCTCTGGTTACTTGACTGTAACCAGGGCTGGACTGGTAATCTGGCATACCGGGCAAATGCCCGGTGGGCGGCACATATAATATGTTTTTTTTTTTTTAATTGGCCAATGACCGCCCATAAAGCAGGGACAGCGGCCCATTGGTTCATTTTCATACTGACACTGGGCTGGCCCAATCATCTCTTAACAGGCTCCACCCCTCCTCCTCTGTTTCTTGTGTCAGATGCAGTTAGTGGCTCAGAGCCAGAAATCTGTGGATTTAGGAGAAACAAAAGTGCAAGGGGGGTGCGGAGAAGTTGCGGGCCAAAAAAATTAAAATGCTAGAGGTTTATGCCTCAACATGTGCAAAAATAACAGACATGTTTAGTGCTGTAGCTTCAGTATCCAAGCCTACAGTACCTGACGACATTTTGCAGAAACATGGAGAGTGTAATTGAAACGGTAAGCATGTTAGCTACATCGTTGTTGCCATTATATAGTCTGTCAGACTGTCACCCACTGCACTAGCCACTCAGTCAGCTAAAGTCAAATAACACAGCATAAGCTAGGTTAGCAGAGTTAACTTATTCAATTGCAACTTTGGCTGACTGTTCTAATGTTAACCCTTTAATACCCATAATGGCCGTACGGCCCTTCTCTAGAAAAACTTAAAAGATAAAGTTTCAAAACTGAATTGATTATTGAGTGTGTGAATAATATATATTTATGGTAAAAACTGAATATTAACTTTCAAAACAGACGCAGCTATTGAGAGCTGAAAATGTAAAAACGAACATTCATCAGTTCGAGGACGTCTAGGCGCTGTTTCCTTGCATTACCGTAAAACAGCTAATACGGAGCACTCGAAATAAAAGACGGGCTGGCTTGACTGGTGTTTTGCAAACGGGTCGGGATGGCTTGACCGCAGTTGCTATTTGGGGATTAAAACCCGCCTTGCATTTTGAAAGCTGTATATTTTTGTTTAGCTGTATATTCAACGAAGTAGATATTTGCTCATGTTTCTAATGAATTTCCAACATCATTAATATGCAATATTTACAGTGAGTGAATAATATGAATATCATATATTTTTAGGACGTTTTGTGTGATTAATTTGGTAGTATAGGTTGGTTTTCTTTTTTTAAGGGAGTATCTCAACAATGAGAGGTAAATCTTGTTTGGTGTCATATTAAAGAGGGGTTTGTGCTCTTTAAAACAAAGTAGCCTATACTTGCAATTGTAAACTAGTTTTTCTGCTGTCCGGTTCATTGAAAAAAACATTTATTTTTAGAATTAGCAGTATTCTACATCCACATTATATTGGGTTCTAAAGGGTTAACTAGCTTTTATAACATGGAGCACTTTGTCCATCTAGAAATCCTGCTCTTCAAGAATACAGGACTATATAACCAAAATGGATCCTTACTAAGTGTACTTTTAATAACTCTTCCAAATAATTGTAATCCTCTCTCTCTCTGTCCTTATGTATAGTCAAGCCAGGTTGAGTTAGCAGTGGAGGAGAGAGACAGGGAGGAACCTTTGATCACCAGGGAGTCTGTCAAGAGAGAGTGAGTACACTGGTCCACTTGCACTGGTACACTGGTCCATGGCACTTAGTTCTCAGCTTTGTAGGGGTTTTTGGAATGGAACAGTAGATATGCATATCTACAAGGATGGTGTACTAGTTGGTTGTGTCTGACCGATTGTGGTGGGCCGGTCTGAGCAAAAATGCCAGGGCCTTTTTTTTGTCCCAGTCCAGCCCTGACTGTAACCCTGTTCCCTTAAAAAGCGGGAACGAGATGCTGCGCTGCAATGCCGCACTGGGCGTGTCCGGGCGCTCTTCAGACAAAGTTGACCTGAAGACGCTCCCGCGTCATGTGTTATTATACCCTCTGTTCAGGTGCGCGCAATCACACAGCTGCCGCTGATGAGCTGCGTCACCAACAGAGGTATTATAAGCCAATTCTTGGCGTGTTTGACACACGTGCTTCACAACCGGTCACACAAAGAATGTTCCCCATAGCGTTCCCCATAGCGTAATGCTACGCAGCATCTCGTTCCCGCTTTTTAAGGGAACAGGGTTACAGTCAAGTAACCCGAGACGTTACTTTTACAATTTGGTAACTGAGTTACTAACGCAATTACTTTTTGGGAGAAGTAATTTGTAACTGTAACTAATTACTTTTTGAAGTAAGATGACCAACACTGTTCATTAGTGATACTGATACTTTTGAACAAACAAAAAAAAAGACTGTTTGGGTCAACAAACTGCGTTTCTTCACAAGAGGTTTCAGGTTTAGAAACAGCAAAAAAAAAAAAAAGAAAATCAACTAAAACTGTGGACCAATCAGCTGTGAATGAATTTGAGTTTTGTGCAAGTATTAAAATCTGTATAATCTATTGTTTATGTCCTTTTTCTTATAAAAGCATATGATATTACTTAATATACGTGTCTATTGACTGAAACAACATGTGATAATGGGATTGGAATTCCCTTTTCTTTTTTTAATACTGTTGCTCCTTGTTTCTCAGCAGAAATAACCCCTCCATAATCAATGCTATTGATCATGTTCACTCCAAGAGTCGTGACTTTTATGTGCAGCACAGGTCCAGTCATTGGTTAAGGTTTAAGCCTGGGTTGAGTGAGAAGGTTGAGTTGAACCAAAGTTGTAAAATAGCCTTTAGGCTATTGTTTTGTTTTTTGTTTTGTTTTTTTATTGAAAAATGAACCCAAAACAAACAAAAAAAATAAATATGAGTTTGCTTTACCCGCTTTGTGCAACAGCTCTGATCATTTTCTTACAAAACACTGAGCCTACTCTGACCTGTTGCACTCTATTTGTGAAAATCAACAATCTGAAGTATAAGACTAGTTTCAAGGTAAAATTCCGTGATAAATGAATTGTTTTGATGGTTGCTAAAAAGTCCATGAAAGTGTTGGGAGGAGCCTTTTGTTTTTCAAGGTTAGCTACAGCAAGAGCAGCAGCGTCCTCTACCTCTCTTGAGACTTATTATGCAAGCTGTCGGGGGTTTATGAAGTTTTTCTGTCTCATCTCTTCACTAAATGTTCAAAGCACTTCATTACGAGTGATGTCGGTGTTATTAGGCAAAAGTCATTTGGTTCTGATAGTTGAGTAATTTTAGGTGCAGAAAAAAAATTATAGAGCATTTCCCAATGTACAAGTTGTTCATCACTAAAACATATACACTTCACAACCTGGGCTTTTTACTTATATATTCCCTGAACAGATGAAAGGCCTCGGATTCATTGATTTTGATTTAAAATAGAGCTGGTGGGTCCATATGTATCAGCAGCAGCATCTCAAAGCAGCCTTTTTCTGCTTTTGTATGAAACATTAGTGATGGTCCTTGAAAAATGCTAGAGAGGCCTCTCTGTTTTTGTGTCTGTCCACTTGACCAACGTATCTAACATTAGGGCGGGGCTAAGAGGCTGACAGTTTGCATGATGACATGGGTAAACCTAATGAGAAATCAGGACTAAGTGTTAGTTCAGTCCAGTGTTGCTGCAAAAGGATTTAAGGTGGTTTGATATTTTTCTCATGACTCTAAAAAGTGTCTGAACATCTTGGCCTGTCTGCTGGTAACAATAACTTAGAGACAGGTTTAATGAAACACACATTAAAAAGTGTGTGAGCTGCTTTAACACTTGCCTTCATATTATTAAAGGCACATATTCAGGATAAGACCCGAGAGCCACGCAACCCAACACACATGTAGCTCTAGAACTACTTTGTAAGAGAAGACAGCTTTATTTAGCAACAATAAAATCTAAAGGTACTTAACATTAAAAAAAAAAACTAAGAAAAAAAAGGAGAGAGGAGAGACAAAGAAACAGAAAATCAAAATAAGGAGCAGATAGAGAGAGGCTCAGGAGATCGTCTCTGGAACGTCTAACTCCAGGCCAGAGATACCTCTCTTCAACTCTTAGATGGAGAAGGACAGAGGAACAAAGGCTAAAGACCTATGAACTTGTTAAGAAATTCTACAAATAAAAACTTCTCAGCTCTTTCTTGTAGAAAACAATGAGTCGAGCTGCAAGGCGAAGCTCTTGATTTACCAGTCGATCTACGTTCCTAATCTCAATGGTCATGAGCTGTGGGTTAAATAAGACCCTGGATACGGGCGGCAAAAATTTGGTAGTGCTTCCCTAGAGATGGGGAGAGGAGCTCGGTCACTTGTGGAGGAGCTCAAAGTAGAGCCGCTGCTCCTCCACACTGAGAAGAGCCAGCTGAGGTGTCTCGTGCATCTGTTTTTGGATGCCTCCCTGGGAGGTGTTCTGGGAATGTCCCATCAGGAGGAGGCACCGTGGAAGACCTAGGACACCAACCATTTAGGACCTTGTATGTTGGAAGGATTTTGAATTCTCCTTTTAAGAGGAAGCCAGTAAAAAGAGCTGAGTATAGGGAGATTATGTTTTCTTCTTCAGGTTTCAGTCAGGACAATAGCTGCTGCATCAAAGACCAACTGAAGGGCTTTTATACACATTTGTACATCTTGGTAAAAGAAAATTACAGATTGATAGCCGTACATAGACTTGTCTGTGTGTGACTATAAGAGCCTTTCTGAGAACTAATTACTGACTCTCTGGATGAGCACTGGGTAAAATAAGGCCACCTATGTCTCTTATTTGTCAGTATTTAGATAGAAATGCATTATTCTGACACAACTGTGACCTGATCATCCATGTCCGGGAACTTAAACACAATACAGTCAAAAAATCTGTGTAAAGCCTTATGCTGTCATTATTCCACACTTTTACAGTTTATATTAAATTAATTGCTTAAATAAAATGTGGGAAAATTGCGTAATTTTAATAAGCTCTCAATGCTTTTGTTATATGCTGTGCCCTGAGTTCAGGTTTCATGCTTAGTTTGCAAAAGAACAAAACATTGAAAGTAAACAAACGTCAAAGTTGTTTATATTTCATGAGCGGATTTTCCAATCTTTAAAGGTTATGGAAAAATCAAACAATCGCAGTATTTCCAAACTGTAAAAGAGGTATGCTTTTCCTTGACAATTTTTCTGTATTTATAACAACTTTTTATATTCTTACTTTTATGCCTGTCTTTGTGTCTGCATCAGTCTGAATGTTTGACAATTACTGGAGCGTTTCTTAACACGGTGAAGAACAGAGAGAACAGGTCGTAAAGTAATATGAAAGTAAACTGTTTTGTGAGTATTTGGAAAATTAGCCATGCATCAATGAGATTTTGTAAAATATAGTCTGGAGTTCAGGCCTTGATTTGAGTGATTTTTGATTAAGACACAAACTGCAAACTTAAACTTTTTATTTTATGAAACTTTGTGCTTATAACAACAACTCAATAATGTTTTATCTTTCTGCAATAATAGCTGCATACATCATTTAGTGATTATAGAAATGAGTTATTTTAATATAATGATGTTGCTGTTACTTAGCAACAAACACACATCACTGTTAGCTGATGGTAAAACATTCTTGGCACCATATCACAGCATATTATATCAATCATAAATCAGATATATCTGTACTATACTGTATTATTGAGACAGATATTGGACTATTATCATTTTTGGGGTTCTGAAAGCATTATGCGGGATTTCTTTGAAAATAAACCAGGCTCTACAACTTTTCCCTTCAGTAAAGATGATTTTCATATCTTTTTTTTTTTTAACTCAAAAATGTCTATTTTAAAGGAACTTGTATTGAGTTAGGAATAACTTGCATTTTATACTTTGTTATGTGTCATTTACAGAAAAGCTATAACATTTTGTCAGTTTTTTGTTCTTTTTAAACTACCGCCTATATATTGTGAGTTTGCGTCATGTTTTTTATGTTAAAGCTACAAGTGGGAGCCGAGTAGAGACATTTCTACAGTAATTTGTTTTTCCTTCACAAAATAGTAGAGATTCCAATTCCTTTATCTAATAGTTCCACAATTTTTGGTCTAACAAAGTAAAATGCATTAACCATGGTCTGTCACTGAACGTGTCAACAGCAGAACTCACAATGAAGTAGCTCCCAAAAGAGGAAAGACCTGAAGAATGTGAAAAATGCTGTTTTCTACGTCAGAGCAGCATCCGCCACACGATGAGCACACAAAGCTATAGGCGTTTGTTTTCATTCTGGACTTTTCCTGGAAGAGTAGAGGCCACCCCTTTGAGGCGATGGCTGTGCAAATAAACGTTGTTGACAGTTGGCATCCAGGTGCTGTGTTTACCACGCTGACAGATGGATACGCTCCATTTATGGACGTAATGGGCAACAGAAAGACCATAAAACACTGTTTCTAAAAGTCAATGACCGTCTAATGACACACTAAAGACTTGCACCGGGTCTGAAATCCATCACTGGCACTGTCAAGCTGCAGAAAAATATACACCCGAATCATTATATCATTCATTTTCTTCCACTTAGTGACTGAAGCCTATCCCAGCAGCTTTGGGCCTTAGGCGGTGTACATCCTGGACAAGGGCCAGTTAGTCACAGGGCTGACATTTAGACAAACTGACAGCCAACCATTCACTCTCACATTCATTCACTGGGGACACTTTGTAGTTGCAAGTTGACACCGTGCACCCCAGTATTTGAAAATTACCCTGTTTGAAAACAAATGGCTTCACCCAACCACTAACTATGAATGAAAGAAAAGTTTTTGCCCCAAAAAAATCACAAATTCTGCCAGAGTATGTAGAAACTGTATGAGTAATAATTTCCAAAGAGCAGATATAGATTACAAATGCATGCTCTTTTGTATCACTGACAAATTAGTCCTTTTACCAGAAAAAAGCTTGATGAAAAGGCACTTATCTCTTTCAATTTTGAAAAGGCCATGGCAGAAAAGCCATTAGAGTAACTGCACCATTTTTGAAAAAAGTTATAAAATGGTTCACCAAAAGAGTTGAGAGAGCAGCAGGAGTTCTCATTTAAGCCAGACAACAGAAATGCCTAAAAATATGGGTCAGAAAATAGTCTGGATATTTATTTTCTTCCTTCAATAACATCTGTGTCTAAGCATATTTCATTGGAACAAAAAGCCTGATTAAAAACCTCAGTCTTGCGGTGAGAGTCTCAGGTTCAGCGACCCAGAAGACATTTTTCTAATTAGGTAAATGGGGAGTCAAACCACAGTCAATCCTCAAGGAATAAAGCGATGTTGTACACAAATATTTTCTACAATTTAGCATTTTCATAAGCAGGTCATATTTTAGTCCTAATTTTCCCCTTTTTGCACAAATATCCGAGGAGAAAGATAAAACATTTCAGTTAACAACCAAACTTCATCTAAGACCTAAATATCTAAGATACATTTTTTACTTTTTTACTGCTGTCTCTTTGGATTTGAGTTGGATCTCAAATAAAGTCTCAATGTCGTCCGAGAATCAAATTTATTTTTGTTAAAAGTTTCTCAAATGCACCACTGTTTTTGACAAGAAACAGGAGTTCAGCCTCTAACATGCTTTAGTGCAGATCTCCAGCCCAAACTCTGTCCAGGAGGGATTATTCTAAAGGGCAGAAGAAATGGGAGACATTTAAACACCATGTGAGCATCTGAGCAAAACAAAAAATGGAAAGGCTGAATTATCAACACAGATAAACCTCACACAAGATAATTTGACCTCATGTAAAGCTCCCTAGGCCTAGGGACCTGCTTCTATTTTCTTAAAAAAATAAAACCGGACCAATTTTTTCTCCACAAAATGCTAATACATTTAGCATTACCTTAGCTCCGACTTTAGCATCAGGACAGCAATTATCTCCACCTCGTTAAACTTTGCATGGTCGAATTGACAGTATTTGTCCACGTTTTACATTACCTCTCTTTTCTGTGTTGATATTTTTATTTTTGAGCTGTTTCTCTGTTAAAATACATTTTCAGTGCTGAAAATGTACCTCATTGTTAGATTGTCTAATCAGACAAATCTGATTCCAATCCCTCAATAATCCAACAATATTATAATTTTATTGATGAGTTACTGAAATGCTTTAGGTTGTCTGCACAGAATTTAGAAAAGTAGTAATTTCAGGTGATTTTAATGTGCATGTGGATAAAGTTTTGGAACAGGAATGCCAAAGAACTTTCTACTATTCTTGATACTTTTGTGTTTGTCAGATTGTTAGTGAGCCGACCCATAACAGAGGTCACACTCTGGACCTGGTCATTACTAAGGCTGTTCATAAATGTTCACAAACCTTTTTCTCAGAGATCATTGACAACAACAGTAACAAGTCGCTTATCAGCTTCCTGCCGGCTTCCAAAGAATAGACTTTAAAACAGCACTGCTGGTTAACAAGTCTCTTAATGGTTTAGCACCAGAATATATGGCTGACAGTTCCTTATGAACCTTTTTGGACTCTGAGAACATCTGGGACAGACCTTCTGCTCATAACCTGACTCATAGTCAGACAGACTGCAGCGCAAGGTTTTTCTGTTCGTGCCCAGAGTTAGAACAAAAACAAAGCTCGAACAACATCTAATTTAACAGTGTTCAAGAGAAAGTTAAAATGTTCCTCTTTTTCTCCGCCTACATTCAGTAAAGACAACTTAAAGTGTTTTAAGTATGTTAAGATTGTCTTTTATTTCTGTCATGCCCTTTGAATGACCCAGTGTGTGAAATGTACTACATAAATAAAATTAGGATTAGGAGATTTACCAAACAACTTGTGTTTGGCTTTGGGACCAGTTTTCCATCTTCTTTGACATCTTCCTTGTTCTAAAGTAAAAAAAAATGGTTCAAGGGAAATGTATTCATTTGTCAGTCCAGTTGGAAAACAGTTATCTAGATTTGAACATGTTTTGGTTGGATCTGATCAGGCTGTAAATGGATTATAAAGGGTTTTAAGTTAAAATTCATCATGTTTAGCAGATGTGAACAGATTTAAAATTTTAAGGTTTTAGATGTATCTTTACCTTGCCTCCAGTGTCCGTTGCACTGGTGTATGAATGTGTGTGACAGTAGAGGTGTGTTTGGTGGTGGTCGGAGAAGGTTGAGCGCCGTTTCTATGGCAGCCCCCATCTCTGTCTGCCCCAGGTGTGAATGTGTGTGAATGGGGTGAGTGGAAGCACGATGTAAAGCGCTTTGGGTGCCCGAGAAGGGTGCAAAAAAGCGCTATATAAATGCATGCCATTTACCATTTACCATGTATAGTTCAGATTTGATTAAAGTTTTAGTAAGTCTTGGACAAGTTCTGTTTTATTTGGCTTCTTTTTTCTTTTGCAGAATAAACCATTTTAATTTTGTTCCGTATTTGTTTAAAGCAGCAACTTAAACAAAAAGACAACCTGCACATTTCACTGCCAGGTTAAAGTGTATAATCATTATTTTGTTGTTTTTCTCACCAAAACAGCAATCTCCGGATTTTATAGACATCAGAGACGTGACATTTTGGCCACTTCCTACCAACTAAAGGTCAACAGTGTGAGCAGTGAGGCCAGCAGAGCAGAGCACGTCCAAGAATTGGAGGAAAAATAGGCTCCGGGTGTTGTCAGCAGGTTAACAGCAGGGGCTTGCTGATCAGATTAACAGGGCTTCATTGTTGCAATTTCCTTGAGTGAACAGGAATCAGCTCCGGCAACACCTCAAGCATCGAGCTGGAGGCATGGTTTTACTAGAGTCACACAGGAAACGAGGTGGGTCATTTGTATACAAAAGATCAGTTTGTCTGTGCAGTGTATTGTATTTCTCTTACAAAGAAAAATGTTACCATTCTGATTATCTCCAAGAGTAACACCTTCCCAGAAAGAATGCTCTTTTTGCTTTTTGCTAAAATTGGAAGAATCACCCAGTGAAATGTGATTAATGCATTAGACCCTTAAATAAAAAAATAAAAAAAATAAATAAGCATTTGTTTTTTTGTAAAGTCTGGTGCTTTAAAAATGAATAGTCTCAAACTGTGTGGCCACAGGCAGTCTTTAGAAGCAAATACAATACAAATGTGTCAAATCATCAATAATTTCATCAATATTTATTAATTTGACTATTAATTATGGTTTATTTTATTTCCTGTGACTTGAACATCAAACAAAAATGTTTATGCACAGAATGTTTTCTCCTTCTGAAAATCCTCTCTCATATCTTTGGCACTCTATTTCAGTTTCTGTGGAAAGGCTTCTGGCTTTATAAACAATTGCACAAAAAAGAAAATCTCCATAGACTACTTTGTAATCTGAACACATAACAATGTTCTTGTCATAGCCCCCTTTAGATTTACTTTGTGGTGTTTCTCCTCATCCTCAGCACTGCTGCGGCGATACTGTACCTGAGCCGTCCACATCTCCATCACCTCATCAGTCTGTGGTGAACACGTTTGTCTTTTGACACTCTTATCTGATTTGTTTGCTCTTTGCTGCAGCTGTCCAGCTCCAGTCAGCCATCTTGGACCTGCATTTATAAAGTGCTTTTTTGTACCCTTCTCGAGCTTCCAAAGCACTTTACAAGATGCTTTTCAGATTGGCTATAGACTAACCCAAAACCTTTTGAAATGCAGTCAAAAACATCATAATTACTTGTACGTTTACTTTACTCACAGATAAGAAAATATGGTTTTCATATCTCAGTAAAAAACTTTTATTACTATTTTCATTACTAAAACTACTTTACAATGAGAAAAACTTTGCTGAGTATTATTGACTTGTTTAAGAAAGTCTTTTATTTCCCCCCCCATTAGTTTATCACTGGTTTGAGACTTGGACTTTTCTGTATCCTGGCATCTTTTTTCAGTGGTTCTTTTGTGCAAATGCCTTGAAAAAGCACAATAATGGGTTTGCTATACCCTATATTTTTTACAGTAAGACTAAAAATATCTTCTGCCAACATGTTGAGTTATTTGTGCTTGCTTTAAAAATAATGGTTTGCCTCAATAGTGTTTCGAAATGTGGAGTGACTCAGCAACTCAAATCAGTTCATTATATAAGGCCTTTCCCTGAAAAATATTGCTTGTCAATAAGAAATTGTTTAAGTTTGGCTTTAGGTAAACATTGATCGTCTAATGAAAGTAGCTCAGCTCTTTCAGTTGTGCAAAACAAGGAAATGTTGGCTTAGGAAAAGAAACGAATGGCAGAGGTCTATGTAACAGATAAAAAGCCTGAACAGTAAAGGCCTGCAGTTGAAGGGTAACCTTGAGTGCTTTTCAAGACGGTGTTTTCTTAGTGCTTTTTCATGATCTCTTTTCTGGTTTCTCTGGATTCTGAAGTGGAGGGATGCAGGTCAGAAGACTTGGTCATTGTTGTTTTATGTTTCGGAATGGAATTGTTTTTCTTTGTTTCTTTCCTTTGTTAAGCCTGACCCATTTGTGCGTCCAAAGTTATTAGCTGGATTTTCTACCATATATTTAATGACTTACTTTTTGGATTGTAAATGAACTAGCAGGTCCTAAAAATGATTGATAATAGAAAAGCAGAGATCCTGGTCTATGCAGGTTATGTCCTTAAGTGCTTTAAAAAGTAAAACATGTGTGATGCATTTGAGGTCACAGATAAGTCTAAGTGTAACCCATCCATGTGACACATCCTTACTTTGAATTAATACTGACTGTCAATGTGTGCCGTGAGTTTATTTGTGAATGTAATAAAGTCTACAAAGACAGTTTTCTGACTGCTTCTGGTTATTTATTTGACTTAGCTGAAGTTTCCATGCAGCAGTCCTTTGGCAGAAGTATGAAAAAAGGATAAGGGACACATTAATACTAAAAGTAATGTCCAGATGAGCAATGGAAAGCATCTTTTAGAATCCGGCTAATGGCACATAGCAAGATTGATGCCATATTAAAAACATGGACCATCTTCTCCCCAGTGTAATAGAACAACAGCGCAATCCCCCGAAGGATGGAGCGACAAATGACCATATTTGTCCCTACTGCTATAAACACCTCAGCCTGTGGCCACAGCTTTATTGCCTCATTTTACATTGTTCTAATCTCCTATTTTCAGGTTGAATATAACCTATAATTGTTTTACTTGAGTTATCCAAATGTCTGAAAGCATCACAGTGGTTTTATTTGGGCTATTGTGTAGGTTGGAAATATTGCACATACCATATTCTGTATGCTGACTGTAAAATGAAATCTGCTCTGGAGAGCTGTCATTGCTCTTCGTGTAAAGTGTAATACAAAGCATTAGGATGGGAGATTATGGAGGTGTCCGGTTTCTCAGTGCTCTGTCCGCACAGACTGGCGGGAGGAAATTAAATTGCTTTTCCCACAGCACCATTAATTGTTTTCGTTAAGCTATTTGTTTGCCAAGACCTTTCCGGTGATCCTGGATCTGACAGTGAGGCCAGAGATGAGCCGGACCCTCTGTTTTCTCTTGGATTTGGCTGTTACAAAACCATGGCCTGAAGACTGAGTGGGATAAATAATGATGTGTCCGTTATCATTCCTGCCTTAAAGAAATAAATGTGCTATGTAGGCAGAAAATTGATTTTCCATTGGAGTACAAAATGCAAACACTAGTTGTATTACTGGAAGGCATTTATGTAACATGTCCCCAACAGAGAAATACTGAAGTTAACCCATTAACAGGGTCTTGGTCTTGTCCTGGACACTAACCTCTCAGTAAAATTGTAGTGTGTGAATTTATAACTGGTCCCTGGCATCTCTTCCAATGTATCATACACTGATCTTGATCTTGACTTGGTCTCATTCCCTAAAAGTCTTGGTCTTGCCTTGATCCAAATACAGTCTGGTCTTGATCATGACTTGACACATATGTAAAGCACATTTGGGCATATTTATGAAGCTTGAGGAGTTTCACCACTTCTCTAAAATGCCAACTGGTCTAAGCTGAGCTAACACGGCTAACCCCAGATAAGGATGTAAGGTTATTATGCATTTATATTTGATGCCATTCCCTTAATAATATTTGTAAATTTACTGATACATCTTGATTTGGACCAGTCCCAATCCCCACTTTACCATTGGAGTCCTTAATACATTATGGGCTTTAATTTTATTAGTTTGGAACAGTTTTTTGTGACCTTCATTCCTCAACATGGCAAAAATATGACCTTCTAGCTTCCTGCTGGTTGAATATTTAGCCCAGTGGGTAGAGCGGCCGTCCTTCGACCAGCGGGTGAGTGGTTCGAGACCAGCTCGAAACATCCCAAAACATCATAACATCCCGCTCTCCCCCACATACTGTCGTTGTGTCCTTGGGCAAGACACTTAACCTACATTGCCTCCAGTGAGTGTTCTGTAACACTGGTAAATAGCTTAATCTGTGTAAAGCACTTTGAGTGCCTACTACAGTAGGTGGAAAAGCGCTATATAAAAATAAAGATTATTATTATTATGTTATATGTCATCTCACTGCTTTCTATAGAGAATGTCAGTAGCTATGGCAGCCTCAAAGGGACATACTGTTGTCCACAAACAACGCAGTGGATGCAGCTTAAATTACTTTTCTAATATGAAAATAAAGGCCGAGTGTTATTGATACACACTGCTACTCAGTGCAGTTTTGACTGATGTGTTCCATTTGGTTCAAAAACATTTTACACAACGTACATAACACAATGAGTGATGCTTCCTATTTATTATTTCCAACATAGTTTTTGGCTTCTCTTCTGCTTTTTGACAGCTCTTGCCAATTTCTAAAGCACTGCAATATTAAGTCTCAGTCACGGCCCAACACAACCAGATTTACATCAGTGTATTTTGACAACCTGACAAGACTTTCACTCCATTATCAGATCTGATAAACCTTTAGAACAACATTACAACAAGCCATTTAACCAGCCTTGTTTAGTTTTAAGATAAGGCAAACCAAGAAAACAACAATTGCCAAGCAAAAATAAAGCTTATAATGTAAGCCAAACAATGTCATATTGAAGCAATCAGAGCTCCTATGCATCCTAAAAGACCTTGAAAATAGTATAGTTGAAAAGCCTTGTTTCTACTGCCAGTACATCATGATTAATAAATGACTTTATTTTAATTTTTTTTATTTTTTATTTTAGGCTGAGCCTAAATCACAGAAAACACTACCAGCATAGGTTTGAACGGCACACCATCAAAATATTCTTTGTCAGATTCAGGCTTGTGCTGTGAACATTAATGTCTTTTTTACATTAAGCTAATGGCCTTAAACATGATCTCTGACACCTGTTACATTCACTGGCCACAGATGGAGGGTGGTTTTAATGGGCCAAGTTCAGCATATGGTCATGGCTGTTGTGAACTCGCTGTGAGAATAGATCAAACCATAAAGAGAGTGTTGGTTTGTATTATCTGCACAGAGGATGAGAGATGGGCCTTACACACAGGGATGGAGCTGAATAGATGCACATCTAGTGTTAATCAAACCATTTCTATTCTAAACAGGCCTCTGCATAAAATTCTGGCTTTGTCCAAAGAAGCTGGTTTAGTGCAAACCATGTTAAACCTGAAAAGAAGCAAAAGAGTATTCAAACATCTAAGTCAGTGATTGTGATAACTGGGTTGCTGCAGGTTTTATTGTCTCATCTGAGTCTCCTCCTTTGCTGCGTCTGAAGCAGTTTGTAGATTTCAGGATTGAAACTCATTCACAGCAAAACTGAAAATATTCACTTTAAACACATTCATTGGAGTTAAACAGTAAAGTTTGAAATCACTTTTATTTTGAAATTCCGCTGTGTATAGATCAGTAGATGGCATTTGCTCACTGCAAATATAGTATAATTCAGTACTATATTGCATTTGATCAATGTCAACCTGTTTAAAGCTCAGCTGAGTGTCGCTGTAAATGAAGCATTAATGAAGTATCATTTAATGAGATTTACTGGAGCCCAATGAAAATAAACAATATATAAATTGTTGTTTGTCATATTTATGGTTGGTATGTGTGAATGAGACTAATTATTATGTGGTGAGTCGTTTGTTTTGTCAATTAAAATATAAAAAAACAAAGATTTCATTATTTGTTCATTTCAGGAGTCATTTAGCCGACATCGCTATAAGAAGGCAATAAGTTTTTATCGTTTTTCTGTTGACCCTTGTTGTGATTATAACAGAAGTCACTAAAACAAGTGACATGTGAATAAATAAATAAAGACAACTTTTATTCATTGAATATATGATAAGAAGATGCCACAGAAATCCCAGTTATTGTCCAAAAGCTATTTTTAAAGACTTTTCAATGTCCCTCTGCTGCTGGTGGAAGGATATTTGAGAACACAGTCACGTCCATTTCCTTGTTTCATAAATCCTCCTGGCTCTGATGTTGAACTGTCTTTCAGCAGCTGGAGGATGCACTCTCAGTCAGTCCTCTGAAGCTAATACTCTCTATTTACAAGCTCAAGCCACTGTCCAGCAGCAACACTTTTATATTCATGCTTTTGTTAAAATTAACACAGGAAGCACACTTTCAAAATGGGTTTTGTGTAATGGTTTCTTTGACAGTGATTCTTGAATGACCATTAATTTACAGCAAAAGCTCTATCGTTAAACTCCAGTGAGTGGAAGTGTTTTGTCAGTCTAATGAGCAAAATGATTTATTTAGCTTTTGGATCCTAATGGCTTTACCTGTGTGGCTCAGCTTGGGGTTACACCCTTCGAAGAAGCTGATGTCATGTTTACTGCAAACTAAATGTGTTATATACCAATAGTGAAACTGTGTTAATCAGTTTGGATCAAAGACAATGTTACTGATTCCCTTTAGGAAGGTTATTTGTTTGGCAGCACACTGGTCTTGGACTGTGTGCAGTAATAGCTTTTCTTTCTTGCTTTCATAATTGTTTTGCTGTTAAATTAAATCCTGTTCATTTGCAGTGAGGCTTCTTTATTATGCACTTTTAATATTCTACACATAGCTTCTTGTTGAAAAGTTAATTAGCTTTCACTTAAACGTGGCCATTTTTAATGAATGTTGACTGGCTCTAGAAAAAGTCCAGTTACATAACTCTGTAGAGAAGAAGAGAGAAAAGTTCACCTCACAATTCAACAAAGTGTCACAGTGGATCAGGACTCTGCACAGTTGGCCGCGGATTCCGCACCCGGCTCCCCCGCCCCTACTGATTCGCAGAGGGGAAACAGGTGTGCGGGAGCGCTGGCGGAGCATGCCCAGCTGATCCGAGTGAATAATCAACAGAGTTTAAGAAGCCCTGCAGCCTGCTCCTCGATGCCAGATCGTAACACTTACTACCGTTAGTAATACGTCTCGCGTTCGAATGCCTTGTGATACTTATGAGTACTTACCTGTTCTTTGTTCCTCTCAGATCCTTCCAGTCCTGCCGTCAGTCCTGTTCGCTCCACCTCTGCCTTCGCTTGTCCCGTCAAGTCCTGTCGTTGTTCCCGCTCCAGCCCAGTCCCGGTCTTGTCCTGCTGCACCTCGTTATCCACGAAGAACCCGCTATTCCTAAGTTGTCCTTTTGTTAAAATAAATCTGTTTTGTTTACTTTACGTGTGTGTCTGCGTTTGGGTTATCTGCCAGTCCAGAACAGTACGATCTGGCCAAAAATGAACCCAGCAGAGCCTCACACTCTTCCACAGACTGTTGCTGCTCAGACTGCGCTTTTGGAGCAGCATGACGCAACGCTTCAGTCTCTCATGGGCCACATGAAGGAGTTTTCCCGCAACTTATCCGTGCTGAGTGACAAGATGGCTTCTTTGAACACATCACCGTCTACCAGCGCTCCAGCTCTCTCCGCGCTGACTACGGAAGCCCCGCCTCCGGTGTACAAAGAAGCGTACGTACCGCCGCCTGCACCTTATAGTGGAGATCTGGGCTCCTGTCGAGCGTTTCTAACACAGTGCTCATTAGTTTTTGAACAGCAGTCTAAGACTTATCAGAGCGAACGTTCAAAGATTGCTTTTTTAATTGGTTGTCTAAGGGGTCAGGCATTACACTGGGCCTCTGCTGTTTGGGAGAGACAGGAGGCTATTTGTTTCTCTTACACCGCATTCATCACGGAGATGAAATTAATTTTCGATCACCCTGTTCGAGGAGGGGAGGCTACTAAGAGACTGTTTTTCATTCGCCAGGAATCGCAGTGTGGCTGAATTTGCCATTGAGTTTCGTTCACTCGCCGTGGAGAGTGGTTGGAATGAGGATGCTCTTCACGGAGCCTTTCTGAATGCGATTTCTGATGAACTTAAGGACGAGATGGCGGCGCGGGAGCCACCAACTGGTCTTAATGAACTCATAAAGGGGGCCATTAGGATTGATAACCGCCTCCGGGAGCGTAAGAGGGAGAAGGCCGGCCTGCAGGCGTCGCTGAGATCTTCTACGAATCCATGGTCGGGATCCACAGCACATCAGGGAGCTTTCCCAGCCTCAACGAAAGGACGCAGACAGTTGATGGAAGAGGCTCAGCCAGTTCTATGACAGATCCGCCGGGTCGTCCACTGCAACCAGCCGCACCCGAACCCATGCAACTGGGCCGGACCCATTTGACGGAGGAGGAGAGACATCGTCGGGTCACTACAGGGAGTTGTCTCTATTGCGGAAAGTTAGGACATTTTCGTGCTTCTTGTCCGCTCCGTCCGGGAAAAGGGTGGGCTCGGCAGTAAGGGGAGAGGTACTGCTGAGCCAAGTCCGATGCTCTTCTCCCAAGTCGGTGCGGATGGAAGGAACTATTATTTTAGCGGATCAGACTCGGACATTGGAGGTCATGATCGATTCCGGAGCTGATGAAAGCCTTTTGGACCGTGGGGTGGCTAAGAAGTTGGGAATCCGGACTTTGCCATTGGAGGTGCCTTTGGAAGTTAAGGCTTTGAACGGAGAGGTTTTGACTCAGATCGGGGAACAGACTATTCCCGTAACATTCCTTCTGTCGGGTAATCACAAGGAGACTATCAGTTTTTACATTTTTGACTGTGTACACACTCCAATAGTTTTGGGGTTACCCTGGTTAAAAAGACATAACCCTCACATAGACCAAGTGTTGTCATGGAGTGATTTTTGTCATTTACATTGCCTGCAGTCTGCTTTGCCTCCTATTTCTTCTAGGTCCACCCCGGTACCTGAACCACCAGAATTGTCCTCGGTCCCGTCTACTTACCATGACTTATCGGCGGTGTTCTGCAAGCATCAGGCCTTGTCGCTTCCACCTCACAGACCATACGACTGCGCCATCGACCTCCTCCCCGGTGCTACTCTACCCAGCAGCCGTCTCTATACCCTCTCGAGGCCGGAGAACGAGGCGATGGAGAAATACATCCAGGAGTCATTGGCAGCTGGGATAATACGACCCTCGTCCTCTCCGGTAGGTGCGGGGTTTTTTGTTGACAAGAAGGACAAATCCTTGAGACCATGTATCGATTTTCGGGGTCTGAACAAGATTACTATAAAGAACAAATACCCACTTCCCTTGATCAGTTCTGTTTTCACTCCTCTCTGTGGATCCATGGTCTTCACTAAACTTGATCTCCAACGCCTACCACTTGGTGCGTATCAGGAGGATGAGTGGAAGACCGCTTTTAACACACCCTTAGGACATTTCGAATATCTGGTGATGCCGTTTGGACTTACGAATGCCCCTGCGGTATTCCAGAATTTAGTTAATGATGTCTTACGAGACATGATTGGACGTTTTGTTTTTGTATATTTGGACGATATTCTGATCTTTTCTAAAGATTTGGAGGAACACCAGAGACATGTCCGGGGAGTTTTACAAAGACTTTTGGAGAATAAGCTGTTTGTGAAGGCCGAGAAGTGCGAGTTCCACGCACCATCAGTTACCTTCCTTGGCTACATCATCGCTCAGGGGCAGATCCAGATGGACCCAGAGAAACTCACGGCGGTACGGGAATGGCCGGTCCCGTCCAGCCGCAGGGATGTTCAGCGATTCTTGGGGTTCGCAAATTTTTACAGGAGATTTATCCGTAACTTCAGTAGCCTGGCAGCCCCTTTGACATCTCTCACTTCCACTGCACAATCTTTTGTCTGGACACCAGAGGCGGAAGAAGCTTTTAAGGAACTTAAGCATCGTTTTACGTCTGCCCCTGTGCTCATCCAGCCAGATCCGGAGTTACAGTTTGTGGTGGAGGTCGACGCTTCAGAAACGGGAGTAGGAGCCGTTCTTTCCCAGCGCTCTTCCACTGATCAGAAGCTTCACCCCTGCGCCTTCTACTCTTGTAAACTCTCTCCCGCCGAACGAAACTATGATGTGGGGAACAGAGAGCTCCTGGCGGTAAAGTTGGCATTAGAGGAATGGCGTCATTGGTTGGAAGGTGCCATTCATCCGTTTGTGGTCTGGTCCGACCATAAGAATCTGACCTACATCCAGACGGCAAAGCGACTGAACTCCCGGCAAGCCAGGTGGGCATTATTTTTTGACCGTTTTAATTTTGTTCTTACTTATCGCCCAGGGTCCAAGAACATCAAGCCAGATGCGTTATCCAGAGTCTTCCCTTCGGAGCGGCCATCTCCAGAGGAAGAGCAGATCCTGCCCCAGTCGCGCATCGTGGCTACCCTCACCTGGGAAATAGAAGATCGGGTACGGCTTGCCCAGCGTCGGCATCCCGATCCTGGGACGGGGCCGACTAACGCCATGTACGTTCCAGATCCTGTCAGGTCGGAGGTGTTGCACTGGGCCCATGGGACACGCCTCACTTGCCATCCGGGTATTGGTCGCACCCTGGCTGTCCTACGTAGTAAGTTTTGGTGGCCCACCATGGACAGAGACACTAAGGACTACATTTTGGCCTGTCCAGTATGTTCTCAAAATAAAACTCTCCATCGACCTCCAGCAGGACTGTTACAACCATTACCCATTCCTAGCCGGCCTTGGTCTCATGTGGCAGTGGACTTTGTCACGGGGCTGCCACCCTCTAACGGACACACGGTGGTGCTGACGATTGTCGACAGGTTTTCCAAAGCAGCTCACTTTGTGCCGTTACCCAAGCTGCCGTCCGCTCGGGAGACTGCGGATCTTCTGGTGAGTCATCTGTTCCGCTACACGGGATCCCTTGGGACATTGTGTCCGACAGAGGTCCACAGTTTACCTCCCAGGTGTGGAAGGCGTTTTGTGCGGCGTTGGAAATCAAGGTTAGTCTCTCCTCTGGTTATCATCCCCAGACCAATGGACAGACGGAAAGGGCTAACCAACAGATGGAGGTGGCACTGAGGTGCACATCATCCGCCAATCCTGCAAGTTGGAGCACTCAGCTGCCATGGGTAGAATATGCTCACAACACGTTGGTGAACGCCTCCTTAGGTATGTCTCCATTTCAGTGTTGTTATGGGTATCAACCGCCTTTATTTTCTGATCAGGAACAAGAGCTGGCAGTTCCTTCGGTTCAGGAACACTTGCGTCGGTGCCATCAGGTCTGGAGAAGGGCCCGTTCAGCTCTGGTACGTGCTTCCGCCCAGTCACAGGTTCAAGCCAATCGCCATCGCACTCCGGCCCCTAGATACTCTCCGGGACAGAAGGTTTGGCTGTCCTCCAGGGACCTGCCGCTGCGGGTTGAGGCTACGAAATTGGCACCACGGTTCATCGGCCCGTTTGAAGTTGAGAAGGTCATCAACCCTGCGGCAGTTCGACTGAAGCTTCCTCGGTCTCTTAGAATTCACCCTACCTTCCATGTGTCCAGGATCAAGCCGGTCAGGTCCAGTTCCCTGATTTCTCCCTGTCCTCCCCCGCCTCCACCCAGGATGATTGACGATCATCCAGCTTACACGGTACGGCGGATCATGGATGTACGCGCGGGTCGGGCCTGCAGTTTTTAGTGGATTGGGAGGGTTATGGGCCGGAGGAACGCTGTTGGGTGCCTCGGAGAAACATTCTAGATCCTTCTCTGATTCGGGAGTTTTTTCTTCGCCATCCGGAGAAGCGGGATAGGCCGCCAGGTGGCGTCCATAGAGTACTGTCACAGTGGATCAGGACTCTGCACAGTTGGCGCGGATTCCGCACCCGCTCCCCGCCCTACTGATTCGCAGAGGGAAACAGGTGTGCGGGAGCGCTGGCGGAGCATGCCCAGCTGATCCGAGTGAATAATCAACAGAGTTTAAGAAGCCCTGCAGCCTGCTCCTCGATGCCAGATCGTAACACTTACTACCGTTAGTGTCGTCTCGCGTTCGAATGCCTTGTGATACTTATGAGTACTTACCTGTTCTTTGTTCCTCTCAGATCCTTCCAGTCCTGCCGTCAGTCCTGTTCCCGCTCCACCTCTGCCTTCGCTTGTCCCGTCAAGTCCTGTCGTTGTTCCCGCTCCAGCCCAGTCCCGGTCTTGTCCTGCTGCACCTCGTTATCCACGAAGAACCCGCTATTCCTAAGTTGTCCTTTTGTTAAAATAAATCTGTTTTGTTTACTTTACGTGTGTGTCTGCGTTTGGGTTATCTGCCAGTCCATAACACAAAGATTTATTAAATGTGCCATTCCAACATGTAGTAGAGTCCCAGTTTCCACTGTCAGTCCAATGAAGGGATTATCTGTGTTACAATTATTTATATTCTATTGGTCTTATTTGTCGGGTTGGGAAGCGTGTTCCAGTTCAATTACAAATAACTTACACAATAACCTAATTAGTAACATACTCCATGTTACAATATAAATAATATCAAGTAGTATAATTTAACTTGTGGTGTACATATTTTGGCATATTATATCTAGATCAAAATGTCATCAATGTTTACAAAGACAATGTATTCAAAGATAATTATTTGGTGCTCATGGCCAGCAATCCATTTTTAAATTCTACACAAAGAATTATTCTGAAGGTCACCGTGCACAAAAGCAGGTTGAGATTATGTACTCACATGTCACACTTTAGAGTGTATTATTGAGAAAATGGTGCTCCTTTATAATCTTATAAAGGTTGTATGACTGGAACAAGCCTCTGTTGGAATAGAAAGCAGTAAACTTTCCCATTACCAGGATTGATTTACGACATGCGGCGTCTGTCGCTGTGTCTGAGCAAAAGCAAAGGCAAACAAGTGGACACTGTGACGCCAAACGAATCCGTTACCAACTGACTTCAAGGGATTTGGAGGAAAATGTTTACCACTGAAGACAAAGAAATGCTTCAGCTTAGAAAACTGGACTTATTGGCAGAATTAAAGTTTGACATTTGTGATTTAAAGCAGACGGTATAATAATGCTCTTATGGCAGAGCTAAAAAAGGAACACATCAAAATATAAATGTGAGAATGGGTCTAATGCAGACTGAATACTAAGAATCGTGCAGGTGACTTTTTACTGTAGTTTGCATCTCTCTATTTTAATTGTGGTATAGGGGAGGATATTCATTCATTCATTTTCTTCCGCTTGTTCCCATTATGGGTCCTGGGTTATAGGTTTTCATTTCTTTCAAGTCTGATCAACAGACTGCTGTGTTTTAACTTTTAGTAATCATCACAAACTGTTGGAACCAAACAGCTGCCAAAATAGTAGGACTCAGTAGGACTCCTTTTGTCAATGGAAACTGACTAAATGTCCAGTATTACTGCAGTAGAAACGAGACACATTCAATCAAATGGAATTATAACTGTGCTTTCTGTTTTGTGAATTTGAACTACAGTCAATCAGATCCAGGATTCATGGAGTGACTTCAGTAAGTCTACTATAAAAGTCTATTATTTATACAGCAGCATGCCATATTTGTTGACACAATTAAGTGTGGGAAAGTGCATTTGGGATGGCAGCTCTCTTTTAAGATATTGCTCTGTTCCGTTTTTGCGTGGACCCATTTGTGTTTTAGACAAAAAGTAACTGTTTGAGTTAAGAGAAGTTAAGTGGATGCCAATGACACTTTGATGAATGTCTATAATGAAATAAATCACAACAAACACTTCTAATGGACTATTCTTGACGTATCCTCCGCTGACCAGAGGATGTGAAGTCTGAGGAGTCATAGACAGTTTTTTTTCTCACTGGGGACGCACCGGGAGATTTCCCACGCTTGGAGAATATGCGTGCTTATCTTGTCTTGTCAAAGTCTGTTTTTCTCACTCGGGCCATTGCGTCTGTAATGTTGCTTCACGAGTTCAGTGTAGGCTCTTCAAATTAAAGCCCTTTGCACTCCCCTCTCCTTTGTAGAGAGCAGAAACGTATTTTTCTTTATTTAAATCTATTCATACTGCCACGTAGGCCATGTACACGGCTCTCATGGAGGCGGACTGTGGCTTCTAATGGCGCTAAGAAAATAGCTCTTTCTGATCTCACATGGTACAAAGCCAGTCAGTTATTTGTGAGCTCTGCTGATCCACATGTGATGCATCATAAGGGTACTGGGATTTACCAAATCAAAGAGTGACCATGCTAACAGCAAATAGAGGTATCTGAGTATTAAGAAAGAATGAGAACCAGAGAGAAGGAAATAACTTTGTTTTGTACCCAATTTCTCTGGATATTACCAGGTAAGTCTCAAAATAGACCATATTTTATAGTTCACATCAAGACTCAGGTTTTAGCAATTTTTAAGATGCATTGTATAACATTTTGTGGTACCACAGTCTTAAATATATAGACATTTAAAGCTCCATTAAACCCAGTAGAAGAATCATTTTTATTTCATTATTTCCTACTTCCTACATTTGCCCAGAGAGGACAAACTGAGCACTGCTAAAGGAGAAGCACATGTTTTCTTTTTGTGCACACACTGACACTTTTATTAAAGTTGCCCCACGTAACTTTAAGCCAAAACATATATATTTCCAAAATCATTTTGATGGTCTTGGACTCACTGACACAGTCCCCTCAGCTGAACTGAAACCTCCTGATACTTTCCTGTCCCGGGACAGTGGCGTGTTCGAGAATACGTCCATGGGTTGCACAGAGCTTATTTTATTTTATTTTTTTGTGAAATCAAAATCTTAAATATTTCTACTGGATTTTTATACAGAAACAATATCATGTCCCTGCAGGGCTACCATACGCCTTATTTACAACTTATATCAAAAGTGCAGATGTAGTTCTATGGATCAAACATCCCCTTTTAATGTTAGATTCTAAATTCTGCCTTTTAGTCTTGTTTTTTATTACATAAAAACCTGCACTTTTAAGAACCAAATCGAAACACTGCTCTTTAAGGGTCCTAAACACACAAGGTGGCTCTCCTTTAGGGATATAAAGTGCACATGTCCAGTTCTATGAGGCGTCTCAGGAATGTGGACATTGGGTCATCCACAGTTTTCCTCTGATTCGAACGACCACTGAGGGAGTCTTGCCTCGACTTTCAAGAGCAGAGGGGAACACTTTGTGTGCTATCACCGGTTTTGGACTGAGGTCAGGCATTCGGGACAGACATATGCAATGAACAGGATGAACATTGCAGTGTATCCTCTCAAAGGGACGCAACTAGGGACAAGTCTGTTTTTTACATCGGAAATGACTTGCACTGCACCGCACAGCTATTACTTCATCAAAGTCATAATAAATGGTTTCATCTAATTAACATGTCAAGTGTCTGAAGAGGATGTAATTACAAAGTAGAGGCTTTTGGCAGGTAAATCATGGTATCTGCACTAGTTTCAATTTAAATTACTTTACTGACTGCTGTTAAGAAACCTTATGTAAACTACTGCTATTATGCAGGTCTCTCTAGAAAACTCAATAGAAAACCCATTCTTTAATTTTGGTACTTTTACCCAAACAAATAAAATAATCCAATTCAATTTTATTTGTATAGCCCAGTATCACAACAACAAATTCATCAAAGGGCTTTAGAAAAACAAAAGACAGTAAATGTGAAAACAAGTTGAACAGGACAGCATCCCCTGTCCTTAGACCCTCCATTAGGGTGAGGAACAATAAATAAGTATATATATATATATATATATATATATATATATATATATATATATATATATATATATACAGTATATGCATATTAATAGAGGAAATATGTATGTATATACTTCTTCACCATGAAACAACATAAGCATTCAATACATTTTCAACAGTATTGTACAGTAGAGTCATCCCACAACAGGATCATTATGGGTAGTACCCTTTTTCTTGCAATGGGCAGCTTGAGTGTTAAATCCGGAACTTTCTACTTTCTAGCTCAGGTGACAATGGAGACCACCACAGCAGGTGTCTTAAAGCAAGACTACGTGCCTTGAGCACCATCTAAAGGTCGTTAGAAGCAGCAGCATTGTCAAGACACACAAGTTTATCCATTGCCTTGGTAAATAATGAAGAAACTATTTCAATGAAACAGTATAGTTTTATATCTTTAATATCTTCTCGCAGGTGCCTCAGCCTGTTGCTTTGCATTAAGTGTATTTGTTTATAGTCCATGTTTGTCACGTCCACAGTACAATGTTGTCAAGTCAATAGTTCACTTTGAGTAAATGGCTTTAGCACTCATAAAAGCTGCCAGCCCGTCACAATCTTTTTAGAAGCTTGTACCTAAATAATCCATGACTTCTACAAAGCTTTGATGAAACGTTACATCAAGAAGATTATCAAGGTAGCCACAAAATATCATTTTCAAAAATAGATGATAAAGTTTTTAAGTCTTTGTGGTTCTAATAGATAATGAATAGATAATGTTACTTTCATACAGGAAGCAGCATCTCTGAGAGAAAAGGATGTATGAGTTTGGATAATAGTCCTTTACTGCCCCCTGGTGTCAAAATACAACAGCACACCAACAGTCTGCATTCAGCTTAAATAAGATTAAAAACTGTCCACAAGTGGTTCAAGGACGAGTAAAGGTAAAGGAAAACGCTGTAAAAAAAAAAAAATATATATATATATATATATAGATATATTTATGTATATATATATATATATATATATATATATATATATATATATATATATATATATATATATTGAAGCACCGCAATGAGGGACACATAACATTTTGTTGTATTTTATTGCATATATAATAAAATTAAAGCTTCTTATCTTATCTGACTGGGTCTAATGTTTGTGATTCTGACAGCAACACAAACAGCCAGACAGCCATGTGTTTGTGAAAATTGTGGATTATGCTGTTTTTTTTTAATCCCTTCCGATCCCGCATTATCGAAACATCTAAAATCCCACATTAGATTGGGCTGCACTGGTCACAGTTTAACCTGAATATAAGCTTCTCCTCACATATATTTACAATTTATTTTGTTTTGCTAAAATACAGTGGTCTGCAGAGAAGTTTTGGTTTTGACTTTTGTGTACCCCTAGCGCCACATTTAAAGTATTTACACCAACTAATGGCTATGTCTGCCTGAACCTCAAAGTCAGATATGTACGTATAAACCTTATCTTTAATGTAGCTAGATCCAAAGCCATGGTGTAATTGGTTCTGATAGAAAACACCTGAAGCAAAGGAACAATCACACTTAGTTTGAAGGTGCTGGGTACAACCTTTTTCTCATCTTCAGTAGCCTTACCACACTCAGTAAAAGTAGGTCTTAGATCAGGGGTGGGCAAACTAAGGCCCCAATGGGCCACATGCGGCCCATTGGGCTGTTAAATCTGGCCTGCCAAGCATTTACAAAAATGTTATTGATAATTAAACACTGCATATATATTTCCTTTTACTTCAATATTCGGCAGTGATCAGTTAATTGCACTATAGGACATGCTCCAAACTGTAAATACCTTTCCTGTAGGCAAAAGAAAGATGTTTTTATTGAGTTTCCTGTGTTGGCCCGGCCCTCCACAAGAGTCCCATGTTCTAATGTGTCTTAGGCTATGTCCACACGAAGCCAGTGCATCCCCTATCCGATCTTGAGACGGCGTCGTCTCAAGAAAATATCTGCGTACACACGACCGGCTGAAAACGATGTAGTATATATGCCCGACCAGTATGGGGCGCTGTAATTCTGCCACAGATATACACTATACACGGAGAAGAAGACTTTGAGCATGCGCATAACCTTGCGCGCTGCAGAAGAAGACGAAGACCTAAATATTTATTTTCTAATAAAAACAAGTTCTCAAATTGTTGCAGTCATATATTTAGAGTGTAGTAATTGGTGCCCTCATGTTTGTTGTTTGCTCTTCAATATACGGACTGAGTTCTGAGTGCTTTGGACATGCGGAAATTCTCTCCATTCATTTTCTCCTGGTTGCTCTCCTGGTTCTCTTTCGCGGTGGATCTAAGAGCATGTGGCGTATGGTGTTGTCCATTATCGCTTGTTGCTCACCACAACTGCATAGAAGCAATAGATTTTGCTGTAATAAAGCTAGTAGGCTTAGTAGCTTCTGCAGCACGAACTCAATCATGTAGTCCGCCATTATTGTTGTTGCTCTTACGTGTGTCTAGGCCGACACGTGATGCGATGACATCATCGTTTTCACAAAATATACGGATTGGCTGTACACACGACACCGCAAGGGTGTCGCAAAGGTGTTGTCGAAAGATTTATCCACTTTAGAACCCTGTTTCAAAAAATAGCGGATTCAGTCTCCCAAAACACCGGATCTGTGTGGACGAAAGGCCAATACGATACAAAATGTATATGGATACAGTGATTTTTGTCTCCGTGTGGACAGCCCCTCAGATGATGAGTAAAAAGAAAATGGAGAGGACATAATTAACCCAACATTTGATTCTATAGAGTTTTACATGTCTATTTTATGTCATAAAAAGAAAAGAGTGTTATTTTAAGTATTTTAGAGAATGTACCTTTGATAAGATCTGAACGTCTCATTAGCACTGAGGAAGAGTTGACCTGCATTTTACAATTGCTGCTTTGAATGTCTACGTCACATTCACACTTTGAACAACTGTGCAAATTCAAAAGCCTTTACTTTGCATGCATTTCTCAAATAAGCACTGAATAATGATTAACATGGTACTCTATTACAAATGTTTTTCATTTTCTATCCTTGTCCTTTTACTAATGCATGCAGACAACATAGTTCTATAAGATACAATGTTATTTTGCACAAATGATACATTGACAAGATATAGGCTAACACTTTGCTATTCCTGTTGCCCAGATTGTAGTATGTCCCAGTAGAAACATAATTTTCCTTCTATAGATAAATGTATTTCTTGGCTTTATCTCCAGAACAGTGCTTACTTGATACATTTAGCTCATGCTCACATGTAGATACATAAGCTTGTGTGTTACTATGGAAAATAAGGCAGCATTGTTGATATGCATTAGCCTTATACCATCTGTTCCTCTCTCTACACTGGCTCGATGACATATGCATATACACAAAACTCACTTCTGACACACACACAAAAAATTAGGTAACTTACCTTATTGGGATTAACATTGAAGGGGTTATCTAACTGTGGTTTGTGTTTGTGTCAGAGGGCCTAGCAGCAGAGGAGTTTTATCTACTATTTATTATTTGCATTCGACAGTTAGTGCAAACAGTTGTGGATTTATAGCTCGGTCTATTACGTTAGTGCCATCATTTCATCACTTTTGAGCTTCCTGTTTGCTAGAGAGCCCTATCTATGCCACACTAAATATACACAGTCTGAGAGATGGCAGAGGCAGTCATTGTTTGACAGTTTCATGTGTGAGTGTAGCTGTTGCCAAGGTGAAAAACAGTGTGGTGTTGGACTAACCACTGGATGCTTCAAAACAAGTGCAAATAGTCTGTGTCATTTTTACAGCTCAGGGGGTAATGGGAACGATTGAACGACAGAGTCTAGGGCAGTGGTTTCAAACTAAATCTTTTGGCGTCATTAAGACTTGATAGTTATCTTTGGTTCCTAATTCCCACAAACAGAATGATGTTATTTATCACAGATAGGCTTGACTGCTGCATCTTGATTTATTAAAGCTGTTGTGTGAACGTAAAGCAGTCATGGTTATAGTTTAATAGAGGTTTGTTTGATGAAATTTGAGATCTTCAAGGCCCTAAAATAGGGGTGTGGCATTTTATTTTTGAGTTAAGCACAAGTTTCAGATTTCTCAATGGTTTAGTATCTAACAGCTAACCAGTACCACTCCAATGTACTCGACGCTGGATGCTTCAAAACAAGAGCAAATAGTCTGCAATTAATAGGAACCATTGAACAAATGGTTTCAAATTCAATTTTTCTTCATTGAGTTTCTTTATAGTGGTCTTTTGTTCCTATTTTCAACAGGCAGAGAATACATTTACTGATGTGCCTTTCACTTTTATCTAATGTAAAGAGAGAGCTCCTTAAATAGACTGTGTTTGCTGTGTTCCCAAGGTTTAAACAGCAGGTGAAGCAGGTGAAGAGCTGGATTGGACTCAGCAGTGGCCATTAGGAGGATTCTTAGCTAAGTAGGTTAGGTTTGTTTTTTGTTACTTGTTTGACATAAATGAGCTTCTTCTTTTTGTTACTGCATTATAAGAGAATATTGACTATACAGAACTCAGTATGGGGGCAAAAATAATATAATATTTATAATATTTATTTTAGGTCATATATTTGCAAACATCTATTGGATTTGTTTGCAACTTATATATTTTTCACTAAAGATAGATAAGATAATAGAGATAACAGAAAGCAAGTGTATGAATTTAATAAAAATAGCAAACTTAGTCATTAGTCGCAATGTGGCGTTCTACAACCCTGTTTAGTTTAAACTTATCTGAAATATCTTTACTTAATCTATGCTACTTCTGTCTAAATTCATCAATAATGAGGTCATCAAGATTAAACCAACACTTCTTTAACGACCACCACACAATGAGTCATTATCAATACTTTACTTTATTTTCTTGCAAGTACAAAAAGAGACATAAATAGTAATATATTACTGTAGATCATATATATTGCACAAAGTATCTTTGTAAAAAATACAACAAATATATTATTGGCAAATAAATATTAATAAATAGAAATTTCAGTCATCTGTTCACAAAAGGACATTGCACAACACAACAATGACAAAAGTTTGCCAAACGAGGCAAAGAAAAGTGCGTTTCAGTCTTTTTGAAATCTGTTTCTATGTTTGATTGTCAGTTCACAAACTTCATACAAAGCTCCATTGGTTAAGGCAGCCATCTTGTCTTTCCAGATCTTCTCCAAAAGAAGATCCGTCCACAAACCAGGAGAACGGCGCCCATGACTTCTTCTGCATCAGCACTTCAGCGTTAAGCTTCACGATGCAGCTTGCCCGTCTTTTTGACTTCTCAAAACTTTTAAAGGCATTTGTTTCACGATCATCTCTTGACCTGTGGGGGCTGCTCACGCCTTCTTCTCAGGCAGGTGGTGTTTGTTGGGCTTGGCACTTGGTTTGGCTTGGTGCAGTAGGTCTTTGTAGGCTGGCGAGCGCAGAAAACGGGGGTAGCAGTCTTTGGCCATGAGCAGGTAGATCTTGTGCTGGGCGATGTCGAAGGAGGACGGAGATGGGGTTGACAGATTGGCTTTGGTGATGTCACGAGTTTCATGGTCGATGTTGATCTAAACCAAGACACAAAAGACAAAGATCATTATTACACATTCACAAAACAGTAATAGTACCAATAACTCTGTGTCAAAAATGTCACATTTTGTTAATCTGTTTTTGTAAGTGCTTGATTTTTGCTAAAGTAATCCATCCACATTTAGACTTTTATTAAACTCCTCATTAAAAGTTCATATAATAGTGCCTCAAAGCCTTTGTTCAGTGCATAATAAAGGCATTTAAATTTAGTCATGGAGTATGGCAAAAGTAAATGTGTGAACCCAATTGAGAGATGAAAGCAGTTTCTTTGCATAATATTAAATCTTACATGTTGCATTTTATATCCATTAGTTGGGGCTTTACTCAAAAGTCTAATCCACAGGTAACGTTCAATGAGTAAATGTCCATTTCACTATAAATGTTAGTGTTGCCATGACCATATCCAACCATATTCATTAGGACTTTAGATGAAACTCAATCTTCCTCTTGGGGAACATCGACAAACATGTAAAGATTACTTTAAATCTCTGTCAAAAAAGGTTGAAGTAAGCTTTAGAGCAAAGTTCAGGATTTTAAACTGGAACTTAACAGAGTCATATGTGATTCTTGGGGCATATTGGAATGGCTGCACGTCTAAGTTCAATAAGTTTGAGATAAAAATTGAGGCTATGTTTGGGATTTTGTATGTGCTCTATTAATAGCTACCTCTCGGGGAGCATCAGTGCAGATGAATTCATCGTAAATCTTCCTGGCCTTGGCGGGCAGTTTGCTGGCCGACTTGGTGTTCCTATATTCCTCGCAGGCAAAGTAGAACGCAATGTTCTCCTCGCTAAACTCTGAGACCAGGAACGTGGTGAAAGCACACAGTCCATCTGCGAAAGATAGGCACAAATTAAATTAGTTACAGCCACTAATGGATCCCACTGCAGAGGAGGCGTGCATCAACGGGAAATGTTTACTCACATTTGCATGAGAGCAGCTTCTCGAACGACTCCTTCCACCTGAGACATTCTTCCAAGGTTGGCCTGCAAAAACAAGACACATGGTGTGATTTTTGCTGCTCTAAAACCTAGTGTATATG
The DNA here is from genome assembly GCA_024416835.2 of Perccottus glenii. NCBI lineage: Eukaryota > Metazoa > Chordata > Actinopteri > Gobiiformes > Odontobutidae > Perccottus > Perccottus glenii. The sequence goes on from CM044559.2 coordinate 27,366,048, forward strand.
AAATGGATTACATAAAGGATAATGAATAATAGGACTCTCACAATTTGGATAAAAAACAAGCTAAATTTAGATCCAATGCCAGAAATGGGCTCAGAAATAGATGAGGATTAACATGGTTCATTGTACAAATGCCAATTCTTAAAGTTGGGATTAATAGCACAATATCTATACTGTACATACACAAGCACACCACAAAACGTTAGAGATTTGCATGTTACTTACTTATGCTTCCCGATTTTGCAGCCGAGCAGGCTCCAGTCTGGTTTTTGCAGAATGGTTCCCAGCCTTGCCCTCAACTCCTTGGCCCTAAAACCAAAATAGAACATTTATTTTCAAAACCTTGCTACAATTACAATGTCATTTGCATTGCATGCAAATTGTTCTCATTACAGATGCATAAAACAATACAGCAGAGTAATCCAAGGCATTAATTGAAATGTACCTTTCCAGGCAGCAGGTTGGCAGAGCGGCTAATCCTTTGCACATAGTGAAAATAGTGTTGACTCAAGGGTGTTGTCTTGAATAAATAGGTTTAGTATCCGTTTGAATAGCTCCAGTCAGTGAAGAAGGAGACTGCGTTTGTCTAAAACCAGCAGCGGCACAGCTTATATACTCCCACCCCCGGCTTTGGATGTGTCACCGGAGCTGACAGCCAATCAGAGACGAGCAGAGACAAAGATTGAAGTCAGAGGGAGGACTTTTCGAGGACGGATCTGGGAAATTACTGCGGCGCGCTGATGCATGTGTTGTTGAATGATATATGTTTTTCCCCATGTCCCTGAAAACATTACAATGAAAGGCTGTTTGTTTATCTGTAATATTCTCAGTAAAGACAGTGTGTACACAGGAAGATGGTACTCCATTTTAGACTTTAAAAACATTTTTGAAATCAAACAAGGCATTTAAATTGAGTTTTAATGCATATAAAGTAGCCTGGCTTTTAACATTATTTAAATTTGTGATCTTTAAAATAAAAAGTAGTGGAAGAAACCTGAACTAACACCAAAATGAAAATGATTTGATCAAAGACAAAAGACTAGACTAAACCTGGGCTTAAAGGGGTGGTCCAGCATTTAATAAACTGGGTCTTACCTAGGTAAACGTTTGGTATGTATGTTGCTAATGAGCCCAGTCAGTCAAAACAAGCTCCTCACTGTGGCCTGCGTCTGAAACTACATTTACACCGTCATACATTGGAAATATATCCTTCAGGATCCACTGTTTTTAATGAATATTGAAACAGTTCAGTGTTTTAAAAAGTTATGGGTTTAAAATACATTTTTTATTGGCATGGCTTAGTCTCTGTTGCATTGCTCCTAACTGCTTCTCCAAACAGGACCACATTTACAAAATACTGAACTATTCCTTTAAAAAAAGACAAAACCAAAGGCTAAACCTGGCTGCACAAGAACTAAATCTAAAACCAGGACTAATCCCAAGAATAAAGACCGCTCCAAAATGTTTCCGAACCAGGAATAAAACATTTCTAAACCTGGACAAAACCATAACCAAGCCAAGTATTAAACTATATCTAAACCCAAGGCAAAAAGAATGGACAAATAAAACAAAAATACTAAAACAGGGCTAAACCAAACGATTTACCAGAATTAGACCAGGATTAAATGACTACACCTTGTCAAAGCCAAAACTAATTCAAGGCTACACCCAAGACTTATTATAGGATTAAACCAGGACAAAACCACAAACTAAACAAGACCAAACCCTCATAAAAACTCTGCACTAAACCCAGGACTTGCTGACATTTGTTTCGAAATTCTAATTGAAAAAAATGATTTGCACCAGGGTCACATTGAAAAACCCCTTTCTGCCTTGTGTCTGCTGTATATATACATGTCCATTCTATGCTTTGAGCAAGTCACATGTAAACACTGAGGTGTGAAGCACGAGTCACACCAGGGAAGCTGGGAGCAGTTCACATGTTCTATCCACACACAGCTCTGTAGCTTTTCTCATGATATCAGGTTATTAACAAACACATACTCATAAAAGCACCATAAACATAACTGACATGGATCAAATTATAAGCTATTGTGTGGTTTTATTGATTAACTAAAATAAACAATAGTAATAAGAAAGTATGGCAACAAATGTTTAATTTATGTGCTTTTAAATGCGTGACAGTTTGGTCAGTTGTACTGTGCCTCTGAATGCATCACCTTTTGTGAACCCGGTAAAGTGTGTGTGTAGTCCAGGGGCTGATGGGAAGGAAACGGCTCTTTCACTTTGTTTAATTACATTATTGTGTGTTGGATGTACAGCCAATGCTCCACTCGTTTCCCATCTGTCTGCCTGCACAATGCTTATCAGGCCTTTGTTTGTCTTGAAACTCGTAGATTTAAAAACAGTTTGATCGCAAGATGTCACGTGACTAACCAATAACTATGACCTCTGCATTAATGTGTCTGTAGTGGGTTTTAACCATGTTAAACCAATTATATTATATTAAGACTTTGGAGAATTTGAGGTTATGATTCCAATGCATATCAAGTACTGTGTCTTTAACAGGGCCCTAATACATAACATGTATTTTATGTACAAAATGTCCCTTCATTTATCTGTTATATGTCAAAATATGGGGCTACACAATGGAATCACTCAGTTGTCCCCCATTATCCTCTATTTGTGTTAGAGTGACATTTAATTGAAGATTTTCCACAGCTACAATGCATAGTTTTCCATAACTGCATAGGCCTGATGGTTACGGAAGAACCCGATTTTTCCATTTATTTTGACAAGAAAGGAAACTAAATCTAGTAAATAAAACGTTTCTAGACCACAAACTGACTGATTGTTTTCCATTTAGTAAAGGAGAACAATGCAACAATAAAAAAACTGAAGAATACATAATCACAGAAATGTATTATTTAAGCATGATAGCTATAACATGAGCTAATTCATTTGTGAGTTACTGTGGTTGGTCCACCACACTGGTACCGTTAGCGGCTAATTTTCCTGATCAAAGACAACAAAAAAACAGTTTAATATTGAGCCCGTCACTGATGTTGTCTCCTGAGGCACTGACATTAAACACACTGTCTGTTGGAAATTTGACAATCCCATGTTGTTTATACCTGTTAAACCTGTGTTTTGCGTTAGTTGGTGTATCTAATGGTACAACAAGTATCCACAAAAAACTCAGCAATAATCTGCTCTATATGAGCTGATGGGCACGGAAGAATGGTTGTGTTTTGCCCTGGTAAAGTGACCTCACGTGGTCATGTGACTGAAATCTCAAATCTGCCTCTGTCCTGGCGCGTTGGCCCGTCATGGTGTTTCAAGTACGCCAATATTGTCTAGGAAAGTTCCATTCACAGCATATTGAATATTTCCAGAAGTAATGGAGAGTCTGTATGTAGTCTTATGGATTTGCTGTTCACAGGAAACCAACAGAGGAATTAGAGCACTGTAGGACGTCCGCCAGTCGTGTCCCGGTTGACAGTGTAATCATTGTATTGCACCAAGCACCGCGTTACACAAGCCTCTAGCCACGGGGCCTTTCTAGGAACTAGGACCACCAGGACAGTGTGCTCAATAACATCACATACTTTTCTGTCTTCCTATAAAAAGGTCAACTGACAAAAATATCCAGCAGTTTTCTCAGGAAATGTGTTTGTCTATGAACAGACATTTAGTTGTTCAAAGACTTGTCCAAAATATTTAAAAGTGTCAAGTAACAATGACGGTTTTGTTATTACACATAATTTGCCCAGACAAAGGCCAATCCAATCCTTTTCTAACCAAGTTTTCACAAAGATGGACAAAAGAGTGCCTGGTAGTGACAGTACTCAAGAGAATTTATGAAAGGCCTCATCTCATTTAAATTACACAAAACAGGTTTAATTGTAGACATCATTCTTGTAATTGGTTAAAATCTTTAATCACACACACACAAATAGTAACCCTGTCATTAGTTTGGACTTAACTACGACTGGTGTCTACTGCTGTACCATCAATAGCCTCTAAATAAAATGACACGCAAGGCCTTACAAAACAGAATTCAGAGCACTTGTGACATCAATAACAAAAAGCGCAATCCGGAGCAACATGGCATATTAGACAATATACACAAGGGCCTAGTGTTCTTTTATTAATGTGTTAACTATGCGCATCTTTTTCATATTACATTTAAAACCCTGCAAGCTTTACTCAGGGACTGTCTAGTGTACATCTTTTTAATAAATGCATGCCTGGTACATGATGAGGATTAGGTTTTGAAACAGACTTTATTGTCAACTTAATGAAGGTACTTGTGATCTACTCTAGACAGTTTAAACCTACTATTGTCTTTTCTCTCTGTACAAACAGTACAGACTTGTTTCTGTGTTGGTTGGTGTATGTAGTGGTACAATAAGTTTTCATAAAATAACGTCAATATTCTGCTCTATGCACTGATGGGCAACAAAGGACTGTAGTGTTTTACCCTGGCAAAGTGGTGGCACATCTTGGACCAGTTTCATGTCCGTGAAGGTTCCTAGAAAATATCTGACACAAACGTGAGATAACCCTGATTATGACGGGACAATCAACTCTAGCAAAAGTGGAAAAACAGTGAAATCAAAGCTGAAAGTTTAATGTAAGATCGTCTCGGGTTATGAATATAACCCTTGTTCCCTGAGAGGGAACGAGACACTGCGTCGTAGAACGACACTATGGGAAAACGCCCTCAGTGTGACGCCTCTGAAGCATGAATGAAACTTAGACCGATCCTGATTGGTCAATACTACTGATTGGTCGCTACGTCACTCGCTACGTCATGACGTAGCGAGTGACGGCCTACCCGGAAGTAGGCGACATTGGCTCAGTGGTAGAGCGGTCGTCCTTCAACCGGGAGGTAGGCGGTTCAAATCCCGCTCTCTCCAAACTTCAGACGTCGTTGTGTCCTTGGGCAAGACACTAAACCCACCTTGCCTCCAGTGGTGTTCCAGCTGTAACACTGGTGAATGGAACCTTAATGTAAGTCGCAGTAAATGAAAAAGCGTCAACCGTAAATATAACACTGGTGAATGTAAGTCGCTTTGGATAAAAGCGTCTGCTAAATGACTAAATGTAAATGTAAATGTATAAAGGGACGCCGTATCACAACAGCGCTAGCTTTTTCGCGATGAAGCAAATCGCCCCCAGGCAGGGGGAGGCGTGGCAAGGCGACACAGTGTCTCGTTCCCTCTCAGGGAACAAGGGTTATATTCATAACCCGAGACGTTCCCTTCTCGAGGGAACTCACACTGCGTCGTAGAAGGACAATATGGGGAATGAGTACCCACTATGCCACGACTACCCATGCCTGCCCTAGTGTGAAGCTGGAGCCCAGGCACACTTAGGACGAGAGCACCCTATCGTCTGGCGTCGCAGGGAGATGCAGACTATAGAATTTAATGAAAGTGTTTGGGGCAGCCCAGCCGGCTGCCTCACAGATCTCCTGAATCGGGACCCCCATTTGAATGCGCCCTCAAGGCCAAAAGGTGAAGGTAAGCCGCGCACCTGATAGGCCAAGGCAATAGCCTGGACGATCCAGTTACTGACCGTCTGCTTGGTCGCTGGCATACCTCCCCTAGGAGACCCAAAACACACTAACAGTTGGTCTGACTTTCTCCACTGCGAAGACTTCCGCATATAGATTTGCAATGCTCTGACCATGCAGAGCAAATGAAGTCTCCCCTCTTCAGCCGACACATGCGGTGGAGGATGAACTGCCTGCAAGATGGCTTTAACCCCACCCGGGGCAAACTCCAGGGAAGTTGGCGTTATAGCCAAGGCCTGGAGGTCCCCCACCCTCTTAAGCGAGGTGATAGCAAGGAGCAGCGCCACCTTAAGCGACAGAACTCGATCTGTCGCCGACTCAAGTGGTTCGAAGGGAGCCTCAGCCCGCCCTTCAGGCACCACCGCCAGATCCCAAGTTGGAACTCTGGGGCGAGTCGCAGGCCTCATCCTCCGGGTTCCACGGAGGAAACGTACGACCAAAGGGTGCCTCCCCAGAGGCCCATGACTTACAGGAGCGTGGAACGCCGTAATGGCAGCCACGTACACCTTAAGTGTGGACGGGGTAAGCCCCGGAGTGAAACGATCTTGGAGGAACTCCAGCACCGAAGCCACTGGGCAGTTAACTGGGTCCACCTCACTTTCCCTGCACCAAGTGGAAAATACATTCAAGCGGGGCTGGAGGCGTGAGGGAAAACCACAGTGGGCAGTGGGACGTCTCTCGAGACATATAGACCTCACCACCTCTGGGTGAAGTCTCCATTCCCCGGGCCTCAGCCCCTGCCTCGACAGGATGTCTGCTCCCTGCTTCTGGTCCCCGGGAATGTACACCGCTCTAATAGACAATAGTTTCTCCTGGGACCATAGGAGGATCTGATACGCCCATCTGCACAGAGGGCGAGACCTCAGACCCCCTTGATGGTTCAGGTATGCGACCACTGACATAATGTCGGAGCGCACCAGAACATGATAACCCCTGAGATCCGTCAGGAAGCTCCTCAGAGCCCTGAACACAGCCTACATCTCCAGGCAATTTATATGCCCTGAGAGATGATGGTCCTGCCACAGACCCTGGGAAGAGCGGCCGTCCGTGACCGCGCCCCAACCAGTGAGGGAGGCGTCTGTCGAAACGGATGACCGGCAACATTATGCTCCCAACATGGTTTCTTCCAACATTGATAGGGAACGACAGCACCTGCACGTAACCCTGATCATCCGGAATGGATTCCCCCTCGGGAAAAAAACCCTTGGCTTTCAACCACCACTGCAGGGGTCTCATGTACAGCAGGCCAAAAGGTATTACTTTGGCCGCAGCTGCCATGAGCCCCAGCAGTCTCTGAAACTGCTTTACAGTGATGTTGTGGCCTAGCTTTATTCTGGAGACCATCGCCCGTATGGACTCGATGCGTGCGGGGGACATATGTGCCCGCATCGACGTCGAGTCCCATACTACTTGGGCGAGAACGCCGCCTCTCCTTGTGCAGGAGAAGCCGCTTTGCGTGCTCCTGCACGGGGAGTATTGGCAACAGAGCTATCTGATGATGATTGGGAAAAAGCCTCAGCAGTCCCAATCTCATCAACTAGCTCCAGCTGCGATCCCCACGATCTAAGCCATCGCACCGCCTAGGCGGACGCGGGACCTGAACCGCGGGGAACGCGAGCCTGGCCGGCCACGTCAAACACGGCCAGGCGGGAGCGCAGCACTCTGCAGGGAGTGCTCGCAGTCAGCTCCCTCGAGAGCTGACCGTGCGTGCCGCGCTCTCAAACAGATCACACACATCAAGTGCGTGTCCCCACCGTGAGATAACAAGGGCAGGGGTACACACACTTCCTGAACTGTTGACTCGCTTACTTTTTCATTCAAAAGTTTTAAATCAACATGGTCTCTCGTCTCATACACAGGGCATTTGCTGAAGAGCAAAAAGCTAGCGCTGTTGTGATACGGCGTCCCTTTATACTTCCGGGTAGGCCGTCACTCACTACGTCATGACGTAGCACCAATCAGGATCGGTCTAAGTTTCATTCATGCTTCAGAGGCGTCACGCTGAGGGTGTTTCCCCATGTGAGTTCCCTCGAGAAGGGAACTAAACTTCTGTTTGATGGAATGTATGCCTCTGTTGCCGAGCTCCCCGGGGAGGAGCTCTAGAGGCGACGCACTCCTTCTGTACCTGCCGGTACGAGGAGCTCGATGACGCTGGGGCTGGTCGAGGGACGAGGAGATTGCCTCCTCACCTCCTGAAATCTGTCGACGACCGTAATGACAACTTTAATGAGCTCCTCATAAGCGGGTACGTGAGGTGACGAGTGAGCCTCTCACATTTCCCCATGTGAGTTCCCTCGAGAAGGGAACTAAACTTCTGTTTGATGGAATGTATTAGTATATTGCTGTGTAAAACTTTTTTAGTTTTACCTTCTTTACAAAAAGAAAAGAAGAAAAAGGTAACTATGCTGCTGTTGGGGATGCCGAGTTTAGACTGGGACGGTAAAGATAAAATTGTGTATTGAAGCATTAACGCTTTTGTGCTTTTCATTCACTGATGTAGTAATCAAGACTGTGATACAAGAGTATTTTGCAACCAAGACTGAGACTTGTAGGAAATAAGTCAAGTTATTATTAATTGTTAAATTCTCAGTTTTTACCCAAGTATGAAAACACATCAAAAGGTTTGGCATTAATAATGTTTTGGGGAAGTCACATGTTCCAGACAATCAGCCTTTGTTTTATTTCTTGGAACATCAGATCTGATTATCGTTCTGCTGAGCCTGATGATGTCCTTTGGCAAAATAGTGAGCAATACAAAATACACCTGTTGTGGAATATGGGATTTAAATCTTGGTCTCGTATAAAAAAAATGGTATTTGTTTTTACAATGTTAGTTTAATACTTTGTTAAGAGGGAAACTCCAAAGTTATATTAAAATGCATGACAGAAACCAGGTTATTACTTCAAGTAATATCGCTTTTGGTTTAAAATCTAAAAAGCAGTTTGAGTAAACGTACAGAAAGATTAGGTCACACAAAGGTTAGTGAGCGCTCACACACACCGGGGAACCACAATGAGACTGAGTCAACTAGGTGGATAGTTCAAGCTGAGAAGCAGGGTTTACCTAACTCCATTATTGTTCTATGGAGGATTTAATTGAACCATTCGCTGCTAGGAAGTTACAATGTCAGGTCTGAGAAGCCTGGGGAAGCCTAGCCACCCACTCACCCACTCATTTGTGATGTCAACACACCTTTATCACAGCCCACGGCCAAGGACGAGCGGAAATGAAGCGACAGAAAACGCAGAGAATCGTGTTGCGGCTCTTTCCAGAAGCTGGGGATTCACTGGCCTTGAGCAGCGGATGCAACACAGATTCACAATCAAACAAAAAATAGTTTTCATGAACAAGCCACAAATGATGTAAGCTGCAAGATATAGAAGTGAAAGTACATATTTGGACATTGGATATTTGGATAGTTCCTGTTTTAATACATCCTTGTCTGAAAACACCAATTCATTAGCCAAGTGTCAATGACGGAGCCATTCAGTGTCCTATGTTAACACTGGGGTTTCCATACCAACCCTCCACTATCAAATGCTTTGGGTTAGACGTAATTTATAAGTCAACAATTTACACAATCTTTTACAAAAGGCTGGTGGTTGATGATACATAAACAAGAGAAGGGGTTCACATTTGATCCTGGAGATGCCGGGTTTAGTTATGATGAAATGTAGCAGGTACACGCTACTTTTGAACAGCTTGCAAAAACAGGTAAGCATCAATCATCAGTGTTATAGGTTATTGTAATTGTATAGCTTGTTATGGACAATAAGAAATATAAAATAAATACATAGAAAGATAGGGTTCATATAATAAAACAATTTTATTTTGCAAAATAGGTCTTTAATATACAATACTATGAGATGCTATTCTATTTAAATCTACAATAACACTTTTGCTTTCATAAAATACTCAGTTTATGAACACAACTAACACACACAGCTCGTATATTTTTATTTATATATTGAGACTTTAATATATATCAACTTCATGCTACTGTAAGATCAAAAGTGTTAGACTTTTAGTTAAAATAAAAATAATGGCACCAATTTTGAATTAAAGCTTGTCTTAAAAGGTAACTTGGTAACTGGCCACAATATTGAACAAACTATTGCCACTGAAATTTTGTCCCATCAAAAAAATAGATAGGAGCACATATTATTTATATTATACAAAACCAATTATTTTCCTACAACACCCGACTCTTTAAAACACAACGTGCTATATATACTATGCATGAATCCTGCAAACATCGAACACCAAACTGTGCCATCCAATTTAACAGGATGCTTGTGCACTGTTTGTCTAAATGTGCAGTCGGCCCATCACACACTGAACACACAGTCTCCTGTTTCAGCCATTTGGACTACAACAAGCACAGTTTGTTAAACGTACAGTATATACGTCTGATTGAGAGTGCCCAAAATAACTTTTCTGAGAAATGTTTTCCCATTAGATAGAAATTGTAAGACTCGGTCTGCCCCTGTTATCTGCTCATAAGTGATGGTAAGGTTACGAAACAAACATGTCATTATACCTCAGACAGACAGGCTTTCTTTAGCTCTGACTAGTAATGAAATGCAAACCATGCATCTGTTTTATAATTCAGACGCTGTGTCTCTTAAGGTTTGGTGGTTTTTACTGAGAAATTCTAGAAGAAGTTCTGCGTAAACTCTTTAAATGTATCTGTCGTTGATTGCCCTGAGGTTAATCTTAGAAGTTAAAGGAAAATTATGTTCTTCTGGGAAAAAGCAGTGCTTGATGAGAAAGCACTTTAATGCCACCTGCAAAGTAAAGAATAATGTTTTAATGTTTTTATGGTTCTTGTATTTTTTTGTCTGTATTTATTTATTTGTTTAGGTTATAAATACACGTGATGGGAAGGAAAACTGCATTGTGTGTGTGTGTGTGTGTGTGTGTGTGTGTGTGTGTGTGTGTGTGTGTGTGTGTGTGTGTGTGTGTGTGTGTGTGTGTGTGTGTGTGCGTCAAGCTGAAAACTGAGAGAACTAAGCAAAGTGCGCTTACTCTAGAAGTTACAGTTTCCTGGCATATTAGGCTTGTGGTCAGCCCCCGCCTCTATGTATAAGGGCCCATTTAACCAGAGGGATTGCATCCTCAATGGTTGTGGCAAAGGGGGTCCTTTTGCAACAAGTGTGTGATGCAGAAAGCTTGTCCTCTCCGCACGCTTATATTCAAATCTATAGTCTGGAAGTCCGTTCTCCCCCAGGCTCTCATTTCCTTGTGTTGACATCCGGGGATCACATCTGAGACCTCTCTGATGTCCTGGTGTACACACACTACACAATCCTTAGGCAGTCCAGACACTTTCAGTGCTGCAGCGTTGTTCCTCATAGCTTTTTAGTGTGGCTTTTGAATGGGCAAATTTTTGGCGTGTTTGACACACATGCTTCACAACCAGTTGAACAAAGAATGATCCCCATAGCGTATTGCTATGTAGCAACTTGTTCCCGCTTTTTCAGGGAACAGGATTACAGTCAAGTAACCCGAGACAATCTTCATTTGCTGTCATCTCAGTGAGTCAGTAATGTACAGTCATTTTAGTAAGCATAAATACATAATTTGTAATTGTTTAGAATAAAAACCCTCACTGACTCAAAGTGTGAGCAATGATAGTGTTTCTAAAATGGTTCGACGACTATGGTTCACAGAAAAAAGTGTCATCATTTGACCTCATATGTCACCAAACTTACAGGAAATTGCTAAATATCCCCAAATATTTTTAGGTAACTCTCATAGAGAAAGAGGTATTATAAGACCACAAAATAAATCTAAACTGTCCTAAACTTTCTTTATCGTGTAGCATGTATAGGTGAAGTGACCCCAGTGAATAAGTGTGAGAGTGAATGGTATTTGATATGTAATATATATATATATATATATATATATATATATATATATATATATATTCAAATCACTAAAGTATTGAATCACAATATTGTGTCGCAGCTAAAATAAAACACCTCACTGCGAAGTCCTGAAAAGCCAGAGGTGACATTTCCCTTTGGAGCAAATTTCAAATTAAAGGTCACAACACAGCCCGGTTTGGCATATCACTTTTGTCAAATAATGATAGTCCTGGTTGATCCTGGGACAACAGCCTTGGTCCCTACTTTACCTCATCATTGCTAATCCCATCAAAACACCTTGCACTTCTGTTCACCTAAAGCAACCTGTAATTTGATGACTTTCAAACCATTCAAACCAGTTGAGAGCTTTCTTCATCTCCATCTCAGCGTGATTCGAAGCTGGGGATATACGGATAAACCTCACTTCAGGGGGACACTAGGTTGATATCACATTCATGAAAATTACCAATAAATGGCAGAGGACCTTGAAACCTCACTTGTCCAAGGCGTCTCGGGACAAAAGCACCACCAGTATATTCTTAAATGCGAATGGTAAAATAACACCCTGATACAAACCTGTATTCATTCATTTTTCAATCTGCAGCAGGTGGCTAGCATTTGCATAAAAAGTAGGCCAAGAACATAAGTGCTCTTTGACTCTGAGTTATTATTATTTGCGCCACATGTCTTTTAGGTTACATGATAAGTGTCCTACAAAATGGAGACAGTCCAATGTTCAGAAAAAGCAACAGATACAAATTGTTTTGAGAAGGGTGCATTACATTTTGTCTAGACTTTGAAGGTGTATTTCAAGATGTATTGAGATGTGTAACTGGAACAGCCTAATGTGGAAATCTATGGGCACTTGGAATTACATGAACATGTAGAAAGCATGACAAATATAACATTTATTTAAGCAATGAGTAATTTTTGAGGATTTGCACTCATTAACTTACTGTTGCAATGTTTCAGAGGACTGTAACTTCTCAATATCTTTTAAATAAGATGTATGAAAACGTATGTAATAAGAAGGTGGGAGAAGAGGTAGAGTAGCGTATAGGGTTAGGGTTAGTCATGTGCACATTGTCTATAATGTGCACATGACTATTTCATGGGCTATTCTGTCAGGGAACCAAAACAATGACTTTAAACCTACATATTATATTGATTTTATATATAGAACATATTGTTGCATTAACCTAGACATACCATTTATGTGCCATCATGAGATCACACTGAAAGGACTCTTTGAGAGCTGGCTTTTATCAGTAGAAGTCATCCAGGTCATCACATGTTAAAATGGTTTCCGATAAAAGGTAAAACGAAAGACTTAAACATCTTTAACCTTCAAAGCTATGTTCATACGCCTCCTTCTACCAACATTTTCGTATTCAAGCAAATTGTGTTTTTAGGCTATTGTATTAAAACAAATGGACAAATTAAAGACCCTCACACACCCAAATATATTTGGAACATTTGTTTGCATACATCCTCATGTTTGTTTGATATTTTAGGGCATATTTAGGGAAACATTGTAATATTAAGGAGTTGGATCAGAATTTTACTGGTTCACTTACTATGTCTGGACAAATGCTGAACATGTCTGATGAAAAGTAAGGCTCTGGTTTAGTTATGTTACTTTATTTTCTTACAAAAAAAAATCTCTCTCTGCATTTACTACTTAGCCCTCCCAGACTCTCTTCAGATCTGAGTCGGAACTTTGGTCACATGCACTCACTGGAAGATTAACCAAAAGCAAATGTTTTTTTCAAAGAAACCACACTTGACTGATTTGGACTTTCCAAACATCTACAGGAAGTGACACATGTCAATAACGTAATTGTTATGGCCATGTAAAATAAGTTCAAATTAGGTTTTCAATGTGAGATCACAATCGAGACGTGGCAAGAAGTAGCAAGATAAAAAAATGTAATAATCACATTTCAGTATTATTCATAGCAATAGGACTAAACATAACCATTTTCACCATTTAGTATTGTATATTAGTATATTGTAGGACTATATTCCTTATGGATACTTATCACCATCTTTTCTAACAATGAGGCCATTATAATATAATACACTGACTGAACATTATTACACTGTTATGATATGTTCACCAATGACTAATGCTTTGTTAAGATCTTTGTGCTTCTTGAACTAACATTCAAGTCTAAAGATGTTATGATGCTTTATGAGCTGGTCGTCATGCTGCAGCGGTGTTGGACTCGTCTGTATAACCACTGGCAGCTAAGTAGAAAATGTGAATCACTTAATACTGGCTCATGTGGTTTTTTTGACAAATATCAGAGTAGTGAGTCATTCCTTTCCAACGATGTAGAGTTTAACAGCTGCTTGATTAGCTCCACTTTGAGAAATAGAAATAAAAGAAAAGTGGGAATAACCTGAAGAACCCCTGTGAGAAAGCTTTGTTTTTTCACTCATTCTTTTTCACAGCATAGCATTAAATCATGGAATTGTTGGCTCCATGTTGATATTCTTATTGTTTTGATCTTATTGCTCATCCCCTCAAAGAAACCGCACTAGTATCATGCACAGCTCTCTTCAGGGCAATGATTCAACACAGAGGTTCTCTGTGACCAGACCAGAACCTGACATATGCTATGATTGGTTGATGTTTTTTTTTGGTCCCATTCAAGTTTATAAATAATATATATATATATATATATATATATATATATATATATATATATTCAGTACACCTATTTAAAAGTTGTTTATATGTCTGTTAAAGCAGTTTTAGATTACAATAGAAAAGATGTAACATTAAAAACAACCTCTATAATACGTTTTAAACAGTAATGGACGCTTGAATGTAAAGCTGCGTATGGATGACATAAAACTGGTTTCCTCCATCTGAAGGAAAGCAACACAGAATTTATTTAGTTTGACACTTGCATGTTGGCAGAATGACGCTAAAGTCAAGGTGACATTTTGAGCAGCGGTGATCATGAAAGGGCCATTCATGCTTTTATTAGTTCCTAGGTCAATTATGACAAAGCACTTCATGTTAGAGTTAACCAATGTCCCTGCCCTTTTGAGTGCTCATTAACCCAGCAGAGCTTTGAGGTCTGCATGTCGACATTTGTCAGAATTGCTTGTTCCTGGCTTTGTTCCCATTACCTCTGTTTAAAGTCATCGTGTTTAAGAGCAGAACAAAGCCACCAAATGATTAGTATTTGACTTCAACTTGAAACTTGGCAGCTTTTTTTTTTTTTTTGAAAAGCCTTAAAATTCATTAATAACTTTCTGACATCATCCTGTAAGGCCTGGTATATCTCCTCCTTAACTCCCTGATGTCATTCTGTACGGCCTTGGGCTACTCCTCCTCGGCTCCGTCTCCTCCGATGACAGACACCTACGTCTTTATCTGGTCCTTCCTGTGTGTGTGTGTTTGACAGTAGCTTTTATCTTTTATATTAATATGTTTAAATGAATAACTAACTGGGTCTACATAGTTTAAAACACATAACATATAAAATATTACACCACACCGGCAACAAAAATCACACATGACACATATAGAACTATAATAAAACCTAACCTAATAATGAAAAAAAAGCGAAGTCTCTGGCTTAGTTCTTGGTTTAGTCCAGGGTCTAGTCCTAGCTTAGTCCTGCTCTGGTTCATCCCAGTTTCATCCTGGTTTATTTCTGGGTTTAGTGCTGGTTTAATCCCATTTTTAGACCTGATTTAGATTATTACTGGTTTAGTCTTGTTTAGTCTTTAGGCTTGGTTCTGCATTTAGTCCTTGAGTTAGTCCTGGTTTCTGTAATTTGATATATAAATAAATATAATATGCATATCATATAAATAAAGATTGTTTTATAAGAAATAAAAAAAAGATCAACTATTTCCTGTTGGCCCCTGAAGTGAGTAAAAAGGATTCAACAGCTGTGTTTTGCAGCTTCCTGTCCCGCCCCACACTTGGTTGCCTGTGCTTACTGAGTAAATGAAATTAAACACAAAAAATAACCACATCGTTTGGGTCTAAGGTCAGTGCCAAAGGAAGTTTCTGCAGAGCTTCCCGGCATCACATGGCTTTGTTTGTTTGTTTGGATTTGTGAAGGTCTTTCTCATTGGTGACTCAGTTAAGAGTAAAACAGGAACATTCAGGTTGGACTGCTCTTCAAACTTTACATGGACAAAAACATTTACTAACAGACAGATGAGCTGCTGGGAAACCCTTGTCCTTCGACGTAATTGACTCAGATGGAAATTCTGGTAAACAGAGATAAATGAGTGTAAATGAAAAAGAGGCCTGTTTCCTGTAGATGACAGAGCACTGTTATTTTAATATAAGCAAGTATTTGTTAATATGAAGTAAAGTTGAATAAGTACTGAGTGGAAACCTTAAAAAGGTGGTATGCATAATTAAACAGTAATGGTAATGGCCAGTAATGGCCTCACAAGTAGCAGCTCTATCTTTTTAAAGCCAAGTAACATTTAGACATTTAACATTGTCTCAGATGAGGCTGGCTGCTATAGGCTAAAGAAAGAGTGAGGGAATAACTCTTTTATATAAGTTGTTTTTCACTCCTAACAGTCCTGTAGAGTTGATTTGATAAAGAGGCTTAAAGTTGACTAATTGTTTTTGTTTTAGTTGCTGGTTTCACGTGATGCTTTTTCAAAGAAACTAAACCAAAATAAAACAGAGAAATCGATCACCTTTTCTGAAAATTTATAAAGAGAGACACTCAAAAAAAGGAGAAGAAACTCAGCCAGCTCAGTGTCAATTTCATAATGTATCAGAATTAAATTTATAGTTTAAGTGTTTAGGAGAGTGATTTAAGTCAAATACAACTGTGCTACTCTCAGCTTCTTTATTTTTGGTTGTGTTCCTAAAAAAATAATTTCTTTAATTACTGCCAAACGTCCATCTTTGAGACATTTTTTTTACCTTTTATTTGGTTGCCCTTGGTAGGCAGCACTTGGTTCACTTTTTGCCTTCAATTTATTCTTTGGTCCACACTTTGATTCA
Organism: Perccottus glenii; assembly: GCA_024416835.2. Classification (NCBI taxonomy): domain Eukaryota; kingdom Metazoa; phylum Chordata; class Actinopteri; order Gobiiformes; family Odontobutidae; genus Perccottus; species Perccottus glenii. The sequence continues at coordinate 27,382,460 of CM044559.2, forward strand.
CCATTTTCTTTATTCTGTATCTTTAACAGGACTGGTGTCAGTGGACCTTACTTTAATGTCTACAGTAATACCAAATAAAAGACTCTGATGAGTCACCAAACATAGAATTAAGGTTCCACGGAAAACACAAATACAAATGCTGTAAATCACAACAAAAACAGCATCCCATATTATTTACACAAAAAGTTCTGCAAATGCTGTTAAGGATAATGAGTTTGGTGGCTATTGATGAATGGCAGTTTTGGAACTGCTTTCTGATGTCAATCTACCTTAGAGTCCACGCAAACCATGGACACATGATGAATGAAATAATGAGAGAAAAAAAATCTCATTGTGCATATTTATGACATTTGTAAATTAAGATTTTGTGACGACTGGGACAAACAATGCTGAGTTTAAAGCAATGGGGCTGATCGTCCTCCTTCATAAACCTCATATCAGTAACGTGCTGGTCTCAGTGGGACCCGTTTATCGGTGAACGTGGGCCAGCCTCAGGACGTTCATCTGTCACATCGTCCCGTGGGTGCAGTGGTCTGTCCCGTCTCAGGCTTGGGCCAGATGCTCGCCCGCTGTAGCTGTTGAACATTAACTACTGGAGTGTGCTTCCCCCAGAGCAACACTGTGATCCGGAGCTGCTCCCCTGTGTGCACTTAGAAAATGGTCGGCACACTACGTTATAAACTGTTCTGCGCGATCAGCTGTTTACCTCCAGAGAGTTGGGTCCTGAGTCCACCGTTACACACATGCACTTGTCAGGTTATGTGCTTTATTCTCACATTCAGATTTATTAATACAATATTTGAATGTCAAGCAACATCTATTTTAACGCATGCATAAATGTAGAGGAATGTAGGCAAGATATAATGCATGTATAATTGGATGGGGATGGACTTACTTGCAATAACATTTGCCTATAGGGTACAAAGCAACGTCATCTCCTTTTTAAAAAAAAATAAAATAAAAGGAAAAGAAATTTACAAAACATAAAAAATTGCATTATTATCTCTATCATTTTATTTCTGTGGACCAGATGCTCTGGGTCCCTAATAAAGTTTGAATTGAATTGAGAACAAGGTGGGACAGTATCTTATAACGTTCAATAGTTTTGAGCCCAGAATTTGACTTAAAAGAGCATAACATTTACAATATTGTTGTTGAACCAAACTGAGCCATTTTCTCATTTAAAGTCTTAGATTATGTAGAAGGCAGGCAACTAAACAAGCCCTATGCATCGCTATTATACACACAGAAGTAGAGCCTGTATGATAAGTCTTTAACAAAAAAAACATTATATATATAATATATACACACATACACACATACACAAATACACACACACACACACACACACACACACAGAACATTTTATTGTTTGTATCCAATAAAAGGATAAGATTGAAGTGAGACGGTCAGAAGAAGAATAAGGATGAAACTATGTCCAGATGTTTTCTTCTCATTTTAGATTATAACCTAGGTCTGTGCAAACATTAACAGACATTTGTTGGTTTATTGATTTTTCACAATTTCACAAAAACTAAACCTTAAATGCACAGTCAAATTCCCGTTTGAAGACTTTATTGATTTCTGCAGAAGCCAGGCAATAGAATAAGCTCTTTGCATCATAATGGACACACTGGGTCAAACAATGGTCCAAATATTCAGCAGGTTTCAAGAAATAGCAGTGCCCTAAACAGAACAAGATTTATTGAATTTATGAATTACATACTCTTGTTAGAATCCGGCTGCTGCACAATGTAAAGCACAGGCAAAAGTAAAATGTCAAAGTTTTGTTAATAGAGCAGGTATGCAGTTCCACAAATCTGCTCAATGTACAATTAACTCTTTACAATGATTGCCACAAAAGAAAAAAAGATGAAGCAGTACTTGTGGTGAACAGGCATAGTACACAGTTGTACATCAGCCACTTATGTGAATACGTACATGGTGCAAACCAGGCACATATGAAATGAATGTCTCTGGCTTTATACAATGCAGAAGTAATGTTGCAATGGGACAAGGTGGGACCCTGAAAGTACAGTAGATTTTGTCTGGGAAATGAGAACAGACTGATCCTATTTTTGTGATGTGATAAAACCAATAGTTAAGGAGTCAGAACAGAACATTAGAGCTATTTGATTATTACTGAACCAAACCTGAGAGGCACAATCAGATTCCCATTTGAAGATTTTCTTGTGAGGTAGATAATGAATGTTGAGAAGCAAAAATGACAAATAAATGCAGAGTATACAACCATTCTTCCTGAAAAAACACTACCTCTTGCATCGAAAAAGCACAATTTGTTTCACTTCAACATAGCATCCCCTCAAGACCAAGCCAATAATCATTAAACAGATGCTTAAAGGACGCCTGTGTTTTCAATGCTCTGTGAAAGTGGTTGCGAAACAGCAGACAACAACAGCCTTGATATCTGACTCTGGCTCATGCATATAGGGACAGTATGAATGTGCCTGCTGCCAAGGAGATCATAACAAACACAAAATGTCAATAAGAGCAGCAGGCTCTGTTATTCCTGCACTGCTGTTTGTCAGGAGAACGTACACAAGTGAACAGTCCAATCTGAACTGGGTTTAATAAGTCCCAGGGGCAGACAAGCAAAACATTTAGCTTTATTACTGTAGGAAGGTTTTAAAGAAAAAACTCTCTCTTTTTTGTTGGGAGAAGGTGCTATTAAGATTACATTACAGTAAGTAATAGGGGTAGATGAATATAAAAACCTCTAAAGCCCATTGCACCATCTTTGAATTTTGGTCGCCATGTTGAGTTTATTAACCAAAAGTGACTAAATTAACATGAATTTATTTTATAACTTTGAGACGTGTGAAATAATCAGTGAGATTTTAAGAGAATATAGATGCCAACATAAAGATACAGTCCGTCTTTAATCGTATCTAATATGCATTGACAATACAGTGTCTATAATGGCAACTTGCATTTTAAGTAGATTTTGTGGCTTTTGCAACATGTATGCTAAACTTCTCAGATCTCATTTTAAGTCTTTGATGAGGAAGCACTGGCCCTAAAACAATCTGTTGTAAATGTGGTACCTTCATGAGTTCTTATTTTGTGTTCTGAACAGTCTAACACAAGTCTAAACATTGTTAAGTGTAAGGATTAAGCCTCTCACTAATGTTCTCTGTCTAATAAACTGACAGCACACATTTATAGAGCCTATAGAGACGTTCATGTGGAAGAAGGTCAAACATCACAAACTGCAAAACAAGGCAATCATCAAGTGGGCCAGTGTAAATGGCCAGTGATAAACGGAGGTTCATAAAAACATTACACGCACCATTTACTGTGTTTGCTTTGCCACAGCCAAACACAATATTTTAAAAAAGGTGAAAGATGTGTTGAAAATATTAAGAAAATGTAGAATGTGAACCCAAAACCCAGTGGTAAATTTGAGTATTTTAGTGAGTTTTATTATTATTATTATTATTTTGAGTTGGCATAGCAACATGACTGTATACTGTCACCTCAGCCTCAGTTATCCCAAGAGCTGCAATCTGGAAAAAAAAGACAAAGGCTATGACCGTGTACAAAGGCTATGTTTATCCTTTATGCTTTACTTGGGAGTCTGGCCTAGAGGTAGTATGTTTATTGCACCGCCTAGTTACAAAAGCTTACGACCTTCCAGGGATATGCTGTATGAAACTGTCCACTCAGGAGCATGTGTTGACTACAAACACTACATTATTATGGGACGTTTTTCCACACAGACAAATATGTGTGTTTATTTCACTTTAAGCCATGATCCATAGTCACAGCAGCAGTGCACCATGGGTAATCTGTTTACCACTGCTTCAGAAGACACCATTTAGAGGTAACTCAACTATTAGACTGTAGAAAAGAAAAGCACAAAACATGACATGTTTGCTAAAGATCTATGTCCCAGATTTCCAATATGTCACCTCATATACTATTTACTCACTGCTTACATTTATGATTTAAAGTTTTCTGGTAATGGCTAAATTGGTCAGTAGCTTTGGAATAAGCAGATATTAATCACACAAAATCAAAAAAAAAATCTCTGGAAAGAAAAAAAGACCAATCGATTGAGTGCTTCAATGGGTCAGTAAACTAGAAATCTCCTAAAAACAGGTCTTCAAGGGTAAGGTCACATGGAATCAGTGGAAAGCAGTAGAATTGAACAGTTTAGACGTCTTCTCTATTTACATGATATTGTGTTTGTACACATTTGTCTAATATTTGCTTTAAATATTTTATAGCTGTATATTTTCATATAAATTACTTCCCAACTACAGAGATTTTGATGAGGGTTTTAAACTCATAAAAAACATAATTTGACTAAGCCGTGAGTCTGTAAATTTAATCCAAACATATTTTCCAAAATAAAGCCAGGGCTATTTATAATAAAGACAGCTTCCCCCTAAATAGCTCATATTGGTGAGCTATTTAAACAGTGTTGTTCTAATCACAACACTGTCATTTCTAAAGCCATACAGTGATGATTAGTGACAGCCGGGTTTGCGGTCTCTCCCAGGCGTCTGTGTTGGGTCTAGTAAACCGACCATGTCCCACTTTCCCCACACTCTCATCCTGTGAGTGGTCGCTCGTTACGACAACAAAGTTAATAGAAGAGTAATGTCGCACAGGCTGTCGTTGCTGTCCCAGATAAATCCACAATGTTTACTCGGCCTCTGAGTGGTGCACAGAAACAGTGTCATAAATGTTTAATTGCTGGTTTATTTTGGGTATGTCATTCTCAACGTAAGCATTTATTAAAAGAATCACGGGGATTACTATTACTAAATGTTGCCGTGAGTCAGAACATCTGGCTTCTGATGTTATGTTTATAGAAATAAGAGGTACTTTATGGTCACAAACCTACTTTCCACCAGCTGTTAAGACCCATGAACACAACAAATGCTCTAAAATCTTTTGGAGCGCTCAAAACAATTGAACTATAGTTTTTACAGATACTTGTGTTTAGGCTGCAATTTGTGTCTTAACAGGGCCTTAACAGTTATAGCAGGCAACAATAAAAGCTAATTCTATTAGAGCTAATTGTACGTTTCACCAAACCAGCTGAAAACACAGTGAGACGGTCTCTGTTGCTTTGTATTCCCGTAAACACAGCCCACCCAGTTCTTGTTGTCAAGGTGCATTTTCTATTTCTGAAGAACATGAAAGCCACTCATACTGATGCTGCTTGTTGTTGACCTTTATTTGTATGACTAAGGTGCATGCATCATGATACAAAATAGATGTATGGAGCTTAAGATACTATTTTTACTGTTTTCATGCATTTTAGTTTTGAAGGGCAAGAATGTCATATTCAACCCTATAAGCAATACTTAACAGTTTTACCATACATGCAGGTCTTTGGATGGTGGAAAAAGCCTGGAGTTAAAGAGAACTCACAGCAAAGACGAAATGTGGACTGAGAGCCAGGAGCGGCAACTACTCTGCCAGCATTCATCCCCTGAAATATTTAAGTTTAAAATGGCTAAACAGTTAGTTAGCCTGCTTTAAGCAAGGGATAGCCTGGGCTGAAGTTCAGTCACTTATTTAAATCATGTAATTTTGTTTAATGTTTTAATAACTTTTCCTTGAACCACTTGCAACAACGAATACCATAGCAACAGCCAGTCCTTACCTTATATTATTATAAACTGTAACAGCAGACTCAGGACCCAAATGCACCACACCAGACTGATATGATACAAGAAGTAGTAAGACACAGGTAGGTGTGGATTACTGGACATATTCGGTCGGACTCGAAGAATGGCCGGCACACAGCGACGAGCTTGTACAGGAGGTGAGGACAGAAGACTCAGGACCCAGTAACAGGTTAGCCGAAACAGGTAGCCGGATCAGGTAACTGGATCGGTTGAGCAGGAACAGGTGACAATACCAGGGGAGCAGATAACAGGTGAGCACGGACTGAGATTTTTAAATATCTGCCTGACTGTAATAGCCGGCAGGTGTGCAGCCCGGTTGTGGCTGGTTGATCAGGTGATCTAACGAGCAGCCATGATAATAAATTGCTGTTTGATTTGAGGTCAATGCCTGGGGCTCCTCAGTGAATGAAAGCACTGTCATTTCTAATACCCTCTCAAATGTTATCAAAGTAAACTCAGGCTCATGTATATTACATATATACTGTATATCAGGGGTCACCAACCTTTTTAAGACTGAGGGCTACTTCAAGGTAAATGAGTAGTACGAAGGGCTACCTGTTTGATACAAACTTCCTCAATAGCCAAATTGCACCGATCACTTTATAATAATAATAATAATAATAATAATTATAGTGATGATAATAATAATATGTGAAGAGATTGCTCATGTCTTGAGATCACACATGCATTAACAATGATTTTTACATCAATGATGGTAATACTTTAAACACAGGATTCTGAGGAGTTGTTCTAACATTTCAAAGTCAGGAAGTAATGCCTAAAGGAAATCATTAATCAAGTCACAACAAGTTATGGCAGTCTTATTTAAGAGGTTGTTTTACAGACTCATTCGACCAGTCAGCCACTGATCAGAGACAGAATTGATAACTTTTTGGCACACGTGTCTAGATGATACTCACCAAATTTGGAGCTGTTTAGATGAAAAGCCTTTAGACACAAAGTGCTTTCTTGTTCTTTATCAAAATAGTAGATTTTCTAAATGAAGCTCCAGTTGCTTTTGTGTAATAAATTTTCTGTTTGCCCTGAGGTGTCCTATGGATGTACCAAGTTTCATTTTTCTACATTGGAATAAAGTTACTTTCGCCACTTTCCATAGGCCCGATGTATTTTGACTTTTCTAAATGAGACTGAGTCATTTTTCTATTTTTTTACTGACTTCAAATACATAAAACCTCTTCATCTGGGACCAAACACTGTGAAAATGGTATGTTTTTAGTTGCATGTTTACTGTCAAATTTAGGATCATTTTGCAGAAAAATATGATAAAAAAATATACCGAATTATAATGCATAACTCGAGCAAAAAGTCTAGAAAAACGCTTGTCTATTTTACATACATGTGTTTAGCTCATTTTGCCCAAGTTTGGTATCATACATAAAAAATATTTTATTATTAATTTTTTTAATTAAATTAAATATTGTCATTTTTAAATCTACATTAATGCAAAATGGCCGCCTTTTTGTGATACTGTGGTCCCCATTGGCTTTTTGTTCATGGAGCCCATACTGGATGTGTGTACCAAGTTTCATTTGCCTACAACAAACTAAAAATTTCACTTCCCATTGACTTTTTCCATTTTTGCAGGGACGTTGCTATGGCAACATATTTATAGATAGGTTAATGGTTGTCATTGGCTAAATGCTCGTCCCTAGTGAATAAGAGATGTGAGATTCAAGGGTTCTGTCAGTGTCTGTTCCTAAATGTCAGCTATGCAACTAACTTGGCCACATGTATAAGTTTGTAGCGCTGGAGAGCCATTTCTAAAGATAACCCATGACCCCTAACTGAACCAAGCATGAATGTGCACAAACGCCTGGGAATCGATCCGAGACAGGCGCTTTGAGAAAATAGATGCATATTTGTTTTTAATCACAAAATATGGAAAATACAATAATGTTTCCAAATATTGTAGCGCTATAGGGTTATATTCAACAGTGCACAACTTTGGTTATAGACACGGCCTCTAGACATGATACTCACCAAATTTGGGGCCATTTAGATTAAAACACAATGATTTGCATTTCCACAGCAGGCATATCTGTTTCTGTGTGCAATGCGTTTCACCTGCCCATTGCGGACTTCCTGTGGATGATGCTAAAGTGTGGCTGTCATTGACTTTTCTGTGCCCTGAGTGTCCTATGCATTACCAAGGGAACCCATTAGTCTACGTTGGAAAAAGTGCAAACTTTCACTTTCCATTGGCCCAATGTATTTTGATTTTGTAGAATACAGAGAGTCATTTCATTAATTTTTCATGCTGTAAACGCCTTCAAACTTTGACATAGATACTGAGTAGTGCTTCATGCTGGGATAATTTAGGAAACTTTTCGTGCACAACACATCAACTCAGAATTTAGGATCATATGGGGAGAAGAAGACTTGGACCACAATAATAATAATTTTTCAGACTTATAATTTCAGACACTATGTATATGAGAAAATATAAATATACTAATATTTAAACTATACATGGTTTTATAATATGCACAAAGAGATTGCTCACATGTCAATGTTAATTATCTCACAATTATTTGGTAAGAAAAAGATTTTTACATCAATGATGGTAGGAATATTTAAACACAACATTTATTTATGTCTATCTGTTCCAACATTTCAAAGTCAGGAAGTAATGCCAAGGAAATCATTAATCAAGTCACAACAAGTTATCTAGTCTTTTTTTAAGATTTTTTTTTACACTTCTGTGCACCAGTCAGCTCAGCTGTGCTGGATGTTAAACTACCTGCACATGGCGAGATCCCTGGAACGTACTTGCTCCAAGTAGGACTTCAGAGAGGGCAGAGATGACTTCGACCACCATGCTTCTCATCTTTGAAGATTGTGTTTGCAACAATCATCATAGCTTCTTTAAAAACCTCCCTATCCAAAAAGGCTTTCTTGTTCTTTATCAAAAAATTTGCAGCTCTAAATGAAGCTCCAGTTGCTTTTGTGATATTATATTTTTTTGCCCTTAACGCACTGCCGGGTGGGTACTTAGCATTGAAACTTTTGTAACACGTACTGAAGTGTCTCGCCATATTGTGCCGCTTTGCCGTCGCAACAGTCGTTCGCAAATGAGACACTTTTCTTTGACTGACATAAAAAAAAAAAACCTCTTCATCCCAAACACTGTGAAAATGGTATGTTTTCTATCGCTTTTCTGCCATGTTTTTGGGGTAAATCACAACCAACTCCTCATTGTTGCTGCACGCTTCCTTGTGTCAGGAGTCAGACGGGACGTGCGCGCAATACTGACATTTCACTTCAGAAAAGGCTTTTCTGACTTCAGACTTCAGAGTTCGTTATATACATAAAAAAATATTTTATTATTAATTTTTTTAAATTAAATTAAATATTGTCATTTTTAAATCTACATTAATGCAAGCGTCTTTTTTCAAATAATACAGCAAGAATTGTTTTTTTTTGATGGAGCTATATTTTGACCAGTGCTATTTTTAGAACATGCCTCGCAGGTGCCTTAAGTGCTCCTTGCAGGCGACCAGCGTTGGTGACCCCTGCTGTATTTACATGTATAGGTTAATGGGCAATTCTAAAGTGTCCCTAGTGAATAAATGTGAGATTCAAGGGTTCTGTCAGTGTCTGTTCCTAAATGTCAGCTATGCAACTAACTGGCCACTGTCCAGGGTGTACCTCGCCCAAAGCTGCTGGAATAGACTCCAGTCACCCACGACCCCTAACGGAACCAAGCAAAAGAAAATGAATGAGTGAATTCAGACAGGGCACACAAAATAGATGCATATTTGTTTTTAATCACAAAATATAAAGGGAAAATACAATAATGTTTCCAAATATTGTAGCGCTATAGGGTTATATTCAAACAGTGCTCTGCATTAGGGTTATAGACAGGCCTCTTAGACAGTAGAGAAATAGTGGAAAATGTAAAATTTCATTTCCACAGCAGGCATATCTGTTTCTGTGTGCATACATTTCACCTGCCCATTGTGTCTGTGGATGATGCTAAAGTCTCTCCAGTATTTTACTACTGTCAATGAGTGGACTACACATGCATTAAAGGGAACCCGATTAGTCCCGAATTAAAAAGAAGTGCAAATGCCAAAGGAGCACATAGTGTCACAGTACCGACATGTTTATATAAGAATACAGAGAAGGCTTCATTTCATTAATTTCTCATGCTGTAAACGCCATAAACTTTGAATAGATACTGAGTAGTGCTTCATGCTGGAGATAATTTAGGGAAATTTGCACAACACATCAACTCAGAACAGGTCGGATGGGTTTGGCCACGGCTTTCAATTGACTTGGACCGTTACATGTATACGTAATATTTTTTCAGACTTATAATTTCAGACACTATGTATATGAGAAAATATAAATATACTACATATTTAAACTATACATGGTTTTATAAGTGCATGCACAAAGGTACATCGCTTTTCTAGTGGGTGCTCTTTAATTATCTCAAATATTTGGTAAGAAAAAAAAGTTCATTGAAAGCCAAACTGAACAAACCCAATCTTGTACAGTACTCCACACTTATGTCACGTATTATACCTGTCTACGAGTTAACAATACACAGGATTATGTAACTACAGCAATAAATAAGTGCAATCTAATTTGGCACAGTTTCCGATAAAGTTTGTTTTTCATTGTAAACACACGAGAGAGAGTGCTGGGTGATAAACCACAAGAATGAAAAAGAAAATCAATCAAATTAAATTACAGGAAAAAAATATGCTCTCATGATGCAGTGGAGGATGTAGGAGGACAAACAGACAACACCGAACCGGACAGACAGATCTACAGAACAACCACTAAATTTCATTGTTATTTTCTTTTGTAGTTGGAAACATATTGCGTTCTATACCTACCTGTTATAAACCATACTTTTGCTGTTAGAGCAGGAAAAAAAAAGCATTCTGCTTTGTGTTGAACATGAAGTGCCCTTTTTGTTCATCTATTGTTATAAATAAATAAAAATTCTGTCCTCTATGCTCGTCTTGTAGCCTCATTTTTTAAAAATGTGACAAAAACAAAAAGCTATTACAATTATTATTAAAACATTAAAATAAAAAATATATGGTAATATTAGATTATGATGGAAATGTCACAACTCTGTCAAAATGACTGGGAGTGAGAATGTCTAACGCAAAATAACAAAATAACTGTGACCATGTCAAATTAAACCAATCAAAAAATATATTAAATGTCTTTAGTGTTGCTGTTCGACTCAGTGACCTGAAGTCTGGAGAAAACCTGGTTCTTAAACCAGCGATATTAAGAAAGGCCTCTGACCAAAAGTAATATATTACATGCAACATGGGAATGACAGTAGGCTGTATTTTCAAATGTATCACCCAGCACTAAAGAGGTAACAACATTAGCTTATATTTCTTTGTCACTTTCCATTTTAAAGAGGGTCGACGTCATGCATGGATCTGGTCTAAACAACAAGACACAGGTTGACATCCCGTTCCATTTCACAGTATTCACAGATATCTTCAGAGGGTCCTTTTCCGGTATAGGTCCAGTTTTATTTTGGTGGTTAAACAGAGCGTCGTTGGCCGTGTGCATGCGTTCTATTCACAATGTCCTGGTACATCTTAGACCTGAGGAAACGTGGGTAAGAGTCTTTCTCCATGAGACTGTACACTTTGGCCTGGACCTCGCTGAGGCTGTTCGGAGTGGGATCTAAGAGGAGGGTCTGCTTGGTTTTCTCCCTGGTGCGGTAGTCAATGTTTATCTGTCATGATAAGGAGAGCAAACAAATATTTAATCACTATATTCAGTTCATATAATTGACAAACATAACAGTGCTTTGTGTGAGCCTTACTGGAAGAACAAGATATAAAAATAGTGAAAATGGTGCTTTTGTCCTAGATATATTGGTCAAATGTAGGGCATATACTGTAAATAGGTAAGTTACTGTTTTGGTATTTAAATAGACCACAATACATTTTCAATGGATGTAAGAGCATTAGCAACCAAAAATATTGTATAAACATGGTTGTTTATGGTGGTTTTGTCAAAATCTGCCATTATTTGATTAGAATACGTATTGCTGGGGATATCGGACCATGGCGTGTCAATAATTTTTTCTTGATTGAAAAAGTCTAACTGTCACATACGTCCACGTTTTTGCTCGCAGACCTAGCCACTTTGACCAAAAGACTCACAGGTACAACATGCAATGTTGTTTACAATTAGGAGAAGAAGTTGCTGTCCCATATTGTTCAGAGTCTTCAATGTCTTCATAGATGATTTTTTATTTATTTAAATTATCAGCCTTATTAAGGAACAATAACAATATGTATTTGTATTTGGACAGAAAAAGTTATTAGTACTGTAAATACGTTTACTGTATATGAGCCAGTATTATAAAAGTACATGAATTTAAAGACTGATGATTAAAACTAGTTGATTACTAGGGTAATGGAAGGGCACACACCTCTCTTGGGGCCTGGACATCGATGAACTCCTTGTAGATCTTGTTTGCTTTGGACACAAGCTTAGTGGAGTTTTTGATTTTCTTGTAGTCCTCACAGGCCATCCAGAACTCGATATTTTCGTCACTGAACTCGGATTTAAGGAATGTCCTGAACACCACCAGTCCATCTGCAAATGACAAACCAATCAGATGCTGAAGAGGAGACAGCAAACGAAACAAAACACTTAAAAATAAGATTGGTGACAATTTCTGGTTCAGAAGTTTGATAGGGTTTGGATGTGCCAAACTGAGAAGTGTGCCGGGCTTGTGCACATTTGGAAACACATTTGTTTGCTTAAGATGTGAGACGTGCTTCTGCCAGTCTTAAATACAATGTTTTTTTACATTCAATACTTAATTTATTTTGTACAGACACATTTTGTTCCCAGAAGTGATGTCATTATTCAAATAAAAACAATGTCCCTTCAAAGCATTTTTCTTTGCTCTGATAAATAGCCAATTAATGGCCTCTCTTCTCCTGATAACACAGAGGTAGGGGCCTGTTTTCACTCAGCCCTGGGTCACAGTGACATGTTATTTCCACCTGCCTTGAATGAATTAATCAGTATTAGATATCCTCACATACAGTAATAAACAGACGACAGGTAACTAAAGGTAGGGTAGAACTATCACATCCAAATGGAACACAATTTCACAGATTATGAATGATGTCCTATTGTAAAAATAGGCTTAAAAAAAACAAACTTTGAAAACTAAAAAAAAAACTTAAAACATATCCATGGACGCACAAACTACAAAATAGGAACGTGAATGTATCTCAATAGTCCCATGCTGTTAATTTAAAGTCATTCATAACTGTCCAGGTATTTTATAATGGATGTGTGAGCTGAGATGGCTCATTGGATTGGCTCCATACAAAAGCCTCTTGCTGCCACTGTTCAGGGAAAGTAGATCCAATAAGTCAAAATACTGAGAAACAGTGGCTGAGCAGTATCTGACAAAAGAGTACTCTCATTAAACAAGTTACCTATAACACTAGGAAAGTGTTCGAGGTGAAGTGCCTAATTCTTCTTTTGAAGCATCTCGTAGAAAAAGTGCAGATTAGAATGCCACACCTAACACTTCTCAGACTGGTTTTGATACAACTTGTTCTTGTGCATGTGAGAAATAAAGCTTATCTTTTATTATCTTACAACATATACCTAACATGTGCATGGTTTGCAGAAATGTAAAATAATAACATATTGTGCTGATTGAGTCTAAAGTTCAGAAAGTTCCTGTAAGTGAGTTATGGTGTAAAGTCATGCGTTGAAAGCCATCAATACAATGAGGCTATTAGCATCATCTGTAGGTAATGAGCACAATGTGTTGCACACTCAAATGTGACTGGAATGATGGGTTTAAGTAGCACAGACATGTCTGTAAATGGGCTCGTGTCACACCATGTTCTTTTGTAATAAGATTTGTGGCACTGAACACAAGGTCAAAGCTGACAAACAGAGAACAGTGATGCACTGCAGTAAATGTGATGTGCCCCTTGGATTAAATTAGACCCCATAAATGTAATATCCTGCCAAGAGAACATTCAGTACAGTTTGTGTACATTGCTTTACATTAGGTCAGAGCTGTTGAATAAAATAAGAGTTGTCATGTGCAGTTCATGTCTCTTGTTACAACTGTCCATTACGTGTTGTTGATAGATTTTAGTCATTTTGTTGTTTGTTAAACTTAAGCGTTGAAGCTGATATTGGTGCAGAGAGAGTATGCTAACCATAACCAATGAGTTCAGTCAAAGCTATTAAATAAAGAGCAGAGTTTTGGGAAGTGCAGTCCTAAATCTTCCTATATGGCTCTGATGTATGCTACAGCCGTGTTTGTGTAAGGAACATGGTGTTGGTCACCTATGTAAAGCTCAGTCAATTGAAAAAAGGAAGCTCAGGTGTTAACCACACAGCCTTCTGCTCGGGGACCCTCTATTCCCATCTTTGTTTTTATGTGCCATTAACTTCAAATAGGGATGTGTAATGCACGACATTATGTCACAATCTCTATGTGAATGATTTTCCCAGAAGTCACTCGCCTCTTTGTATTTGACCTGATTCATGTAATTGATTTAATGATAGACTGGTTAAAAAAAGGGATGGTAAGAAATTAGAGTCACAAAGATAAATTTAGGTCTGTCATATTATGACAATATACTGTATAATCTGACTACTATCAGCGTCAAGGACTGTAAACCAATTATAATAGACTAATACTTCTTAGTCTGGAATATAGTTGATCAGTTTCCACTGAAGTTAAATGTCCTGGAAAATGTTTTCTCAGAAGTGATGTAGTTAAAATAAAAAACATTGCACAAAATGTTAAGTTAATATACTGTATGTAGTATATGGGTCGGGTCATGCAATAAGCTAAATTAAATTTACATTGCGACAAAAAATATATTTTAATATAATTGAATACTGTCCCCCCTCCTTGAACTGCAACCTTATCGTGGTGGAGGGGTTTGAGTGCCCGAATGATCCTAGGAGCTATGTTGTTGGGGGCTATATGCCCCTGGTAGGGTCTCCCAAGGCAAACAGGTGACGGGCCAGACAAAGAGTGGTTAAAACCCCCTTATGGACAGGACAATATCATAGGCCGAGTGCTCGGAGGTGGACTCGTCCATCACCCAGGCCGAAGTCACTGAGGTAGTTGGGAAGCTCCTCAGTAGCAAGGCACCCGGGGTGGATGAGATATGCCCTGAGTACCTCAAGTCTCTGGATGTTGTAGGGCTGTCTTGGTTGACACGCCTCTACAACATCACGTGGCGGTCGGGGACAGTACCTCTGGACTGGCAGACCGGGGTGGTGGTCCCTCTTTTCAAGAAGGGGGACCGGAGGGTGTGTTCCACAGAGGGATCACACTCCTCAGCCTCCCCGGGAAAGTCTATGCCAGGGTACTGGAGAGGAGAATGCGGCCGATGGTTGAACCTCAAATTCAGGAGGAACAGTGCGGTTTTCATCCCGGTCGTGGAACACTGGACCAGCACCTCGGACGGTTTGCAGCCGAGTGTGAAGCGGCTGGGATGAGGATCAGCACCTCCAAGTCTGAGACCATGGTTCTCAGTCGGAAAAGGGTGGCTTGTCCCTTTCAGGTTGGTGGAGAGATCCTGCCTCAAGTGGAGGAGTTCAAGTATCTTGGGGTTTTGTTCATGAGTGAGGGAAGGAGGGAACGTGAGATTGACAGACGGATCGGTGCAGCTTCTGCAGTGATGCGGTCGATGTACCGGTCTGTCCTGGTGAAGAAGGAGCTGAGCTGTAAGGCAAAGCTCTTGATTTACCGGTCAATCTACGTTCCTACTCTCACCTATGGTCATGAGCTTTGGGTCATGACCGAAAGAACAAGATCCCGGATACAAGCGGCCGAAATGAGCTTTCTCCGCAGCATGGTGGGGCGCTTCCTTAGAGATAAGGTGAGGAGCTCGGTCACTCAGGAGGAGCTCAAAGTAGAGCCGCTGCTCCTCCACATCGAAAGGAACCAGCTGAGGTGGCTCGGGCATCTGTTTCAGATGCCTCCTGGACGCCTTCCTAGGGAGGTGTTTCGGTCATGTCCCACCGGGAGGAGACCCCGGGGAAGACCTAGGACACGTTGGAGGGAGGGACTATGTCTCTCGGCTGGACTGGGAACGCCTCGGTATCCCCCCGGAAGAGCTGGAGGAAGTGTCTGGGGACAGGGAAGTCTGGGCGTCTCTGCTTAGACTGCTGCCCCCGCGACCCGGCCCCGGATAAGCGGTAGAAGATGGATGGATGGATGGATGAATACTGTCCATTATTTTGAGGCTACAGCTATAACCGGTTTCTAACATGAATCTAGAGAAAATGGTGTTTTGATCTAACAGCATTTTGGTTATTGCTCAGAAATGAGAAACATCTTTATTAATTCAGCACTGGTCCAGTTCTCTCAGAGACCCTCTCTCTTTTGCAGAGACAGGAAAGGCAAGTGGGGTAATTTTTTTTTATTGCGGGCTGGCCCAGTTTCCCTATTTTGTTTTTCTTTGATCTTTTTTCCCCACAGTAAGTTGGAGCTTTTGTTGTGTAATGGATTTTTCATTCATTCATCATTCATTTTCTACCACTTAGTCCCGTTAGGGGTCGCGGGTGACTGGAGCCTATCCCAGCAGCTTTGGGCCTGAGGCGGGGTAAACCCTGGACAGTGGCCAGTTAGTCGCAGGGCTAACATTTAGACATAGACAGTGACAGACATCCATTCACTCTCACATTCATTCACTAGGGACACTTTAGAGTTGCCAATTGACCTATACATGCATGTGTTTGGACGGTGGGAGGAAGCCGGAGTACCCGGAGAGAACCCACGGTAACACGTGGAGGACATGCAGACTCCTCACAGAAAGACCGGAGTCGGCCGAGAATGTTTGAGTCGGCCGGATTTTGAACTCACGACCTTCTTGCTGTGAGGCAGGAGTGCTAACCACTCTGCCACGTGCACCCTATAATTTTTGGTTTAATGCCTTTAGTGCCTTTTGTTTTGTCTTTTTGTGTTTTGGATGCCTTTTCGTTTAGTGGGGGTCAAAAAAAGGCAACTTAAACATGCTTTTATCATAGGATGTGGTGCATTATTGATACTCCCTGGACAGATTGGTTTAAGATTACATTTAACATGTGAGATGTAAGAAGACAAGCTGTTAATGTTTTGATAAAATATGGATAGTTTGTTAATAACAATAGTTTGTTAGTAGTTTTATAATAGTTTTGATGTAATTTGTTGCCTAAAATAAATAATTAGCTACTCAACGAGACCACAACTTTTAACGGCCAAAGATTTTAAGACTGAAACAGTAACAATACACTCATTCTTTGAGATATTATAAGCAACTATTTGATACATGTTAATAATGATGTGCTTTGAGAATGAACATTCACAAGGTGTTTTAATGTGTTGCTATGTATTTACTTGGTTTTGGTTTATTTACTATAATTATATACAACATAATAAATTGTATATTCAAAATTGTGTATTCAAAAGTAGTTATTTGACATGATCTAAAAGTAAGCAAAAGCACAACACAATTACATTACTTTTATAGTATGGAAATGATAAAAAATACAAACGGTACACACACAAAAAAAAGTGGAGTATGTAGAAAAACTGTGTCTATGTCAAACTAAATGGATCCCTAGTAATTGTTAATGCTAGAATTTGATCTGACCCTCACTGTAAAAATGATGGACAGTGATGGATGAAATTCATTTGGTGTCAGACACTGATAATGTCCTGGAAAGTCCTGGGACGAGAGGGAATCCTGATTTACTGTAAACCATCAGCTGTAGTGAGATTTTGAGAATCTTCCAAAGGCATGGAACCAATTAAATAAATAAGACATCACTATGATTAAAAATAGAAGCTTTTTTCGTTTTGGTAAAAGGGGATTAAAGTTATGTCACTAATGTTTAAAATTTTATCAGGACAAAGTGTTAAAGCCAAAGCACTTTAACCCATTGGAGAAATTAGGGTCAGAAATCCCGACACGGTTAGTGAATCTGTCCAAATTGGGATTGAATGAGGCTTGAGGACAACACTATTTAACACCAGCCTTTGCTAGCTCCCAGTGTAGGTTAGAGTCATTACTTTTCAAAATCTGTTGACAGGTGCTTTCAACTCATTTGCTTAATTCTTGGAAATGCTGTAGAGTGTTAGCCAAGCGTGTAAGAGCACTATATAAACTCTGCTGCAGCCAACCAACTCTCATGTGAAACACAAAGAAGGAATAGGTCTGGTCAAAACAAATAACCTTCAACACCTGGAGTGGTTAAGTTATTAATCCCTGACATAGAAGCATACATTAAAGACTAATACTATCTTTATTGGACATAAAATTATGGACAAAAACACAGTATTTCTCACACTATGTTTCCATAGTTGTTATAGTCATTAGCCAATATCAAGAATGTCACAGCAATTTCAAAAATTGAAAGGAAATACCTTGAGGCCAAAATGTTTGCATTTTTGTTGAGTGAAAAAGCAAAAAATGGCCAAAATGCAACAGACTTTAGTGTTGCTGTGTCAGTGCAAACAGTATTCAAAAACAGATATGTCAGATATGGATCTACAGTAGATCTGGAATATGTAGCACGAACATGTTATAAACCCCGCTTTTCTGTTTGACCAATAAGAAGAGTTTCAGCAAATTAAAAAACTTTTCTGAAAACTTTTTTTTTTCTTAAATGTGGACTTCTCACTCTTTCACATTCAAGGCAATGTCCTCAAACAAGGTTTTTGTAATATTCTAAAATAATAATAATAATAATAATAATAATAATAATAATAATAATAATAATAATAATAATAATAATAATAATAATAACAATAATAATAATAACAATAGATGGTAGACCCATAATTTGTCAAATACAGAAATAGGGACCAATCTGCAAAATACGTCACTATAAATCATGCTTTTGGTTCAAACAGATGATTAGGATATTCTTTGTCATACACAAGACACAATATTAACCAACATCATTTTATGTTTTATACAAACTACAGAGGACTACAGATGGAAAATAGCTGTTATAATCTGGTACAAACACGTCTGCTGCGGCTTAATGTACATTGTACGCTGTCTATTATTATTTTAATATCCTGATATATTGTATCTAGTCCAGTTATATATGATAATGTAAGTAAGTAAACTTTACAGTATGTACTGTATATAGCACCTTTCACAGATAGAAATCACAAAGTGCTTTACAAAGTGCAACACTTTCATGTAGCCTTAGGCGCTCCCAGTGACACAACAGAGTCATTGGACTAAACAGGAACTAGATGAGTTTAGTAAGCCTCATTAGAGTCAGTGGTCATTAGATTTAGTCCATTTACATTACGCTACGTTATCTTTACGTCAGTGATTCTACGTCACGCATTTTCTTAGTAGTAGGAACATTGAAGCAGTGACATGTTTGACTGACTCGGAGACATAGACAATAGGAAGGTCACAGAGGCAAGTTTATGAGTCATTATGCAGTGAGTCTTCAACAACTGCAGAATGACGCTTTACATAAGTCCAGCTCTGAGGGGGACTTCAGATGTGGTGGGTGAAAAATAGCAACTATTTGAGAAACAGGAAGCCTTTTTCAGGGACCTTATTTCCTTCACATTGTCTGGTCATTATGTCTTATAGGTGCATTTATTAATATCTTGCTTTACACAACGCTGTTGAGGCTGTATTATTTTCAGGCTATAGTTGTAATAAGTGGAAGAAAATGGCTTTGGAATAAACTAAATGTCCCCAACTAAATATAAAACAAAGATAATAATGTACTGTAATAATGTGTGTATGTATGTCTTAGTCTTCTTTTGTCTTTCTTTGTGGATAAATGTCTCATAACAAACCCTTCATACATCTAATAAATTATTGTCACTCCTCTCGAGAAATTGGAGGAATCGTCTGGGGAGCAGAAAGTTTGTGTGTCTCTGTTTAAAGTGTTGTCCCCCACCGTTTGGCATAAAAAAGCTGAAGAAAATGAACGTTTTTATTACTAATAATTATTACTGATTTTTACATCAGGAGTTACACTTCCCTTTCATGGCTAACGACGGTGAGACCAGATCAGCCTGGTCCATCAGGTTTAGTTTCAGGTCAAACCCCTCCCTCTAGAGATATAAGCTCAGCTCTCTCACCAGTTCATCTCAGAATTGATAAAGTTTCTTGGAATTAGAGACGAAACGTCTCCACCTTGAAAACTGAGTCCAGATGCTTTTACGTTTTGTTAATTTATATTGCGTTATCAGAAATCTGTGTCCTACAAGTACTTCACTCTGCGTGTCAGTTTATGTTGCCATTTCCACTAAATGGCACTGTTTGGAATAATTTGAGTGTAAGTACAATCTTAAACCGCATACAATGTTCAACTCAAGTCTTAAGAGGCAAAAAGAAAAAACAAAAAAACGATCAGTAAATAAAAATAGTAATAAAAATCAAGCACTTTCTTTTTTGCTCAGTATCATTAAGTAGCCCACTCAAATTTAAAATCACACTTCTGGCAGATAGGAGGTCCATTTTGAATTACTTTTATTTTCAATAGTATGTTAAAAATGTTACTTTGTGCAGCAGCTAGATTCTTGCCGGATTTCTTTGTTCACAAGCTCAAAGAAGTCTCCGTTTTGTCTTTCTAATGTGATTTCCAAACCCTGAGAAGATGCACTAGCAGTTATGAATGTGTGTAAGTGTGACGACAGCTGACAGTTTAGTACTTACTAAACATCTTGACGTTGCTCTGATTGGATAAGATTACTTCATATGCAGTTACTCAGGTTGTTCTCCCAATCAACTTTCTCTGGTAGCCCTCTGGTAGATGGTTTTGTGCAGTAGACAATTTAACAAGGCTGGTTTATGCAAATGCTAAACAGTTATGATGGCTATAATGCACATGAATAACTCTGACCACAATTGTTCTTTTTTGCTCTTCCCAGTGTGTAACAATGAATTGAAAAGTGTAATATAAGGGCAGATCAGATCTTAAAATATCCACTTACATTTGTGTGAGATGAGGTCATTGAACGACTCGGACCATCGCACAACTTCATCTGTTGAAAGTCTAACACAAGCAGAAAAAAACGGGAAGCTCCTTTAGTGAGATGTTCATCGATTACTGACTCTCATGCATTTGTACAACAGGACACACAGCAGCAGTGAATTTATTATGGAATGACCACTGGATGTTTTGCATTTTTCATTATCTACCACAGCTGCTTCTTCTGCCTTGGGCTGTAGCTGTAAAATGTGTTCATTTTAGACTTTATTTTCAAAGAACTAAAAGAATTTGGGAAAACAAAAGTCTGCTTTAGCATATAATGCAGACTTGTGTTATGACCCTGTTAGTGGTCATAATGTCATGGCTGATTGGTCTATGCAGTTACAAAAGGTAGAAAATAGTTTGTGTAAAACTCACTTTTGACATCGGGCTGTGGTTTCGTGAGCTGGTGGCAGGAACTCAGAGAAGTCACTGTAGGAGTCTGATTTGTGAGACAAGCAACCAAGTCTGGTCTTCATTTTGCAAATCCTGCAAGAAAACAAACAACAGTCAATGTCCCTCATGCTCTTTGCCCATTTCTGTTTTGATCCAGTTCATATTGTTATATATTCATTGCTGTCACTACACTTTGTAAATTATCCCCTTTTCATTTTACGTCATGTCCAGGCTGAGGTCTGTCTTAATTATTGGATGTTGTATGTAAATCAAATGAATAAATTGAAGGTAAGATGCATAGAAATAAGGAACAAACAGGACAGAACCAGTCTGATGTAGACAGCAGGTGTGGCTCCATATGCAAGAGGACTGATGCTGTACAAGTCTCTTTCAGATAGGAATTTAATCTTTCAATTATAAGCTTTCTTAAAATCCATGCAACATTTTTAAATCTGATATTTTAAAATGTATCTTGGATGATAGAGTATCTAAAGCCCCTGTAACACTGTGCCATGTTCAGCAAACTTATTACCATTACACGTCACACTGTGCGATGAGCAGTGCTTGAAGCAAAGACCACGACCCAATTCTTTCAAAATGCACTAAGATCTTTTTCTGAGAGCGCGTTTGTAAAAGGTGCACTGAAGAGCTACAAGGGAACACAACGCCATCCTTTACGGGAGTTGGTAGACAGTTTTAAACAAGTCATGTGCACACATTTTAACAATGTTGTCACCAGAGCAACAGGTATTATTTTTATAATCGTTTCCCAGTTTGCCAGTTGCTGTTTTTGTTGACCTTTACTATTTAATCTGAATATTTATAAAGAAAGGGATTGAATATATCTGCCTTTAGCAGAGTCAGGTCTGTGGTTATTTCAACTCTGGTCAAAAACATGCAGCATCAGCATTCATCTTCTTAAAAACAGATAACACTAAAGAGGAAAAGAGTTTGTATAAGTTTGTAATTTGGAAAAAAGTGGTGTGAATGTTGGGCCTCACAGCAGGGCAACTAAACCTAGACTCAAAATATGTATCTTGTCTCTGTATGTGTGTCTTTGTAAAAT
This sequence comes from Perccottus glenii, assembly GCA_024416835.2. Lineage (NCBI taxonomy): Eukaryota > Metazoa > Chordata > Actinopteri > Gobiiformes > Odontobutidae > Perccottus > Perccottus glenii. The sequence goes on from CM044559.2 coordinate 27,404,606, forward strand.
AGAAATTGCAATTTATTTTATTTTATTTCTTATAGCTGCTGAGGTTACATACTGCAATGATGTTTAAAAATGATTCATAACCCGTTGTGTTCATGTGCTTTCAACTCACAAAGTCAGAATCTTAGTGTTTCTTTTTCACGAATAAAGCGGTGATTATGTTGTAATGCTTTTTTACACTATTCCCTACAGTTCCCTCCTCTGCTTGTGCACTTGGCCAAAGATAGTGGTTTGGTGAAAGCTCTGTTTGTCAAGATAATGACAGATATTTGTCACAGGGTGCATTTAGTCCACAAACAAAGAATTTTGTGACAATTAATTTGGTGACACACAAAATTTAACAATTATAATATAATCACAATTTAAATGAAACTCATGGTCATTATAGTTCTATAAAATTCTGTTTTCAAAGGGATGGACCCCCATTTCTCTTATTAAATTTAATCTCCCTGAATCATGTGTCATTTCCCCGTGACAGAGCACAGTCTGTCCCGTCTCATTTACTGCTGTCATGTCATGTTTGTCAGTGTTTGCCTTTGGGACGTGACTCACTCCAGATGGGGCAAGGACGCAGAGACGCTTCCACAAAGAGCAGAGACATCCTTGCATATTTGAACTAACACTTAATAAAATCATGATTGAACTCTACTTTGAATCAGAATCAGCTTTATTGACCAGGAATGTAGCACATACACAAAATGTGGTTCCGGCAGCAGTTGTGAATCTGGTTCTAGACAATGACTTAGAAATGAATACATTAGACTGACAGACTTAATAGATCAATGACTTTCTACACCAAAAGCTGTGAGATATAGGTCTACAGGCTCTATAGGATGTGCTCTTTCACTGTAAGTGTTATTAGTCTGTAGAATGAGTCAGATTGTGCGTCTTTAGTAACTTTTCAATTGAGTGCTAAACCTGAAGAAAAATGAATGAAAATGTTTTAATTGTTCTTTTCACAGAAATCAAAATGACAGAAGAACTCACATCTGACTGTTTAATTTGGCTCACATCAAGTGTCTCCACCTTAACCACTATGGCACCAAATTAACTAAATTATGATTTTTAAACATACTGTACTTGGGAAAAAAACAAGCTTTATGATTCCATCTACTGTTTATTTCAAAACTTTTCCCAGGACCAACAAACCTTGGCCAATCAATGCTTGCACAAATCCCATGTTTAAAAAAGGAGCGATCCCATTGGACCGGCTTATCCCACACATTACAGGAAGTGTAATAGCTGCTGGGAAAGTGCATTTTTAGCGTTGAATATGTCTTTTAACACAGAAACAGCTCAAAATAGAAAAGCATTAACAGAGAAAAGGGAGGCAACAAAAAAAAGTGGATAAATACTGTCAATTCAATTACATAATGTTTAATGTCGCCGCTAATGAACACTAAGCTAATAGTTTCAGCAGCAAAAATCTGGAATAGTCTCAACTTTAACAATGTTCAAAGAGAAGTTAGAAACCTTCCTCTATAACCTATATTTTTTTATTCAGTAGTTTACTTATGTTTCTTATTCTAAACCTTGTCTGTGTGCTTTACATTTGTCTTTTATTTCTGTAAAGTACTTTGAGTTACACTTGTATTAAAATTGCCTTGCCTAACTGTTTTTTAAACTGAAAATGTTATTCTCAGTTTTTGTGTGGGTTTGTCTCTATATCCTTTGTCTTGGTTTGTCATGTGACATGTGATTGGAAGCTTCTAAATGAGTCCAACACCGACAGATTATAAAACTGAGTTGCACTGAATGTAAAAACATATACACTCTTGTCCAACACAGAAAAAACACATATAGCCAAATAAATCAGTATTTAATTCAGTATAAAAAAAATAGGTGGAATTTTAAGACTCAAATGCATACATCAATGTGTATAACGCTTAACAATTGTTAAATTGGATTCTCCGGCTAAGGTTTTAATAAGGCCACTCTCACAGCAGTAACTCCTGGAAGTCAGGGCAATAAAGTAATCTGTGATTCCACCCAAATTCTAAGATAAAAAAAAAAAGTATTCTACTAATAATAAAGCATTAAAAAAGGTTTCCTAATGAGCAGCTATTGTGCTGTTTCCATATCAAGCTTAAAGAAAGTAGATTAGATTAAATTGTTAAAGGGCTGACATGGTGTGTGTAACTAACAATATGAAATACAATGTATTAAGTGTGACGAACTCCTGGGTTAACAAAATTCATTTTCTGTGGCTGTTTTCTGAGGAATCGGGCTTTTTCACTTTTTAGTGCTTAATGGTTAGAAACAGTGAGACAGTTCCATACATTGTACAATATGTTTTAAAGTGCATGCTGCTGGTATTAATAAGAGTAAATGATAGACATGAAGTTAAAGACAACATGTTAGCTGTGTTAGAAAATATGGAATAATCCTACACGTCTTACTTAAGTCCAACATTCTCATTACATAAAGCTTTGTTTTGGTGTCTGCACAATAACAATACATGCAGTGGATTATCTTGATCCTTGAGTTTTTCAATTGGGGACATTGGATAAAATGTATCTCTGATCATCATCTGACTAAAAGCCATTTGCTTAAATTAATGGACTTCATCCATTTATATAAGCCTAGGCTTTTTAAATGTTCTCTCCATGTCCTCTACCTTACTGCAGAAAGATGCCAAAATATATTACCAGCTATGGGAAAAGAATATCTAAGTGTGCTCCATTTGTTTTTTTTTTATTTTAATGGTTGGAGGACATGAGGACAAAAGGAGGTCTTTACAAAATGATTAATCTACTGCCTAAAGAGAAGTCCAATGTATTTGCTAGTTCTTTACATACATCCATTAAAGGCATTGTGGCTTGTATCTGATGTTATAACTGACGTGGTGTGCCCTAGAAATGCCTGCGTTATGTATGAAATATTGTGTGCATAGACGATGCAGTGGAATGGAAAGACGTTTGCGTGTCAGCCGAGTGACTCATCCTCTGATAGGTGCACGCTATTTTTAAATGAAGAACTATTTTTGAGAAGGAGAGCAGAAACAAGAGGAAGAGGTTTTTAATCAGTGATGACTAAGTACTGTATATAGCACATGGAGCGCCTTTAGTTAAAGAAACCTTTAGTTTGTATTTGTGAGGCAGATTGTAAAAAAGATGCTGTAAACAAAACTGATGAAGAAAAGGAGATTAAAAAAGATAGATAGCTGAAATATAGCAGATTTTATTTAAAATTTGAATAATGTGGAATAAAGTGGAATGCAGCAGAAGAATGAATGCAATATTTAAAACATGCAAAAAAAATACATTTCTAAGTAAAATTTCTGTCACAACATGAATAAAATATAAAACAGTTATAAAAAAAGTTAAGTTCAATCAAAACATTTGAAGACTTGTATTGTGTTGCCACAAGCCCTTGTTCACTTGTCCGATGATGACTAAAGGGGGGGCTACAACTGGAGCAATCAATCTAAGTGCCCCAACCAACTCCATGATGTGCAGCCAGACAGATGTTCTTTAATTATTACGCTCTGGCAATTCTATGTCATTGTACTCTACAGAGATGTTTTTAAACTAAACTAAAACTCTTAGAGACTAATTGATTTTGCATCTACTCAGGTAAGACTGCAGAACTTTAAAACGATAGCATGAATGAATGCAACCTTTCATATCCTCCTTGAACTGGTTGCAGATTCAAACAATACTTGGTTCCTCTTTACAAACTGGAGCCTAGTCTTAATGAATTGCTGTTTATAGAGATAACTCAATGGTCTCTGCTTTTTATTACAAAACCAACTAGTTTCTATTGAACACAATTAAAACACCTCTCCTTTCATTACCATTGGAGATGTAAACGCCACACTTCTGACGTCTAGCAGCATGAGCCTTTTTGCCAGCAGCTAAAGGTCACTGCATGAGGCTGATGCAGTGAGACGTGGACATATTGACAAATGAGAGTGATGCTTGTCCAGCTGTCAATACAACAACACTCAACTCTGTCTTCTCTACCATGGGTCCTGGAGATGCTGAAATGTTTCTAATTTTGACCTATTTCTACTGAGTTTGTTGAGGAAGCTCAATGCAATGGATCAAATCACACTTTCCATTTTTTTTCCCCCGAGCATGTGAACAGCTATACTAGCCCTGTAGGGGTTGTCTATGAACAAACCCAGTGCAAATAGGTCTAATGGTGATTTCACTTTACATAATCTTACAAAATCTTAACCCAAGAATATGTTCTCAAAAAAAAACTTGAGTAGGTAAAGGTAAGAACAGGAAATACTGGACCTGAACTGACTCTTTCCACTGGCTTTTATCAAGCTTTAGTTGTATATTTTTCTAGGATATGCAAAGACTATGACTTAGAGGTGTATACACTATTGAAAACAAATAGTTTTGTTTGATTTACACAATGCACCTGACACATCTAGGTCCCAATAAGACGTCAGTATTAAATCAACTAAATCACAAATGATACTGTATTGCACAAGTTGTTAAAGAGTATGAGTCATGCATTTTTGTCAGCATCTATCCTTCTGCCTTCATGCTGTATGCTGCAAACACGTGCTGTGGAGCTATTTATAAAAACCTTGACAAATCCATGTAGTCAGGAGGAAGTGGTGCATGTACTATTCAGCCATGCAGTAAGGCCAACTCCTAGAGGAGCAAACTATAAATTGCAACAGCACTTTGAAGTCTTTGATAAACACAACCAACGCCTTATGCACCTTGAAGTACAAGCAACACGCCACTGACGCGTCTTCTGAGGCTGGTGGATTTAAATGTAAACCATGGTGGTTGAGTGCATGTTCATTATTGTTACCTAACTTGGTGCAATGCAGGCTTTTTCAAATCGCCCCAATGTCCTTGTTTCAAACTGACAAGAGAGTCCCTGTGTGTCAAAGTGGCTGCAGACAGATTATGAAAACACATTTTGGACGATCATGAACAAAGCATAGGCAGTAGAAATACCAATTATCTAAATTAACTCCTTTTCAAAAACATGACAAAGAATATGTGATTAAAAGTCCCAGTTTGTGGTGTTCAGTTTATATTTAATTAAATGTATAAGCTCTTGGCAGTGGCTCAGTGGTCGTTCTATAACTGAAAGGTTGGCAGTTTGATTCGCGCTCCTCCCTTAGATACTGTCGTTGTGTTCTTGGGCATGACACTTAACCGTCCATGTCTCCAGTGTCTGTGGTCTGGTGTATGAATGTGTGTGTGTTCGGTGATGGTCGGAGAGGTCGTAGATGCAAAATGACCGCCATCCTCTCTTCATGCAACATGCTAATGCTTTACAATGTACCTGATCACTAATAAATCCAGCAGCAGTCCTAGAGTCACAAGATGGCTTAACAGAAACTATTTCAGGTAAGGTAGGTTCAAGTTTGAACATTCACTGTAACCATCAATATATTTCTATTTAACTGTTAACAAACAGAACATTATCAATAAACCACTGACCAACACTGGAAGTGGATGCAGTATCATAAGGAAACATAAACGCTCTTTTCTGTTCACTTTATAAGCACTCAAGCATTTAGTGTCTTTAAATGTTTAGCTTATTTTCATGTTTTTTATCAGGTATTTCCCTTAAATGTGTGTAAGCCCTTCACAGAAACCATCGGCAACTGCTCTAAAAATGTTGCTCTAAAAATGTTCTGTAAAAGAGAGGACATACTCCACTGACTTATTTACATGGTGATGGTTTCATTCAGAGCATGATGTAAACTCATATGTAAACCTGGTCTGTATTAGTATAGAGCAATCTTTGTTTTTAAAATAGGGCACAGTGGCCTCAGTGTCGATATGGAACAAGATAATAACAAAAAAATCAAAGCCAAAGAGACTAATTGTACCAGGCTGTAATCATTGTGTTCTACAGGATTCATTACGCCCTTATAGTGGATGGTGTTGCATTCTTCCAAAATATTTCCAAATTCAAATCTTTATCTAAATATGGAACATATAAGATTGCAATACCTGATATGACAAGAATGCATTTCCCCTCTAGACAAGTGCTGTGCCATAGGATGCATTAACTCTTACTCAGTGCCTACTCTCTATATGAAAACCTGTTTGACTTGAATGGATGCCTTGTGTTGACGTTGGCTCTGAAGTTAAAAATGGAAAGTCCAAGTGTGACAAGCCGTCGCTGAAGTTTAAAGAAAAGCATTTCAGTCCAGGTCACATCTCTGTTCTGCTCTGCTGAGTGCATCTAAAAATAGCAGCAAGTCAACCTTTATTCTTTATATATTCAGAGCTACACCCACAGAGCACATCACCTGGCTTTGGCTATATCTGGAACAACCTCTCTAAACTATGATATTAATATCAAACATATTAAAATAATGACTCTGTTTCTATTCCTGACTTCATCTGTCTGAACAAACTTCAGTATCAGTATTCAGTTTGATAGGCATTAGTTGTAAAATAAAACAATATTTTTTCAGCTTCAGTGAAAAGATGAAGGGCTAGACTTTAATTCAAAGCATTGTAAATGAGCAGCTAAAAATAAAAGTGGATTAATTATCTTACCTCTTTGGTGGCATGGACTAAACATGGGCTTATGTTTTAATCAAAAAAATTAAATCCATTCCTATTTTTAGACCAAGTGTTCTCATCCTAAGGTGCAGACTTTCACAGGTTTATCTCTTCACATAACACTCAAAAAGAAGCACATCTTTACTTTCCCGCATCTGTAGGTCCACATTTGATGACATGAGCACTTTTTATCTTGAAATGAGATAAGCTAGGATCATGACCTTACTTTTTTTTACTGAATTGGAAAATGTATATAACTTAGTGGAAAACTCGAGTTAGAATTTGTTGCCCTCAATAAAACATATATAATCCAACCAGCAGGTTTAACTAACATTCATTAAACTTAGTGCATACAGTATATCTCTGAACCAGCTGCACCACAAGCCCCTTGTATGAGCCACATTCCATGATGCAGAGGAAGTCAGCCATTTTAAATCAAAGAGGCCATGTTGGTTAAATTTGTTGTGATTTTTAAGTGATTCTTATAGTCTGTGCTTTCATGGACTTTTTCTTTCAGACGCCTTTTTGTACTACAGAAGGTAATGCAACCCTCCTAATGATGCATGTCCTTCTGTCTTCTCAGAGGTAAAAGCAGGTTATCACTGCTTGCAGATTACATTTTTTATAATTACTATTTTGCATGCACCAACTCTTTACTCAGTATAAATAGGAGTAGGTTTACTATTATTGTACAAACAGAAAATGACAGCTACCCAAGTCTGAAACTGGAATAAACAGCACTTGTTTTTCAGCTAATGTGCTACACAACGATAACAATGTGTCTGACTTCATAAGACCAATGCATACATGTTAAACACTTCCTGTCTAAACTCTGGGACAGTTGGCTGTCGGAAGGCTGAACATGAATGGCTTTGCAATGGTATTATCATATTTGTTATGTTTCATGCAGCTTCAGTTCCTGTTTTAGCTTCTTCCAGACTCATTACGATGCACTGAGTCAGATCGAGCCATGCTACAAGCTCAGAAGTGGCCAAACTGCCACCAAATTTGGGACTTGAGTCACTTAGAGAAAAACCATGCTGTAGGCTAGTTTGTTCTCTGCTCCAGAAACGGAAGCCCTGCTGCCCACAGGCTCACATGTCAGGCCATCTGATGTTGCCACCTTTAGCTTCAGCAGACGGATGGATGGTGAATGGTTTAGGCTTGGTGTTGTGCCTTCAGCAATGTTTGGTAGACTCATTTTGCGTCAAGAAGCAGATGCTTAGAAGCTACAAACAACATCTTATTTCAGACAACATGACCTAGGTGGACATTTACACAAATACACTTTTATTCTTTGCAGTAGAAATTCTCTGACTATTTTTTATAAATTTGTTTCTTCAATGTTAAAACACACACAGCTTGTTGCTAATGCAATAATTTTAATTTCACTTTTCAACTGGTGAACCAAATGCGATGGTAATACACCCTGAACAAACTAGAGCAGCCTCTGAGGGTAAAACTTAAAACTGCTTTGGGTTTATATTTTAGGGTGCTTATTTGACAGGATAAAGCATCATCCAGGTGTTCTTCAACAACACAACAGGATAATGCTATTTCCATCTACGGACCCCCTACAGAGGTACACTGATGTTGGTTTATATAAATGTCACTCCCACGCTGTTCATTTATCAACTCCATTTGTACCTGGTTTACTCAGCCGGCTCATCCTCGAGACAAAAGATACAGGTCTCACAGGGACAGTGCATTATAATCATTGTGTGTGAGGCTTTTGCCACAGTACATTTGAAAAAGACGACCCACTGACTGATAATGCCATGGTTACAACGTTTTCTCAGATTTTAAGGCAAACAGGGACAATTGTCTGTGACGTTTGTTCAGGTCAAATAGAAAAGCTGGAGTTTGTAACAGTGTAAAAAGTGACGTCAGACATTTATTTCAGGAGTAGATAGGCTCTAGATATCATTTCTGAGTTCAAGTATTTTCAGACAAAAATACTATGAACTGATAGAAACTGCTTTTATAGTTTACTTCCATTGTGTTATATTACAGTATTGCAAAGTAAAGCTGGCATCTAAAAGGGTTCCACCCAGAACAAAAATTAAGATAAAGAACCAAAAACAGCTAATGGTACAATACTATACAATCAATTAATCAATAATAATTAACTTGAATTTTTTCTGCAAAAGTCTATAATAAAATAAGTGGCGTGGTAATGTAACAGAAAACGTTGCAGATAAAACCTGTAAAATCATTTTTCTTTATTATCCTTTATTATCCTATTATCCTCCCGCTGCAATGATTGTACCAAAGTGAAATGTCAACACGAGGCCTCACAGCAGACAGCAGAGACAAAAGAGGTTTGAGTTTTGTCCCAGTCCCCTGCCAGCTGCTGCCACAGAGATGTTCTCGTGTTATCAATTGACACGAGGGACCGATGACATAACCGTGCAGATGAGAGGTGCTAAACAAGGTGAGGAGAGAGGAAACCTGAGCAAAACAACTGCAGGACACCAGACAATAACAAAAATATATTGTACTTTTGCCAAACTGAAAATATTAAGAGTAAACAGTATTTATACAGTATCTATCTATTATAGATAATCAAAATTTGGATCACCACACCACTTCAGTTGACAAGCACAAGATAATTGTGTTGACCAGAGCTGCATCGTAGTTTTTACAAATTGCACAGTGTGACATGTATCAGAGCCAAGACATAATAACCCTTTATGATCACAAAGAATCCCACAGTGTAACAGTGGTTTAACTTGAATGTTTGCATTATAAGCATCAGCATCATGGAATAAAAACATGCCCATTAACTCTCTTCTTTTCACTTATAACAAAGACAAAACTACACAGTAACTGTAAGATTGGTAGTACAATCCCAGCTCCCATGCACAGGGAAGTGTCCTTAGACAAGAATCCTACCTTGTTATTTTGCATTTAGTGGCAGCATTGGTAATAAAGCTCTCTCTAAATGCAGCCAGTTCTGTTTTATTTCACAATGCTTGTTCTTTAAATGAATCCACAGTCTACACAAACAGTGAGCAAAACAAAACTACTGCTTAAACGTAACCCTTGTGTTCTGGTTAAATGTGACCAATTTAAACATTTTATCTTTATTTCAATCAGATTGACCTCAGATTCAATGACTTTGTCCACAAAGAGGATTTCAACACAAAATTATTTGTATTCATTTGCATACAGTTTTTTTTGGCTTATTCTAACTTTTGTTTAACTTGTTGTGTTGATGTTGTTGATGATTAGAAACAAATGGGGAGACAGAAAAAATGTAAAAAAAAAAAAACTGCGCTCACGTACATTATTATTTTTGAGATGGACACACACACAAACCAGCTTTGCCCAAAATGACGGAGCAACACCTGTGTTGGCAGGTCTCACATTGTTTCAATAAAATTTAACTTTTCTTGTACCTTTTGGTTATAAGGCTTTTTTGAGGCCTTGCTCACACTTTTGACCAGGAACACAACAGAACAGGTCTTTGACCCAAAGCAGTCTGATGATAAACAGTATAATTACTATGTTTCATCTAATTATTTCTTATAGTCAAAATAATCCAGAAATAATTTTTTTAGAACTTGAATTCAAGTTGTATACGCGCAGATTAATGAGGCATAAAGGCCAATAAATAGCAAATAGAAGTTAAAAACTTGTAATGGTCATAAAACCTAAGTTGATAAAAAAAAAATCCAACACAAGTATTGATAATATATGTATTAATATTACACTCAATGAAACATTTTTGAACGGGAACACAAAATAGTTTTACATGAAATGAAATAACTTTGTTTTGATCATAATGAGAAACTAAAGAGCATTCTTTAGTCTAACTTGATGAAACACATTATGGTCATACATTTTCAACTCAACACACATCATTGTACAACATGCTACAATTATCTAAAATATACCATCCTAACAAGAATTGATTAAATTTATTTTATTTTGTTGTAGCGGTGCAAAACAAAGGAACAGTGCATTATGAAACCAACTAACCACGCAAACCTAAAAAAGAAACAAAAAATCTATTTTAACATTAACCTGCCACTTATTTTTGAATTTATAACACAACAGTCTCTTCACACTTCCTCGCACACACCTGTCTTTCTAAAGCTGTCATTTCTGCAGCCAAGCATTTGCTCTGAAGCAGCCGGATCCCTGGGTATGTTCCAGTAGATGTCTCTGACTATTGCTGGTGCTATTAAAAGCCCCTGGCGCTCGGGACGATAAGGGCAAACAGCGACTTACTTATGAGATGATAAAATTAGAACGTGTCATCAGGAACACTGCTGGAGTTTAATAGAAAATGACTAAATTTAATGGAGCTCTGAATAAGCCTTGTTTCTTTTGGGGGCTGTGAAGTAATGGCCCAAACTCTATAAATGTATTCTATTGGCAGTATTGTACACGTGCTGCACTAGTTCAGCTCAATAATGGAAAAGTCTATGCTCTTTTTGCATGCACATGGAAGTCAAGCTGCCAATCCTAATCTGGAGAGAAAGGCTTTAGCCCGAGCTGCTTGCTGCGAAGCAAAATAAATCCCTGGAACAAACTGATTACATAAATGGCTGAAGGCAGGATGAGTGATAAAATACACACTGAAGGGTTCACGCAGCAAAAAGACAGAGAGTGTTGGCATCGAGGCAAACAGATGCAAAGCCTGTACAATACACCTGGCTTCTACAATGAGGTGAGGGTTACTGCTTAGAGGTGTTCAGTCATCGCTAATACACTATTTCAGAAAACATTAGTGCATTTGCAAACATGAGTAATGCTTTTTTGTTACACATTCAACACTCATTTGTCTCCTGCTGCAATATGCTTTATGGGTCACAGGAGCACATCTCAGCTGCTTTGGGCAAAGTAGACCCGAGACAATCACTCGTTAAACACAAGCGGACGGTCGTTTACACTCACTTTTAATCCATACTGGTTCAGAAACCAATCCCACAACATTGTTGCTGTGAGGGAGGAGTGCAAACCTCAACAGCCAAACACAATATCAGCATTTCACAATATACGCTCTTTAAGCACAAGTTTATTTCATCTTATAAACAGTGAGCAAATACATATTTAGACCCTGAATAGATGAGCATTGATGTATTTATTAACAGATCAAGATTTGTATTTCCGTTTGTGCCTGTTGTTATAAATTTAAAATTTATAGAACACCTCACAAAGTTTCTACAAAAAGAAACATGTAGGCGAACAAAACACACAATTAATATCCTCACTGACATGACAGCCACTGCCTTACCGTCTGTCCACACAAATCACTTTTTACTTTCTGAATGGTTGCAGTTAAATTTTGTCTAAATTTTCTAATTCTTATGCAGTTCCTATTGCATTTACCGCCCCCTTATGGTCTGGAGTACTCGCCTTAAGGACCTGAGATACATGTAAGCAGGGTCTAAATATTTTTGTATCGGGTGAGCTGTATTAGTGTTGTAATGATCAATCTAATGATCATGATCAACCGGTCGGTGATTGATCATCAACCGCAGTTTATCCAATTGGAGCAGCACCCTGTTGTTTACATTCGTAACGATAGAACGGTTGTTATCTAAAACAAACCTAAAACATGCCCAGACCTGTCTGTGCTGGTACATTATTGGTGAGTTCTTTGCTTGGAGCTGTATTCAAGATGGATTTTTGTGACTTTTTAAAATTGCCAGAGTGGTTAGTGCCCCTGCCTCACAGCAAGAAAGTTGTGAGATCAAACCCAGGCCGACTTCAACATCCTCAGCCAACCCTGGTCTTTCTGAGAGGAGTCTGACCTGTTCTCTCCGTGTTATCACTCCGGGTACTCCAGCTTCCTCCCACGGCACATACACATGTGTGTGTATAGGTACATTGGCAAATGAAAAGTGTCTAATAAGAGAGTGAATGGTTGGCTGTCACTATCTAAATGTCTAAATGTCATAGCTGGTCACTGTCCAGGGTTTACCCCGGTTTACCCCACCAAGGTCCAAAGATGCAGGGATAGGCTCCAGTGACCCACGACCCCTAACAGGACTAAGTGGAAGAAAATGAATAAAGGATTTTTCTTTTGCAGAAAGCTCAGAAAAAAACCTCAGACCACTCAATAACGTGTAATATGATAGGGTTTAAAAAAACAAAAAGACTTGCAGTTCTAATGTAAGTGCAACTCTCTGGTTGACGTTAGAGAAAGAAATAAGAGTAGCAGCTCTGAAGCAAGTGGTGCATTTACAATTCAGGTTTTAAGGAAACAAAAAATATTAACTTGCATCAATATAACACATGCCTGCCTAGTTATTTTAGAACATTTACTGGTGTAATTTTAACATATTAATATCATATACAGCTGTGATCATAGGTTTATTTGTTATTTCTTGGCCATTTTTAGAGAATATGAATTATAACACAAAAACCTTTTTTACAGTCATAGTTAGTGGTTGGATGAAGCAATTTATTGTCAAACAACAGTGTTTACTCTTTTAAATCACAATGACAACAGAAACTACCCAATGGGGAATGACCCTGATCAAATGTTTACATACCCCAGTTCCACCTTTAACATCAATGACAGCTTGAAGTCTTTTGTGGAAGTTGTGGATGAGGCTCTTTATTTTCTCAGATGGTAAAGCTGCCCATTCTTTTTGGCAAAAAGCCTCCAGCTCCTGTACATTTTTGGGCTGTCTTGCATGAACTGCATGTTTGAGATCTCCTCAGAGTGTCTCAATGATATTAAGGCCAGGAGACTGAGATGGTCCAGAACCTTCTCTTCATGCGGCTGTAGCCAATGACAGGTCGACTTGGCCTTGTGCTTTGGATTGTTGTCATGTTGGAACATTCAAGTACGTCCCATATGCAGCTTCCGGGCTGATGAGTGCAAATATTCCTCCAGTATTTTCTGATAACATGCTGCATTCATCTTGCCATCAATTTTGCCCAAGTTTCCTGTGCCTTTGTACCTCACACATCCCCAAAACATCAGATCCACCTCCATGTTTCACAGTAGGAATGATGTACCTTTCATCATAGACCTTGCTTTCCCCATGACTCAGAACACAGAAACGTCAGTGCAGCACTGGATGAAAGATGCAATGCGCCCAGAAACTCAGTGACCTTTTATACACACACACTGATTACAAGCAAACAGAGCACAGGTGAGGAGGGTTATCCTTTAGTAGCCATTCAAACCTGTTTGTGTCACTTGTGTTCATGTTATCAGGCCAAAATCAACAGGTATTGCATCTGGTGATCAGGGTCATTTGGGTAGTTTCTGTTGTGATTATGATTTAAAAAGAGTAAACACTGTTGTTTAACAATTTAATGGCTTCACCCAGCCACTAACTATAACTGTAAAAGAGGTTTTTATGTTAGATATTCTCTGAAATATATAGTGTATATATATCAAAAAGAGAGAGAGAGAGATAGAAAGAGTTTTCTTTGTTTAAAATAGACAGTTACAATGTCTATTTTTTCACATGGATTATCATGTTATAATAATAGAACTTACAATTGTAGATTGGTAAAAACCCTGGGTCAACATTCATCGGTTTGTACGTTTCATTGTAAAGCAGATTTAAAACAACCCATGCCCATATGATGCTCATAGAGTTGCTCAGGTCTAGAATGAATCCAAAATAAAGTATACATTTAGAAAAATTTAGATAAAAGACATGCAAATCTACTGTGTTTTTATTTTTATCCAGGCGACATATTTTCTGTGTAAAGTGTTCATTAACAGTTTCAGTAAAGTGCCAGATAAGTATTACGGTCAATGAGAGGTGAAGAGTACCATTAAAAGTGGATCATGTGCCTCTAATAAAAGGTTTGTATGAACTTCTGCCAGAGGTGGCACTTGTGTGGACTTCAAAGCTTCGCTCAAGCTTTGATACGAGGGCCTCAAGCGATATTTACTTCACTGAACACAGCACAACAAGAGGTACTATGGTTATAATTAAGACCACAAGGCAAGACAGACACCGGTGCATAATAAATTAAGGAGAACAATTGTTTTTTGATCAATTTCATAAAAAAGTCACTTGGTCTTGGCTAGTCTTATATTATATCTGGGATGTGAAAGTCTAAATTAAATTGATATAGGCCTATGTTACATATACAAGAACTGTGGATTCATTTTTATCACCAATATAAAATAATGTGTACAATGCAATATTCTGGAAAATGGTGTCTATACAACACTCGCCACAGCCACACATTCATTTGGATATTCAAGTACTTGTATGTTTTTAAATGTTAAGTTTTAATTGGTCCTATTTGCAGCAACACATGGTTTAGTCCAAGTTTTGCTCCTGTCCATGTCTCCAAACTGACATCTACTGAAGGGTTCATTTTTTTGAGGTCCATAATTAATAGCTGGACCACAAACTTCACAAAGTCACTTGGGTTGTTCGAATGGATTTTTTTAAAGTAGAAATCATGTCAGACCAATGTTAACCGTTTATCTCAAATTAGGATGGCTTTTTTATGTTTCCTGACTGTTGCATGTTTTTTGAAATTGCACAAAGGAAGTGTATGTTGGTACAGATCCTGACTTCTGAGTGGTTGAATATCTATGCTGTTATGTTCAGAGGTAATTTAATCTGTGTCCATTTGTTCCTCTTCCTGGATATCCAACTTGAAGAATAAAAAAAAAAAAAAAATGGCTGACCAGGCTAATTAATAACTACACAAACAAACACAAAAAGTCTGCAGGAATGCTTTAACAGTTGTCTTACTATGTTTTTTTTTATGAATTATGTAAATTGTATGTATTCATGCAAGTATTTATTTATTTATTATGGAACCGACCGCTTACTTTTGTGCAAACCAAAAATACTAACTTCACCACAGCAGGACTCTGGGCACTCATTGGAAAGTCCAGGGTTTTGCATCCCAACCACCTCCCCAACCTGTTTTTTTTTTCTATAGAAAAAAATATTAATAGTCCTTCAAATTATGGGATGGAATATCTTCTACCTTTAAAACAATGTTCAGATGCTTTCCTCTTAAACGTTACTTTTTTTGCATTTTCTGCATTTTCTTTGTATGATGACCTGGAGAAAGGAGAACATCCACAGACATATTGATAAAACCCTTATATATCACTAAGTCTGAGCAAAAAAATGTGTTTAAGTCACATATTTCCAGTGTACAATTTCTAGATGGTCATTATGCACTTGCTCTGAAATAGAAATCTTTCAGAGACAGAGTTGATCTGTGCAGCTAAAAAAAGGCTGTCAAAGTTGCAGGATGCTAGGTGATAGCAGAGCATGCTTCTGCAATCATTTCATTATTGCTTTCAAAACGTTACCCAAACAGACGTCACAGCACTTCATTAACAGTCTACAGTAAAGCCTGTATCTTGAGATAATCATCAGCACCACTCAACCATTGGCAATGTCAAACAGCAAAGCAGCGTGTTCACAGCTGAATTACATAACATGTCATTCAAGTGATGAATAAAGACATTTTACCTTGAGTCCCGAATTCAGTATCACTGCCTCTTCTCCAGCGTGAGATTTTAGGAGGTCACAGCCAAGCGTCGAGGCAATGGCCAGTGGATTTGAAACGGTTCGTGAGTGGAGAGATGTAGCTAGTGGTTGTGATGCCAGGGAGTGGGAGCAGCACGCGGCAACATGCTCATTGGTGTGGAGATGTAAAGGGAGAGAGGAGCGGGAGAGGGGGTGCACGCGGCTCAGGCAATGGGGAGGCAAGGCTTTGTTTGCCTGGGGAAATCTCCAAGGACAACCGAAGCACATCTGTGGAGCGCAGAAGTGCTGCTCACTGCGATTCTGGAAATTCAAATGGAGAATAGAATGAGTCTAACAAACAACAAAGCCACAGGAGACTGAGGATTTCCAAGAAGAGAAATGTTTTTGAACCATACAATCATACATGTATTTGACTATAAACGTGGAGAGAGTGAAAAAAAAAAGAGAAGATAATTCGTTTTTATCAACAACAATGAACGTTCACTCAACATATGTTTTTAAAGTTGGTAATTGATGGGGTGCAGTAGCTCAGTGGTAGAGCGATCGTCCTTGAACCGGAAGGTAGGCGGTTCGATTCCCGCTCGCCCCACAGTTCCTACTGTTGTTGTGTCCTTGGGCAAGACACTTAACCCACCTTGCCTACTGTGGTGTTCCAGCTGTAACACTGGTGAATGAAACCTTAATGTAAGTCGCTTTGGATAAAAGCGTCAGATAAATGTAAATGTAAATGGTAATTCAGATTGAGCAATAACAAGATGCAAATGTATTGCATTATGACCCTTAAGGTTCCCACCAAAGTCCCAACACTAAGCAGTGGGTGCAGACAGTATGTACAATAGAGACATCATTACAAGTGACATAATAAAAAATACACCCACAAAATAATTGCTCTCTCCCATTCATTAATTTGAGCAATCATGTTGCAGCAACCGCTGCGATTCAAGCAAAACCCTATCTGCAGTGTAATAAAGTGGCCTTGCAACAAAGATGTGCAGCTGGTGATTGCATTTGACTTTGCCAATGTGTATGACAATCTCATCAGGTAGATTCAGTTTAACAGTCTTTGATGAGGAAGCACAGGTCCTAAAAGCCATCTGTGTGTAACCCTCCCATGTGTTCCCCATGTGGTGTTAATTGGTATTCCAGTATAACATAATCCTTAACTTTTAGCTTTTATCTGGTGTATCATTATATACATTTTAAATATGGAATATGTGAACAATTAAATGACAATAATTAACAATATATGTTATAGTAAAGGTGGATGTGTAGCGTCAGCTTAGTCCAATATGTTGCATCAGCATATATTTTAGTAGCCTAAAATACAAAATGCCACATTAAAACATTGCTCCTGCAACACAAAGAGCTAACCGGCCCTGAACTCTACTTTTCTTTTTTATAGCCTTCCTTATTTTGAATATGTAGAAGGTGGCTGGATCTCATTTCCTATTGACATTACATGCAACTAGTTAAGTATTTCTTTCACTGTTAGTAAATCATTTCTAGAGCCTTTTCAAATACAATGTGGATATTACAGTGAAAATCTCTATGAAATAAAGAATACATAGAGTGTGTGAGTGAGTGATAGAAATACATATGAAATCTCTATGAAAACACTGTGTGGAATTGTAAATTATATTAATAAAGTGCGTACATGCAAAATCTATATAGAATTTATCTTTTGATACATAACCAACAGCATCTGCACAGATTTGTAAATCTGTAAAAAGGTGGCAACAAACAAACACAAAACATAAACATAAAACATTCCAGTATGTTGAGAGCAAGACCACAAACCTATTCTGTCAAATGTTCCCAGCAGAGAAAGCGGTGAATCTGCACATTTTGCATAAAGAGATAAGAAATAGCTGAAATGCATTGGAGCGTTTGAGAGATAAGTGAAAAAATAATGTTAGCTGCAAACTGTGGAGGATGATATGATCTGCTGGGAGTGTGGAGGAGGCCTTCTGGCAGAGAAACCATAATTCTCACTGCTGAATAGACAACCAAGTGTTAACAAAATTCACATTCAACAACACACACAGGAGACAAGGCAAAAGCACTGCCCACACACACATGCTCTCAGTCTCAGCGTCCGTCTGTCTCTCACGGAGCGGTCACATCCAACCACCCAACAGCTTGTGCAGTTTATGTCGTTATTCTTATAGGAAATGAGCAAAGTGAAATGAAGTAGTCATATGGACTTCATATGTTGATAATCTGTCCTTATGTACTTTAATGTTAGTTATGGCCTGCCTAAATATCACCATTAGGATTTCACTGTGAACTCTGTGCTTACAGTATCATGAACTATCTATGCTTATATCTCTGTATTCAGCACTTTTAAGAAGAACCCTTACATGTGCATATTTTTTCTTGGCAGTTGTCAGGGCTTTCTTTTTACCTATTACCTTGTTTAAATTATTAATGTGCCTTATGCATTTTTTTCCAAAAGGACATTATTGTAAGTGGATATTTTTTAGCTCCTCGGTGGTAAATGGTGAAGCCATGCACTCAGTCTGTAGATGGAAGTCTGTAGACTCAGTAGATGGAAAACGAAATTGACAAGTTACTCATGTAAACTACTTTGCTGTATGGAGCTTGATCGCAGTATCAGTATTTCTCCTCAGAAATATTAATAGAAAATGTTTCCAGAGGTCAGGTACTGTAGGGCACTTTGAGCAGTACAAGATGGTAAGAAAGTCCAGCTGAAGCTCAGGGTAAACAGAAGCGTTAGCGGTACTGCATCCAGTGTCCACAAAGGCATATTTACGTATGGGTTAGAAATTTTTTTTATTTGAATCATTGAAACTTCCGTAATAAACCTTTAAGCAAAGTGAAAGAAAGGTAAGCAGGTTATTAGATAGGTATTGTTTGTGTGTAAATTTTGTTTAACTTGGCTAAAGTTGTGGGTGAATGAGTGGTTAGTGCTCCAGCCTCACAGCAAGAAGGCTAGAACATCTACTCAAGTCTTGTAGTGTCTGTCTGCATGTCCTCCCTGTGTTACTGTGGGCTCTTTACAGGTCCAGCTTCCTCCCACCTCCCAAAGGCCTAAATGTATAGGTCAACTGGCAACTCTAAAGTGACCAAACCAGATTGTACCCTGCCTGACACCCAAACTTGTTAGTGACAATGGTTGTTAAATGTTTTTTTACGCTGCAGTATTCTTGATTCTAAAACAAAGAGAAACACAAGAATTTAGACACAGCATCTAGACACTTTGTAATTGTATCACACAACTTTAAATCAACCCTGCGAATAACAGGCCATTGTCCAAGGGTGTACTCTGCCTCAGGCACAAAGGAACTGGGATAGGCTCCAGTCACCCGCGACCCTTTAATGCAACACCCGTGAAAATTAATGAATGATCTTTAAATCGATAAAAATAGCTGCTGCCTGCTTTTAAAAACTGCTTTTATGTGAACTTTCTACAACAACTTTAACCCTGACTCATTAAACACAGAAAAGAATTATCCAATATGATTTTTATTTTTCACTGTGAACTGAGTCGGTCTGTAGATTCCTATTGCATGGCTTTGAATGATGTCATAAGCAAACAATGGTGCAGGCAGACAATGGGGATTCTAAGCGCTTGACAATGTGCAGGTAGCGTCTCGCCTACACAGACTGGATATCTGTCCTTCATAAAACAGCCGCTAGAGAGACGTGTCATTTCCTGGTCATACACCGTTTAGCTCTGACTAATCGGAAATGCTTTGTGTGCAGAATCATTTCTCACACTTCACTAGTTTGAAAAACAGGGCTGGCTCTCAGCTGCAATGGACACAATGATAGACATTCATTTGTAGGGTTTATGAAGTTACTCTGCTCTGTATTCCAGTTTATCAACAGTATTTGTAGAGGTCAATTAATATTGGAAAATGCATTTATTCAGTTCTAAAGGACACTACTAAATTGGAAAGAAACGTTCTTAACAAAAATAAATGCTGTATTAATGAACATGACTCTTGAAACAGACAAATCAAAAGCCACTGGATCCTTTTAACTAATTTTGTATTCATTCATTTGTATTCACATATTCTCTGTCATATACCATGATGGTACATAATATTTTAATGGTAACCATATGTTATCATATTATGTAACAGCCGTACGGCTAAAATATTATTTTATTTTAAAGGTAATTTTGAAGGTAATTACTTTTAAGTATTATTTTTTCAAGTAAAGAAAAAAAAAATTCAAATGAGATACATTTTATTTAATGAGGGAACGTTCTCGCTCTCTAGTGGAAGAAAAGAGCTGAGCTATGTCCTGTGTGGGAACACATGTTTTTTTTTACATAAATATGTGAAATTCACACAGACTACATCTCAGTAATTCATTCACGTTATGCCAGGACCACACCTGTAGCTCATGCTACTACACCCTGGTATATCTTCTATGATGCCGGTACAGAAAGGACACTACAATTAAACATAAGGAAAATTAATCCTGTATTAAATAAATTAATTTAAATTAATGTTTTATTAAAGAAAGAGTATTCTCCCAAACCATCAGTCAAAGTGATACAGTAAGTTGGAAGAACCAGGCACCAATAACAGTAATAGCTCATACACAAGAAGCTCTTATTGACTGCACATTTCTACATTTTCTCTTTTCTAAAAATACTGGAGTAGATCATTGCCTTGTTAAGGCAAGGCAAGGCAAGGCAATTTTATTTATATAGCACAATTCATACACTTGGTAACTCAAAGTGCTTTACAGGAATAAAAGACAATTTACAAGATTTATATTAAGAAACATAAGAAAAAATTTAAAACATTTTAAAAAGAAGAGTGCAGATAAAAGAAAAAAAACACTTAGTAGTGTAGGCGGAGCTAAAGAGGAAGGTTTTTAACCTCCACTTGAACATTGTTAAAGTTGAGGCTGTTCCAGGTTTTTGCTGCATGAAACTTAAATGCTGCTTCACCTTGTTTAGTTCTAACTCTGGGCACGAGCAGAAGGCCTGTCTCAGATGTTCTCAGAGTCCGAGGAGATTCATAAGTAACTAGCATGTTTGAGATATATTCTGGTGCTAAACCATTTAGAGACTTGTAAACCAGCAGTGCTGTTTTAAAGTCTATTCTCTGAGCAACAGGAAGCCAGTGCAGAGATTTTAAAACTGGCGTAATGTGGTTTTACTTCCTGGTTTTGGTGAGAACCCGAGCAGCCGCGTTCTGAATAAGCTGCAGCTGTCTTAACCCTCGTTTTGAGAGACCAGTGAGCAGGCCGTTACAGTAATCTAACCTGCTGGAGATAAAAGCATGGATAAGTTTCTCTAAGTCTGGTTGAGACATCATCCCTTTGACTCTGGAAATGTTTTTAAGGTGATAAAATGCAGATGATGTAATTGACTTAATGTGACTGTGGAAATTCAAGTCTGAGTCCATGATGACCCCCAGATTTCTAACCTGTTTTTTAGATTTTAGAGAAAGAGACTCGAGGTGACTGCTGACACTTTCTCTTTGTTTCTGTGGCCCAAAGATGATTAGTTCAGTCTTGTTTCTGTTCAGTTGAGAAAATTATTTTGCATCCACGTGTCAATCTGATGCAGTGACACAGTGAATGGATTGGTCCATTTTCACCTGCTGTGAGTGAAATGTAAATCTGAGTGTCATCTGCATAATTATGGTATGATACGTCACAGCTGCGTATTAACTGGCCTAAAGGAAGCATGTAGAGATTGAACAATAGAGGTCCCAAGATAGACCCTGTGGAACCCCACATGTCAGGGCCATTTGGTCTGATACACAGTTACCAACCAAAACAAAGTACTTCCTGTCTTCAAGATAGGACTGAAACCATTTAAGGGCAGTTCCAGTGATACCTATCCATTCCTCTAATCTTTGTGTCAGGATTTCATGGTCCACTGTATCAAACGCAGCACTCAAGTCCAGCAGAACTAAGACAGAGACTTTGCCCGCGTCAGTGTTCATATGGATGTCATTTGTGACTTTGATAAGTGCAGTCTCAGTGCTGTGATGGGGCCTGAATCCTGACTGAAAAGGATCAAAGCAGTTGTTAAGTAATAGAAAGTCATTAAGTTGCTGATATACAACTTTTTCAATGACTTTCCCTTAAATTGGCAGGTTTGATATGGGCCGATAGTTGTTGAGCACTGTAGCATCAAGACTGCTCTTCTTTAGGAGAGGCTTAATGACAGCAGTTTTTAAGGCCCTTGGAAATGTTTCAGACTGTAAGGAATTATTAAAGCCATGTTAGAGATGAACGAGGCATCAGTTCACTGATGGCATGCTTGATTGTATTTTTTTTAATTAAGCCATTATTTATTAACATTAACAATACATATTTTTTTAACTAATGTGACCCACTAATGCTTTATAAAGTTTCCTTGCAACAATAGTGGCCATAAGTACCACTAGTTATATGGGTTGCAGCCATAAGTCACTTTTTTGTGGCAAACTGTTATAAAAGGAGTAATAATAATAATAATAATAATAAAAACTGTCTATGAGGCAAAAGTCAGCACAAATTTTTAACTCCATAAAGTGGAGACAACACTAGAACATTAAAGATGACAAAAATAGAAGGACACAACTTTATTCCAACAACCAAATCAACCAAAGTTTAACCAAACATTCAATAAAGTGAAATTTGATATAACAACTGTGGTTGTATTTGGCACAGTGGAAACAAAGGGATAGTATTGTTTTGCTTTGTGGACCGGGAGGTGTTGGGCAGGCTGCTCAGTTAGACAGTTAGTCTAACACTTGTCTTTTAGGATGCACTTGGCAGAGCCCGGAGCGGATACAAGTGTTTGAAAGTGAGAGTCGCAGCACATCTGATCATTGATTATTTAAGTCAGCCTTTTTACTTTTAACTATGAAAGAAAGGCTATAGTGCGGACTCTGAGGGGATTTTAAAGGGCCTCACAAGACTGTTCTAAGTAAGGCTTGAGGCTCTGACCAAGATCATTGAGTGATAAATGGAAAAAGAAATTCATGGAAACTATCAAAGTCAATGCTCCCAATCTTCACTTTCTAAGACTGTTCTTGTAATTTTTGCATAATTGGTTACATAGATTTCAACATGGCTTTTATTACTCCTTTCAGGAAGCCCAAACAGTAAATGTTGCTCAGTGAGACGTCTTGTGTGCATGACTCATAACTGATGCTTCTACACTACACAGACAGCATCAATGTAAGGTCCAAACTCAGAGGATACATACATGTAAACCTTCCTGAACAATGTATATTATTTTCAGAAAACTTACTAAATATCCAATAATACTAAATAATATTGGGGAGTAGAAGGTTTTCCCTTGCTTTTTTAATTTTAATTTTATTAAGGTATAATTCCATATCTTTGATTCTAGGAAAGAGCTTTCATTTGGGATTAAAGGCTTAAACATGTATTACAATATTAGATTTATATCAAGATATTAGATCATAATTTATTTTTATTAGTATTTTTCTCCACAAGTATATTTCATATCTAGAGATCCATTAGCGTACGCAATCACTTGACTTAAAACCTACTAATTAATATGTTAGTTATATAAATATAAATTATTATTTAAATGACCCCGGCAGTACAGTGCTAGAAAATAATTTTTTTATTGAAGGTGACATTGGAAAGTGGTCAATAACTGCTGGTTTACTTTAAGTCAGAGCCTTTTTACACTCAGAAATTGAGTCCAGTAATTCCACATTTTAGTGCTGTCTGGTTCAGGAAGTATTTGAAAAGCTTATCTTTTTTGTAAGGAGCAGCTCATTATTTCTAACTGAACAGGTAACACTGTTTCTAACAGTTCTCACTCAGGTTTGACAGAGAGGAACTAAAGAGGCACTAAATAATGTAGCTTCAAGTGATGAGCATTAGCACTTCTCATGCAAATGTAACAGCTCTCTGGCTAATAGGCTCAAACACAGTAGAGACTATAAATTACATGGCTATTAAGTAGTCTCAGTTTTTATCTTGTTCAGTCCTGGTTTACTTCAGGTTTGGCCCTGCTATTTGTCGATTTAGTGCTGGGCCCTTTACTTTGAAGCCAGATAAAGCACTTAGACAAACCCTAGTGGAATAAAGCGTGTTATCGTCTTCTTCACTTCAGTTCTCTGGAGTTGTGAGCGTGTTGACTTGAAACAGGTCGAGTTGGAGCTACGTAAACAATCACATTGACAGATCAGAGATAGTGTATGTTAACTAACACCTAACAACAATACAATCAAAATGAACAGCAAATATCCAGCAAGTAAGGACCAATAGCCGGAAAGATGTGTGGAGTCAGTTTAAATCATTATTTCAGCAGCTGTCTGTGGCTCATAAAATAATTCAGACTTTTCTGTCACAATCGACTGACCACTGTGTAAACAGAATAAAAAAATATATAAAAGTCACATTATAAAAGCCACTGCAACACGTACATTTGAACTGTAAAAGCCACTCTTCTAATCCTAACCAGCTGTGCCACTGTCAGGAGCCCTGTTTTTCCCTTTGTTTTCCTGTTTGTCTCTGCCTCCCTTCTGTGTCTGTCTGTTTGAAGCCAGCATTCTCTCCAGCACACCTGCAGCTCATCAGATTCAACACTACTCACCTGCCTCAGTATAAGAAGCCTCTTCAGTCCTCCACTCATTAACAGATCGTCCGTTACCTTTTGTGCTACACTGTGTGGCTCTAGTTTCTTGTAGTTTGGATATTCTTGTTTTTGGTCATTTACCTTATTCTCTGCACAGAACTCCAGTCTCCTGCCCGGCCGCCTCCTCTCCTCCACTGTCCACCTCCACCTTGTGCTCCTGTCAGTTAATAAACTTTTTGAACTGCCATTTTGTCACAGTGTCTGTCATTTTGGTCCACCAGCTTCCCGTTCATTACAGCCACTGACTTGTTTCTCATCACTGGCTGATATTACATGTTCTGTTTATATCCACTTGATTTATGAGAAGCACCGTTAATAAAGTGATAAAATCAATAGAGAAGTATGATTAGTGATGACTAATCCAGCTGCGGTTCTCGAGCAGAAGTAAACACTAGATAAGGCAGTATCTTTGCAACATCTTCCAAAGAGTGATTCCAAGAAATGCACAGACATAGAAAATATAAAATAAGAAAGTTTTATAGATGCATTATCTGTTTTAAAAAGATTACTATTAATAAAATGTACAAAAAATCTTTTAGTATTGACTTGGTTTTGGTTTCTCATAAATGTGTTACTGACCAAGTTGGCAACAAATGGGGGCTTGTCCGAGATCTTTGTATCCCCAACATTTGTTACATTTCATGAGAGCGGAAAAGGCATTATCTAACAAAACTTGGCAGATTTCAGCTGAGCGTAGGAGGTGCACCTGCTACAGCATGACTTCTGAAACAAATCGATGGCAGAGAAGGATATGAGAATCCAATTTGTTCCTTCTGTGGTTTCTGCAAACCTAAGACCTTTTAGGACCTGAGCAAAGGAAAATCTATATCATTGTACTCGTGCCAGCTTCCCATCTGTGGTTTTATAGTTTCCTATTGGACACACTATATTGGAAAATTGCAGTTTCTAATTTATTTTTTCTTCTTTCTCGAAGTAAAATCATACTGCACAAAATGTGGGATGGAAAAAGTTGGTCAAATTTAATCCGATCTATTTAGCATAGCATTATTTAAAGATATTTCTGGTTTTACAGACCTGTGTCCGACCAACATTTTAAACTTTTGCTTCACATTTTCATACAAAGTGGATAACTACTGTTAAAATTGCAACACGTTTTTGTGAAACTTGAAAGTCGAAATGATTATTATTGTAAGAAAGCCCGACCCAGACACAATAGAGTAAGATCCCTGCAAAGGTATTTCCACTTGATAAAAATCCTGTCAGACCAATTATAACACTTTCTCTAAAAAAGGGCGGGGTTTATGCAATTCAGTGTCATATGAATGCTTGCATATGCTTTTCTAGCACCTAACAGTCAAAAGCATAATGATGAATAACTTCTAATGTCACCTGAAAAATCCACTCAGTATAAAGTGACCCTGGTTTTATGTCAAACAAATATCTGCATGAGCTCACATTGTTATTGGTAACAATAATAAAACCTCCCTCTTCCTCTTCTGTGAGAAACGCTGCTGATAAAACAATGACTCACACACAGTCAGTTTATATGACAACACTAAAACTCATGAGGAAGCACTTCAGAAAGAGTACCTTTGGAAGAGTTAGATGCAGGCTTTATCCTTTTTCTATTTTGGGCCACATAGTTTAAATATAGGTCAGTTTCAAACACACACTGACCTTATATTTTAATGGTTCCACTTTTCATTGTGGATTATATAGTCTAGCTCTGTTTGTAAGATGGAGCTGGAGGACTGTAGACAAATGCCCCCCAAAATGATATCAAAATGATTCATTGGACTTTTTATATTAATTACATTTAATGAACAACTATTTTTGGCCTAAAGTTTGTGATAGCCTGAAGGATGTGATTGTTCTATGGGCTACATATGGATAGGTACTGTATTACATTGAGTCAATAGTCAGTCTGCTGCCAGTGAAACTGACTAAACCAGGTATTGCTGTAAATGGGGCCAGTGAAAATAGATTTCTAAAATAAATAGATCTAAAATGCAAAAACATCAAAATTTTCTCATCAACATGTGGTGCATAAATTATATTAACACATTATATCTTGGTGAGAGATATACACTATATTCCTAAAACATTTGGCTCCACAAAGTAAACTCATTGAACACTAAGCTGGGATATTTTTTGAAAGACCGCATGTCGGACTCGTACCAAGTTTAAGCCAAAGTCAAATACCAATAATTCAAACTTACCAGACTTAGGTTTATACAAAAACATGACTAGAAAAACTTTTTGCAAAATTGATTTATTTTTCAGATTAAAATATTGCATTGAAAGTTTAATTGACAAAGCAATAATCAGATTATCTTTACTAATATTGTTAATACTTCAAAGTTGTGTTTATATTATATATGTTGGAAATATAGAACTGCAGTACATTTAGAAACAAAAGGAAACTATAAATAAGCCACAGCAACTGAGTTTGAGAGTTTTTGTATAAATAATTGGTTTCCAACTGAAATGCAAGCCCTCAGTGGTTATGTGTATCTTGTATTGTTTTATCATTTCCCAGAAGAATATTATAAAACCTGTTCCAGAAGAAGAGCAGCTTCTAGCAACAACACTTGCCAAATATCGGTTGAGCGTAGGAGGTACAATACTAGTACAAAGTGAATTCACCAAAAAAACCAGGAGGATGCTGGGAACAGTCTTTTGAAGTAAAATCAGATTTACTGTTTCCACAACATGTGACTTTCCAGTGTATTCTATTATCTTTTTTTTAGCAGACTTAAGTAAAATATATAAGTAAAGTTTTTAATCTGCAAAGTTCCCTTAAACACCGTCTTTGCACCAACTTTAAGTTATCTTTTCTGCAGATATATCTCTTAATAATAATAATTAGAATTGTATCATAATGGAGTATATGACGGGTTGTATTTTAAGTTTGGTTTTAGATCAAACGTGTCAGGTTTGCCCATAGTTTTGTTTTATAAAGCTGCAATTGTGCAAGAGAAACAAGATCAAACAAAAACGATAAAAGCCAATGAAGATCATCAAAAGTGTTTGCTACAACATTTGGTTTAGAAAATGCTTGATACCAAATAGACATGCCATACGTTTATGTTCAATGTGTCATGTTTACACTACCCATAAATCCTATGTCCATGTGGCATTGTGTCACATTATTGCTATATTTATATTAAATCCAAATGTATTTTAATTTACTGTAAATACATTGTTGTATGTGCAAGCTTTAAAGTCTTTATGTAATCTTTTATTTCTAAATTCTTATACCTACTTGCACACTGTAACACCACTAAGTAGTGGGCGGCTGTAGCTCAGTAGGGTAGAGTGGTCGTCTTTCAACCGGAAGGTAGGCGGTTCGATTCCCACTCTCCCCACAGTTCATACATTCGTTGTGTCCTTGGGCAAGACACTTAACCCACCTTGCCTCCAGTTACTGTAACACTGGTAATTACATTAGAACAATGTAAGTCGCTTTGGATAAAAGCGTCAGCTAAATGAATAAATGTAAATGTAAATGTAAGTACACTCAGAGTTAATCAAAGTTGTGATTGAAAAAATGCTTTATAATTCAGAAGAGTTCAGAAGCATTATGAATAGTCAAGGCTGGTTTTAACATGATTAATACAGCATTAGGATTGATGGGTTATGAATGAGATCATAATGGTTCAGCCTTGGTCCAGGTTTAGCCATGATTGGTTTACATAAGTTTCAATTCATGGTGAGAGCAGGTGTTATGCTTTTATTCTTGTGATTTAACAGAGGTACCTAAAAATAAAGTAATAAAAGCATTACCTAAAAGTATGACTGATCTGGCAGTTATCATCTTACATTTATAAACTCACAAAGTAAACATAAGATAAGGAAGCAGCTTTATAATTACATCCCGTAAGTACATTCCTTAGATAAATATTGTATCTTTTTATGTGTGACATCAAATCTAATGTAAGGTGCAAAAAATGTGAGTGACAGCTGTATGGACCACCTGTTCAGACGGAGTCAGTAGAGCTACTCATAAAACTGTGAGTCTGAGATGCACCAGGAAGTGTTCATTTCAGTTACACAACACCTTCCAATTAGAGCAAGTTTGAATGAAATACAACTGGTCTATGACTTAAATAAAAAACATATCTTTCTTTTAAGGACATTCATTTTATGAACATGTGTCGTTATGAAAGAATGCAACACACATAAATGATCTTGTTTTCTTAATTATGTAAAGCCAAATTGTATCCAACTGATTAATCCCCAATGCTTACCTGATGCATAACAAAGGACTTTCCCCGAACTGTTAACATACATGAGTCACTGCATGTTCTGATTTATGCAAGTACGTAATCATCATCTTTATTTATCATCACCTTCATTTAATAAAAAATGGTGATTAATCTTTTCCAAATTGAAGGCCATTTATTCAGACGATGGGCACCGATAATGACCTTATTTACACAATTTATCACAAGCTAAAACACAATGACAAATCATGTGCTCAAAACACTCAACTACCCTCAAGACGCTTCACCAGACCATTTTACTTTCTGGTCTAACTGATTTTTTGCCTTTAAAGATATATGACCATACCATCCTACAGTGGAGAAGGACAACACAGATTCAATAAAA
Organism: Perccottus glenii; assembly: GCA_024416835.2. Lineage (NCBI taxonomy): Eukaryota > Metazoa > Chordata > Actinopteri > Gobiiformes > Odontobutidae > Perccottus > Perccottus glenii. Next base: position 27,433,726 of record CM044559.2, read on the forward strand.
GCATGATAAAACATTTTCATTATTGTTCGGTCAAGATTAAACACAGATCATTTCCTTAGGCAATACAAACGCTGGTGCCCCTTTTTGCACAGAGCCTCACAATTCTTTTCAAAATTCAGTTTCTCATCAATAATAGTCCCAAGGTATTTGTATGATTGTACATACTCTATTGTTATAACTGAGTCAACCACATACTTTATGATAATTCTGTTATCATACATGCTTTGACACATATTTGTATATAAGATAAATAAAAGTGGCGACAGCACACATCCTTGAGGAGACCCTGTAGAGGAACTCCTCTGTTCAGATAAGACACCATTTACTCTGACTCTCTGTGTTCTGTTAGTTAAGAAATCCAAAATCCAACCCATCAAATTATTGCTTAACGCAAACTGATCTAAGAGCCTCTTGATTAAAATGTGTGGTTGATTGTATTAAAAGCTGAAGAAAAATCAACAAATAAAAGTCTAGCATGTGTCCTCTGGCCATCCAAATGTCTTAATAGCAGATTTAGCATTGTGACTGTAGTGTCATGTACTCCTCTGTGAGGTCTATATGCTAACTGCATAGGGTCCAATTTATATTTGGTCACCCTTAGGATCTCAGACCGCACTAAGACAACACAACACTGTTTCTGGTGTGTTTTTAATTATTATTAATATTATTAAGTGGAAATACAGTATTTCCAGCAGTCCAGCAGTGCTCAGTTTGTCTGGGCAGCACTAGAGACAGCTGTAAAGCGTGGTCACTTTACAGTTTGCATCAATAACACCTACACAACTAAACAGATGCGATACTGAACAACTTGACTTGACAGACTATCAGATATATTTACAATTTATTATACTTTGTCTGCCCTACTTAAAAGGTGGGCCAGGTTTACACTGAATTATCTTAATGATAACCCCAGTCAAACCCGTGGACATGCGTTTAATCAGATGAGATCAATTAGCACAACACAAACATGCAGCGCTGGCCCTGAGCAGCTAATGATGACTCCTGTCCTCTGTGTCTAAATCCTCATCAGCGCTGCGTTGTAATTATAAAAGATAGGTCCGCCGTGCCTGCACATGTATCATATGAGGTTTATGCTGTTAATATGAATATGAGAATTAGAGCAGCTGGTTAATATATTACCTGTGCTGAATCTGCAGTTTTTCAAAGCACAAAATCCATTATGCTTTAACGCACTTCTTTATGGAAATAAACAATAATGCACAACAACACAGTGGGTAGAGCGGCCGTCCTTCGACCGGCTGGTGGGCGGTTCGATTCCCGCTCAAAACATCCCAAAACATCATAACATCCCACTCTCCCCACAGTTCATACTGTCATTGTGTCCTTGGGCAAGACACTTAACCCACCTTGCCTCCAGTGGTGTTAACTGTAACACTGGTAAAGCGCTTTGAATTCCTACTGGCACATTTAAAAATGTCCTTTTAAATGTGTGGTCCAAAGAGGATACTTCCACAAAATATACTGCTGAGAAGTGCCACATTTTTTGGTTCAGACGCAGGCCACATTGAGGAGATTGTTTTAGAGAGTAATAGCATGTTCTGGGGTTGTATGAAGGGGGAACAGAACAGATTTTAATTCAGACTAGCGTCCATTTTCTCCATGTACTTCCCTTCTCTCTCACCCTGTTTCCTGTCAATCTACACTGACTAATAAAGGTTAAAAAAGGACAAAAGAAATCGACTGTACTGTATGTACTCTATATTTGGTCACATGACACCAACAACGCAATCCAAGCAGAAATATGCATTTTACACTTTATGAACAAATATATCTGGAAATATGTGATCAAACAGCAAATATATGTATTTCCTGCCCAAGGACCAGTTTTAGATCTGTATCTTGGTCTTGTCTTGTCTGTGGTCAACTCAAGAGGCTTTTCTACATACTTTTGAGTTCTTGGGGAAACAGGAGGTCTGTACGGCTCACACCAGATTCAACAATATACAATAACAATGAATCAGTAATTAACTTGTTCATAATTCAGAACTAGATGGGTGAATATACTTTTGTGTGAGCTATACTATTTTTTAGAGCATAATACACAATGTAGTCAAATACTAATATTCAAACTCTCAATGGTTTCTGGAAACAATGCATAAATACATTTGATTTGGGAGATTGAATTGCCACCACAGACATAACATCTTTCATCATTGACGGGTGGAGAATATGAAGGAGACATTTATGTGAAGTGGCTTTTCTGGCCTTGTATAAAGTCGAATCATTAAACTGAGCTTGCATCGTCCTGCTTCATGATGCACTCTCTTTCCCTGTGGAGACGGTGCCCTCTTGTGGCTCTATAGAAAATTATAAACATCTGTATATGGCCAGTTTACTACAGGAATTGCATTCATTTTAATCTAACTATGTATTTAATGGGCATATTCTTCCATTTACTTTGCAAAGTCCTGACAGTGTTGATAAACTCCTCACGTGCCGCAGAGACCCCTCGCTGACGCCCACTCTGTCAGACGAGGGTCGATATCTGGCGGTTGAGCTGCAGGAGGCCAGAACTGTAGAGTACGAAGCCCTGACTGTGAGCAGCAGGGAAGTGCCAGTGAAGTACGACGCATGCATGAAGAAATAAAACGAGATAATGAGGTTAGTTATAAAAGGAACATGAGTTATGGAGGTTTACAGTTGTTTCTTTCAGACGTTGGGAAAGCTAGTTGTGGTTATATCTACCTTTTAAATAGTTGAAATAACAGAAATAATAATAATACAAATAATTTTGCAATAGATTTTGTGTGACAAGTTAGTCCCAACTTTACATAATTGTTGATAATTTCTTTAAGGTCTTGCATGTTGTACCTGCATTTTACCAAAACAGGTTTATCTGTGAAAACAGTCACGACTGATTTCCCTTTAAATCTGCTGTGGTCCTTTTTTTTTCAGATTAAGACAAAGACATTTTAGGGGAAGGTTGTGGTATGAATAAAAGCAGAAGATTTGCTTATTTATCATGTTGACTGTTGGCAGTTTCGACACTAATATTAGTTTCCTGCATTGTCAAGTGTAAACAGAAGCCACCTGGGAAAGTTTCTGCATTTCTCTGCATGAGTGAAGAGTGTGAAACATCAGGTGCTGGGAACATGCTCCTGGTGTGACTGGGAACTGTTCCGACAACCCTTTTATCATGTGACACCCTTCATATGTACGTTCCCAGGGGAAAGTATAAGCAAGCGGGTTTGTGCAACAGTTCACAACAAATGTTATAATTTTGTTCAAGTGTTAAATTTTTATCTTTTGACTTCTTCTCTTCTATTATATTATATTATATTATATTATATTATTTTCTCAGTTGGGTTGTTTTTTGTATTTGTATATAGTCTGTGGGGACTCATTATTTTAGGCAGTCTTATTTAAAGTGCTGATAATATAGGGCTCTCTATTAGTGGCATACTGTCAACTAAAATGGAAAAATAAAACAATTACCTTTGTAGGAGCCCTTTGATGCAAAAATCATTGTGTTTTAGGGAATCATTGTTATACTGCAACAAATTGCATGCAGGCCTTCATTTGTGAAGGGAACACATTTGGACCTCACAAATTGGGACCAGGACATATTTAGCAGGATCTGGCACCTCCTGTGGATTTGTTTAATTTGTTAAAGTAAGTTCATGTGACCAAAAAATCTGATCTGATTCTTAAATAAATCTTACTCTAAATAAATATAACCAGGCTGTAAAAATGACCCATTGTTCTGTTTAAGGGTCAATACACGTTCTGTCTGTTCTGTTTTTATTCCTGCACGAGCTCCCAAAATACCCTCTGTGAATCTCCTGACCTCCAGATTTACAAATTAAGCCGTGTCCGTGAAACACACAGAATACCACAGTATAGTAGTGCACAAAAAATGGGATTTATTTTAATTTTTATCAATACAAAGCTTCCATTGGGGATTTGTTGTAGATTTCACTGACACTGACTGCTCACATACATTGGTACTTTAGGTCATATACTAACAATGTAGAAGTACCACAAAAGCCCTACTATTAAAAATCAGATCTTGCCCCATATTTCTGTTCATTGACCTTTAGTCTTTGAGAAATGAGGCCAGTCTTGCAATGGCACGTGATATAACACAAACAGATGATTAACCATAATGGAATACTTACCCCACAGTTGTCTGTCGACTCCTCGCTGCTTTTCCTGCACGTGTGCTGCCACTTTACTGACCTCAATGTTATAGCATAACTCCTGCTGCGGCCTAGACTCACATTTGTCCTGCCTCCAACACAGAGACCACCTGTCAGTGCACACGCTAACCCTCCACTGGGATCATCAGTCCTTGAGCTCCACATGGATGAATGGGTGTTTCTCTGTGGGACATGAGGAGGTCAGGGCCCACCTCTGCGCCGTCTGCTGAGTGAGAAAACTGTATTCTCCCTCATTTAAAGTGTATACATGGATTTTAACACCTGCTTTATTATAGACATATTACACATAGTCCATTAATTCAAATTTTCCATCTCAAATAGCTTTGTGTTAAGTGAGTCAGTTAAAAGTTGTTCCCTTTTATAGTATGTTCTGTAACACTGTTGTTCTGTTGTTGAACAGTTATTTATACAAAACGGTGACACTGTGTTGTCTCCATCTTTAAGTTATAGTACTGCCTCTGAACTGGCTTCAGTTTGTGTTTTCAGCTTAAAATGTGATTAATTATGTCTAATGTCTGCCTCTTGATATTATCTGTTTGCATCAAAGTTGCCTAAGAATAAATGTAAAATGTCTTATTGAGCCAGAATGTGTTTTTGTAACCTGTATTTGAATAGTGGTTAATGTTTAAGGAATTTGCAAAGTTTGATAAAAAGGTTTATGCTGTTGACTGTTTCTTGTTTAAACAATGAAATAGAGGGTTTTTATCAATTAAATACAAATCATTTATAAATTAGTTCATATTTTCATACCTTCTCACATTTAATATTTCATTGATTTCCCATGATGCTAAGCTGCCCCATTTATGCCGGAGATGTCAAACACGTTGTTTATGATGTCTAACACTTCCTGCTGACACTGCACCTTGAAAGAAAAAGTGACCCTTGTTAAAAGTGAGCATAAAATTAGCTAAAGTAGCGGCAGCCCATACCATTCAGATTAGACGTTTCTTATACTGCCATTTTTAAAACTTTAGATCATTTGGAGCCTAAAAAGGAAGTGTGGTGCCACAAAACCATAACAGGTTTAAATAAATACCAAACATACAGTTACATTGTCTTTATTATATGACATTCTTACAGTTATTTTTCTGTGTTTGCTGTGTTTTATGGGTTTGGTTGAGTATTGTGTCTTCACAAAAGCTGCTGCTTCAGTCGCCATGTCTTTTTAGAGAGGTCCTGTTGGAAAAAACAGCCCTGAGGGGTTCACAGTCCACATGGTCCACTTTATTCCTGATGGATCACACAGAAAGCATCTGGGAACATTCTGACCATAGGACTAAAAATGAAAATGGAATATTTGTTGCAATGTGGAGAACAAAATAATACAAAAGTAAAAGAACGTACAATTGAATAATTACAAGGTATTGGTGCAATTTTTTTTTTTTTTTTTGCAAATAACGCAAAAGTGAATGCAATTAACTAATGACTTGTCCTAAACCCCACACTAATACTTACTAGAAAATGATCAGTACTCAGTAATGTGTACTTAGACATTGTGTCATCAGGACACCCACTGTTTTTAAAGCGTTTCCAAAAAGAAATGAATTTAAAGGGACATTTTTTCAATAAAATACATCAATATATTTCTATGAGTATTAATGAAAATGCAAGCATACTGTGGAAGATGTTATAATTTGTTTATGGCACAACGTTTATAACCAAACCTGCCCCATCCTCTCTTAGTATCATCACTGAGTAAAATACAGTCTTTTTTTTTTTTTGAATGAACTAGCCTCCTGTCATATAGTTTAACTGCATTTTATCTTCCCTGGGTTGTGATTGGTTAAGAGCTACAACCCCCCTAAACGTAAAATAAACAAAGGAGTAAAATGGTCAAATACAGGCAGAGACTAGTGTGTTACAGATACATTGAGCTCCATGTTTTAAATTGGCATTGTTGTGGATGTTTGTCCGGTGTAGCTCTGCTGCTCTTTAATACATTACATTGTCGCAGATATGTATTACATCAACAAGTCATTAATGTATGCAATAATATGAATAAGAAGCAAACCCGTCCTGTGGATCTTTCTTTTCTACCATAAACTGTTATCTCTAAGCGTAACTTCTAACAGGTGTACTCCTTATTTTATCCACATGGTGGCACTGTCTAACTCTGGTATATCTTTGCTCCTCAGCATCAGAATCAGTTCATCTGAGTCCCTGGTGTATTCACTAAGTACACCATCCTCCAGTTTTCACTCTGGTTCTCTGTGTGTCTTTTTTTAATGTGTTTCCTTTGTTCTTTTCCCATGTGCTTTCCAAAGGTCAAAGGTTGAATCAGCACAGTCCCACTAAGTGAGGCAAGTGTAAATAGTGATGTTTCCATTTCCCCGGAGACCTGCATCCATCTTATTAGCAGCGGATGATACAGATCCAGTGGGTAAGACTTTGTGTCCTTTAAACGTGTCAGTTTCCTGTATTTACCGACGTACTCTTGGTCAATCAACACTCCTGGGTCACTGAAAACACCCCTCGGTCGGTGCACGTGGTACTTAATCAAATCCCCAGGCTCTGATTATCAAAGTAGGGTCAAATGGAGATGCAATAATTAGCCCTAGTTTCCACAACGGTGTCGAACGGAGGCGTAGTCGGGTCAGTGGAAAGCTTCATTGAAACGGATCAATGAAGCATCGAGATTCAAGCGTGTTCCTGCAGCTCAAGTCAAGTTTGCAGATGCTACTTTAAGATATTAGTGTTGTTGTTATGATACACAAATGAAACCTATTTGTTTCTAAAGCTTAAAACAGAATAGACAAACATGTCAAAAATGCCTAGAATTAAAAAATGAATAATAATAAATAGCCTCATAGATTTAATAGGTTTTGAGTTTTCTGTGAAAACAATAATATTTTAGATTTTTTTTTTAGGCTCAGATTTGAAAGAATCTCTCTGTCTCGGCACGAGGGGTCTGAAGTGGTCCTGTCTTTATCCCACATTAGGACGTAACAGAGGCGTTATAAACATGAGACAGATTGAGATGGCATGAGCATAAATGGGACAGCTCACAGAGAGTTATGGATAATCAATGACAATTAGCAGTAAATGCATTGTAATCAGTATGGACGTTTCATTTAATGCAAGCAAAGTGTCCATGAGCTTTTAGGAATAAATTTCATCTTGTCTTAATTGACTTTTTGGTGGATGTCCAGACCCCTTTTATACTTGACTTCCACCTCCCAGCAGGATCATTTCCTAGGTGTGTGTGTTTATACTTTTCAGATAAAGTCTATCGGCTGGTGCATGTGTGAAAGGTGATTGAGGCAGGGTTTGAATATAAAGTATTGTGATTTTTTCATATATGGAGGATAGATAGTATGTTTGTCATTGATGGATGCATTACAAATCTAGATTGTTTCTGAGCTAATCCTGCATTTGAATAAAGTCATCATGAATAAGTTACCACACTTCATGCTGCAGTAGGTGTTTAAAATGCCGGCTCAGTTGTACTTTTTTTTTCCATTACAGTTTTGTAATGTGTTGTACTAATGATGCATCAGCAGGATTACTCTACCTTCAAACACAATTCATCACCAGCACTGGCCTACAAATGAACATTTATCATTATTAATTTGCAGCAGCAAGTGCCACCTGAGTCGTATTTAATGAGTAAATTTAGCTAATTACTTCTGCTGACAAGTGGCAAATTACTGATGCTGAATGTACAGAATCTGCTGTAGGTTTTACAGGTGCATTTGTTTCCAGCTCTTATTATAATACTGCTATAAAATGGAACTGCTCAGAATATTTTAAACTTATTAAAATGTACTTAAAGTGAAAGTAGGAAATGCAGTATAGCTCTAACCAGAATTGTAATAAGCATTAAGCACAGAGAACAGTATGTACTGTGCAGTGTTGGGAAAGTTCACTTTCTACAAGAACTAGTTCAAAGTTCAGTTCACAAATTTTAAAATGAACTAAATCAGTTCATAGTTCAAACTTCAAAATTTTGAACTAAGTTCACAGTTCCAAAAATGAACTAGTTCATAGTTCTTTTTTTCCATATGTTGCTGCGAGCTATTATTTTTCAAAATTATTGCCACAGCCCATATACAGTAGAATCACAGACAGCAATTATTTTATCAGTTTTAACAATGAAGCTATGCATCAGATTTCATTTTCATATCCAATTTTCAATCCTTATCCAACCAGGGTTTACATTAGCATTGAGGGGACATTGTTGCTTTAATGCTTTGTTGCTGTCCATTCACTCCACACTAGTAGCAGCTGCAGCTTTCAACCCTACAGTACATTCTCAAGAACATGAGGACAAACGTGCTGCTTGAATGGTCTTTTTTAATGAGGAATCATTCAAAGAAAAACAGGACAGTAATCATTAAGGTGAAAACGTTTTTAAATTTTAATAATTTTCCATTGTCCACATGCTAAAACAGAATATTGGAATCCTGGGAAAATAGACCAGGCAGGTTCAACAAACAAGTTACATGAATGAATTTAAATGATCATATGCCTTACTACATGCTGCTGTCGCCTCCATGCTTTATTATTTATTTATTTTTTTGATGACGCGTCACGCATGTGGCGGACGGCGGAGCGACACAGGTGGCTGGTGTTGCCAGGTTTGGTGTTTTTCCGCTACATATTAAGACCCGTTTGCGGCTGGTTTGCGGTGTGTTTTAACCGGGTTTTCGCCTGGAAGGCTCTATAGAAATCTGGCACCCTATTGAACAAAGTTAACCTGAGAGAGCGTGCCGTTCACAGACACCAGAATGAACGAGTTCACAGTAACGTTCATCAGGCAGTAATACAGCACGTTCAGTTCACGTTCGCCCAAAATATGAACGAGTTCATGAACTATGAACACTGGTACTGTGTATGATCAGTAAATACATATAAATACCACCAGACATCTGTGACATGGCTCGGACACAAACTTGTGTATTGCCTTTGACTTATGAACTGCTTGGACACAATAACTCTCACTTGGATACGGGCAGATGCAAGTGACACTCAGTTTCTCCATTGATGGTTTGAAAACTTCTTATTTTATAGCATGTTGAAAAGATTTGCAAAGTTGGCTCAGAAAACCCAAAACTTTCTTAAAATTTAGCAAGATACCAGCGCCTACAGCCAACTAACTAAAACTCAAATATGTAAATACAGATAATGAGCCAAAGATGGAGAAACAAATAGAAAACATCAGACTTTTTGCAAAATAATTGGTTTCTTTCTATGAACAACCAATTTTTTTGAACAAATACATTCCTGCTCACAAATGTTGAAATAAATATATAGTCTCTGTAAAGCATTTGCAAAAAGAACCTACAACAAAGAAAACACAAGTCATGCCTCTTCCACATGAGTAGCTAACTTATAAAACTGTTAAATGTTAGTTAATGGGCAGCAGCAAACTATTTTTTTATTCCCTTAGTGATGACTTTCTTGTTGCTAAATCAAAACCAAGTCGCTTGCTTCTCCTCAATGACTATTTTCAAAGATTTCTTGGTCTTGGAAATGAATGGCAGTCTCTTAGAAGAGGCATGACTTAGGCTTTCCATAAACTACATTTAAACGAGTTACCCCTAATTTAGAATCAATACCCACTGAGCTGCAGCCACATGAGGCCTAACTAAAAGTGAAATTTTCTTGATGCAGTTTCAGGCCAAATTAAAGGAAAACCTTGGTCTTGTCTGAGAGAAAGGAATTTCATGACTTAAGCTGAATAAATTATCCTTTGACTTTAGTCTATGTTTCATGTGTAAATGACTCACAGCTTTTACAGCAAAGATAAATGGACCAGGTCAAGGTGTCCTGGAACAATTTCTCCTTCAAACTTTGAATGAAGAAAGTATTTTATTTTTCTGCACTAACATTTGGTCAAAGTAAAAGCTGAGTTTTTCCTCAGTTGGTTGTTTTGTAAATGTGTTATAGCTATACATTTTAGAAAAACCTTGTTAGCCTTTACATTACATTTCTTTTAAAGGGTTTGTTGTGTATTGGATTTCACGTTATTTCCACTGGTTAAGCAACTTTTCATTATATTTGCATCTTTGTCATCTGATTGGGCTTCTTTGTCAAGTTTGCTATTTTTGTGTCATGCCTTTGTCATTTTTTTTCTTTTCATATCTTGTCACGTCATGTATTCTTTGCTTTACAAAGAATCTCTTTGTTGTGCTGCCATTTTCACCTGCATTGACAGAAAGGTTTGAACTTTTAATACAAAGAAATGCAGAGTTTCTGTAAAGACAGCTTGAGTTTTTGTAATTGTGCTCTGTGATATAGTATAATGATACAGTGTATAAACTAACACTTATAATATAAGTTACCAAGATGTGCACTTACAGTATAATGCCATTGATAAATAAATCAGTTTTTTTAGAACAATGAATGGCAATTAAGACATTTGCTTGGTCCTCAAGCAAAAAGTAGGATTCAAAGATGGCTATTTATGTGTTTCTTTACAAAAAATTATAATTTCAGCATCTATTTGAGATTAAAAAGACAACTTATATTTAGACAGGAAACCTTTTTAGTTCATGGATTTTCAACAAAGTCTTGCTTTTTAGCATCAAAATGTATCTTTAAATTCAAATTGACTTCTAATTCGAAGAGGTCACTTACCCCTTTCACACTGAGCAGTCTCTGTGGAGGTTCTGGTTCCCAATTACAAACCGATCAACACTAAAAATAACTTCAGAACCTGTTACATGTAGCTAGTGCTATCCTTTGACTGTAGTGTCTTGTACTAAATATTTAGCATTAGTTACACAAGCATTCATTTTTACAGAGCATATCATATAATTTTCACTTGTGTTAAAAGTACTAACTCTCACAATATCCAAGGTGTACTGTGCGTTCAGCAGTGCCCTCTGTTGGTGACGTACAGCTGTGGCATGTTGGTTCCTCCCAAACTGGTGTGAACATGGACCGGTTCAAGAAAAACAACAGAAATTGTGTAAAGACTACAATCAATAACTGTATTCTGTACATTCCAACCTGACAGAGACCAGTGGAGTTATCCTCCAGAGTAAAATACACCTGCATTTGAAAGAAAGGACACATTCCCAAAAAGGTCTGAACGCAATATCCCCCAAAAATGGCTGCTTAAAGGTCAAATAATGGTCTGTCATTACTTTTTCTGAGACTTTTCCAGGACAGCATGAGTAATAATTCTATTTTCTCTCAAACGGGCAAAGACCTTTAAAAAAGAACAAAACATCAGTAAAAGTAACAATATAAGCTCTGGTGGGGTGAATGTGTGTGGGGGTGGTTGGAGAGTCCAAAGGAACAATATGGCTGTCACGTCTGTAGCTTACCACCACCAGTGTGCGACTGTGGAGTGAATGAATTATGGACTTAAGTGCTTTGAGTGCCTTGGGAAAAAGTGATATATAAATGTAATCCATTGTTATTATTAGAGACGTCATTGAAAGTCTTTGGAAATACATGCTCTGAACGATCACTTTAATGACTTTGTTGGGGAGAAAGTCGTTTTGAAGCTCTGGGATGCATTTATTTCATCAAACATTTATCAATAAACCAACAGTGAAGTACATTAGGTTGTGCTTTCCCCTCATATTTATCATATTGGTAATCCATATTCATATTTCCTTCTTTAGCTTTTTCCTCAGGGATGTTTTCCAAGTGAGGAAAGCATAAAACATACAACAAGAATCAGTTGGGAAATATGCAGCATGGGCCCTGCAGCTCGACTTGTGTTGGGCGTATCCATTTTACAAGTCAAAGGCGTACAGCTGCGTACGGTTTGCACAGAGTAATTGCCTGTGGTTTCTGGGGAATACAGCGAAGTATCAGTGCAATAATCAATAAAAGAGCAGTGGCTGGATGGAGGCAGCTGCTATACCCATCTGGGGACAAGAGCGGGCAATTAAATAGTCTAATTAATGCTGCTCCTATTGTCTTGTATGCTTCAGGGGATGAGGGAAAGGAGAGTAGAGTTGTACTTGGGTTTATGTATTCAATTAAAGCAGAATACAGTTTATAGCAGCCATAAGCTTTAATGGCAGTATATGTAATACTTTTGGAAGACTTGTGCTTGTAAAAGCCTACACTGTAAAAAAAAATCCTAATTTTACAGAAAATAACTGTAAATTTTTTAGAGTATTTTTCTGTTATTTTTAATTACATTCAAAACACTGTAAAATTACAAACAATATCTGTAAATTAATGAATTGTCTGTTAATTTAAGGATTATATCAGTAATGTCAAATTACAGTAATGTTTATTTTTTATACAGTACAATTACTGTATTATTTATACAGTATTTTTCTGTTTTCTTAAATTACGTATAAAGTAGTGTAAAATTACAATAATAAAGTGTAATTAAATGTGTAGCTCATTATATTAAAGGTTTATATCCATACTAATAATCTAACATATTTCCTTGTTATTTTAAAGTAAATATTTTTTTATACAGTACAATTACTGTATTATTTATACAGTGTTTTTCTGTTTTCTTAAATTACATATTAAGTTGTGTAAAATTACAATAATATATCCATACTAATAATCTTACATATTTCCTTGTTATTTTAAAGTAAATATTTTTTTTTATACAGTACAATTACCATATTATTTATACAGTATTTTTCTGTTTTCTTAAATTACATACAAAGTTGTGTAAAATTAGAATAAAAATGTGTAGCTCATTATATTAAAGGTTTATATCCAGTTTAGATTAAGACAGGATTAGACCTTAGTTTAATTAGGGCATGCGATTAGCTTTTAAAAATGTGCCTTAGATAAAAAAAAATACATTATGTGTGCATCTTGAGACAAAACAATGGCACTGACATATTTTAAGACATGTCAGTGCAAGTTGCTTTCAGGTAAAACAGCTCAAACATGCATTTTAGTCTGAGACTACAGGCTTAATGATTGGTTATTCTGAGTGTGATCCAGGAATCTGGCCAATAACAACTATGCGCGCCTTTACAGTTCAAATTTGAATTCGTCAGTTGGAGTGAGTGAGTTTGTGAGTGAGGGAGTGAGTGAGGGCAGCGCTGCTGCTCGGGATATTCAGTATTAACTTACTTCTGTTCTGTGGCTTTTTATATTGTTTAAACATGGATTGGTTTACATCGGACTGCTACATTTTTATTTTGAGCGAGTTGCAGGATGTAAATGAAGAACAAACACGGAAGATGGAAAACATTTTTTTTAACAACGCCTAAAGGACATAATGCAATCTGTGGAAGGTAACGTTAAATAACTTTTTATTTTATAAAAAAAATCTGCTAGCTTTACATCAAAATATAGTGTGTTAAGTTGATAATCTAAACGCGATTACATATTTCAATGTAGTATGCTAATATTATGTGTTGTTTGCATGTGTAAATATTGTCAGCTAACAGTTATTTAGATTAGCATAGGAGCTTTACAATGAGTGAAATGAGAACATTGTCTTTTTAGACAGAGAGGAACTCGAACCATAACGTTACTCCTTGACTCTAGAAGAATCTGCAAACTAGGTTTTTGAATCTACTGTTGATGGCGGGATATAGGCCCATATAGTTGCATGTGTGTGACTCGCGCTAGCCTAGCCGGTGCTAGGCTAGCGCGAGTCAATAGATCCCTGTAGCCTGCCATTAAAACAGTTTTACCCACTCCACAGTACACCAAAAGCAAATCGATTATAACGCCAGACTACCGATGTAAATGTCTGTTGAGAGAATAATGTTAGAACTCAAACTACACTTGCATCTCAATGTTTGCATTACATTTACTGGAACTAGTTTCTCAGCAGCGGAATTATACTTTGCTCCGGTTAGTACTGCGCGGAAAGTAAACAGAACAGAAGCGCACTACAGTCGGGCGTAGGTTGCCTAGGTAACTTAATATCACTCCTCCGCTGCTGTAGACTGTGCTAATAAATACAGGGAACAAAGTCTAACTATTACAATGTGATGCAAGGTTACACTGGCCCTCCAGGAGTTTGGCACATTCTCCCAAATAATTTACTCACCCTCATGTTATTCCAAACATTTATGCATTTTGATTGCCAACATTCTTCAAAAATATCTACATTTAATGCTTGACAAAATAGAAATTTCAGGTTTGAAAAGACATGATGGTGAGTAAATGATGACAGAATATACATTTTTGGGTGAACTATCTCCAGTACTTTAATAATTGCACTCAAGGAGATTAGACCTTCTTTTTTTTTAACGCATAATTGTTGCATAAATGTTGTTGTGAATCTACATGTTCCTTCTTTTGGTGATGCACATTTTTTGTCACATCAGACACAAGTTTTAGATACCAGACAAAACAGAAGACAAACAGACAATTCAAATACAATTTATTAAGCTTGTTTAAAAGGAAACAAAAATAATTTAAATCATCCTTTTTAAGAGAATCATAGTGTGTTTTTTTTTTTCCTCCCAGATGCACCAAGGATCCAGTTGATTACTGGCCGTTTGCAGGATTGCTGTGACGCTGCTGAGTCTTGAACGCGGATTGACAACAGACCCGGAAGAGAATACAATGCTGAATAACGTTTATTTTGGACAAAACTTTATTTTCGATGCTTCAAAAAATTCTAACTAACCCACTGATGTCACATGGACTACTTTGATGATGTCTTTATTACCTTTCTGGACATGGACAGTATACTGTACATACATTTTCAATGGAGGGACAGAAAACTCTCGGACTAAATCTAAAATATCTTAAACTGTGTTCCAAAGATGAACGGAGGTCTTACGGGCTTGGAACGACATGAGGGTGAGTCATTAATGACATAATTTTCATTTTTGGGTGAACTAACCCTTTAATGTTTAGAATCAATAGTGGTGTGAAATCTTGTATGTATCAGTTTTGTGTAGAGTATGTTTAGAAAATTTCACTTTAATCCTAACGCTTGAGAATTTGATAACTGTTCTATAACTACTAGTTAAAACGTTGTATTTAATTTAAGATATATACTGTAATTTATCAACTGAATCATTCCATTTAATTTAGATTATATGTTTACGGAAATGATTTAAATCCGTTTTATACAGTTTTTTTTTTTTACAGACTTATTTTGTCTTCCAAAAATAAAACTGTTAATGTACAACCTTGAGCACGTCTTGACAAGTTATTGAATGTGTTTGATCGTTATAATTTAGCAAAGGTCTGTTAAATAACAGTGTTTGTCATTAGAACCTTTAGTGCTGTCACTTTATTGAAGGTGTTTGATTGTAATAATTTAGGAAATACCTGTAAAATAACAGTGTTTTCCCATAAAACTATTAGTGCATCACTTTATTGAAGGTGTTTGACTGTAATAATTTAGGAAATACCTGTAAAATAACAGTGTTTTCCCATAAAACTATTAGTGCATCACTTTTATTGAAGGTGTTTGACTGTAATAATTTAGGAAATACCTGTAAAATAACAGCGTTTTCCATAAAACTATTAGTGCATCACTTTATTGAAGGTGTTTGACTGTAATAATTTGGGAAATACGTGTAAAATAACAGTGTTTTCCCATAAAACTATTAGTGCATCACTTTATTGAAGGTGTTTGACTGTAATAATTTAGAAAATACCTGTAAAATAACAGTGTTTTCCCATAAAACTATTAGAGCATCACTTTTATTGAAGGTGTTTGGTCATTACAATCTAGGAAAAATCCATAAAATAACAGTTTTACACTGTAAAAAACCTCAGAAAAAATGTCAAATGACTGGCAGCTACGGCTGCCAAACAAAAACCGTAAAATTAAAGTATTTGCACTTTATTGGATTTAAGATATTTTACTTTAATTTTATGGTTTTTGTTTGGCAGCCGTAGCTGCCAGTCATTTGACCGTTTTTTTACGGTTTTTTTTTTTACAGTGTATAGTAAAATCTCAGAATAAATGCATCTTTATCTCTGTCTTGGATATAGAGGACAATTTCTATTCAGGTTCAGACCATAACTTTTATTGTGATTAGATGAAAAATATCAAAATGCACCTCTTAAACTAAAGAGCATTGTCACATATGGGTTCATATTATATGAAATTTGATTGGGGTCAAATGTGAGTTCCCCCTCAACATGTAGTTTATCCTATTCAGCCACTACTGTGTAAGGTTGTTAATCAGAGATGCCAAATGGAGAAGAAGCAAATTTTAATATCCTCAAGAATGTTTGTGTCTTCTTTAGCATACTGGGTAGATTTCACAGTAATGAAAGACAAAAAAAGGGAAAAATATGGTGATAAATTGCCCAACTAAGGATTTTGTGTGAGTTAGTTGTATGTTGTAAGAGAGTTAGATATTGAGTAGTGCTGGATTTTAAAACATGACCAATGACTGTATAAATATGTACATTTTCTGCCCATTGGTCCCCTATTCACCGATATTGTTCTCACTAGAGGGCAATAAAATGGCTTTTCAGCTTTTACTGCAAAGTAAAACAATAGTTTTCAGATAGCATAAACGAACATTAAAAAAAATTCACCCCCCCACAGTTGTCCCGTAGTAAAAACTTAGCTCTAGAGACCAGAGCCATCTTTTGTACCAGGCTGTAAACAGGATTTATAAGCTTGTAAAGTCGCCATTTTCTTCTTATATTTCTGCTTATGGAGCCTGCCCTCTGGTGGACGGTGGTATATTGCTGTATGGTGGCACCCTTACTTAAGGACCTTTTAAGAGGTTCCAGAGAGAGGCTTGAACATGACTGGTGTGATAGTTAAAAAGACTGTTGGGAAACCCCAGAAACAACTGAGCAACTGAACAGAAGGAAAACATTAAGCAAAGCCAGAAGTATTGTGGCGGACAACTCACATCCTCTTTCTGGTCAGTTTGAGCTCTTGCACTCTTTTAACTGTCCCATGTGCAGTGGATATTGTGAACACAGAATGAATGAATTTGAAACATGCCAACCTCAGAAATAGACTGTGTTTTAGATTATTGTTTGTCTTATGTACTGGTCAGCCAAAGGAAACTGTTTAAAGAAGTGGAAACAGGTGTTTGAAGGTTTGTGATTCCCAAAAAGGCTTTTTATCACAAATGAACAACTTTTTCTGTCTGAACACATTAATCACATTATATTTTCTATGTCTGTAAAATTGAAAATACTTGCAAACTCATGAGGGACTTCTGTCTGACTTCATCAATAGCTCTTGACACATCTGATATTACAATTGCTCCGTTCTGATCCACTGTAATATAAAATATTGATTAGTCTGGTTTTATTGAAGACTGAAAGTAAACAGACGCATAACAATTAACTGCATACAGTTTCTTTCATCTGCTTTAGTTTAGGGCTTTGATGCAGTATATATCTTTAGTGGTTTTGTTTTCTTTGTCATCTTAACATTTTTGGAATACTTTAGTTAATTTGAGTTATACTATATCATCATTGCACCAGTCGGCTTTCTTATGTGTGGAATACTCTAGTGTTTCATAGTGCTTGGCCTTTTTGGTTTTGGACAATTTATTTTTTCTGTTTCTGGTGCTTTTTTCTTTAGTTGTTTTGTTGTAGTGTTGTCTTTTCTAATTTATTTAATCTGCCCTTTTCCATTGGTTAATTTCCCACTTGTGCAGTTAATTACTTCTCGTCTTTTAGCTTACCTTCTAAGAACTCTTGATATACATTTTTATTTCATTTTTTTAACTAATTAATTTAAAGAATTTTTATCATTTTATCACTATATTTTAATGTCAGGTTAACTGGTTACAACTGATACAGAGCACTTTAAACCCCAGCTTATGCATAACTTTAAAGACCTAGTGTCAAATGTCAAGAGTCTTTAAATGTCACGCTAAAGTGCTTAAGAGGGGTGGAATAAATTGGATTTAAACACTGTAAGAACTTATTTATTCAAGAAAATCATGCATATCTTGCCTTTACTTTCTCCTTTTTAAAGACATAATGAAATAAACTGATCTAGTTTATACATAAATTGTTCAGACTGATCATTACAATTTTTCATATCCTACACCAATTAAACTGAGCACACTATCCTGACCTAACCCAAATACCTGGCTTGAACCTCATTAAGTCTGTCACCATTAGGCCCAGTCTGAGCAGAACCAGACCAGAGCACGTCCAGGTTGGATACACCTGTCTCATCACCTGGTTTACAGAGCGAAGCAGGGGTTATTTTTAATTCTTGCTGATTCTCGATGCTCCTCAGAACGCTGATTGCAGTTGCGCGCCAGATGCTACTTTGTCTCTATTCACTGTCAATGAAAAATGACCCGTGCTGATGCATTATGGGGCATAAGCAGCGTGAATGAGGCTTATAATGTGATACATTTTAATGTGATGCAAATAAACACAGCTGCTGCAGATTGAAAACACATTTCACAAAGTATAGTTTTCAAACTTTTTTGGCAACAAGTTGTTTTTTTCTTGTGCTGCTGCAGTTAAATACTGTAGCTCTCAAACTTTCATGGCAGCGGTTCAATTTGAGATCAGCGCCAATCGCTCTACCCTCTTGACTGCAAATAAGCAATTTTTATGAAGCATCTCATTCCAATACTCAAGCTTTTTCAGTTTTATTCAGAGTTTGTTGGTGTTTCTCCAAAAGGAAATTGGATTCATGGAGATCTTTCACTTACTGTAAAAAAAAATGACCAGAACTTGAGCGGACCTGCCATGATCTGCAAGAACAAACTGCTCTTGACCAGTTTTCTGTTCATCATTGCAGCTGTGAAGGACGTACCTTAGTAGTGCCAGGGTTGCCAGATCAGAGTGACTGTTTCCAGCCCAATTGCTGCTCAAAATCTTCGGACTTAATAATTCATTTGAACATATACCACCGTATGCAATGGAGAACATACTGTATGTTAAACATGCAGGACTCGACATTAGCCAAATACCTTGGGCCTGACATACAATATTTAAAAGAACATTGTTAAAGTAAAGTCAGCCTGCTGCATGGATGACAGGAAACACACACACACACGCACGCACACGCACACGCATTTCCCTACCTTTAGAAGAACTGATGTTTCTGGGGAACATTCATCATAAACTATATAGAGTCAGAAGGGAACCACTTCAGGGAGCTCATACGTTAACACATCAACTCTCTCCAGCAACTGCAGGCGACGTTCATCGTTTAAAATGAGCTCTGATTTCTGTGTTACGATACTTACAATAAGCTGTAGAATCATCGCCAGGGACTGGGATAATCCAAGCCACTTCGGCATGATGCTGAAGGTGAAGATAGCTGGTTAAATTGCTTCAAAACTGGCGGCAGCAGCCCCAGGTCGCTCCCAGCCCTGTTGCTTTTTTGTGACCAACCAGAGAACCTCCATTAGACATCGACACACGATTGACCTTGATGAGTAGCCTATGTCAAGACAGGACCGTTCCCTCCACCCTAATCCACTGGAATTATTAAAAACCA
This sequence comes from Perccottus glenii, assembly GCA_024416835.2. Lineage (NCBI taxonomy): Eukaryota > Metazoa > Chordata > Actinopteri > Gobiiformes > Odontobutidae > Perccottus > Perccottus glenii. The sequence goes on from CM044559.2 coordinate 27,453,217, forward strand.
AGCAAGCATTTAAAATGCTTGATGATGATCACAGATTTATGAATGGATAATAATATTCACACTATTTTTAAATCTTGCCAAATGTGGACAAAAAGTAGATCAAATAATGGTCACCCGTCTAACATCCCTCTAGAGATATGATCAAAAAGTACCCCAGTTGCTCCAATCTGGCAACATAGAGTAGGGCTTCTATGTGTTCCTCTCAGCTTGCAGCAAAACGTTTCTTCATCTATGTAACTGTGATGACTCTGCTGATTTTACAGTACATAATACTTTTACAACAGAAATAACATGCTGGTGAATAATTCAATCTGATAAATATTCCAGTATGGATCTTTTTTTAGGATGAAACATTGACTAATGAACGCAACATGGGACAGCTTTATTTTCTCTGATGATAAACGTACAATCAGTGGCACTGTTCACCGCAAGCAAAGACAAATTAAAAACACAGTTGTAACAATATGAATATCCAACTATATTCAAACTTAAACATCATTCTCAAGAGAGTATAAAAAAAGATGCAGTTTATTCATGCAATTTTAACCCAAAATAAAGCTTATGCCAAATTTCCAACAGTTAGATAGTTGTCTCCTTGAAAGTCATGACCTCTTTGATCTCAAAAAGGATATTGAAGATATAGTTTTAAGTTAAACAAAGAGGCCTTTTACTGCAAAATAACAAAAAACATGACAGAACCTATGTCTCTCAGGTTAAGTGGTATGCAAATGTTTTATTGATTATGAAGGCTATTTTTGTTACGGTTCTTGCAGAGGACCCTAAACCAAACACAGCCGGTAAGTAATGTAACTGGTTTACTGCAAATGATGTTCAGGTAGCCAAAGACAGATGAAGCCAGGTATGATGAGTGGGCAGACAGGCAGGCGGGAACAGGCTGCTGACACCTGGGCACAAGAGAAAAAACAATTAAAGAAGGTTGAAAACCTTCTTTAATTAACCAGGTGTTAAGGAGCCAAGCAGTTACTAACTATGTTTGTTTTAAGCAACAACAAACTGGCAAAGAGTGGCTGAAGAACCATTATTTACCAGAATCAAGTCATTACAAAATTTACATTTATACATATATAAGTTGCTGCAGAGTTAGCCTGGCCAGCCGCGACTAACTCTTTTCCTCTTTGATAGAGTTAGTCTGGTGCCCTGTTGCTTGCATTCAATTTCAAGGGGCGTAATGTTAACTAATCAGAGAAATGCCGGACGTGACGTTAAAAAGTGAAACCACACAGCTGGTTGTCAACAAGGAAGCCACGTTAGTGCCACTAGTTAACATGTCCGGACTCCAGACCGGTTTCGTCATTTTTATACTTTGCAGGTTATTCAAAACTGAGGTGAGAGCAGAAATAAACAGCCTCTCTGTAGCAGCGTGCACCATGTTGACTACTTTGGACTAGCCGCACGAGCCGAGGTTTCTTGTTTATGACGTGGTCAGCAAACCACACCCTGCTTCAGACAAACAGCTTGTGATTGGTCCGTCCGTCCTTTTGAGAAAAGGAAAACAGTTTGGTTTACCAGCCTAGCAGTGTGTGGCACTTACCTGAGATTTTCCAGATTTTACTTATGCCCCCAAGATGCATCACTGTGTTATTGTAATTCATGCATTCCATCCTGGTTGTTTTCTCCTATTTACATTATTCATAATATGCATATTAGTACAACAGAAGAAGCAGATCTAATAACCCTGAGGTAGCCATCGCTGTACAGTGTAGTCACATATCTCATTTCATAGTTCAGTGGTTCTCCCGCTCTGCAGTGAGACTCCTGTGTTTTCCTTTGAGAAACTCTGTCACTGAGTGCTCTGTGGGCCTCATCACGGAGCAGAAACCTTGCTGCGCGGCGGGGCCCACCCAACCAGCGTGGAAGGACATACAGTATAATGGCCTGCGCGGTAAGGTCTTATACCACACTCCCCTCTCCCTGATGCTCCCACGGGACGTCTCGCTGAGTCCAACCACAGTGGGACGCTCTAATGTGGGCACTTTAATCTTCTGAGATATGACAGACCCAGATAAGGCCAAGGTGAGACTTTCTGTCAGTGCTTTGCCATTGTTGTTTGTCTCCTCTGAAATTCTTTCAGCTGCTACAGAAAGACAGAACATACATTTAGATGAAATATGAGGTGGTGTGCCCCTGAGGCTACTGCGGGTTGTAATAAATTTCATCTACTCTTCTCTATACAAAAAGTATAGATATGGGGGAAGGGGTGGAAGTTATAGAGACGTATATGTATGAGTTCCTTGGTGAAGCTGTGGACTGTGAAGAGGTAATGCCTGTTTAACTTTTGCCACTTTCATTTTTAGTATTATTAAGGATTTTACACCATTTTCAAGGTTAAATCCAAGCCCTTTTCAGCTACATTTTAAGCTTTTCCCCACATTATTCTGTTTCTTTGATTCATTTCTTAACTTTTCCTGTATGTGCATGAAGGGCTGCAACATATCCCACTGCTTAGGCACTGAACCCACTGGACAGTAAACCTTCAACAGTGCCTTCACTTTGAGACATACACTGACTGACAACCCTCACAAACTCATTCACTGTGGACAGTTTCTCTCACCAATTCATATAAACCTTGATTCCACTTTTTTTTAACCTTTATCATGTTGTGTAATATGATGGGAATATGTTGAAGTAAGCTGAACTACTTTAAATCTGTACAGAGTAAAACCCAAGTTTCAATTTCTGGGAGAAGCCCACTCTTAACATTCAGCATTTTGACTTTGCAGCTGTCATAAATAACTTCCTCCTGCGTTTGTAGACTTTAAAGGGTGTCTGAGCGGTGATACTTAGAAGAAATAAGCCAGGCAATCATTCCCCAGATGAGCATTAGTGCAGTCTGCAATTTTAAATATCCAACAGCGAATAATGACTCACTAGCTGAGTGTCAACTGAACACTTCTTCCTAGGTTTCTAGCCAAGATAACAGGCACTAATGAATAGTTCCATTTTTTTATGATTTTTATTATGAAGGTTTACAATCTGTGACTAGCGCTAAGGGGTGGATATAGGTTGAATAATGTAGGTTTTTTTGGCCTGGTTTGTATGTTAAACAGTGGATTAGGAAGCACAGGGCCTACAACGAATCAGTGTTTAACTCTGGCTCATCATGTGGTGTTTTTGGCGTTCTGTACAGATCTAACACCATGTATGAGCATCCAATCCACTTGCTAATGATCTCTACCTACTCACTGACATCACACACATAGTCAGAGCTTAAAATGATCTTTAAATGCATCTTGTCTAATGTAAAAGTACTTTAGTCTTCAAAACTTTTCTTGGCAAAAAGTTGTGGACTTTTTCTGTTATGTTCCTTTTGAGAGAGAAAAAGTGTGCATTGGGGAAGCAGTAAGTCAAAAGTAAACAACATAAAAAGTGTAGTCTGTGCTCATTAATCTTGTCTGACCCACAACCGACTGAGACAGACCTCATTGTCATTTTTATACCACTTTCTCTTTCATTATTCTTTAGTCTGTCTCCCTATTGTAGTTATGATCAAAGTCTGTTCCTTTTCTCCAACCTGTAAGCCACAGATAGAGGTTGACAGACTTGCGATTGGTGGGCTCGGAGCAGAGTGAAGCTGGCAGGGGTTGGAAATGCCAGGTAAATGTTGGAAATGCCCCGCTGTGAGCAAATGGAGCTCAGCATGAGGGGGACATCTGAAAACTAGTGGCGACATACTCCACAGTGTCATCTGCACAACTTGGAAAAATTGTCCTTAGAAGGCAGCGTGTGGTAATTCACTTTGGGACACTTTGGTGCTGAGATATCTTGAGTACAAGCTGACCTAGAGAAAAGTTTAGCCCCATAACCAACCATTTTGGAAAAGGCCAGTTCAGTGCCTTGACTTACATTAGATAGGGAACCCAGACTGTGTTTGACTTTATGGTCTGTTCTGAACTGGATCAAAAGGAAGGCGACATTATTTAGCTTCCTCTTTGTCTTAATTTTAGAGAAGTATGATAATATATTGGTATATTGATAAAAGGGGTGTTGAATGGTTGTATGCTCAAGTGTACTTTAATGTTTTGAGTTCAGATTTTGACGTGCCTGTTCCTGTCCCACTGCTTTACAACAAACATAGACTCATTTTCTTTATTTCCCAAAATAATTCACATAAAACAAAATGTCTCATAAAGCCTCAGGCCCAGGCTACACCTACATGTCATTTATATAAATGGATGTCAGCACTCTAAATCCCTGTTTATGTTATCTTATGTTATTCTTAAATTTCCTTTAAAGTTAGCTTTTTTTTTTATTAATGTCTTTTTTAGGCTAAAAACGGCATGGGTGTGGCCCATTAAGATATTGTGTTCACGTTTATAATAATATCCTAAAGGGTTTAACCAAGGTCTACACTGGGGTTAGCGTTCTGCAGATAAAAAGTCAGGTCCCTTTGCTGCACTGACCTCTATCAGTAATTAGCATATCCTCCATATATTGTAAGTAGCTAGTGTGAACTAACTTAACCCCAAAAGCAACACAGGCCTCGCCGTAAGAATCACATTGATCTTTTTTCAGCACAATGTTATTATGGTTTTACTTTGTCTATATCTGCCCCTTTTTTAATATTCCAACTAATCTATTTAGGCCTCCTCTCCCTCTGTTTCTGAAGTGCAGCATCTGACAGATAGCGTGCATTCAAAGGCAACCCGTATGCATTGATTTCTAATGCTTCACAGCCCAAAACCCTTCTTCCTACCACCGTCTCTCGCTGGCAGACCATAAGATCTCCTGCTGTGAGGAGGCTGACTTTGAAACAACAGTGTGTATGTTTGTGTATTTGTGAATATGGGGGGGGTACCGTGAGTTGTTTGCTGAGCTCTGATAAGCATATGTGCTGTGGTTTAGCCGTACAACACAACTCTGACTGTTTGAAGCTGATAAGACATGGAAGTTCAGCTTTTCTCTCCTTTCTTTTCTCCATGGCTTTGGTGGATTTCATAGGACAATGCCTCACACTCATAATAAGGTGTCTAGTTTTGTTTTACAAGACAATAAGTGTCAAAACAGTATGCCATAAGAACACTACTTTGAGCTTGAAATTTAATTATGTTTGAATTATATTTAATTAGGTTACTAGCAATCTTTTTAACTCATTAAAAAACTGTGCAAAGCTATAGAAAAGAGTTATGCTTGTTTTATGGCATGACTGTGGTTAAACTATTTGTTTCCACTAAAGAAATATATCCAGGTCTTCACATTTGAGATCATTACATAACTTTCCTCTCATAACAATAGACAAAGCTACTTCCTCTGCTTAATATCTAACACAGTAATAGTCTGTAAAGGTTCTCAGTCATCCAGGTCAACTTGAAGAAAAGGTTAAAGCAAAATGAATCATCTGGACTCAGTTTTCAAGGTAAAAACGTTTTGTCTCTAATTCCAAGAGACCAACAATTCTGAGTACAACTGGAAAGAGAGGGTTAGGGTTAATTGAAAAGGTAGACATTTCCTTTCAGATATTTCCCTAATCCTCTGCAACAGGCAGTACAATGACCTTAATTACAGATACACCTTTCATTGACAGTTTAAGATGAATAAACACTTGTGTCATTGTTGTCTTGGTCAAAAACAACAATAACATTTATCAAATAGGGCTATAGGCTGAGTCTATAGAGCTGGCATCCCAGACAACAGTCTGGGTAAGGCTGCCCTGAACAGCTGCTTAGTTATGAAGGGGGGGCCCAGCAGAACTGCCAAATTCATTACAAACCTTAGACCTTTCTCCAAGTAAATAAAAACATATCAGTTCAATTGCAAAATCAGTCAGATTTGATTTACTTTATAACACTGTAAAATCTGCTGATGACAATTTAAGTTCACTCTGGCACCAATAAAAGATTTAAAGAGCACACCTTTTTGACAACATACTTTATGACTTCAGTTTATTCAAAATAAAAGGAAAACCAATTAGTTCTCCACTATATTTTTTTCTAAATGCAGCCTTGTTTCTGGATTAAGAACATAGCCCTAAACACGGCTGCTGTAAATCGACTCTGACATTTTAAAACAAAATCCTGTAGGCTTTGCGGCACAACTGTTCAAACCTTTGATAATAAACAACCCTTGGCCACTAGATGGCGCTGTTGCTTCATCACATGTTCCGTGCACCTCTTCATCTATTTGATACAGGGTTTGGTGACACATTCCTTGACAACTTTGACAGTCTCTGCTTCCAAACTGGAGCTGTGGAGCCGTGCAGTGGATGATTGACAGACAAACGGTGAGAAGCTCTAAAGCAGATGTCCTTACAGTGTTGCCACCTGCTGTATGTTTAATTGGTGTTTGTGCAATTAAAACATTGAAGAATTTGTTCCATATGTTTTATAAATTGAATGTAGATATTAAGTTAACACAGGTGGTAGATGCACCAGAATTAGCTCCAGAATTTCGAGCAGTACAATCGATTGTTCGTACTGTGGCTGACAGCTATGATCTCTTGACATTCTTGTGCTGTAGATACCACGGTCCACAGTAACATATAAAGAGCGATGTTGTTGGCTTACAGCTAAGCTCCTCTGACATTTTGTTCACTCAAGCATGGGGCAACACGTCCTGGCACTGAGAAATAGTGTTGTAGTTGAAACCGCACTAACAGAGACAAAGTCGTGACTGAGACCAAAGTGTATCAAGACCAGAACGGGCCAGGACTTTAAAGGAGCTGATATCTGAGGTGAGGCCGAGCCAGCATAGAGTTACTGAGCAGGAAAAAATGGGTCGGATCTGTGAGGCATGGTCTGGTTACCTGAGTAACCATTAAACTGGTTTAAGTTTACATTTGGTGATCAGCTGCGTAAATAGTCTGACCCTTGTAGGTAAGAGTGCAAAGTAATTAGTTTGTAACAATGATTTGTATTTGAATAAAGTATGTGTGTTGTAATTAATTCAATTAAGGAAGTAAATCAATAGCATCAATCAATAGCAGTAACTGGTCTTGTCTCGCTCTCTGACATATAGACCTTAGTAAGACCAGCCAAGACCTTAGCAAGTTTATTTGTTTTACCAAATGCTGACATCCACATGAGTTTGGAATTGGTCTAAGATTGAATTTGTAGTCTTTGATTTTTAGTGTTAAAACTGTTTCCTGGGATCACCCCCAATGTATTCAAGACTTGTCTTTGTCTTGATTCAGTCTTACCCTGCCATGTCCTCATTCTTAAAAGTCTTGGTCTTTATTTCAGCTTCACAAAGTGGTCTTCAGGCTGTGCATAGGTCCAAGAACAGTCTGAAGCACTTTAACGCTAGTCTGAAATACTGTATGTAATGATCCGTATATGTAGTTATCTTGTACTCACTTGCTGTACTGTAAAAATAAAAAAAGCATACCACATAAAACTCACAAGCTTCATCCTCCAGTTTGGATCAGAATCTATAAAATGATGGACAGGTCTGGCTGTCTGGACAGACCTGCAGAGATCGATAACAGCGAAGATATGATTTAGACACTCTAACCAATTTGTCACAGGGGTGAGTTCCTGTGTTTCTCTGTAGCTGTCAATCAATCAGAAGGAAAGGGAACATTAATCATTCATTCTGGTGGAGCGGCATCTTTGTGAGCCCTGCCAAATAACACCTCGAAAGAACATTATTTCTGACACCAAGCAATGTAAGATTGTGGAGATTTGTTTTCTAATGAAGTGTCACAGCTAGACTTGAAGAATCAGCAAACAGAATACAGTACACTAAGTCATACGTGGGGTGTACTGTACACTGGTGTGTACACTTCTACCCTTCTACCACCACAGTTTTGTCCTAGTCATTTTCAGTTACCTTCATTAAGATATTATAGTATGTTTGTTACAAGACACCATTTAGTTTCATTGTTTATTAAGACATACATTTGATAAAATGGGTACACACATTTGAGTTAACATTTGTCTAAATTTGCCATAATACCTACATTTTCTGAGTCTTCCAGACCAGACAAAGGACCACAATATGGGACTGAAAGCTTATTTAAGGAGATGGAAACGTCTACCTGAGCTGAGGAGATGGGGGAAGCTGTATTACTTTTTAAACTAGATCCCAATACATTCAAACTGCACATTTTAGAAAGGCTTTTTATTGTGGCCAGCCTAAGGCACACCTGTGCAATTATTATGCTCTTTAATCAGAATCCTGATGCCACACATGTGAGGTGAATGAATTAACTAGGCAAAGGAAGGAGGGCTCACTAACACAGATTTGGACAGATTTGTGAACACTATTTGAGAGAAATAGGCCTTTTGTACACAAACGATCTAAAAAGTCTTAGATCTTTAGGTTCAGCTCATAAAAAATGGAGGCAAAAACAAAACAAGTGTTGCCTTACAATTTTTATGTAGTGTAGGTATCTCTACTTAAATACACAATGTGAATACTTTTGCCACCTCTGCATATAACATAACTTACTGTTTATTCAAGCCTTTGTAATAGAGGCAATATATAATCTCATATAGTTGAAAATGTACATTTGAATACATAACATAATATTACAATCTGTCATCATCATAGAGTAAATGAACAGTTTATAACAAGTATTTTGACTTGATTTGCTCTGAAAACTGGTCTGATGCAAGACCACTCTCTAGATGGTGGAGGGTCAAGGTTGTTTTTGTTTTGGCTTCAATTGATGGCAAGGTCTACTTTTCCGAGGTTCTTTATTCAAAATGTAATGCTAAAGTTAAGCACATCTGCCTTTACCTGAAAACATTTTTTTTTTTTTTGTTTCTACCACTCTTTTAAAAAAAAAAGAGTAAGGATAATGACTGTACAAAAACAAACCAAGCGGTGAAAAATAAAGTTGTGGAATCCAAATGTCACCGAATATCGAGTGTCAAAGGCAGTGTGAGACTCAGAAGAAACGCCTGAACACTTTACATTTGAGCAGTGGACCTGTGGCTCACAGAGCTGAACCCAGCCCAGTGACATTTAGCAGAAGCAACACATCACACAAAATGACTGTAATATCTTCAGGTGCACAGGATGACACCTGATGGGAATCTTAAAGTGTTCACAAAAAACAGTGAATTAGTAATTAGACATCTTTTTTTGTAACAATTTATCATCAATTGCCTCCACAAAGTGCATTTAAAAGTGTTAACTGCACACATCTGAGCTGCTTAATCATTTTAATTGTCTGTTATCTTACTTTATAATCTTGCAATGAACATAATAATAGAATGGTTTGACCATAAATCACAGAATGTTATTCCGTTAAGATAACTTTTCTTATATTTTATTATGACACTGTAATAATAATAAATACTCAGCTTACCAAACTGACTGACTCACTTGTAAACAAGTGAATACTGGTTTAATGGAAATCAATTGCTTTTCTAATTAGTGCAGGTCACTTTAATAGCCCAAAAACAAATGTAATCCCATATTATGAACTGTATTTAGACAAATTAAATGTTCATTATGCCCATTAATGAAACTACTCTTTTGTGCAATGTTTGTATTTAACGTTTGTATTTAATGTTTGTATATATATATATATATGTTGCAATGTTTAACAGCAAGTACATTACACCAAGTCCAAACTCATTCCTCACACTCTTCCTTTTAGAACATTGTAGCCCTGAAAAGGGATGCTGTTGTCCATAAGATAAGATAAGAAAACATGTATTAGTCCCACAATGCAAAAAATTGCATGTCTATAAAAAAAACAATTAAGAATGGGTCTGATGGTGATTTCACTTCAGGTGTTCCTGTCTGGGTTGTCATAGAAACAGAACAGGAAGTAATAAAACACAAATGACTCGTTTTACTTGGTCCTGTAGAGCTTTACAAATCTATTTTATCAATATAGACAAATGTAAAGTATGATATTTAGATGTGATTATTATAAACCACAGATGGGATTTTTTTAACTAGGGGGGACGGACCAAGCTGTCAGCAAATGACTTTAACTCAATTAGATATTGTGCCATACCGTGCGGTGGCACAGGCCTGGCGATGATCAAGACGGCGCTATTTTTTTTATGCCCAACGCAGCTACCTTGTTGCTGGTTTCTGCAGCAAGGGGTGGTGGTAACATACTAACAGCTGATCTTAACCTGCGAGGCATGAGGCGGCAGACGGAGCTGGAGTAGCAGTGTTGAACTTTAATTAGAACTAGTGCTGAAGTACTGTACTTTATGCAATTTGGGTTAATGGTTTGCACTAAAAAGCCATTGTGGGATTTATGACATTATAGATAAAAACAATGAACAAAGGTAAAAAAGGCCTTTGTTTATTATTTCAATGTCTAAGAAAAATTCAAACTATTTGTTTTAATTTATTTATTAGAAATAGCTCTTTCAAATAATCTGTGACTCATTAAGAACTATATCTTTTTTCTATTGCCCTATCGTCCTTATACTATAAGGTCACAATGGTTATCGTTACCGCTACAGGCACAATTGAGGCAGCTACCAGGTCCTTGTAGGATCCTGGGATCAGGAGTCGTAGCCGGTTGTAGCCACTCACACAGAGAGAATGTCAAACGGCGATGTAGCCGTGTGTATTCATTGACAACAGAACAGCGTGTAGTGAGTGGTACAAAATAAAGGTGACTGGTAGAATATTATTGTGCTTTAGTGTAGGAAAGTCCGTTTCATTTCCGCAAACGCGAAGTTCGGCAATATTAAAGGAGCGGCTGCAGCGGGCGAATGTATAGTGGAATGAAACCCTGATTAATTTATTTGTTATGGGTCAGAATCTGGGGGGGACGTGTACCCCCCCGTCCCCAGTGCCATCTGCGCCCATGCCTGCACCACACTCATGTAAGAGTTGGAATAACATGATATGTTCTTGCCCAAATCATCAGGTCTGTATGTAGTCAGTGCATAAAACTCCAGCCTTTTTAGAGAAAATGAATGTGAATTTACTGAACACACATATATTATCAGATTATAAGCTTTACTTCTACACATATCTTAAAAATTTAATGCAGTAGATAGTGGAGAATTGTGTTGTGTCAAGAAATGTATTAGAGAGCTTCATACAGACTAAAATCATTTATAAATCTGTCTTTATTAGCTCATGAAAAAACAACTTATGACAAAAAAAAATGCAGATTACTTTTAAGCTTCACATTTTTCTTCAAGTTGACTTTTGTGAAAACCTTAGATTTAGCTCTTTTTATTACCAAGGCTATCCTGTTCATTGTCAATAATCAGACACTGAAGTGCACTGGTGAGGTGTGCTCAAGGCTAGTAAAGGATGTTGGATACAATACAGACAAACACAGGAACACAAAAGGCCTTTCCTGAGCTCTTTTCGAACATTGTAGAGTAAACATGAACAAACATTTGACCAAAGCACCCAACAACACTGTAGAGATGTGCACAGAGCCAAAGCAATATTTTCTTAATTTGAAAAATAAGAATACGTTTAATAAGGACTATGTTGAAAAAAAGAGTGGTTTGACATATGTTTGTTTGATATGCATTTTGTTCTCAAAGAGCTAAATTATCCAGAAATTTCTCAGAAAGAGATTTCTCCTGTCAAACTTCAAAAATATTGTCACTTTTTCAAGTTTTATTAAATGTATTTTGTTTAGATGTTTCTCTGTGGCAATGTGAAGTGGTAATTGAAAAATATAAAAAGACCATTTTTAAAAGTCATTACACTGAGTAGAGTTAGGAAGACTCATTGGCTCATCAGGTAGAACAGATAACAGTCAAGCGAGCAACACTGGATCAGGCTTGGGTCAGTTTGGTCCTTTGTGTTTCTCTGTTTGATATTTTCACTTTGCAATAAATAAATAAACAAAAGCCAGGTATCAAACACAAAATGTGAAGCACATTTGTTTTCTATTAACTGTGGTTACTACTGTGGTAAGCAAATATATAGGAGCTTGTAAATGTGTTGGTTAGTTATATTTTTCTGTATGTGTTGTATAAGCGAATTGAATACTCCCATGCATTGTGTAAAGAGAAGTCTATTTGTCTGAATGACATATATCCTTATCCTTTATCAGGGCCCTGTACCACAAAGCTAGTTAAACCTACTGCGGATATGTCTCTTCAACCCAGTTAGACGAAGCACGTTATCAACTTGGTGAGTTAACCGTGGGTTTCTCTGTGGAGTGAGAGCGCGTTCACGAGAAACAGGTGGAGTCACAGCAACATGTTGGAGAGAGTTAACCTGAAGAAAAGCACAAACCCACACTAAACCCCTGCGAAACAAACAGCACCAGAAACTGAATGAATGGCACATATGAGCAACAACCAACCAACAAAACGGTGGGGTCTACTTTTTAAATGTTGCATTGGAATTAATATCAGTCTATTATTTTTGATCTCGACATAAACCCATTTGAGCACAATGCCAATTTAAACCTATAAGTTAAAATATGATCACTTTCCAATGTCACTAGTTTGCTGTAGCCTACATTTGTGCCACAGTCTGTTAGCTGTTCAGGTGGAGTCACAGCAACATGTTGGAGAGAGTTAACCTGAAGAAAAACACAAACCTACACTAAACCCCTGCGAAACAAACAGCACCAGAAACTGAATGAATGGCACATATGAGCAACAACCAACCAACAAAACGGTGGGGTCTACTTTTTAAATGTTGCATTGGAATTAATATCAGTCTATTATTTTTGATCTCGACATAAACCCATTTGAGCACAATGCCAATTTAAACCTATGAGTTAAAATATGATCACTTTCCAGTGACACTACTTTGCTGTAGCCTACATTTGTGCCACAGTCTGTTAGCTGTTCCTAAGTTTCCAGAGATTTACCTAAATAGAAAATGAAGCAGCTTCGTGATACTGAAAACCCAGGGTTAACCCTGCCAGCATCTTAAACCCTGCAGTTAAGTGTTGGATTGTCTCAGGGGCCTGTTTGCACAGCCTACAACTTGGGTTCTTGTCTGAGCTGTGGTAGATTTGCGCTATTTGGAGGTATTTGGCAGTTGTTGTTTTCCTTGTTACCTCTTCGAGGTTGCCATTTGCCTGTGGTATTCCAAGGTATTTGTAACCATCCTCAATGTCTGCTATTGTTCCTTCTGGGAGTGAGAACCCTTCTGTGTGGACTACCTTCCCTCTCTTTGTCGCCATTCGACTACACTTCTCAAGCCCGAATGACCTACCATTGTCAGAGCTGTAGATCCTGGTGCTATTATAATATCCTGTAGCTTGATGTCATCCATGTAGAGGAGGTGACTGATGGTGGCCCCATTCCTGAGTCGGTATCGGTATTGGTATCAGTCTTGTTGATTATTTGGCTGAGGGGGTTCAGGCCTATGCAGAACAGCAGTGGGGATAGAGCATCTCCTTGGTATATGCAACATTTGATGGATACTTGTGCAAGGGGCTTGCCATTTGCCTCAAGGGTGGTTTTCCACAGCCTCATTGAGTTTGCAATGAAGTCTCTTAGAGTCCTGTTGATGTTGTACATCTCCAAGCATTCAGTGATCCATGTGTGGCATTGAGCCATATATTCTTGTAATTAATCCAGGCAGTGCACAGGTTGGTGTGTCGGGTTCTGCAGTCTTGGGTGACTGTTCTGTCAACCAGGAGTTGGTGTTTAGCTCCTCTGGTTTATTTGCCGATGCCCTTCTGTGCTTTGCTCATGTATTGATCCATGTGCCCACTTATCTTAGCCGCAATGATGCCTGACATGAGCTTCCATGTTGTGGAGAGACAGGTTATTGGCCGATAGTTGGATGGGACTGTACCCTTTGTGGGATCCTTCAGGATCAGGATTGTACGCCCTTCGGTTAGCCATTCAGGGTGCGTCCCATCCCTTAGCAGCTGGATCATTTTTGCTGCAAGGCGCTCGTGGAGTGCAGTGAGCTTCTTTAGCCAGTAGGTGTGGATCCTGTCAGGCCCCGGTGCTGTCCAGTTTTTCATACCTGAGACTCTTTCTTGGATGTCTGCCGCTGTGATGGTAACTGGATTCTGTTCAGGGAGGTTGCTGTGGTCCTCTCTCAGAGCCACCAGCCACTGTGCATCACTGTTGTGTGATGCCTCCCTCTCCCATATACTTTTCCAGTATTGTTCAGTTTCCAGCCTTGGAGGGTCTGCTCTGCTGTTATTACCCTGCCATTGAACAGCCGGTTTATTCTTCTGGCTTCATTCTCTCTCGTGTACCTCATTAGGCGCCTGGCCAAGGCTTGAAGCCTTTGTTTGGCAGTTTCAAGTGCTTCAGGTATTGGCATATGGTTGTACCTCTCGGTTACTTGTTTTCTCATTGCACCTTTCTTGGCCTCTGTCAGTTGGCTTACTTCTCTACGTGTCTGCTTGATCTTAGCCTGGGTACTGTTTCTCATGGCTCCCATGGTTGCTCTTATAGCCAAGCATCTCGAGGATCACTGCTGCTGAGTTGTAAAGCAGCTCATTGGTTTCAGTGATGGTTGTGGTAGGGATTCACATCTTCTAGGAGACTTTCTGATAGTACTTCACTTAGCCGTTGTAATTGGCGTCGGGGTTGCCTTGCATTCATTCTCGCCATGATCTTGTCTTTCAGGTCAGTCGCTGCCTTGTTCAGCGTTATTTCACTTGTTGGGGCTTCGTACCCAATCTCCGGTTGGGGAGCCCCGTTGCTCCCCTCTGACCTGTCGTCCTGGCTCCCCCTTGCCGTAGCATTTATTTTTTTGTGTTGTATCTCCTCAAGTTGTGTCAGTAGCTGCTGCTTGTAGATGTTGGAACACTGAGCTACTAGTTGCTTCGATGTAAGCCTGGATTGTGGGTTTCAAAGTAACCATTCATCTCACATTCTCTTCATGTAACCCCTCTGACTAGGGTTACTGGAGTAGTAGCATTCCAACAGAGCCTTGTTATCGCATCTCGCCCATCTCCGTCTTGTTCTTGTTCCAGTAGCCCATTTGTCATCAAGTTGCTCTGGTTCCCCAACACCTGACACAGACCTTGTTTGGCCGGGCGTCGTCTGATCCGGCTTCTCATAGCATTTATTGTCTCTCTCTATATATATATATACATATATAAATAATCTGTTTTCTTTTGTAGTTCTGCTAATAGCTATAAGTTGCCTTTTTTATTTAGAAATCATTTTTATACATCTCTCATATTAAGCCTTGTACCTTTGTTCCAGCCTTTTTATTTCAGCACCATATTGAAATATTTTCTTTTCTAATATGGATGTCTAGATGATGCAGTATATTTGCCTCATGCTGAAACTTTTGGACCACATTTCCAAAGCAGAAACTAGCAGGAGAGCTCCACAACGCTTGGAAATGAATGTCTCGTCTGTTTTTCTTGTCGGCAGCATAATGATTTCCACAGCCTGTCGAGGCAGAAATGTAATTTTGATTTGTGGCGTATGAGTAAATTACATGAATTTGAAGAAAGGATTATCAATCTTTCTAACTAAATGGATAAGAAAAGTGTGGCTGACTTTGACAAAAAAAAGCACATTGCTTTACAAAATGTTTTAAAAGTATAATTTGGTCTCTTGTGATTTGGTTAATGCAGAAAGTAATTTTATTTTTTTACAGGTCCAAGTTTTGCCCACATCTTTTGGACACTATCCTCAAGGCTATGTGCATGTGTTACATACTGTATAGTGAGGAATAAAACATATAGAACCTTTGATTTAGTTTGGTGGGGTACTCCCTGGTCAATGGTCAGTTGGTTGGACAGTGACAGACAACCCTTCACTCGCACATTTATTCACAAGGGATACTTTAGATTCACCAATTAACCTCCAGTATATGCATGTGTTTGGGTGGTGGGGGGAAGGCAGACCCGGAGAGAACACACAGTAATACGGGACACAAATACAGACTCCTCACAGAAAGACCTGAGTTGGCCGGCCGGAGATCAAAACATAGGACCTTGTTGCTTTAAGGCAGGAATGCTAATAAGATGAATAAATATCAGAATATCATGCCTGGTATTTTAAAATCGTTTTTAAAACATTTAACCCTTGCATTGTCTTGGGGTCAAAATAACTTGGCGGCCATGTTTAAGACCTAAAACATAAATTATATATTAATAATAATATAAAATTTTACACTTTGCGACTTTTCTTTAAATGGGCCAAAGATTATAAAGTGATATTATAAAGTAAGTGAGACATTAGGTTTTTTAAATTATTTTATGAAAGGTAATGGTTGTCCTCTTAATTTTTGAGTTGTGCTGGGCTTAATTTATGTCTAGCTTTAGTCATCGTGTAGTCCAGACTTAGACTTTGTTTAGTCCAGTAGTTGAATAGTGGCTTTCCAGGCTTAGCATGGACTTTCTGTTTCAGAAGGCTTGTTGATCCTGGATTTTGAAATGGTTTAGCACTGGATTAGATTGATTTTCTTCCGGTTTAGGCATATTTTTGGTCCTGGTTTCATTTTGTGTTTAGTCCTGGTTTTCACTTAACTAATGAATGGTTTTGACTTGGATTAGTCAAGCCAAAACCTCCATTATTCTATGAACAGATACAAATCTGCAATATTGCAATGTCTGGTAAAAGAAAACTTGTGTAGGAAAAATGTTAATGTGTTATATTATACTGTATATTAATATAATATGTTTCTTTTAAATGGTTCAGGCTTTCCAGATTGTTACAAAATCTATTGCTCTTGGTCGTTAAGAGGTCATAAATTAACTTAACACCTGCCTTAACCAGATAACGCAATTAGGCTACTGATTATTTTTGGTAATACTCCTGCCAATTGCATATTATGAGCTGTGCATTAAAAGTCATTACGGCTTATTTTGTAAAAGGAATAGAAGTCTTTGACACCAATCAATCAAGGTCAGAGCAGAGATGATGCTGTAGCTGGGGGCCTCCCAGACTGATGAGTGTCGTCGGTGTGTGCTGAGCGCTCGCGGGTAACGTCCCCATCGCCATGCTCTTGGAGATAAGTCCTGTTCTGACAGAGACAGAGCACTAGGACGGAAAAAAAAGGGAATAAAAAGCTGACATTCAGGCGCGGCCTCTCTACATCCTGTCAGCGATGTCCTCTTTTGCCCTGATCCTCTCGCCATAACCTCCCTCTACCTTTCCACATTCCACACTTTCTGCTCTCAGGCTGATTCTTATTCTGCTCTGGTTGTAACAGAGAAGTCTTTCATTAGATCTCTGTGTGGGGTGTGCTTTTTTATATTTGGTCTGTCTTTTCAACCTAATACAATATAATTAGGTAAATGACCAATCTGAAGCTGTAGTACACTCTCACAGTGGCTTTTAACTGAGGCGCCTTGAGAGCGTCCTGGATTTAAATCTGTCTCGTGTCAATTTGCTGTCATTCACATTTCTTTTCATGTTTCTATAGTCACTGTGATTAACATATTAAAATATATATATATAAAATCATCTATAATTAGAGTCAAAAACTGTTCCAACTACAAACCACCAATTCTCAATGATTTAAGCTAAAGTCTATCTACGAATATCTTTTTTTCAAACTCTCCATTTTAGAGAAAAAAGAAAAAAATGCCTCATAAGCATTTTTTTCCCCAAATTTACTAATGCAATGCTAATTTCTCACAGCTCTATGAGTATTGTATTAGCTGGTATCTCTAGAAATCATTATTTCTCTTTTATGGTCTATTGCTGAGGAAACTAATTAAGCTTTGAAAGAACTAATGACAATGATGTTGAAGTAGAAGGAGAATGCTTGAGCTGCTCCAAGTACCACTCAGCCTTGAGAGTGCATTTATAACGCTCAAACTGGGTCCTGGTACTGTCTGTAGCCAAAGGAAAACAGTTCTTTATCAATAAGAACTCTAAGTGTTTTATATAAAAAGCGTAGTATTGTTTTTGGTGATAATTGATTCCAATTGCAAACATGTTTAGCACTTAAACTTCCAACCTGATAGGAAATGATCATGTGTGAAGACTCACAAGAACAGCAAAAAAGGCCCGTTTTAATTAAAAACAAGTGGCAAGAGAGTAACACTTATTAGTAAAGTCATATTTAATTTGAATAATGAATGCTAAAAGCAGAAATGGCTCAAAGGTTTGGCTTCTCTCTTTCACTAAACTGTCTCTAGTGGCAATATAAATGAATTATTTGGACTGAAAAGGTAAATTAAGGTGCATTTTTTTGCTTTAGTAAATCATATGCACATCTAAATGATTTGAAGACCAGAAGCAGATCTTGGGGGAGCATTTATTTGAAACAATTTTAATCCCCCCTATTTCTTAAACAGCTCTTTTAGTTGCACCGGGATTTTACAGATTTTGTGACGTCACAGATGATTCAGTAAAGGGCAGGATGTAAAGTGCTTTGGGCCATTTACCATCTTATGTAATTGGGCCATGTTGGCTACTGGTCAATCAGAACACACAGGTAAAAGTGCAAAGTGAAAAATAAAATGTACCTGAAGATACTGGCTGTAAGAACACCATATAATTAGTGTGATATCCTAGGATTCCTATTATCTTTAATGTTTAATCTACTTTTAATCTTCAAAAAGCACTGCTGCTGTAATTAAGGCATAGAAAGTCAAAAATAATCCTTTTTCAGGTTTTCAAAGTAGTGTGCTCCAATGTCAAAGAACAAAATGAACAACCTCAACACAATTTAGTAGAAATGTCTAAATGCTTTTATCATTGGCTCAGGTGTTACCAGTTATGAAAATACTGCCAGGTTTAACTGATCACTTTTAAATGAATGTATAGTTTGAGGACTGTAATCATGAGTTTGTGACCTTTTTTACAAAAATGGGTGCAAAGTCATAATAACAATGGACAGCTCTAAAAACAGATGATTAATTTCCACCTCGAGGCAATGTTCCCTGTAATAGTGCTTCATTGTTTCTCTTCTATTTATCTGCGGTGCAATTTGTAGCCGAGATAATTTCCCATTAAACCATATATGTTAATAGGAGAAAGGAGAGAGAGAAAAGTCCTGATAATCAATGGTGCATTTTAGGCGACTGACAATAAGTTGCTCTCTGCACTTGGTTTAGACATTAATTATTTTAATGAAAGCCAGGAATGCACTTTAAGGTCATTGTGGGCTAACGGCAGATACATTCAGTATTAGAAGTCATACTGTATGTTAATGAATGCGTTTGTCTGATGGGTGAGCAGAGCCAAATGTTACTTTTTAATGACCTTGCCGTTGAAGTTAACCTCATGTTGGTGCTCTTTCTTAATGAGATTGGCTCATTATGAATTAGGACGTTATTACCGGCCGTCTGAATTTAGCAAACAGTTAATTAATTCACTGCCAACTGCAGTCACTAATCAACACCTGACAGAGAGAAAAGTATGGTGGTGTCAGAGCAATAAGCAAAGTTAATCTTTAAGGTATTTAAATAAACTCTTGCATTATACTTATGATGAATCAGCAATGATCTATTTTTAACTAGTATAAGATAGTATCATAACACTAAAGTGTGTTTTAAAGTGTTTGTTTGCATTTGTGTTCTTCTACGCATTATTATACACATTTGATGGTTTGTCAGTTTGCTGTTCAACTTGTTTTTCATAGAAGCCATGTGTAGGTCTATTCACTCAACCAAAATTATCATGTCTAACTTACAGTTATAGAATACTCCACCATCGTACCATACTCCAATCGTACATGGTTAGTGTGCTGCATGTCTCAGTATTTCGTGTGTGAATAGTAGGAGTACAACTATAAATTAAATAAGCTTTTGAAAAACAAGTCTTACCCAAACGGAAAGAAGGTTCAGACAGGCCAGCAAAACCTTTTTCATGTTGTTTGTGAAGGAAAATGTAGTCATTGTTCTGTTGTTTACCACCTGTGCACTTTTTTAGCTAGGGACAAACTTAAGAATAAGTAGCTGTTATTGTTATTAATAGACATATACACTCACCTAAAGGATTAATTAGGAACATCATACTAATACCGTGTTTGACCCCCTTTCACCTTCAACTGCATTACTTCTACGTGGCATTGATTCAACAGGGTGCATTCTTTAGAAATGTTGGCCCATATTGATAGGATAGCATCTTGCAGTTGATGGAGATTACACCACCAGCAGCAGCCTGCACAGTGGTAACAAGGCATGATGGATCCATGTTCTCATTCTGTTTACGCCAAATTTCTGACTCTAACATCTGAATGTCTCAACAGAAATCGAGACTCATCAGACCAGGCAACATTTTTCCAGTCTTCAACTGTCCAATTTTGGTGAGCTCGTGCAAGTTGTAGCCTCTTTTTCCTGTTTGTAGTGGAGATGAGTGGTACCCGTTGTGGTCTTCTGCTGTTGTAGCCCATCTGCCTCAAAGTTGTGCGTGTTGTGGCAAATGCTTTGCTGCATACCTCGGTTGTAACAAGTGGTTATTTCAGTCAAAGTTGCTCTTCTATTAGCTTGATTTAGTTGGCCCATTCTCCTCTGACCTCTAGTATCAACAAGGCATTTTTGCCCACAGGACTGCCACATACTGGATTCCCTTTTCACATCATTCTTTGTAAACCCTAGAAATGGTTGTGATTGAAAATCGCAGTAAGTGAGCAGATCTTGAAATACTCAGACCGGCCCGTCTTTAATTGCTTAAATTCACCTTTCTTTCCCATTCTGACATTCAGTTTGGAGTTCAAGAGTTCGTCTTGACCAGGACCACACCCCTAAATGCACTGAAGCAACTGCCATGTGATTGGATGATTACATTCTTGCATTAATGAGAAATTTAACAGGTGTTCCTAATAATCCTTTAGGTGAGTGTAGACCATGTTCTTTAGTGAAAACAAAGAGCAGTCAGTTATTGTAGTAAACAAGAGGAGTAATGGTTTCTTCTACTGAGTTCTATGGAGCTTTAAATCTCTCATTCTCCAAGACAGACAAATGCAAGTGTCAGACCAATGTGTTCTACTGTAAACTACATTTTACACAATGCATATTTAACTAAGAACAATGAAAAAAAGAGTAATGCTATTAATTTGTTAGGTTAAGTTTCATTTTAGATGAATGTAAGTAGGGCACTTATAGCTCTACTCTCAAAATTCCACCTCAAGCCGGGTCTGTGAGACTTCTTGACTTGTGAAGAAGAGCATCTGTGCTGCTGTCAACACCATTGCACTCTTCTGGCAAAACGAGAGAGGCACGTGTGAACTTTGTGAACTTGTAAAATGTTGGTTTGAACTTTTGAACTGCTCAGAGTGCCACTAACAGCCCTGGACTAGACTCCGTGCCCATACACCCTTAGTGCTCCTCCACAGCCACCTTTTCCATCTTTTCTAATTAATTCTCGGCGGAGCCTCACACCTGCGGGGTCCCGGACCGACTCGGCTGTCTTCTTTCTGGCTACTGCAGACAGTAATGGATGTTCGCCTATACAAAAAGAGTCATATCAGGTCACGGGGATGGAGGACACTATATACTGTACAGATCTTGATGCACGCTGTGAGGCAGTTTTCACAGTTTGGTTCATTTGTTAAGGTTTCAAGTGTTCGATTGTCGCAGCTTTACCTTAACCCTGAGAGCCCGCCCAACTCTGGCTGTTGTTCTTATCCGTCAACCCTTGTGGCTTGTTGCCAATAAGTGCATGATTTTACAACTGTTGCCAGAAAGAAAGGAAATTGGTGCTAATTTAAGCAGTCTGAGCCATACATGCCCTATCGACAAGCCAGCAACCCCCACTTAAACTAAACTTTTTCCAATAAATAACACAGCGGTCAAAGAGGGAATGAAATGGGAAATTGTAGCAAAGCTTTTAATGGAGTCATTGATTATGCTGTAACATAACCTTTGATCAGAGAAATGAATCTGAGTAAAATATAGGATTGGTCTCTAAGATTGTCAGAGCACAATTTATGAGGGTAAAGCGCTTTGAGTGCCTACTAGGTGGAAAAGCGCTATATTAAAAAAACATATATATATATATATATATATAGCATGTTTTACTTAAAATATGTAGTTTCTTGGCAGTTCTTTTATGTTTAAAGCACACAATTAAGATGTCTGCACATGCAAATAATGAAATTACTGCCACAACAAGGAAACACACGAAGAGGCCCATATGTTAATCCAATCGTCCATCTTCTTCCACTCACCTGGGGGTGGGTCGCGGGGGCAACAGTCTGAGCAGAGACACCCAGATTTCCCCCTCCAGCTCTTCCGGGGGAACGCCAAGGTGTCCTAGGTCTTCTCCGGGGCCATATAGTTTATTAAGAAGAGAAAAATAACAATAATAGCATGGTCTATAATATTTTTAGATTTAGAGTTTCAAGTATTTTGATGTGCTGGCATCTGATTCAACATAAAAAACAGTTTTCATCTATTCTTTTGTGACTCTTCTCTCACTGTGCTCAAGAGGACAGAGCAAACCAGAAAGAAGTGAAATGTGCAGCGATGTCTAATGATGATTTTCTATAGGTTTTCAATTATTATGTAGGTATTATATTTTGAATACTATAGCCTCTGTAGCTTACATGTTATAAGAGCAACAAGAGCAGGTTTATACAAACCCGACGTGGAAGATTCAAATTTCAATATTTTATTCAGAATACAACATAGATGACATTTCAAATGTTGAAAGTGAGACACTTTGAAATGCAATGCCAGATATTGGCTCATTTTGGATTTCATTAGAGCAACACATTCCAAAAAAGTTGGGACAGGGAGCTATTGGCTCATTTTGGATTTCATTAGAGCAACACATTCCAAAAAAGTTGGGACAGGGAGCAATAAGAGGCAGGAAAAGTTAAATGTACATATAAGGAACAGCTGGAGGAACAATTTACAACTTATTAAGTCAATTGGCAACATGCTTGGTATAAAAAGAGCCTCTCAGAGTGTCAGTGTCTCTCAGAAGTCAAGATGGACATTCCCCCAATGCTGCATAAAAATAGTGGACCAATATCAGAAAGGAGTTTCTCAGAGAAATATTGCAAAGAGTTTGAAGTTATCATCATCTACAGTGCATTATATCATCCAAAGATTCAGAGAATCTGGAACAATCTCTGTGCGTAAGGGTCAAGGCCGGAAAACCAGACTGGATGCCCCTGATCTTCGGGCCTTAGACGACACTGCATCACAAACAGGAATGTTACTGTAATGGAAATCACAACATGGGCTCAGGAATACTTCCAGAAAACATTGTCTGTGAACACAATCCACCGGGCCATCCGCCGTTGCCGGTGAAAACTCTATAGTCAGTCATGAAAGCAAAGAGGAGGGAGGGACATCATAACAGTAATAAAATAGTTGAATAAACAGCATTACTTCATCTTCTACTTCTACTGCACTGTGACCTCTCCATGTCCCCTCTGCACTGGCGTGAGCATGCAGCTTTTAGGGAGCACGCATTTCCCCATAGCTGTTAGACTATGAGTGTGTCAGTCAGAGCGGGGAGAAGGGGCGGCTGTGCAGTGCTTTTTAACTCAGCAACACAGACTTAATTACACAGTTTAAATGTAGTGTAATAAAAGTAAGGAAGCAAAAAGTTGCGTGTTGCGTAGCTTAAAGGTAAAATCCTACCGGCCAAAGTGGCTAGTGGAAGTGAATGTTACCTGCCACAGCTGAAAAACACCCGCATTTGGCGAGTTGGCGGGTGTTAATGTCAAGCACTGGAAATAACAGAGTTCAATCCCAAATGTGTGTAACACTGTTGAAGTTACTCTGGGCTGTTTTGCAAGTAATTCCATTGCAGTATCCATTACCTTCGAACACTGTCTACAAATGTCATGAATTAATTCACACAACTTCCGACAGGATTACCCATCGCAGCCAAAGTGGAACTGATCACAGTAAAGCATGTCAAATGAAGTGTTCTTAGCACCAATTTCTCCCAGATTCAGACTTCCCCGCCAGTTTAAAATGCCCTAAATTTCAACCCCTGAACAGTTGGGCAGAGATAGCACCTTGGCTGCTTACATTTGGCGTCTGGTAGTTCCTGATTGGAAGCCTCAGAGCTGTGCCAACCGAGTGGAGCGACTCGTCCAATGTGCCAGGCCTTTGTTTTCCGATCCAGGCAGAAAAGTATAAAACACAAAGGCAAAGCCATAAGAGACAAGTATAATTAGTCAGTTGATTAGGGTTCACCTCTGCAGCACTACCCTCTGCTGACCAAGAAGCCTGTTTCACCTTCCAACTAACTTTAAAATGACTTCTTGTTATAAGAATTCTATATCCTTATATTATCCAGAGAGACACGTAGACAGAGTATATTATAAAAAGCAAATGGCCAGGTTTAATTCTTGCAAGAAGAAGCAAAGCAGACACGCATGTATCAAGGCTACAGTGAGGTTTTGCTTCCGGAAGTAAACAAAACATGAGATTTTATATCACTGCAGTGGGGGCTGTTAGAGGGAGGTGTATCTCCCATACACCCTCCTCAAGGCCCCAGCTCCAGGTGCAGAAGTCCTGTGGCAAACCATGTCTCCATCTAGTTATGTCTACTCCATGCTTGGATTAACATGGAGGACATAACATGATTTGACATGATTTGACATGATTTCACATGATTTGACATGACCTGTAGAGAACTATGAGCACCCAGTAACTATAAACAATATAAACAATTATAATAATAAAAATTATTATAACATTACTAATTAATGTTTCAAGCTCCTTTAGATAACATCTCCAAACCTTTAGCAACATAAGCTACATTATAGAACAGCAGTGTCTGTTGGATATTATTATGTTTTCTAGAGGTGTAGCATACAGTTCACCTTTTACATCATCGTTTCAGCCAGGTTGACTCAGGTTTTTTTAATTTATTTATCCTTTATTTAACCAGGAAGGTCGCACTGAGATTATAAATCTCTTTTGCAATGGAGTCCTAGGTCCCATAGGTGAGGAAACCGGAGTATCCGTAGGAAACTTACGCAAACGCATGAGAACATGAAAAAATCCACAGAGACGGGCTTTGGCCAGGGATCAAACCCAGGACCTTCTTGCTGTGAGGCAGGAGTGCTAACCACTCTGCCAATGTGCTCTCTTGTGATTGAATTAAAGGGGACAGGGATACCATAAAAAAGTGTTATCTGTTTCAAAGCACCACATTAATAACAATGTTGGACTTGAATGTAGTAGTATTCAGTTATTATTAAAAGAAAGGTTCATTCACTTTCATATGTGTATTACTTATAGCACTTGTAGCACACTCATTCACCATATCTAATGCTGTAGTTGAAAGGCATTTTCACAAACTCTATTGCCATAAACAAACTATACTATTCTGACACTGTGAATTTTAAGTTTCTCAAAGCTCTGGTGTGTAATTGCCTCACAAGCCTGGTTACTGAGAGCCAACCTATTAGGAGCGCACCGGAGTGGAACATAACATTTTCAGTTTCAATTAGGTCTATGAGGGCATGCATAATGCACAGGGGAGGCTCAGTCCCCTCAGAGCGCTGAACTGTTGAACCCACGCAGAAGGCAACGACGCAGCAGTGGACAGAATAGCCAAACCGGGCTGAGAAGGCTGTTTGCACACGATACCAAGGCAGTGAAGATTTGTCAACCTTAAGTGAATTAGTGTGCGCTCATTCGAATGGGCCGGAGATAAGTCCAGAGCGCCTATTTATGAACGTGCCGGTGTAAGGGAGAAGCAGTAGGCCGTAAAGCTGGGGAAATTGGACCAAACAGGAGTGAATGGAATTACATTGGAACTCACAAGGCTACAATTACCTGCTGTGGGTTTTTGCTAATGGAACAGCAGCTATGGCCACAAATTGGGAACTTCTGTCATGTCATGTTACGCTCCAGTCTTCTTTAATCTGGCCCTGTCCACAAGACTAATGGTGTTACTTTAGTGCTCAAGTTCTTAGCTCTAATAAAAGTAAAATCACAGCATTAATATGAGCAAGCTACACTGATAATTCCATATGTTCAACAGAAACTGCTTAACTGAACATATACAATTAGGTTATTTATATGCCATGTATTTTTTTATCCTAATCTATATAAATGTAAATGATTTACTTAAATGTTGAAATGTTTATGTAAATGTTTAATTCAAATATAAGGATACTTAAAAATAATAATACTAATACTTACTTAATACTTAAAAAGACTGCATTATAAAAAAACATGTTTTAATACAAGTTATTTAATGCAACACATTCCCATTCCTCCTTAGTTCATTCTTGGTTGACTAATCAACCCTCTCAAAAAGAGAGTGTAAGTCTAATAAAATTTGAATGGAAGTAAGTGGTGATTGTATTTGTGTTATTATACATTATGTTGTTTTTGACCTCAAAGATAACATTTATTACTGAGAAAGCCATCCACTTTTCCCAATGCTGCAGGATGTGTAAGGTGCACTTTGTGAACTGCAGGCATAGCTGACATTTAAGTCAAAAAGCCACAAGCTCATTAATGCCCATTTTTCTAGAATAAAGATGGTCACTTTGGTACTCCATGTGTATTTACTGCATACATGACCACTAAAGCTGTAGATGTGGTGGGTATGTATATATCCCATCACATATGGCATTTATGTTGGTCCAAAATAAAAATCTTTAACATTCAAGAAGTTTCAACAGATCATGGCTTTTTGGCTTTCACTAATAAATGTTGAAATGACACCATGTCACAAAGGGAGTCAATATAGATTATTGCTCCATATTGGCTTCCATTTGAGTAAAAAAATTAAATTAAAAAAAAGATTAAATCTGCCCACACAAAAAAGATATAATTTTAACACGGGCCTAAAATGCACTGACTAATGGGTGTTTTAACGTTTAGTCGTTCACCAAAAAGAAAACTAGTTAAAGCTACTTTTCAATCGGTCATGAACAATTGAATTGATTTTATCTCTATTAAGTCATAAACTGACAGCTTTTACATTTAGTTACAGCTATCCATCTTGTGGTACAAATATAAGCAGTTGTATTCATTTCATTTTTAAAGCATGCACCATGGTTTAGTACATTATTTCCGTGCCATTTCTTCATATTGTCATCCATAACCAGAGGCGCTGAATAAATCTTTAACACTTATTCTTCAACATGAACTCATAATTATCACTGGATATATGAGTGGCTTTTCTCATTAAAACATTCTCTCTGGTGACTCAAAGTGCTAACATCATCAGCCGAGACACTAACAATGTGTCACGCAACACAAAAAGCCTTTAGAGAAGCCTTTAGAGGATATAAACTCTGCTAATTCAGCGCTTTGGTCAACTAAAGGTTCAAATCGACTTGAGCAGCTTTTTTGGATGAATTGAAGTCCTGTTCTTTCAAAAGACAGCTGTCAAAGTATTCAAGTGGAACAATGACGAGGTAAAAACCTTTGGAAATGGCAATTTGTGAATGGCCACTAAAATGATTCTAATGAACCTGAGCTTACATTTACAATAAAGTGAAAAGCAGATATTTCATGAATTATAGATGCTTAAAATTGTGTTAGTCCAATATTAGCGCAAAAAAAAGAGTAGTTTAAAAAAATGTTATTAAAAATAATTTAGTAGATTTATCTACATTAAGTTAAATAATATAAAACTGACTGTGATTATTCCAATGGCGTTTAATCAATACAAAGCCCTTTTATGACATCATATGCATAAAGGAGAGTAATTAAGCACTTAAACAAGGATGTTACTTTTAATTGAGTTGTAATTTTCTTTATCTCAGCTCAAACTTCAGTCTGTGGGGACTGTGTTCTTGGCAAAGGTGGGTAGTAAGCACATCTATGTAGAATCTTGTTGTGTTTTTAACAATGTGGGAAATTACAATAGACTGTTGGCCAGTAATTATAATTAGACCTAAAACACACTTGGAAAATAGGTGTCATACACAAAAAGAAAGAAACTGTATATGACAAGGGGTTCTGTCATTTTTTTAGGAAAATTCTAAATTGTTACTTTTGTGTAATACCACTTTTAGTTATTGTGGGTTAAACAGCTTTAAACAGTTAAAATGTTGTAAATGTTATTATACTAAACAAATGCAGATTATGTGCTACTTTTAGTGGAGCTGTTACAGTTGAATACAGTACTGCTTCAGCTCTGAATAGACTGGGTGTCCCTCATTAACTGCAACGTTTAATGAGTGTTCACTGCGACTGAAACAACTCTTGAGAACAACAGGCTGTGGATAATAAGTTGCAGCATGCATCCAATGGCGTGAGAAACAAGGTTATACCTGTTCCAGCTCTGAACGCATGCACCATCTTTAATAAACACATGCTTTTGTTCCCTTGGATTCTCTTTAATTAAATTTGTGATCCAAAAAGAAGTTTTATTTTCAGGGGGTGCATCTGATGGGCACCCCACTGTAATGAAATAGGCTTAAAAAAAACACAGAGTAAAACATCCAAATCCAAAACAACATGTCAGGTTAGCATCCCCAAAAGTATTTTGTTGGTTTGTATTTATTGTTGGTGACTCGGACCTCAATCATGACTCGACTGGGTCTCTGATGACTTGGACTTGGACTCTAACACTGAGGACTTGGTGACTTGACTACAACACTAGCATGTACTTTCTTGTCTGTTAGTGTTTTGTTGCATAAAATGGACAGAAAATCAGTAAATGAAACAGTACTTTTACATCAGTACAGATCTTTTAGACACCAACCATTATTGAATCCTCCCCTAAAATCATATCTGCACTCATGACATTTCACACACACCACAGACAGATGCTCTTCTTAAACTGGAGTGTGTAACAGCCCTCGGTGCTCAAAAGGTTTCTACCTCACTCTTGACATTGTGTGCCTTCAGGCTTTCAAATGTTCCTATCTGTGCCATCCTCAGCACCTGCCAACTTCACAGCCTCCAAACTCTGGCTTCTTTCACCTCTCAGTCCCTCAATGCCACGGTCTTTGAGAGCACTCCACTGCTTCTGAAACTTATTGTAGTGTAGAGGCCTGAAGCAGTGATAAAAAACCTCACGCAGCATCAACATTATTATTCCTGCTTAAGAAAATATGTGCAAGTTTGAGATATTCTCTGAATGTCAGTGACTGTATATACACAGACTTTAACATGTCCATTAAGTTTAGTTCATGGTCAGAGTATAGTATAAACCTTTATTATACTTTATTAAAATTGTATGCATTTTCTACACAGCAACAGACTGTTTGATTTGCTATGTTGAAGAGTTGTATCTTTTATTTATACTGGATATAAAGATAAGAACTCTAACATTTATATGACCCACAATTCAACATAGCAGCAAAGTTCAAAGGTAAATAAAAAAAGCCAATAAATACTATGACAAACAATAGGTACTTGAAAAAGATTGTAAACAAAATTAGCTGTACCTCCATATATTGTAATTTAAATATTATTGATTTTATATCTTTAATTCTGTTCCAATATTAATCAAATATATTAGCTACTAAAAAAATACAGTTAGTTTGTATAATTGGCCTGATGTATTTTTGTGTCCACTTTTAGTTGCCATTAGGACCATCCTCAGATCATTCATAAATCTGGTCACATTAGCCACACACTGAACCTTTCTTTAGTTTGATCCTTACGAAAGGTCTCCACATTGGTGACAGGTCAGGTTATGCTCAGACAAGTGTGTCCTGGTGTTATGTTAGCGCAGATACACCTCTATGTCTTATACATCTGCTGCAGGATGAGATAGTCCCTGATTGGATTCACGGTTTAAAAGACAGCCGTCTTCAGGAGGTACCCGCTCCCACTGGTGCAGTCACAGAGAACATGTTAAAGGGGGTCTAGTTTTCACAGTTTGTTGTTTTCTGTTGTGGTCATTTTCACTTTGGATAGGAACAAGGGAAATAATTTGGGTACAAAGGTCCATAGTGGGCTGGTGCGACCGGTTTCCCTCTTATGTTTATTTTTGGCAACACATTACCCTCCTTTTGTTTCTTTTTGGCCTCTCTTCTCCTTAGTTAGTTGGAGCTTTTGTTTGAGTAATGACCTTTGCTTCTCTGTTTCTTTTATTAAAACAATAAATGACCTTACTTTCAGCTGAGTTTCGGTTTTTGACTTAAGTTTAGTGGATGATGTAACATGTGACTTCATAACTTCCATGACAAGGCTAATGGGATTTTGGAGCAAGACCTTAAAGGACCCCTTTAGTAATCCAGTATAGTCGATACAGTGTGGGTTCAAATGGGACAAACACAATTAGGACCATATGGTAGTCTAACACAAACTGATTTTAATAACACAGATATATAAAAATAGTAAATAGTTTGAACTGTGCTCTGGGCTGTTTTTGTATCATTCTCCCTGACGCACAAACAATCCTAACTTTAGGCTTCATTGTGATGAGTAGCCGTCCACAGGCTGCAATTGACTCGAGCGTCAGACAACAACAAGCGCCCTACCGACAGTGATGTTTGTGTGTTTATGCGATCAGTCAGGGCAGAGAGGCCAAGTGTAGCCTAGTGGCCATCTCAAACCAAGCAAAGCAGACAAGACAGAACAGGCCATTTTCTCCCAGCCACCCTGTGTTTAAAGCTTCTATTTTCACACCAGTCGCCCTGGAATTGCTTTGTCTCTCTCCATGATGGCTCAGCGGGCAGCGGCGAAGACGAGGAAGCTCGAGGTGGGGAGGCATGGATGCTCACAACAGACAAAGCTACTTGGCAGTAACTCAGGGCTAAAATAGGGCTAGACATAAGAAGAGAACCTGATTATTAATTGTGGATGGCACTTTTATAGACAAATACATTCACATATTTGTAATAAGTTTAGAGTTAAGGAAGCTTTAATCATAGCAGCAAGCTGTTGCTTGCTAGTTTAGTTTTTTTTTTTTTTTGTCTTATGGTCATATAAGAAACTATTAATTTGTTCCACAAACCCACTTTATTTTTTTACTAAAAGGTCACAGTTTTCCAATTACTGTAAAGGATATGTACATAACATAATGAGCTGCAGAAGCCACTGCAGTAAGCTTGTTGGGTTTTATCTATAAATATAACTTAAATGGGAAGAGCTGTTGTGTGACTGATATTGTAAAAGAAACAAGAAAATTGAGACAGTCAAAATCTAAATAGATATTATTGAAAAAGAGCTTTGTGTCTAGAGCCTAAGTTGCTTTATACTCAAGGCAACTGGGCAGTCCAAAGTTTACCACAAGGCTAATGCTTAAAGACATATCCTGACAAAAGTTGGTGCAAACTTAAGAAAGGAATCAAGTGGATTATCTTACGTTTTACTCCTGCATTTAGGTTGACATCTAAAGACATAATCTTCATAATGGAGGATTTTAATAAATGACAATGATCAGCTCACAGCGGGAGCTTTTTTACCCTTATTATTTTATTTTGTGGCAAATAGGTCCCGTTTAACCTTTTATTTTATTTGATTTATTTATTTTTTTTAATAAAAAAAAGCAGAACATGAGGAATGAACGATAAAAATAAAGATGAGTCATTTATGACATTTATTTATTTATTGTTTTGTTATTAATAGTAAATGAACACTAAGTCTAAGCCACTGCTCACTCTCTCCCTTTAACAGTTTACGCTGCAAACACAAAGTAACTTCTCTGTTCGACCTGCAGATATAAGCTCCCCATGGACCAGCCAGGATCACGTCGGTATCCATCTTGGTTTGGGTTCATATGCTGTTGTTTACAAATGTCAAACAGGGACGTGGCTGGTGTGTTGTTGTAGAGCCGAGTCTCAGAGGTGTTCGTGACCTTCTCTCCGCTCTCCTCCGAGCTCCAGCGGCCACAGACAGCACTATGGCTCTCAAAATCCGACAGCGCTCTCATCTCCCCTCCGGTCTCATTCACTGGCACCGGATCACGGGGTCAAGAACCTGGATTTACTTTGAGTTCATGCTGGAGTTGTTAATGCTGTAATATAAGGTTTGTTCAAAAGCTCTGTAAATCCAAAGCCATGAGCTGTGCAGGGATTGTGCAATATTCTTTTGATTCTTTTCTCAATAGACTGGACTAAATGGCTGTTTTATTCATTTTTAATGCAGTATGAGTTTTGATTTAGAAAGTATTGCCCATTTTGGATTCATGACATTATTATCTTTCATACAGTGCTTTATTCTCAATGCAATATAAAACTACTTAAAGGCTATACTTTTTTCTCACATTTGTCATGAACTGGAGTATGGTGTAAGAGTCCCTGTATGCAAAATATATATTTTTGTTTCTGGCAGGTAAGAAATCAAGTAGCAAATTAAAGACAATTATTTATTGGTTTGTCTCAAAGTAAGGCTTTTCCTGTTCACCGAAATAAAGCATCACATAATATGGACCTGGACCATTTAGACACAAACATAGCAAAACATATTTACAAGAAATACAAATTATAAAAAAAACATTAGTGGTTCATTTGTCGTCTTTTGTCATCTTCTATCTTAAAGGTTGTAAGCTAGAGAGACTCGAACTGGCAAGAGAGATGGAAGAACGCATACTTCTGACTCTGAGGCAATTATCAGTTCCTTTGTTGCATATTTATTTACAGCATCCCCATGAAACTATACAGTATAGCTTCACAGGACCTGAGCCACACATCTGACTTTTATACTGAGACTAATTCAGTCTAAACCAAACTAACGGGAAAACAACAATATTCACTCATCTTCTTCTGCTGGGTCCCATTAGGGGTCGTGGGTGACTGGAGCCTATCCCAGCAATGTTGGGCCTGAGGCAGGTACACACTGGACATTGGCCAGCAGGTCGCAGGGCTGACACTTACAGACAGACACTGACACTAGGGACACTTTAGAGCTGCCAGTTGACCTATACATGCATGTGTTTGGGCAGTGGGAGGAACCAGAGTACCCGGAGATGCAGACTCCTCATAGAAAGACCTGAGTTGGCAGAGAATGTTTGAGTCAGCCGAAGTTTGAACTTTGAACCTTCTACTAACAAGTGTTTTGGCTAAACAATCTTTGCAGAATTACTGTCAAGGCAAGCAATTTCTTAACAATTTTCTTTCAAAATAAACAAATAAAATGAATTGGTGTTATCCTGTTTTTCTTGGGCTGGAGTCTGAGAATAACGTGTGTTAAGATTAATTCATGTTTCTTCTCAAATGGCTGTGTCATCTTTGCTACACTCGCTCTCTTGTGTTTTTTTATCTACTGACCAGAAAATACAAGAAAAAGATCTCAGTGTGATCCCTGTTTTAAGCTATACCCCCACCTTATGACCTACACATTAGCTTTTTTATTTTTATTTTATTTTTTTTACTATTCCACTATCACAAAGTACCAGCACTACCTTATCTACTCCTCACATTGTAGTTCACTGTGACTACACCTGCCCAAGACAGGCGCGCATAAAAGATTCATTTATCTGCTCGCACTGGGATAGAGTAAGACGCAGCTTCCAGTGAGTTTAGAAATGCCTCATAAATAATAGCTGTCTGGCCATCAATGGATCTTTATGCATGCCGACTATAGTGGGAGACAGTTTCTGCCTCTTATCCTTTTTATCTCAACAGCACAGCCAATGAAAACCGCAGAAGAACTTCACTTAATGGCCATTTTATGCAAATAAATTAATTACACTTTTGAGGGAGAGCAGACAGTCACAGCACAGTGGGGTTAATGGAACTGTTTGATCAAGAAAAAGCATGAGCCAAGCCTTTGAGGAATCACACCAATATTTGTTTGCATGTTAGTGTAATTGGTTTTCTTTTTTTTTTCAGACCGGAGGGTGAACATAAAGCTTTCGGAATCTCTTGTGGTCTCGGCCGAAGCTCGGTTTCATAGCCATTGATTTTCTCAGTATTTGAACCAAAGCATGTGTCCTGTAAAAGTCAAGCACAATAAACATGAACAGATAAAGACAGATAGCACAAAATTCTCTGACAAATTTTGAAGGCTGCCTCAAGGTCAACAGCTCACCCACAGATATAAAAGTCTTTGTTCTCAGTGCTTTTCATCCTGCTCCATCCTTGTAAATAATTTCTCCCATGAAACTAGAGCAAACCAGAACAGCAAAACATGTTGTATAATATTTGTTGTCTGTCTTTAGTTATTTATTGTTTCACGTTGTAACTCATTCTTTAACAGTGTTTGAAATGTCACTTTATTTAACCTTTACATAAACTCTTAAGTAGGCTATTTATCCCCACAAATGATGCTGCAAACTATTCCTTATTAAAGATTTGTCATATCCAGTTGTGCTCATAAGATTGCATACCCTGGCAGAATTTGTGATTTCTTAGTCCATTTTTCAGAGACTATGAACAATAACACAAAACCCTATTTTCACTCATAGTTAGTGGTTGGGTGAAGCCATTTATTGTCAAAAAGTTGTGTTTACTCTTTTTAAATCATAATGACAACAGAAACTACCCAAATGAACCCGATCAAAAGTTTACATACCCCAGTTCTTAATACCCCTTGTGTTGCCACCTTTAACATCAATGACAGCTTGAAGTCTTTTGTGGTAGTTGTGGATGAGGCTCTTTATTTTCTCAGATAGTAAAGCTGCCCATTCTTCTGAACTGCACATTTATGATACTGAGGTCAGAAGACTGAGATGGCCAGTCCAGAACCTTCTCTTTATGCTGCTGTAGCCAATGACAGGTCGACTTGGCCTTGTGCTTTTTATCATTGTCATGTTGGATTGTCCAAGTACGTTCCAACAGCCTGGTCCAATTAGGTGAAGTTTCAGGAGATATTAGCTCAGCTCTCTTACCAGTTGAACTCAGAATTGAAAAGGTTTCTTGGAATTAGAGATGAAACTTTTGAGTTCAGATGCTTTTGCTTTAACCTTTTCTTCAGTGTGACTTATACCATTTACATTACATTTATTCATTTAGCAGACGCTTTTATCCAAAGCGACTTACATTACATTACCAGTGTTACAGTCACTGGAGGCAAGGTGGGTTAAGTGTCTTACCCAAGGACACAACGACAGTATGAACTGTGGGGAGAGCGGGAATCGAACCACCTACCTTCCGGTTGAAAGGCGACCGCTCTACCCACTGAGCTACTGCCGCCCCCCACTAATTTAAAGCCACACATGTGAAAAGTGGCTTCACAGAGAGGTTATGTTAAGAACCCTTCAAAATGAAAATTAAAAAAACAAATACATAAGTATTAAGTTTAGAGCAAAGAAACTATTTGCCTCAGCTGAGGTCAAACAGTTCTGAGGTAACAACAGTGTCTTGTTTCTATATTATATATGTTGTTATACATTGGCATTACACATTTACTCTTCTATACAGTTTCTGTAACTTTAAACTCTAACTTGTCACAGGAACACATTTACAGCAGTGCATAAACTGTGGTCTTTTGTCTTTCTAAATATAACAGACTTTGCCAATTAACCTATTTTGTTTGGAGTTGCCACAAACTGACCGGGTGGGTTTTATTACCGTGCTGCATGTCTTCCTCATTGACCTCATTAACTCTAAATCCAGTACAACACAGGTTACCCTCCCAAACATTTACCCGAGCATTGAAATTATAGACACTAACACAATGTGATGAATAATGCCCTCAAATAATTCCCTCACGGTGTAAGAAACGGAAGGCGTTGCCAAGACGACGTAAAGTTGTGCTCTTTTTCAGAAAATACAAATTGTCTTGCGATAAGGCTCAGTCTAATTTGCTTCCACCTCAGCGTCTCTCGAAACAGACTCCACACGGACAGCTTCTAACGCTTTAACCTTCAACCCCCATTTCTCCTGAAGACAGCTGGTCTCAGAGCCGTGCTGGACATTACAAACTCAGCAGTGCTCTCAGTTCAGACCTCCTTATTGATTTAGCAGGTCTAAGTATTCACTTGTACTGCAATAATCCAACTGTCTGTAATCTGACTGTAATCTGTTTTTTATTTACAATTACATGTGCCTTTAATCAATACTTAGTAACCAGCCCAAGTGAGTCATTGTATCTTGGTTCTTCAGTTGAGGCAGTTAGACAAAATTGTCTCTAAAATGGCACCCAGTGCGTTTGTGTCGATTTTAAGAGTTTAAATGGTCTTTCTCCGCAGTATCTGTCTGACCTGCTCCACACATATGTCCCATCTTGCTGTCCCCGGTCGGCAGACCACCGGTCCCTGCTCACTGTCCCTAAGACAAAGAGAAAGCTAAGAGGTGACTGTACTTTTTCAGTTGCAGGCCCCAAACTGTGGAACGAGCTGCCACTGCACATCAGGCAGGCTTATTCATTTTCTGTTTTTAAGATGCGTCTTGAAACACATTTCTTCATGGCCTTTATACGTTATGGTGTTTTTATTGCTGCACATGGTTAGTCGGCAAGAAGCCCAAAGGCTACAATAAACAGGCTGGAGGCATCTGACTTCTAAGAGAATCTTGAAACACTGCTCTCTGTACTTTTGGACAGAAACTTTCCTTTATCATTTTTAAAACTTAGGCTCTATCAAAATCATTTTTTTTAAAAGGAGTGTGCTTTCGTAATGCTTTAAATTTGTTACAATAACCTCAAAGCTGTTTCAAAATAATAGCCCATCTTTCAAAGACCAAGGGGCATCAAGCGCATCTGTATAACTCTGTGTAGCTTTGAGTAATGGGACACTTTACCACTTAAAAAATACATTTTCAACAAGTTCAACTGGTACAAGAGCTAAGCTTATATCACTAGAGGGCGGAGTCTGACCTGAAAATAACTCTGATTGGACCAGGCAGTTAATTAAATGGTCCACCCTAAAGACAGGACCTCCTCTCGCAAACAGTCCCGTAAAGTTTAACGAGAGATTATGGGTGTTCGGACACGTTAATGCAATACTCTAAATGTCCTTTTGGTGTAATGTATTAGTATGTTGTAAAGAAAAAATCGGTCTGGTTTTATTCATTTTTTAATAAAAGAGAACCAGCTGCTTTTGGGGGAGAGTGTAAATCTGGACTAAACCCAGCACTGCATTATGATTAACACCTGGTTTAATCTCGGGCTAATCATGACAAATGCATTAAAAAACCATCTAAAAACCAGAAACATACTACCCTTAAACTAAATACAGGATTAATAAATTCAAGATTTAACAAGACCAAACCAGGACAAAACACCATGAAGTAGACTGAGAATAAACCCATAATGTAACCCTATAGAATGTCAAAACCAGGAATTAGTCAGTGCTAATCCACATCTAAACCAGCACATGAACTGTACAGAGTTATCTTGACTAAATAGGGTTGACACTAAGTTGGGTCTAAAGCACGACTCAAACTGTAATAGGTTCTAATCATGAATTAAAACATGTCTAAACCAGGACTGAACCAGAGCTAGTTATATGCTCATTCCTGTCTTTCTTACGCCTCCATGACACACAAACATGAACACAAGTGTATAAAGAAGTGGAACAAAAAAGAGCATAAATGGGACAGCTTGTGATTACATAAAACAAAAACACTGCATTTTTGTTGATTTAAGCAAATAAAGCACATGCTATTTGGTTGTGTTTTTATAAATTCATATACAGCACTCAAGGCTGACAGAGACAAGACAAAGATGAAAGAAGCACTATAGAAATAATACTGGTGACAAAGCCAGGACTAAACCAGAAAATCCTGACGAGAACTTATAAAGAAGAGCTAAACTGGGGCTAAAGCCTTTCAGCTTTCATTCAGACATAACCCAAACAAAAAAAGGGCTAAACCAAGACTAAACTGAGTACACTAAGTCTCAACCTGGTCTAAAGCAGTGACAAAAGAATGGTAAACTCCCAGAACTCCCAGCCTGGTCCAATCTGAGTTAGTTTCAGGTCAAGCCCTTCCCTCTAGAGATATAAGCTCAGCTCTCTTACCAGTTAAACTCAGAATATTAAGTCTTCACTTTGAAAACTACATCCAGATGCCTTTGCTTTAACCTTTTCTCCCAGAACTAAGTTAAGGACTACGCCAGGACTGACCAGGACTGACCAGGACTAAACAAGGTCTAAAATGGTAAAAAGTCAGAACAGAACTTAGACTAAACTGGGGGTACATCAAGACAAAACCAGGTATAAGCTCAGAACAACCCAGGGACCAGCACACTCAAAATCATTCTTAGAGAAACAGTGATTCTCACACATGGCTCTGTTATTAATTAGTATTTAGAGAAAGAAGAATCTGTAGAGAGCAGTCTGGGAAAATCTTTTGTCTTGTAGTGAACCCTTTGCTTTGATGTGATGGCTTTAAATAAATACAAATTGGATACAGACAACTGATCCTATACAGACCAACAAGTCTCCCATTCCCTTTGATTAAAAACTCTTCCTCAAAGCTTCCTTTAAGAAGAAAATAGGTGCAGTGAAATGATGCAACTTCTCCAGATGCCTTAGAGAGGAAACTAATGGGGAAACTGCACTTTTATTCAGATAAATGTAGACAGGGACCTTGCAGATATCAGTGTGCTCGGAGAAAGCTCGGGAGTGTTTCTCTTTTGTCGCTATCTTCCCATCTTCCCTTCATTAATCAGACTTTTATTAAACAAAGGAGCTCGCAGCGCTGCCTAAAAGGTGCATAGATAATGTTGACATGAAGACGGAGTGTTTACCCTTCCCAGCATGCACCTCCTCCCCTGGTAAAAGGGGAGCGGTGCTGAAGGCTGATGGAAAACACTCCAAAGTACATACACCTGATAAACTGCATGTTCTCTTATGGTCCAACACAATTGGACTAATCAAATGAAACTAGATGAACAATAGAACCTGAATAAAAATCTGGACAAATCAGTTTTAGACTCATCAGTGGGATGTCTAACAATGGGCCAGACATCTGCAACAGTACCCCACTCCCCCAGAGAAAAGTGGGAAAGAGGAACAACTTTTGTATAGCAATGAACTAAGCAGACTTGTAATGTATATTGTGAAAAGAGAGAAGACAGACAGAGCCAGAGGACAGAAGTTTAGTGTGTCATACTTCTCTCAGGTATAGAACGACATCATTGACGTCAATAACAATAGGACTGAACTTTTAAAAATCCCATCATGGATAACAGTCTTGGAGCTATTATGTTAAACATCCAAACATCTGCTGCTGAGTGCAGTCTGGTCCAGCAGTAAACGGTGAGGTGAATTATTCATTGTAGAGAAAGGTTTGGATTTAATTACTGCAGTTTGACACTGACATTTTTAGGGGACGCAAGCAATTTCGAGGGCCATTGTCTAACTACTCACTGGGAAAGTGATACAGCAGGGATGGGCTATCAAACATCCACCTTTACAAAGAAAACTGGGCCAGGCTGTACTCTTCTCGAGCAGACAATTTAGAAGTTACAGCTAACCGGTGTATGGCACTGAGAGTGGGAGAACTAAAAGGTATAACAATGACAATGAGGAGTCGAGCAGGAAAGCAGCTTTAATAGGTACCCACCTGCCCAGGGGACCACACTCTCACACGACTTATTGGTCATCCATTCACAAGACAGCCATGCATTCTCCTCAGCACCAATCAGCCAATTACAGACTCCCTAACAGGAAGCCTGCTGGCAGAGAGGTCGTCTTTACAAGCGCCGCGTCTCGGGAAAAGGAGACGACCCTGTCACACGCTCATAACTATGATGAATAAGGTCCGTAGCTTTACTGCTGCAGATAATACAAGGTGGGCAAAGACAGACGTTCACAGGCAGAGGAAAGCCAGGAGGTTTTTTACGGTTTGGAAAACAGTGTAAAATGCAGTGATAATGAGAAAGTGTTAAACCATTTTAGGTAAGCATTTAATAAGGGCAGGTCAAACCTTGGTTTTTAGTGTGTTTTCTCGTTTTCTGAAGAAGAAACTGACTCCAAATACCAGTTTTGTTACAACTTTTGTTTGTACTATTAAAGACAGAGAGGTTGAACAAGTATCCAAAGGTGCATTGTTAAAGTTTTTGTATTATTTTATTGAATAAAATGGGACCCACTGGAAAACACACTTTGTTTTCTCTACTTCCAGTTCTTGAACACACAAACTTGCATTAAACCTAGGCATAGATTTAAGTAAAAGTGCTTCATAATCTAGACCTACAGAAACAATGTTTCCAGCGTAAACATTTTTACAACTGTTTAAATGACGGTAGTTTGAAGCAACACAAAGTGTGACAGAGTTGGACTATATGTTTTATAACCTTCTTTAATATTCAGCTCTTTTACTGAATAGAGCCAGTCCATTTTATTCTACAATTATTAATGTGAATGAGCTCTGCGCAGATCCACATTAGTCGATTGTCTGTCTGGCTCCACTCTTTGTCTCTTTGATTGGCTCTAAGCACCAATGACTCTAGCACATTGCCTACCCTGCAAATGATGCTGATCATTTTGTGAATCTATGCATTTTATCGTCTGGTTAGCAGTTGATTATGACATAGAAAGTTTTTGGGAAATAACAGAAAGTGGTGGCATCAACACAGCAGCGTTAGCTACCTGTAAAGCACAACACATTGATGAATAAATTACATTTTTAGACTCAACATAAATACCATACTCCCAAACTGTTCTTATTTAGCAATGTTTGGTCTATGCTTTCTCTTATACTGACATACAGTTAGCCCATTTTATGCTCTCTTTGCTCTAAATACATTTCCATGGAAGCAGAACGTTATGCATTGGTAAGGCACATATTTAGATGTGTCTTCAATGTCAAAAAGACTATGAAAGGTCTCAAATAAACAAAATGTGTTTTATTTTTTATTATCAACTCAAAACTGTCATCTTGTCAGCAGGTGTTTCTGGTTTTAGAAGCATTGGATTCTTGCTCAATGCATTTATTTGATCTTTACATTGCATTAAACACAATTTGTAATTTGTAACATAATAGATTAAAATGAAGTAAACTGTATGATGTATTTATGAGTTTGACTCAATGTAAAAACTGACCTATAAATTTAGAATTTTATTGATCTTTTCTTATACTGACATTAGATTGAGCCCATTCTTATTTGAGAGGCATGTTTCCATGGTAGCACACAACGTCTGCAAGAACAGGAGCATTTCTCTTTTTTTATAGTTTCATGTATGGACTTGCCAGACCTGAATAATCTTTTTAAAGCAGCCATATGAGGAGCAGCAGGCTTCGTGTTGTGGATTATTTTGTAGGGTTTTTAACTTTGTGTTGTGTTGCAGCTTCTTTTCTTTTTTATTGCAATGTTGTTGTTAGCCGTCTGGGTCACCATACATTTGATTGCATTAAGCAAAATGTAAACTGTAGGCCTACTGGTGTCTGCTTGAATATACAGGCCTGTGTTCATTATTATTACAGTCTTTACTTTGTTACATTTGAACTGAAAGGTTGTATCATGCACACATAATGAATCCCATTAGTTTTATGCAGTAAAGCAAACATATTACTGTTAAAGTCCTTCAGTAGGACCATGTGATATAGGTCAACTGCATAATGATCTCAATTTGAACCACTCACACAATGGCAATAGAAACAAATGTTCTACTGATAATATATTTTTTCACGTATTTTTTTCGAGTGCTTTAGTCGATGTGTGCCTTTGATTGAAAAATCCTGTACAGTAATTAGAGTCTTCAGAAACTCTCTCTTTCCCCTGCTGTATCTCATTAATGTAGGAGCAAACACCCACAGAGATCTCATTTCACATTAAAGGAGTTAGTTTACAAAGTTCTAAGATTATTGGCTACACAACAGTTCTAGTTAATGCTGGATGCACTTGTGATGTAGTACTTCAAATTAAAAGTGCTGGTCAAGACTGGTCTTGGCTTTTGCCCAGATTCAAGACAAATCTCTCAGAATTTTCTTTTCAATTTGTCTAGTCTTGTTGAGGCAGTTAAAACAAAGTCCCATACAATTCAATTCAAATATGAACCCCAGACGTGGCCGCAGACGTCTAATTAAATGAGACTAATGAAATAAAGCAGGCCTCAAGTGTGGACACAGCCATAGCCAACTTTTCTTTTCAAAACCGGTTTTGTCTAACCTCATACAGACATTTTGTTTTTAATAATCAATAGTCTATTTTCATGACTTAATGTTCACTGTGTGTGTGTAAAAGAGATTTTTTGTTATATATTTACAAAGGTGGATGGTTACTATTTGCTCAAATGCTTTTAATATATTGGCCAAAAAGAGGAGGTTTAAAAAGACTAGTTCAAGCTCAGAGACGGTCTCAGAACAGACTCAGACCAGCTTGGCTTTTTAATGCACAGGTATGTGTACTGGAGACATTGTTCTGTATTGTCCTGGTTATATTACTCTTGCTGTCTCTTTATAGCAAATAAAAAAATAATTACAGAGTCATTTCATTGATACTTCTAACTCTTACATGTAAAGGATCTTTATTAAATTCAAAGATCATGGATGTATATGAGTATGTTGATAAAAAACACATCTTATAAGCTTTAGGCGACTGACAACTGTTTCCTCGGCTGAGCAGTTTTAATAGAGTTGGCGAATTGGCCAGCGGAGTCAGGAAAGATGAAGCAGGGAGATTGCACTAGTATCAACAAAGCGTCTGTAGCCAGTGGGCACTGAATGGAGCCGGGCAGATATACTGAACCTCTATTGACACAAGGGTACACCCACCGCTTATCAGTGCGAGTCAAATGTGGCTGGAGATAACAGGTGCTGTGCATATTACAAAAGAATCAGGCAGACTTGTTTTAAGCCGGCATCAGAGAAGTTTGCCCAAAAGCTAAAAAAGTCTAGGTTTCCTTCAAAATGTCTTTGGAAGAATTTTCATACACAAGCCTTACTCTTTCTGTATGTTTTTTTTATTAACTGATATTTTATAGTTCCCAAGCAATACAGTAACATTTGATCAAGTACCCAATTTGTCTAGCCTGGCCAGCCATACCTTTTGTTTTTCTTCTAATCTAATCAAAAAATGAGTCTCTGATTTCCAGGGAACAGTACCTTTTAACAGAAGCAGAAAAAACTGCCTCTAGATGCATTCAATCCACCTACAACCAATCAGAGAAACAAGGACCTGTCAAGCACATTATACTTGGTCCAAAAAGAGAGCAGTTGCTGTGAAGGGAAGGGATCCCAGGTTCATTTCACTTTACAGGGAATGGGTGAGTGAATCAAATTTCTTATGTAGGAAAAGAACTGTGTACTAATCCAGACTATCACTGGAGGTTTGATTGCTATGTTAGTATTTTTACTAAATCTAAAGCAGATATGGCTGTAATTATGTTCCCTATCACAAGTCAGATGAGAGTTTTGGTGAATGGGTATGACTGGTCAGAGAGACAGACGGAAACAGAATAGGTGCAGAGTCAGTCTACACCCTTGCCCTTTTTATGCTTATTTGTGATATTGGGAGAGAATTCTCTCACCAACATCATGAACCAAAGTCCCTTTTGATGCTTCAACCATAAAAACAAAAACAATCATCTCTTTCCACAAGCCTTTTACACAGTGAGGCAAAATGATTAAACAATGTGTGAAATAAAGACCAAAAAACACACGGATGAACAAATGCAGCACTTTAAACAGAGACCATTTACTTCTACTCAAATGCTTAGCTGTCACATTTGAGTTGAGTTGTCTCCCTATATTTTACCACTGTCTCTGTTACTAACTCCTTTTGTGGGATGCCTGCACCTTTTCGGACGAGGTAAGAAAGACCAGTCTCAAACTACAGAAAGTGCAGAAGTTGAGAATCTCCCAAGAGGAATAGATTTCATCATCTTTAATCTCCTGTAAATCTATTTGGACATACCTTTACTTTTCAAATATAATTGAATTATTTTTGTAAACTGAACATATATTTTAGCTGTATTCATATTTTGTTTAGATACCACACTTTTTGTGTTGAAAATAAATGTGTGATAGTGACAGCATCGAGGAAGATATGTCTTGCTTTGCCTCAGCTTCTGCTCTCTTCAGATAGTCCTTTATATATATATATATATATATTTTTTTTTTTACAGCTGATAGCACCAAATAGTCTCATTAGGATCCCATGTGGGAACGGCAATTTGGTGTGCGAGGCTGAGGATGTACATCAATCACCATCTTCCCTTTCGTTTTTAAAACCAAGAAACTAGAGCGTTAGAGAGAGAGCACTTCTGTTTTACATAATTTCTTGAAAGTACAGAGTTGTATTTTTATGCTGAATATTTAGCCTTTTCCTTTTTTCTGTTTTTGAAATACAACTTAACCTGTGCTCGGTAACAACTGAAAGGTGGAATAAACACTAAAAAAACATTTTTAGCTGATAATCAGTAGAAATAGGGCTTTAGTAATACTGTTCATTGTTTCTAGTCCTACTTATACCACATTTGTTAAAGATGTATATATACAATATATGGTGTAAAACGGTTCCCAAAGTCTTTCTGCCCTCATTATGAGCGTTATCCACTCTTTTGTAGCAGATCACCACACCTTTGTTCAGCCTCTAGTTTTGAGGGAGATTTGGATCTGATTCCTGTTTGTAAATATGTCTATATCAACTTCAAAATTCATCTAAAACATTTGTTTTATTCTTCTTTCTTACAGTCGGTCAGTCTTTGCTTTGTACATCAGCCTAAAGTACCCATAATGCCAAAGGTACTCTCAGTCACTGTCCTCTGTCTCCTGAACTATAAGAGCTCATCATTTTTTTTAAAAACACACTTTGAAGTAATTGTAAGTTGTTTGTAAATCAATTTTAAACACCAAGTTAACGCATATTGTACCTTTAAACTCTTTCTCTATCTTGCATGGTTCTGGATTTTTCTCAGGAGAGAATACACTGTCACAGTCACATTTCTACTTCCACTCATATGGGCATGTCCCTAAGCTTTCGTTTTCTACATTTCCTGAACGTGCATCCACTCAGTCTCGGCCCCACCAGAGTTTACCTTAATTTCCACATAAGATGCACTCGCTCGTGCCTAAGAAACAGAAAACAGAGCATGGAATATAACTTCCAGTTCAAGCGAGAAGCCAGGAATTTAGGAAACAAGAATAACTGCTCTGAGACGAACCATAACCACTATATTTGTGTGTTTAAATTGGTGAGCATTAGTATCACTTGCATTGCCTCCTTTCTCTTTGGAGTCTGCATGTAGACTTTGTGTTCTCTGACTTCCTCCCACCATCCAAAAACGTGCACTTAAGGGTAAAGTAGTCTGTCTGTTTCTTGCCCATTGTCAAAAAAAGTGACAGAGAGTCTTTCTTAGTAACTGGCGTTTCTTCAGCCCCACGTAACTCATAGAAGAT
Organism: Perccottus glenii; assembly: GCA_024416835.2. NCBI lineage: Eukaryota > Metazoa > Chordata > Actinopteri > Gobiiformes > Odontobutidae > Perccottus > Perccottus glenii. Next base: position 27,498,034 of record CM044559.2, read on the forward strand.
AAGAGATTGCGAGTAGGAATCAAGGTTTCTACATTGCTTTGCCCTCTTTTTGTTTTTAGGTCAGAATAACAGTGGGAGTGAGCGACAGGAAGACATTGTCAGGTTGATTGGCAACATTTGTTTCCAGTCTCTGATTGAGATCCCGGTGTGTTGTGTCAGCCAGCTGTGCTTCACTAAAATATTCAGTTATTAGCCATGGCTTTCCCCTGAGTCCGAGTCCGGCGGTCGTCTTTTAATGAGAATCACGCCAACTGACTTCCACCGCGGCGTCCTTGCCTCTAACCTTTATGCAGAATAGATGATCTCTTGACATACAGTACAGCGGCTGCCAACACCAGCCATTCTGGGAGTTGTACTCTCCAAAGGCTTGAGCTAAAACACTACAAGAGTCTGTTTTCACTTGGACAGAAGGTGTAGCAGGTGGACAAACTGGACCTCCTGACCAGTCGGCACCCTGTCGCCCCGGCGTCATCACTTTCTCCATGATGGGAACTTTTTATGTCCCTTCTGCGTTTTGTAACTCTTGTCTCAGAAGCCCTTGACACACTGTTTTAACAATCAAAAAAGAAATAAATTGGCTAATGTATGTAGGATAACCATAGGATTCTGTTTCTCACAGCTGCAGCAAATGTGTTGTGGCTAATTTTAGTGTTTTTACAGAAAAAATACAGAAATCCAATCAGTGTGAAGTCAGTGGAGACTCATTATAATTACAGTGCCGATGTACTGTATACAAGCAGCACTAAAATACTCATGAGGATTGTTTTTTTGTGGCTACAGGGAGGTTGAGTTGAAGCAAAGAATTGTGTCATAAAATATAATTTACTGACTCCACACTCTATATGCAGCTCTTTAATCCTTAGTTTATCTCAAACATTCACTGTAATTCTCTTCTCCTTCCTCCTATTTAGTGTTATCAGCATATTCTGTGGGCTTTAGTCTTTCACTGGCTCAACTGCCTGTAATGCTTGTAATTACCAGTCTGCCAAAAAGTGAGCCGGCGGTGAAAATTTAGTCTAAAGTGACATCCCAAAGACCAGAGGAAATTAAACGTCAGATTACAAGACAATGACGCTGTGACACAATTCAGGGGAGCCTTTGTTAAAATGTGGACAAGTGGGCTAAACAAGGAAATTTAGGAATAAAAACTCTCTTGAACTTTATTCTGGCTAAATGATATTGTGGCCCCTCGGAATAGATTGTTATGAAGCACTTTTTAACTGTTTATCTTCTCTGATTGAACAGACATTGCCTGATTGTTTTTCTTACATTTAAGTATTTTTTTCTGCTCTAAACTACATACAAGAGCACCAAGAATCTTCACCAACAATTCTATTCCACTTCCACTGTCTGCATTGGCTTAAAGCTTAAAGGTGAGGACTTTTTAAGATTTGAACAGCTATGGCAGCCCTGCAGGACCTGCTTTTGTCAAAAAAATGGTCTGGTGGTGATGTAACGTACAAAATGTGAAACAAGCAAAAAAATTACGAGTTTAACAGTAGTTGGTACTTTTCTGCCCACTCTGCACAGATTGTCCTCTCAGGGCAGCTGTAGAAACAGGAAGTAATAGAACCTAAGTGACCACGTCCTCTGGGTTCTATCTAGCTTTAAATGTCCCCTTTTTTTTTTTTAAAGATAGAAAAATTAGTGTAAGTTGAATGTTACTATACACTATTGGAACAACTGTTTTGCCAGTTGTGTTATGCTATGCCCCACTATATTTACAACCACATGTTTCATAATGCACTGGTAAAGAAAAGCTCACAAGGTATTAGAAGTAAAATAAGGCAGCATCTTTTAAAATGCAATGGCACAGGCTGACCACTTTCTCAACACTCTTTGTGCTTATGATAATGACTTTTACAATAATAAATTAGCTTTCTCCGTTTTCCCAATTTAACAACCTTTGTCAACTGAGACCAAACAAAATGCAATTATCCAATCAATTCATGTCCCTCCCAATGGTGTTTTTGTTTGTATCCGGCGCAGACACACTCTGTTGCTCACAACTCACATAAATGTCATTAAGAATGTTTTTTTTTCTGTAAGATCCTTTTCACAATTGCTTGAGTCAGCCCATGTTATATTTCTAGAAAGTATGGAAATTAAAACATAATGGCCCTTCATTTAGCCATATATTTCTCACAAGGCTCTTGTACTAAACCGGATGGATATTTTTTTTTGCCTAGAGGAGTGTGTTACTGGACTCATTTGAATAATATTACAGCAGCTAAAGAGAGCCTTAATAGTGCACCACAATCAAATCGCAAATTGCAGGAGACCAGAGTTGCCACGACAGCGACGCAACACATTTAACAGTCTTTTAACTTCAACTCAAAGCACAATTTCAACCAGTTTCCATCGTTTTTTTTCATTCTTTTACTAATTTTTTAAAACATTGGGTATTCAGATTAATCACATTTTTATCTTAACATTTTGTACCTGCTACTTTTTACATGGTATTCAAAAATCCCTTGAGAATGTTTGTTTGAGATGATGGAGAAATGTTGGCACTAGAATGATTGCATAGCCATTGAATGCAAGTATAATTGGCCTCATTAAAGTGTGTAGATTTAAATATAAATCGGGGCGCAGTGGCGAAGGTAGGCGGTTCGAATCCCGCTCTCCCCACAGTTCATACTGTCGTTGTGTCCTTGGGCAAGACACTTAACCCACCTTGCCTACAGTGGTGTTCCAGCTGTGACACTGGTGAATGAAACCTTAAGGTAAGTCGCTTTGGATAAAAGTGTCAGATAAATGACAAAATGTAAATGTATAAGGAGATTGCAATTAATAGTAATTAGCAAAGTTATCTCAATGACTAGGATTACAATTGATTTCCTTTGTTACATCCTTGGATCCTGAGGAGGTAAATGTAGGGCTCTTTAGATAATATCTGTGATGCAATTGCAATTAAGTGCAGACCAATAAACAGTGAGGTAACCCAGATCCTGTTGAAAAGCAGGCTAAGCTTATTGAGCCATGGAGGCTGCCATTTAAGGTAAAATAAAAACAGTGCTAGTTAGTGATGTTCATTCCAGTGACTCCACATTGTCTGAAAGACTTGGCAATCAGCGAGTAACTTTAAAAACGCACACATACTTTATATATATATATATCTATATATATACATATATAGATATATATACATATATCTATATATGTATATATATATAGAAATAGATATAGATATCTATATCTATATCTATATATATCTATATAGATATAGATATAGATATAGATATAGATAGATAGATAGATAGATAGATAGATAGATAGATAGATAGATAGATAGATAGATAGATAGATAGATAGATAGATAGATAGATTGATTGATTGAAATTACAGTTTAGAGTTTCTTTAAACATTTACAAAATAACAAACCTGCAGTGTTTAGAATAAAACATATAGTACTTTTCTACCTGCTGTTTTATGGTAAACAGAGGAAACCTGCATACACTACCGCTGTCTGAATATCTTCACATTTGACATATTAAATTGCTGTAAAATTATCCCCAAAGTGCTGTCACATTTCTGAATGCAAACCCAGGACAAAGACAGGGAGCTACTAAAAGCAAAGCAAAGGGAATAAAGTGAAAATGTCAAGGATACGTGCTGCAGACTGAAAACAATGGAGCCACTGGAGATGTATGTGGGTCGTAAGGGCGCAGCAAAGCCTTAGTAACAGGAAACTCAACTTATCTAAAAAAAACTAAACAACAAAAGTTGATATATTGCTGATGTATTTTCACATTTTGTAAACGTGCATTACTCTTCAAGTCCACTAAACTTCTGTTGATAAGTGGCAGATTAATGTTGTAGATGTTGCACAAAACAAGGAGACAAGGCTGACTGTGGAAACTGGAGTTCCCTGTCAAAAGCTACACTCGATGCTGCGTAGCATTACGCTATGGGGAACATTCTTTGTGTGACCGGTTGTGAAGCACGTGTGTCAAACACGCCAAGAATTGGCTTATAATACCTCTGTTGGTGACGCAGCTCATCAGTGGCAGCTGTGTGATTGCGCGCACCTGAACAGAGGGTATAATAACACGTGACGCGGGAGCGTCCTCAGGTTTCTTTGTCTTCAGATCGCATTGTGTGAAGTGTGAGCAAACCTTTCTCTGTGCCAGTACGAATATATATAAAATAATAAATACAAAAGTATCATGGCTGGGTTCAGAAAGAAATGTGTTCCTCCTTGCCAGAGGCACATTGCTGACGATGATCAGCATGAATTTTGTTTTGAGTGTTTGGGGGAAGAACACGCAGCCCTCGGACTTTCTGGGGAGTGTGAGCACTGTGATCTTTTGCCTGCCAAGATCCTACGTGCCCGGCTCGCTTTCTTTGCAGAGGAGCGAGCCGCCGCCCCACTCCGGTCGTGGGGTTCGCGTGTTGATCTGGCTGAGGCGCAGGGATCAGATAGTCTTATGCCCTCGCGCTCTCACCAGATGAGGCAGACACCGGCTCTGTGCTCGGGCGGGCGCGCTACGGCGCTTCCGTGAGCACGTCGATGAAGCCTCATCCCTGGCTTCTGGGGCGCCGCAGCCTCGGAGCGCTCTTCCCGCTCTGACACGGCGTTTGAGGAGCTGCTCGAGGTGGTTACAAGAGCAGTGGCGAGGCTGAATATTGAGTGGCCTCAGGAGCAGGGCCCCTAAATACTCTAAACTGGATGACAGGTTTCTGTCAGGTGGCCAGGGGAGGGATCACAGCGGCGGTCTCTCCCTTCTTTGGGGACCTCCATGAGGAGCTGGCACGCTCATGGAATAAGCCCTATTCGAGTCCCGTATTTTTGTGCCTTGGCGTCGATTTATTCGACTATCGTGGCGCACAGGTGCGGGCTATGGGTCGATGCCCCAGGTGGAAGAGACGCTTGCGGGCTATCTCTCCCGGGACATCGTCCTCCCTAAGAAAACCTACACTCCCCAACAAGCCATGCCGGTTCACGTCATCACTGGTGGGGAAGGCTTTCAGGCGGCGGGTCAGGCTGGTGCAGCACTGCACACCATGGCGGTTTTGCAGGCATACCAGGCTGAGCTGCTCAAAGATTTGAGCACAGGGGTTCTGTGGACGAGGGCGTTTTCTGAGCTACGCCGTGCCACAGACCTCTCTCTCCGTGCAACTAAGCAGGCGGCCCGCGCTATTGGCCGCTCCATGTCTGCTTTGGTTGCGACGGAAAGACATCTGTGGCTTAACCTCACGGGCATCAAAGAGAAGGACCGCGCCTTCCTCCTGGATGCACCCATCTCGCCTTCCGGTCTTTTTGGCAACGCGGTGGACTCCGTCGCCACTAAGTTCCAGCGAGGCTAAACGCTACGAGGAGGCGTTTGTGAGGTTCCTTCCTCGCCGTGCTCAGCAGCCGGGACCGTCGGCCACCCTGTCCCAGGTCCAGCCCCTTCCAGAGAAAAGCGGGCTGCCCAGAAGGAGAGTGTGGCGAATCGTGCCCCCCCTCGTAAGGACTGGAGGGCGGATTCTCTCGCTGCTCAAAGAGAACAGACCTGCGGAATGTTATCTCCGCCAGGAAGCAGAGGCCCTGAAATTGGCGCCCATGGCCGCGGGGGGTGTTCTCCCACCGGGTGGGCGCAACAAAATCCAAGAGAGTCTAAAGACTCCATGTCGACACCCTCAGGAGTCCGCTGTTTTTCTCCGCCGCCACTGGCGTTTCGGGGAGCAGCAGTCTCCAGCGCAATTGTAAGTGTCCGGCCGTCTCCTGCCTTGGCTCAGGACGGCGGATGTCTTACATCCCCAAGAACCGAGGTGACAAAACTACTGCCCCTTTCAGAGAAATTGGCAGCATGGATGCTCCTGCCAAATATCTCCCGTGGGTAATAAGGACTGTGGCCAAAGGCTACAGACTCCAGTTTGCCAATCGTCCTCCGCGTTTCAACGGCGTGGTCTCCACTTCCGTGAAACCGGAACGAGCCCATGTATTGACACAGGAACTGCAGGTTCTGCTGGACAAAGGGGCCATAGAACGTGTTCCCCCACCAGACAGACAATCCGGGTTTTACAGCCGATATTTTCTAGTTCCGAGAAAAGATGGGGGGCTGCGCCCGATTTTAGACCTTCGCGGGTTAAACCGCTACCTCAAAGCATTAAAATTCAAAATGCTCACAATAAAAATGATTGTGTCCCAGATCCGATTAGGCGACTGGTTTGTCACCATCGATCTAAAGGACGCGCGATTTTCACATACAAATCCTGCCACAGCACAGAAAGTTCCTGAGGTTCGCTTTGGGGCGGCGTACCAGTATCGGGTTCTTCCGTTCGGCCTGGCCTTGTCACCCCGGACATATACAAAATGCATGGATGCAGCCTTGGCTCCTTTGCGACTCCAGGGCATCCGCATTTTGAATTACATAGACGACTGGCTGATATTAGCTCAGTCTCAGGAGCTAGTGCTTCGACATCGGGGCGTTGTCCTAGCTCATCTCGACTCTCTAGGCTTGAGACTCAACGCCGAGAAGAGCGTTCTCTCGGCCGCTCAGAGGACAACATATCTAGGGGTTGTTTGGGACTCAACCGAGATGCAGGCACATCTGTCTCCTGCACGTGTCGGGTCCATTCTAACTACCCTGAAAGCTATCAGGCTAGGCCAGGAAGTGGCTGTGCACTTCATTCAAAGAATATTGGGTCTCATGGCATCTGCATCCACGGTAATTCCTTTGGGCCTTCTGCACATGAGACCGTTTCAGCTGTGGCTCAGAGCCAGGGGGTTTCATCCAAGGGCCAACCCCCTGAAGCAAATAAGGGTTACGCGCCGAGGGCTTCGTACCCTATCTATGTGGTTCAGACCCCAGTTTCTCACTTTGGGTCCCACCCTAGGTCCATGTTGTCGTCGCATGATGCTAACGACAGATGCATCCTCACGGGCTGGGCGCGGGTCTTAGATGGCCGTCCAGCCCAAGGGATATGGAGAGGCCATCTTCTCGCATGGCACATCAATTGCCTCGAGATGAAGGCTGTATTTCTGGCCCTGAAATACTTCCTCCAGCAGCTAAGGGGCTACCATGTCCTAGTACAAGTAGACAGCACAGCGGTGGTCTCTTACATAAATCGTCAGGGCGGACTGCGTTCGTGCCGCTTGAACAAGCTAGCGCAGCAGGTGCTGCTTTGGGCTCAGGACAAGTTCCTGTCCCTCAGGGCGATTTATATCCCCGGGCGCATGAATGTGGGAGCAGATTTATTGTCCAGACAGGCTGTGACACATGGGGAGTGGAAACTCCACCCCGAGGTAGTGAGCCAAATCTGGGAAAGATTTTACGAAGCAGAGGTGGACCTCTTTGCTTCACAGCAGACAGCACAATGTCCCTCTACTTCTCTCTGACTCCTCCAGCTCCCTGGGTCTGGACGCAATGGCCCATGTGTGGCCCAGACTGCGCCTTTATGCATTTCCCCCGGTGGCTCTGCTCCCGGGAGTCCTGGCGAAGGTCCGTCAATGCGGGTTGCGCCTCTTACTAGTAGCGCCCCGTTGGCCAACCAGAGTGTGGTTCTCAGACCTAATATCTCTCCTCGACGGCTCGCCATGGGCGATTCCGACCAGGAGGGATCTCCTTTCTCAGGCACAGGGGACAGTGTTTCATCCCGGCCCGAGCTCTGGAACCTTTACGTCCTGGCCCCTGAGGGGGACCACTTAAGAGATGTCGGGCTCCCAGCCCCTGTTGTAGAGACTATTCTGAGCGCTAGGTCTCCCTCTACTAGGAGAGCCTATGCCTGCAGATGGCGTGTCTTTGATGCCTGGTGTGCTACACATCATGCAGACCCAGTCCACTGCCAGATTGTTTCAGTGCTGGAGTTTCTGCAGGACAAACTGTCCTCGGGCACTAATCCTAGCACACTCAGGGTTTCGTGGCCGCCATTTCGGCTTGCCACGCCCTGATTGACGGGGTCTCGATAGGGAGACATCCTCTAGTTGCCCGCTTCATTCGAGGTGCCAAGCGGTTGAGACCCCAAACTAGAGCTAGAGTTCCTTCCTGGGACCTAGCTATAGTGCTGGAGGGCTTAGTAAGCACTCCTTTTGAACCACTGGAGTCAGCGTCTGTTAAATTTCTGACTCTAAAAATGGTTCTTCTGGCGGCCATTACCACTCTCAAGAGGGTTGGAGATTTGCAGGCTCTGTCAGTTTCGCCCTCCTGCCTAGACTTTGCTCCCGGGCTGGTCAAAGCCATTTTGCATCCTCACCCTAACTATCTTCCAAAGTTCCATTCTCGACCTTAAATCCGGTCGTTCTTGAAGCCTTCTGTCCTCCGCCATTTACAACACCGGAGCAGGAGAGACTTCACTTACTGTGTCCAGTACGTGCCCTCCAGACTTATGTCCACCGCACTAGCCAGTGGCGTAAGTCCGAACAGCTGTTTATATGTTACGGGGGCTGCAAGCTGGGGGTTGCAGCTACCAGACAAACTATATCACGTTGGGTGAGGGATGCCATTGCCCTGGCCTATGGCGTGCGCGGTCAAACTCGCCCATAGGTGTGAGGGCTCATTCTACTAGAGGGGTTGCAGCTTCAACAGCTCTAGCAAAGGTGCCCTCTGCAGCAAGTTTGTGATGCGGCAGGCTGGTCCTCTCCGCACACATTCATCAGATTCTATAGCTTGGATGTTCATGCTACTGTGGGCTCGCATGTCCTTGAGTCATCATCCCAAAATTGTGTTTGAGACCTCTTTTGTGTTTGTGCACACTTCACAACCCGAGGGGTCCAGACACTTACAGTGCGGCGGCGTTGGTATTCTCGTTCCCCATAGCGTAATGCTACGCAGCATCGAGTGTAGCTTTTGACAGGGAACGTCTCGGGTTACTTGACTGTAACCCTGTTCCTTAAGCGGGAACGAGATGCTGCGCTGCAATGCCGCACTGGGCGTGTCCGGGCGCTCTTCAGACAAAGTTGACCTGAGGACGCTCCCGCGTCACGTGTTATTATACCCTCTGTTCAGGTGCGCGCAATCACACAGCTGCCACTGATGAGCTGCGTCACCAACAGAGGTATTATAAGCCAATTCTTGGCGTGTTTGACACACGTGCTTCACAACCGGTCACACAAAGAATGTTCCCCATAGCGTAATGCTACGCAGCATCTCGTTCCCGCTTTCTAAGGGAACAGGGTTACAGTCAAGTAACCCGAGACGTTCACATTTGTTTACAGCTAAACCAGGGAAAGTCCCAAATGAAACTCTGGTGCGGTTGCTCTGTTAGCACCGTTTACTTGGATAAGTGTGAATGCTCCAGACGAACATCAGTGCGAACTAAACACGCGTTCTAAAGACCCTTCCAAACAGAGGTCTCGGAGCGATTCAAGTGTGAACCTCAAGTTGACCAGAGACGACCTTGAACAGGAAGAGCCTCAAAAATTGGCGACGTAATGCTTAGTTTCCCCGAGGTCGGAAAAGAAAACAAACCAAAACAATATTGTCCAACTAAATAAAATGAGCAGAGATCAGATGTGAAGCAGTGAGAAGCTAGAATGCTATAGTAACATGCCTTATTAGCATTTGGGCAACAGCACCATCTAGTGTCTAGTAATAAATGCATTTGGTCCATACTAAACCGAAGTAAATGGATTGTTTTCTGTTTTGGTGCGAAGTAATGAAGCAGACTACAAAACACCAAGACCTTACCCAGTAACTAAGCTGAACCAAATGCAAGACTAAACTGGTGCTTAACACAAGATAAAACTATTCTAAACCTAGACTTTTACCAGGGATTTACAAAGCTATACTAGCAAACTTTAAACTACACCTGGAACTAAACCAGTACCATGTGCAGGACTTAACTCAAACAAGGACTAGACCACAGCCTCTTTTATCCTTCTTTCTGTGGTATTGGTGGAATTTTCCACAATTTACAATATGCCACAGTCAGCATTGAGCCCCATTTATGCTCAACCAGTGAGACAAATTAAGGTGAGTCACTGTCCCTTTTTAATTCTGCGTCCCTGTGTTATGTAAAGAAGATGGCATCTATTGTGATGTATTATGTACAAGCCGCACAAGATCTTTAGACAATTAGGTAGAAGTGGTTTACGGTAAAAATGTAGAATTAAAAACAAAGCGGACCACACCAGTCAAGCCTCTGCAACTTTGAGGATGAGATGATGAAGGGTAACAGGATATGTTTTTAAGGAGTGGGCACAAAGTGAGCTCAGGACAATGCCACTAAAGCAAGCCCCAAACCATTATTAGTTTGAAATAAACCACCTGCATCTCAACTAATCCTGAGACTGAACAAGGACTAAAAACATGGCTGAACCAGGTCTCAAACAAGCAGTACTTTTTCTCATCATTGTTTTCCCATGTTGTTTGTACATGTTTCTGTGTGTGTGTTTTTATGTTTTTTATTCTGTCAGAAAAATACAGATTGTGCTCAACTAAATCTAGTTCCCTGTTTTAGAGACCTGTATATCCTGGGGTTAGATGTTGTTTATGCTTTTGGTTTTGGTTGACTGAGTCTATATCCTTGTAATGTGCTCTGATTTCAAAATATCTTCTTTACACTTCCACTTGGGGACAGCCGACAAAAAAATAACAATGGTCAAAATGGATCAATAAAAATAGATTATAAATGGATTTAGACAGCCTTTGGTGGAAAGCGTAGGTGTAAAATGAGTGTAAAGATCATACAGTTTAGTTATTTTCAGGAAATGTATTTAAATTGGAAATGTAACAAACATGCTGCAGGGAATCTTTGTAGGGAGACAAGTGGCCATTAAATAAATCACTCATTTTGTTTCTGTTCAACAGTTCATTAGGTTTCAAGGCTAATTATTTTACATACTTTATTACTAATGTTTTTACTGGTACTGGTTCATTTAATACTCCCAAGCTCATACATAAATTACAATATAAAGTATCTCAAGCAAATTGGTGAAAAAAAAGGAAAACGTTTTGAAACTCAAAGCATGGAAAAGATCAGTAAATCTCCATTTATTTTCTCCTGTTCATCCTTTACCAGTCATAGCACCAAAACTGCTGTTTCCACACAGTTTCTTATAGATCTGTGGTAATGTGTCCCACCTGTAGCAATATCTTTGGGTCCCTTTCATGTTAAAGAAACAAAAAAAAACTGTCAATGTGAGCCTTTACCCGGCAACTGGCGACACCTGACAGCCAAGTAGTGGCTTAAAAAAGATAAATAACAGAAACCAAAACATAAGCATTGTTTAGTCAGATTTTTTTTTTTTTTTAGAAATGTGGAAAATGCACATTTATTGTCATTGTAAAATAAAAATAATATATATATATATATATATATATATATATATATATATATATATATATATATATATATATATATATATATATATATATATATATATATATATATATATATATATATATATATATATATATATATATATATTAATAAAAATAATTTTTAGTGTGAAAGACCTGGACAGAGACACATTAAAGAAAACACAGTGATGAGTTCCTAGTGTAACTCCAGTGTTGTGACTATTAGTTCATAAAATACTACCGTCCCAAATGTTAATATTGTGTTAACTGTTCAACATTTAAAGACCTACAGGCCAAAAAAGAATTACTGCATTAGTGACTCTGAACTCTTGTATCTACAAGGTATAGAGCTGGACAGAGCTAATAGTTGATGTCAGTGTACTGTAGGTGTATGTTTTCTGGTAGAAGGACAAACATGATGTCCGGAGCCCTGTTGTTGCATTTCTACTCTTCACACATATACATTCTCCAATATACAGTATATTACGATTTTTCATTTTTTCTCTGCCCCTTTTATGTGCTTACAATTCCCCGAGGCGTCTTTGGAGACAAATCAAATTCAGCTCACAAGTCTAAATACAGACCCTTGTACAATCGTATGACTCATTCTCAAGTTTCAACGACAATGAATACCACACTGACAGAGAAACAGTTTGAAACAAATCCAAGCAATTGACACTCTGGCATGTCATAATAAGCAAAAGTGCATCAGATTTAAATTATAGAACGATAATTGCATTCAACACTTTTTGCTGTTAGTCAGGATATTAGCTTCATTCGGAGGAAAGTAATTGGCCGTGCTTTTTGTTGCACACGCGTCCCATCATTTCTGCACAGATTACTGTAAGTATTCTTGATGGCACATCTCCAGTTGCTAGGAGATTTGTGTCAAACTGTACAAGTGTTGGGAAATGGTGGGTATAATGTATGTGGGGGTGGGCCGGGGGAAAGAAACGAGTCCATCTTTCATTAACCAGCTTTCTGTCTCCCTTTGAGATGCTACTCTCTTTGGTATTTAATGGTAAATAGAGGAAAAAAGCCTGCATGAGTTGGCCTGTGGGAAATTGGTGTCACTCGCTTGAATTAGCCAGTTCTTTGTGAATGTAAAAAGAATCATTTGCGGGTGATCACTTATGCCAGCAGGTTTGTTCTCTGCATAATTTCCTCCATCCTTCCATCTGAGGACACTCACGCAGGAGCTGTCTGACATTTCTGGGTCAGTTTATGCTGCCAAGGCATTTTTAGGGTTCAGTGGTAAATTGATACACGAAGGCGGCATGTTTTGTGTTTGCAATGTAACAGCCGAGTGGTTCCCTGCTGGAATGAGGTGGCGGCGTTTTGAATTTACATTAAAAAGGTACGACAATGATGTCCTGGGGCAGTGTCCCTTCACATGCCCCTCTTTGTTTCTCTGTCCTTGGACCTTTTATTTTAAAATATACAAGTAATAGTTTGTAATTTGGAAGGCACTTTCACTCATTCATTTGCACCACCATTATGACTTTAAGTGTTACTACAGTTTCATTTTAAAACAGTATTGCAGAAATTAAACTAGACTGTCTGTCCACATTACTACATTAGGAAACATTCAGACATAACACATTTCTAGTTTAAAAGACATAATAGCACTCTAAACAAGACTCACAATACTTTTAGGAATGTTGAAGAATAGAAACCACTTAGTTTGAAAATTCTTACCTCGCAATGTTCTCAAAAGAAAACAATTGATCCTTGAATCCTTGAAGACTGTTTTATTTCCAAGTATTTTGTTTTTTTTATATCTCAATAAACATCAATAAGAACAACTACAGTGTCTCATTTCAATGCACAACTCTGAATAGCCTTTTTACATTTATATTTACATATATATTTACATTTAGTCATTTAGCAGACGCTTTTATCCAAAGCAACTTACAAGTGAGGAAAACAATGGAAGCCATTTTATCAACACAAGGTACAAAAAGCATAAGTGCAACAAAAACTAGTCAGTTTAAACCCAGCACAGTTTACAAATCTAAGGATAGAATTTTATTTTTTTGAAGAAGAAGAAGTAAAGGAATCGATAGAAAGAAAGTAGAATTACTGTAAGTGTTTGTCAGTTAGATGTTGTCAGATGTTGATGGAAGAGATGTATTTTGGGTTCTTCTGCATCAGCTTTCAGGTGGCCCTGACCTGCTGCCAGGCGGAGGAATACTGCTGTGGAACGCACTATTGTCTAGATAGACGCACATAATATAATAAATGCTCTGTTTCTCTGAACCTTTACACTTTACCACACTGTTTACGTGCCAACAGAAATCTACTACATGCAATATACTACCTTTATAAAAGACGTATTCTAAATTGGTACCACTAAACAATATGGGTTCCTTATAAAAGTTTCATAAAAGTGTTCTAATTGTGTTTTAATAGATTTAAATCTCTAAGACCTCCTACATCAAATTAGAGAAAGAGAAAAGTAACCAGTTGTCAGAACCTTTTTTTTTTTTACTGTCGCTCTGTTGTGGGTTCTCTTTTACTAATGTGTTAAATCCTTTTATATAAACCCCTCATAGGAGCCCTTTTTTGTAAAAACATACCCACACATCTTAAAACAAAAAGACACACCTCTGAGCGGTACATTTCCACTTTAAGGAGACCTCCATTGCCAATTTTCTTACTCTGTGCAAAACGAATGGACGGTACCTTGTAGATAGAGAAGTCGGAGCAAGTGCAAAGAAGAAGAAAAGTCACCTGTCTCCAAATTGCTCCTTTGCCTCCACAGCAGCAGCAGCTAATCAAAACACCATTGAAATAGTTCATTGGAAGCAGAAAGAACAGTGCAGTAAAAGCTTTCTTCTGTGGGTCACAAACTGATCTAAAACCGCGACCTTCACTGTGTGAGCTAATGTTAGACTTGTGGAGGTGTACTGTACATGCCATTATTTTTACCTTGTTAAATAGAAAAGAAAAACCACTTCAAAGCAGTGCATTACCATTTCAGACAAACTGGGGCAGCTGTCGCCCAAAGGTTAGAGTCCTGAGTTGGTAGCCACATGATTGTCATTCGGCATGTAACAGAGAAAAAGACAGAGACCGAAGGTAGCCCTCCCCTTTAACCTTTGAAGTCTGCTTTTTGAACAACAACATAATGGGGAAGTTCATTTTTTTTCATGTCTGTATTTTTCATTGCTGCGGTTTAAGTCTTTAGCAAAATAAAAGATTCAAGATTAATAAAAATAATGATACAAAAGAACGATAAGATGCAGCTTTTCAAGACTTTTTTTGGGATTGTGTTTTGTCTTTTTTTGTCACACATCAATGTAGACTTAGACAAAACCATGCACCAGTTAAAGTGAGGGTCAGTGTGTAACTGTTTAGTACAGCAACACATTTCACTAAAGTCTTATATTTGACAAACTAATAGTTTCTCCTTTTTTATGTTTAGGCCTTTTTTTGAATCAGTGTGCATGGGTCATAGCACATAGCCCACAGCTTAGCAATGAAAAAAGACTATGGCTAATAAAATAAACAACTTTCACAGTTATCAGCGGGTATTTATTTTAAATAGCAAAGATTATTTTAACAACCAAGTATTCCATGTATTATTCTGAAATTAATATCTCTGAGAATTTGCATCTTGCTTTTTAGTTCACACATGCACTTATTTATGCCTCTATGTGGCATAAATGAATGAATAAAATGAATGAGTAATATGTGTAAAAGACTCTAATTTACATACGTACATCTCACCCACAGTACAAATTTGGATTTCTGTAAATGTCGAGCATAATCAGTTTTTAACTCACTATGATACAGACCAATGGTTATGTATATCTATGTAAAGTGTTGAACAATATAAATAAAATATATTTATTTACTGTGTGTGGAGATGTTTTGTGGAGCTACAAAGACAAACACCATAATTTAAAAAAATAATGTGTGGTTCAATCCAATTGCTTAGGCACCTTTCAAATTCCCGAGCAATGGGCCAGATGTACTTTATGGTCTCTATTTTAGGCCAGATTCTCTCTTTGGTTAGGAAAGAAGATAAAAAAATAGCTTTTTAGCAAAATTCCTGAATGTTCCTTACTGAAAGGTAAGCAGCTTACTTCCACAATCCATTGCACCACTCTCCAAACACTTCCGATTATGTCAGATAGGGGTTGCTCTTCATGTGACGAGTTTGTGATGAGTTTAACGTTATTGCATCAACCAATATTCCATAAATGCCTACATCAAGCACTGCTCTATGCCAAAGTGTATTATGGCTAACTTGTGTTTTATTATTCACTGTTAATGCATGCTTTGCACATATCTGTGAAAACCAAGTCTTCAAACCCCGCAGATAGTTTGCATAACTTCATAACATCATTTACTAATTAAACAAACATCAATGTGTCATTAATACCCACTAACAAAAGAAAAGAAAAGGACATAGGTTTGGAGGAGTATTTGGCCAGACCACAATTAGACCATTATATTATTCAGATTGAGTCTGTTGTTAAGCAGACCTAAGATTTTCTGAATTATCTGTTATATCTTTGTGATTGAACTAGTCTTGTATTAAAGCTGACATTAAATGAAAAAGAAATGAGCAATTTATCTATTCTTATTGCACAGAATGAAAGAAAAGGATGTCTATAATATTTAATTAGCGGTAACATGGTACTTTTAATATGATGGATTTAGAGCAGTATCTGATTAAAGTTCAGTTCGTCACTGACACTAAACTGAGAAACTAACTTTGAGTGTAGCGTTTCCAACATTGTCGCTGTGGGTTGCCAAAGGCGTCTGAAATGTTTCTTCTGGACTGTACTCTCTGAGAAGTGGGTTGAATTGGGATATTTAAAGAGCGCCGACCCTCGGGAGGCGAGTTCAAACAGGAAGCTGGGCCACTCCGGACCATGTTTAATACGTTGGCAAAATGAAAGCGCCCCAGCCGCATTTCAAATTGACTTCCTCTGCGTCTTTATCAGGTGAATCAATCAGAGCGGGGCTGATTTTACTTCACACAAAAGTCACGATGGTCTGTAAGTACTTGTTAAGAATTATTGCAGTTTGTGGAGACATATCTTTGTCGGATCTATAAATAGTATCTCCTGACAAATTGAGGTTGCTCTTATCAGAAAATTGAGATTTTCCAGCTTTGAGGTTGAGATTGAGAGTGACACATCAAAGGGCTTTTGGGCCAGGCAGAGTCGGGCCGAGCGCTGATGGCAAAAGGGGATCTGGAATCGGAGAGAGAAGCGCTGGATGAATATGGAGCAAGAAGGGCGCTGCATGCCGACAGCTGGTGTCAAGTGATGACAGAAGAAATGTGAGAAGTTGTCACGGAGGTGTGGCAAAAGAGAGGAAAATCATTTTAGAGCATAAATTACAATACATTAGTGTTGCCAGATGGAGTCAGAGATTTTATGATCAGCTTCCATTTCAGATATAAATAATAAATGAGCCTCTCCTCGTAAACCTTTGCTTGTTTCTTGAAACACTGCCAAGGCCTGGTAATTTATCCACAATGAACATCACTGTTTCCCTGTTTTCATAATGCACTTAATCAGGCGATCATTTTGCAGGATCATCCCAGGACATTTTCGGTGATAATTTACTCCTACAATACAAAAAAATATATAAAAGTTTAATATAATAAATTAAAATAACAACACAATACAGCAAAATATTTGTTGCTGAGTGACAACAAAAATGTATAAGGACTTAAAGGACCAAGTCATCTTGAAATGTCAGCCACTGCTAACAATGATATAATCCTGTGTTTTTCCACATCATTAAAGAAATGTAGATGAGGTGACCACCTTAAACACAGACACTGTTTCAAAGAAATGAACATATGTATAGTGCATGTAAAATCCCATTAAGGCCTGTTTGCTCCAACAAGGTTTTATTTGTGTCTGAGATTAGTACCAATCTTGGTTAAGTCAAACTCCGTTTAAAATGACTTCAGTGTGTGTAGTTAGGTGAAGTTGCATTGTACCATTTAAAATGTACTTGGTGGAGGTAGGTGGAGTTAAGTGAGAGCCTCATTTACCAAACAATATTTTTTGTTGATCGAAAGCACCTGCATAACTCCAAAGCCCAGACATATGAACTCATTTTATTCCAAAACTAGTGTTTGTCTAGGTTCCTAAAATGTCTTAGCTCTTGTTACAGTGAGGTAGAAGAGTGGTACAGATGATTAATTGTAAATGAAAGGGCATAAAAAGATGCTTTTGAGACAGATGGCATTGTACATTTTTTCAAAACAGGTCAGGAGAGAGAAAAATAATGTGTTTTTACAATACTATGTGGATTTCAGGAACAACTTAATAAACTCTTGTAACAATTTTCTCAGCCACTTCAGGTTTTGGTTAGTATTTCCTAAACCATTGAACAATGTTACATAAACAAAACAATGCATTAAACATTGATCTCCTCTGTCAAAGTTTGACAATGTCTAACTGTGTCCCACCTATAAATTATGTATCGAGCTCCAATCATAGGCACTCTCATGACCATCTTACCCAAACACAAGTGACCAAACCAGGCACTAATACAAACAGTGCAGTCAGTTCCTCCAAGTTTTTACATGAGCTACTGTATTAAGTGTGTGCAGTGAATCAGATTGGAGCTGAGTTGGAGGAGCTAAAGAGACACTTGGCTGGGAGTAAATCTGCTCATATTGTTTTTAATGTTTAAGTTATGAGAGTCGAACTGAGAAAGGTGGCGAGCCTGCTGCTATATTTTGGCTTAAGGACAGAGATACTCGATACATATAAGCTGGTAAATGTGTAGAATATGGCTGCTGTTGCTAACATGGAGTAAAACAATCAACCGATGCGATTTTTGCTGAAGTTTTCTTTTTATTGTTTATCCTTCATATCCATTTAACCCACTTGTCAGTTCTATCTCAGTTTCATATGGTTAATAAAATTGTCACATCCATGTTTAACACCATTTACAGAATGTGCAACACAGGTGTGAGGCATTCACTTTTTTAAAAAATCAAACAATTCTTGGGTCATTAAAATAACCTAATGATAGCATTGATGATACAGACATTTTTAAGGAATTAAATGTCTTATTTTTTAGTGTTTAAAGGCATTTTGGCATTTTATGACATAAAGAAAGAAATGTTGCTCATTTTCTGTCATTAACCCAAACCAAAGGTAGGAATTACAGAAGTCTTCCTTATGATTTTTCTTTAAATTAAAACTGAGAAAATAATCTGCCATCTCAAAATACTAAGACGTCCAACTAACGTTTAGAGCTTATCCACTGACACTCATTTCACAGTCAGACTGAAGCATTGCCAATATTTACCTGCCTGATTCCCTTTTCTTTACTTTTCATGTGCTGGTTCTCTGTGGACGAGACATATCCAGAGCTGGGATTGACACTTTCACTGTATTAGCCAATGGGAGCATTCCTTACTCCAGAACTCAACATGTCATTGGCTAAAGCTTTTGGTATGTGCAGAACATCGTCTACTGCCTACAGATGTCTAGATGACATATGTGGGCACACTCAGACAAAAACTGTCCGACCCTGGGCCCAGTTACACCATCAGGTCGGATGACTATAGATAAGATAAGATAAGAAAACCTTTTTAGTCCCTCAATGGGGAAATTGCATTTTGAAACAACAAGGGTACAGTTGAGAAAAAGAAAAAAGAGTATCATGCAAGTAAAAAGCCACAACATAAATTAAATTAAAAACGAATGGACCTTAGAAACCATTCTGTGCCATGGACAGCCTTTTCCAACCGTATTGAAAGTGTTGTGTTGTGGGGCAACTCACATTAAGGGTGTTTTAGGGAACGACTGTGGTTCAAGCGTGAGTAGTGTTTTGTTTTTTTTTTTACAGATGATTTCTATTACAATAAACTGCTATTAGATGATAAACTTTTATTTTCCCTCAAAGTTTCTTGTAGGAGCACTTTCTGGACCTGGTGTAAGTAAATAGCTGTGTTATCTGTCTATTTAATTAATATCTATTGTTTTGATTTAAATTAACAAAGTACAGTGTCACATTAAACTGAATACAAGCTCTCATTGAGTGGATTCTTGAGAACAAAGCCTTCAAACCATCCAAAAATAAAATACAATTCTTAAAATTCACTTATTATGCTTCAAATGTTGTGGCAGGTATATGAGTGAATAGTATGTTTGTTTATTTCAGTTTTATTGATTTTTCTTAAATTAATTTCCTTTACACCAAAACAAGACTCAAATGTATGAAGTGGTTTGTGTGGCAGCCACCTTCCTGGTAATGTGGATATAGAAAGACACAGATATGCTGGATCTGTTGTCCTTGTCTTATAAACAAAAGCATACATGGGTAAGATATATGCTGTGCAGAAATTACCTGAGAAATACAGGTAATTTCTTAACAAAAGAAATATCAAAACTCTCCTGTGTCATAACCTTGTTTTTCTAACACTGCCTTAAACTCAAAGTCTACTCACTATAACCTGATTCAGTGTTGTATTCAGGACATCATTAATCAAGAAAAGATCATGACCACGGTCAGGGTTCTGTGTACCTGCTGGCCTTTTGATTTTTGTTTTGTAATTTTTAATTATTTATTTTTTGGCATACAAAACCAAAAACAGTCAAGACACGTTAAACTGAAAACATGTGCGTGCAGTAATTACATACACTACAGCAACTCATTTTCAATACTACATAATTTATCATCTTTACAATCACTGTCCTCCGACAGACGTGACAGTGCGACGCCACCTTGATTACGTTTCTATCTTGATGTTAGCATATTAAGCATGTTTTACTTCCTCTCGACCATGTTCATAACGCAAGCAAATTGGATTAGGCTGGGATGATTATGATTGGCGTTGTCAGTGTTGACGCGATTAGGTGATAACACAATCAAGACCATCTGTTAATGACAAAAACAATGTCACATACAGCACCACAGTCGGATAAAGATAAGCAACGACTGGACGACTTCCAAGTGATAATGTACGATAAAAGTGAGGGTAGATAAAATTATAGAGTTCTGTTGTTTTAAAAGCACCAAACTTTATAACAACACTGCATGTTTTTTAATCAGTCTAATATGAAATCAGTAATAAAGTGTGCTGTGGCAGAGGTCACTCAGTGAATGTAAAAGTGGCCCTGGCCTGACTTGGAGGCAGTGAGTGGACTGACAGTGAGCTATTTGCTGCGACACTGCTGCTCATGAAGCCACTCACGTCACAGCCTCGACTCTGGAGGCTCTCATTCTGAATTCACACAAACCTTAAACTGTGCAGAAAAAAATAGATTAGACATTAGTGTCCTGTTCAGTTTGATTCAAGTGGCTGTCTGCGTTATTCTGGTAACAACTGGGCAACAAAAATTTGTTAAAAAACTCTAAACAAATATTACAGACTATTTTATTTTTACCAGTAATAACGATGTGTATTTGAACTCATACTTTCTCTGGAGCTTTGAAAATACATTTTTAATGAGTTATCTCACTGTGAGATCAAAAAAGTGGGATCAATAAAGTCATAACAGAAATTTGATCCTAGCAAGCTCCTCCTTCTTTTTAGATCCTGGGGAACATTGGGATGGTGCTTGAGGATGGTACATTTTCATCAAAAATACCAAAAGTTGGCCTTGGTCTAATAGAGTACTAGGTGGACAGAAACGTTATGTTCTTGTTGTCTTAATGTCAATTCAAAAATAACACTTTGGTTCCTAAATTTTGCCTGTGTCACAACTGAATAAAATTGGCCAACATGTTTTTTTCAAAGTCACACTATGAGCAAGCAAATTGGTTTATAATTATTACAGTGGATTATAAGATTTAAGTATGAAGTCAACAACACATCACAGGCTAAGCACTTTTATAGTTAGTTTGAGTTTAAAGTTGTAACACTGAGCTTGTTTAGCAGGTCATAAACTAAACAACACATAACATTAGCCCATTAACAAAAGAAATTCTAATAGTCTTATTCTTTTTTTATTATCAGTGTGTTTGATAACATTGGTTGTGCCCCTAATGAATAGCCAAAGACATGCATGTATTTGGTACTGTGCCCCAATATAAATTATAAAGTGTTGATTCTAAAGTATCACTAATGCATGAATGTGAGACTGACTACTGCCCAGGGTGTACCCAGTCTAAGGCCCATAGTTGCTGGGATATGCTCCAGTAACCCATGATCCCTAATGGGAATAAGCAGACAAAAATTAATGAATGAATGTTTTGACTTTTTTTTTGTCTGTTTTATTGCTCCTCTAAACCTATTACATACTGTTCCTTGTTTAGAAGTTAAAGTTCTCTCATACTATGCCGTTTATATAAAATCATATGTATGTCCACAACCAGAAAACTGTAGGTATACGTACTGTAGATTTCTCACAACCTTTCAAAACCTGTTTACAATCCCACTATGATTGTGTGTATTTCTGCGACATGTGACCCTGCCGGTGTCGCTCTGCCTTCTCCAGCTTTATTTGACGGAGCAATTAAGTGCAGAAAAGCCTGTCGCTCCGGAGCCCACTTGTCAATAGGAGTATGAAGCGCATTTGAGCAGACAATGTGTTGACACTGATGACTTCGGCCGGTTATAGCTCGGAGGATTGTGGTGTCACCTAATTCACTGTCACGACCTGAGCGCTGGCGCAAAGCAGGGGGGGCTAGAGGACTGTCATGGCCGCCCGACCGCTCACTGTCTCCACATAATGAGCACTGGTGGGCCGCTTGTCTCCACACTGGCAAAGTGACGCTGGCAAAAGCCCAAAAGTCAGTTAGAGTGGTGACAGGGCTCGAGGCGATTGGGATGAATGCCTGAGCAGCTGTCAGGGCCAGCCATGTTAAATGTATCCGGCACCATTTTTTATTCTCTCGATGGGTAAGGATTGTGAGAGTGGACATACGAGTGCTGTTTGTTACCCCTGTAGGTTCCTCATGTAAAACAATGCCTGCGTTGTTAGTGCACATGACACATTGTTAATATTGTTCCATTTTAATGGATTTAACATTTGACAATTAAATCAGCCAGTAACAATCAAGCTAACCTGATAGACAAACATCCATAAGGCTTCTGTAGAGTCAAATCCAGCTCTGGACCTGCTGCTATAATCTCTTCGTTTTGGCTTGTTCTGTACATAAGTGTTATAATAATAAAAAAATCCTATGGTTAATAATTACTGGTTGTTCTCAGTCCTCTTCAGGCCATGTTAGTCCTGATCATGTCATGTGCTTAATGCTAATCCAAACATGAACATAGACATAACTAGACGTAGACATTACTTGCCACGGACTAAATCCTGCACCTGGGAACTTGTCATGGGTGTGTGTTAAAGATATTCCACCTACAACCTTTACAGCATGATATCAAATCTCATGTACTGTTTACTTTTTCAAGCAAACTTCATCCAGTTCCATTGTGACATGTGTGGGCTTTGCTTTTTTCTTGCAAGAATTAAACCTGATCATTCATTTTAAATTGTCTCTCCAGTTAATCTGAACTAATAATTCTTATAACAAGTGTAACTATAGTAACAATATATTTTTTCTAATAAAAGAATCCTGCTATTTTAATCAACGTAGTGTTCGCGACACAAAACGTAGACATGTCACATGAAACAAATATATTTTTGTTATGTCACAGTTTGATTTGTTTGCTGTTGTGCACATGCAGGATTTTGATATTGAAATTCCTATGACTACCATTTTAAAGGAAAATTTACATTACATTTTTATTTATTATTTTATTGATCTGGAGCTAGATTGGCCAAAAAAAAAAAAAAAGTTAAATCGTGGTGATTCTTGTTTAGAGTTGTTTTAGTCACTTTTTTAATTACTACTTTTGTAAATATTGTTGAATAATAACACCACATAAAACACATAAAATGCATTTAATATGGCAAGTTATTTTAAACATCATTTAATAACAATAATAATAATAATAATAATAATAATAATAATACATATTTTGTGTAAATATAGTGTAAAAATATTAGTCTACGTTTTGTCTCATGTATATTATTAGTATTTGGTTTTAAAATCATGAGCATATTAGTTAAGGGAGATTACCGCACATGTGCAGACTACAAATAGCAGATTCAGTTCCGTGAACAGATTCGTTAGTGACACACGTCAATACGTCCCTGGTTATATTATATTATTTTACAAACTACAAAACAATATAATTGACGTTATTCTTAGAATCCTCATTAGTAAAATACCAGTTAATAACTCACCCATCTTTGGTCTAAACTTGGCGTTCAATGTGGATGCGCTCCATCTGTCGTGCCTGCTCTCACCCACATCATCAACTCATCTCTTTCCACTGGGTCCTTCCCCACAGCTTTCAAAGAGGCCCGCATCACACCACTACTGAAGAAACCCACTCTTAACCCTACTCTGCTTGAAAACTACAGACCGGTTTCCCTCCTTCCCTTCATTGCCAAAGCTCTGGAGCGAGTTGTGTTTACTCAGCTCCCATCCTTTCTCACACGGAACAACCTCCTGGACCAGAACCAGTCTGGGTTCAAGAGCGGTCATTCCACGAAACTGCCCTGCTCTCAGTCATCGGGCTCTGAGACTGGCAAAGGCAACATCCAAGTCATCTGTACTCATCTTACTGGATCTGTCTGCTGCTTTTGACACTGTTAATCATCACATCCTCCTGTCCTCTCTCAGGGCGATGGGTGTCTCTGGAATGGCGTTGCAATGGTTCAAGTCTTACCTCTCAGATAGGTCATTCAGAGTATCCTGGAGAAATGAACCAGATCAATGGCGTGAATGAGTCCCAACATCTCAATACAGGGGTGCCACAGGGCTCAGTGCTCGGACCGCTACTCTTTTCCATATACATGACATCCCTTGGCTCTGTCATCCAGAAGCATGGCTTTTCCTATCACTGCTATGCAGATGACACTCAACTCCACCTGTCATTTCATCCTGACGATCCGACGGTCTCTGCTCGGCTCTCGGCATGTCTGAGCGACATCTCACTTTGGATGAAGGACCATCACCTGCAGCTGAACCTTGCAAAAACAGAACTGCTTGTGATTCCGGCCCATCCAAAGACCCACCACAACCTCTCCATTCAACTAGGCCCATCAACCATTACACCGTCCAGCACTGCCAGAAATCTGGGAGTGGTAATTGATGATCAGCTAAACTTCACAAGTCATGTCGCCAGCACCACCCGATCCTGTAGATTCATCCTCTACAACATTAGAAAAATTAGACCTTTCCTATCAGAGCACTCCACGCAAATTCTAGTCCAAGCTCTTGTCTTGTCCAAACTGGACTATTGCAATGCTCTACTGGCTGGACTCCCCGCCTGCACAACCAAACCTCTGCAGCTGATCCAGAATGCAGCGGCAAGAGTGGTCTTTAATGAACCGAAGAGAGCGCACGTATCTCCTCTATTCATTAGGTTACACTGGCTCCCGGTTGACGCCCGCATCAAGTTCAAAGCTATGCTCTTGGCCTACAAGACCACCTCTGGTTCTGCACCCCCATATCTTCACTCACTAATACAGACCTACGTTCCTACCAGATCCCTGCGCTCTGCAAATGAACAACGTCTGGTGGTACCGTCCCAAAAAGGTACAAAATCACGCTCACGTACCTTCTCTGGCTCTGTTCCACATTGGTGGAATGATCTACCTGCTGCTACAAGATCAGCAGATTCTGTAGCCATCTTTAAAAAACACCTGAAAACACATCTCTTCCGTCAACACCTGACTGACAAACACAGAGTTCTACTTCCTTTCTATCGATTCCTTTCTATAAAAAAAAAAAAAAAAAAAAAAAAATCTCTTATCCTTAGCATTGTAAACTGCGCTGAGTTTAAACTGACTAGTTTTTTTGTGCACTTATGCTTTTTGTACCTTGTGTTGTTAAAATTGCTTCCATTGTTATCCTCACTTGTAAGTCGCTTTGGATAAAAGCGTCTGCTAAATGACTAAATGTAAATATATATGTAAATGTAAATGCTACATATGATTCAAAGCAAAAACATGATAATGTTTTTAATTGTGTTTTAAATATGATAGAATGATAGAAAATCTTGATGGGGAATGAGATAGAAGTACCTGCCAATGTTGTCTGTTTTTGTTGTTTATTGCACCAATGTACTGCTTCTGTGTTGGTGCTATTACTCATCAACAGTAAACATTGCACATTACACCTACATTTGATTTAGTGCCTGTTACTGTAAAATGTCATTGTGCAGAGGTGTATTATTTTATACCTGCTCTATCAGTCAATTTTCACTCATGCCTGCTTTGATGTTGTCATATTTAGTCACATGAACCCATAAACACAAATCTTACCAGTAAAAAGGACAATGCTACTTGAACATGCCACTCCTCAGAGATATTCATGATGATGCCATGTGCTTGCTCTTGCCTACTGTAATGGTAAAGATATCTCCAGCCTGAGGCATATCCAAAATCCAAACACATTACCACTTTCTTATTATAAAACCTATTATTGATAACAGACATTTTTTCAAACTCAAACCTTCTTTTTGTTGCTAGTTTTGTGACAGACTATATTCCACATTCACTTGTATATTGATTTACACTTTTCAGTGTTATAATGCTAATATTAGCCAATGTTATTATACTAACATTTGGATCAGGGTGCCACTTAAAAGCTTGATTATGGGTTTCTAATATACATATTTATTAGCCCTACTGTATTTCCAGTGTGTTTGTTCATAAGAGCAAGTCTCTGCAGGGTGCCAAAGCTGTTCACATGCAATAGTTTCTGCCCCGCAGGTCTGAGACTTTGTGCAGAGCTGTAGGGTCTGATCAAGTCATAGATATGGGGAAGAGCCTGCCCTTGTATTGCTCTAAATGTCAGTACAAGAAATTAAAAGATTGATTCTGTATTTGATGGGAAGCCAATGCAGAGATTGTAGAATGGGGGTGATATGCTCTCTTCTGTTTGTGCGGGTCTAGAGCCTCGCAGCAGAATTTTGGACCAGCTGCAGCCAGGTTTCTCATTGTTTCATATTTAGGCATGTTAATAGGCTATTACAGTAGTCGAATCGTGAGGAGACAAAAGCATGTACTATCAGTATTATCATCTCTAGTTCGTCTTTTCGACTGTTGTGTTATATATTTATATTGTAACATTGATATAAAGCCCAGTTATCACTAGTGCAGTGGTAGCTGCTCATACTTCACCACTCTTTGGGAAAATGGTGTCATATTTTCTCACTGTAATAATGCAGTGCCTTTGCTTCAAACCAGTTCACCTTATCTGAAGTCCCAGAGGCAGTCGACACAGTTAATATTATTTTATGCTCCGTACTAATTAATTGTGCTTGTTCTTGGAGGCTGAGCTGCTCTCACGTAATATTACTACATGTATCCAGTGAATGGTGTCATTTAGGACTCTAGTTGGCACAACCATTAAAAATCTCTTTGGGGAGTTTCCCTTTAATGTGTTAACCTTTCAAGGAGAGCCACTCTAGCTCAGAAATTGGCTCACATCCTCGGTAAGCCCTTCACCACCTGTAAGTCAAAGCCTCTATGGAATAACAGTGAAAGAACCCAGAATCTGAAGGAGGCTTGGGCGATGAAAATAGGAATGTCTAATTGCTGGTTGCTTAAATTTGCCTGACACAAGCATCCATCTGCTGAAGGTGCAAGATGTTGCAAAGTGCTCGCTAATTAAAATACTTGAAAGATAATTTGGGGAATTGAAACTTGTTTAATGCTCATTAATGTAATTCCAGTACATTAGGAAAAACAGAAGGGGAGAAAAACATGTGCTATTATTGGACACTTTTGGAAAAAAGAAAAAGAAGGTATGAGGCAAACTAATCCAAATAATGTGGATGTTAATGTCAACTGACAAATTTTAAGAAAAATATAAGCAGATCTTTTATAACTGAAATCTAAATTCACCAGAAATGTTATATTTGAAAAACTATATTGGCATGCATTAATTGAAAAAGATATTTGAAATCTTTTTGAAAAAGCTGTAAAAAAGGTGTGAAAGCATTGAAGAAGTTTAATAGTTGGTTGAATTGGACTTGTGTGAACTTGAATATTTTTGTTTTTTGATCAAAGAAATATATGTTTATGTTCCAAAGAAGCAGTGGTTACTTTCCAGACAAATGTCTCTTCTGTTTGTCATTTGTGGTTTAATCAATAAAGTTGCTACCATCTTTGATAAAGCAAACACACATCTAAAGAATAATAAAAAATAAAATATTATAATGCATTCAAGTTATATCACTTTTTTTCGCTCACAGTATTCATTCACTCCACAGTCACACACTGGAGGTGGTGAACTACGGCTATCGCCACAGCTGCCCCAGGGCAGACTGACAGAGACGTGGCAGCCATTTTGCACCTACGGCCTCGTCACCTTCAGCAAACACACTCACACATTCATACACCAGAGCCACGGACACTGGAAGAATGAAGGACACAACGACGGTAGAGGTCTCTGTGGGGAGAGTGGGATTCAAACTGTCAACCTTTCGGTTATAGGACAACCGCTCTACCACTGAGTCACTGTGCCCCAATTTAAAAATGCAGGGTTTAGTTTTGGTATTCCAATCCTTCACACATTTCCTTTGGAAGTTTGTGAGCAGCTGTGGTAGACCTGCAGAGATTTGCTTTAGTCTCATTTATGTGCTTAGAAAATTATGCTCTGGGAAGATTTAGGAAAATAAGGAAATAGATAATTCCATTGGATTCTGCTGAACAATGATTTTCCATGTAGACAAATGCTAAAAGAGCTTCTTTAAATCCATTGGTGACTTCATCAGCATGGTTCTTGTACAGACCTGGATTCTTTAACACAGTTTTAAATGTGGTAGTCCAACTTTTTTCAATTGAGGCAACTGGCCAAAGTTAGACGTATTGTCTTTGATCACAAATTAGTAAAATCTATGTTTTTTTTTTATTGAGATTATTGCAATGCATTTTATATTGGGATTTACCAGCCTTCCCTTGTCTACAACTAGAACAAAACACTGCCATCCCTCTTTGAACTGGTGTAAAAAAGTATTATTTTCATTGGCTCCTGATGCACGGCGTTTAACTTAGTTTGTGGTGTTCACTTTTTACTGTTTTCCTTTTAAATTACACTGTAGTTAAAACTCAGTGCTGAATAACATGATAACCAAGAATCAATTTCCAAAAGTAGGGATACAAGAACAATACATGGTTAATGCGTTAGATTTTTATATAAATATCAAGTCATACGACAGACACCACCATTTTGTTGGCAAAGAATTCACAGAAACCCTAGTATACTGCTTTGCATGAGTGTTTGTAGCCTGAAGCAGGTGGAGGCTCAGGAGAAATGCACAATAATATTTATGAAGCACTGTCAGGTTAATGCCATGCAACATTTATTGATGCCGTAATGTTTAATTTAGCATACGCTCCTGTAATAAGCCATTAGGTGTGGGTAGCCATGATTCAGACTTTGATGGCGTTGTAGTGACAAGCACATGCCCTTGGATACCACACTAACATTGTGTCTGTACTCTGCATTAAAGGACGAACAATACAAATAAATCACACTTAAAGCAGAGAATGGTAGAGAATGATGCATGCTTTGCATCATGCATTATCAAGGATCTGTCCTTTGAAATGTGGCTGTAAATATTCAATGTTAGACAGGAATAGGATTGAATTAGCTTTAATAATGAATGATACAAACGGTTGTTTTGTATTCAAGACGACAATAACAGAGACCAAGTCAGAGACAAAGCAGAGTGTAGCTAAACCAAGAAATTGAAGGACTAAAGCCAAGATACAACCAAGACCAGATAATCAAAGAGATAGCAACTACATCTATCTTCACAAAGGGCACTTTTGACCACTGCCTTTGTTGGTCCAGACACTGAGGTCGTATTTGATCAGAAATAAAAGACAGTGGTCTTGGCCAATGACCAAACTTGAACACAGGTCTGCTTTGTTTCGTTTTTGAAAGTGCACTTGACAATTCTTCGAACTCTGGATTAATACAACTTCACTGACAATGACACCATTGAAGAATAAAAAAAAGGGGAACAGACATTTTTGAGGTCTTAATAAAATTGAGACAGGTTGTTTTGTCTGATGTTTTATTTTATAAATTTTTTAGCATACTGCATTGAAATGTAAGGAAGAGATTGAGAAACAGTGGAATATTAAAGTAAAAATAATAAAAACAAAACCGTGTATTATTATTATAGAAGGAACCAGTTCAGATGACTTTAGGTCAACTTTGCGGGCTTACTTTGTTCGTAGTGGGGACAGGATGACAGTCAGGATTCCTTGATAGCAACATAAGCCAGAGAGGTGCTCAAGACAAGACAAGACAAGACATTTATTTTTGTATTGCCAGATATCACAACAACAGTTGCCTCAAAGGGCTTAACAGACTGCACTAGACAACTCAAACCAGGCGTCGTAACGACCAGATCAATGGCGTGAATCAGTCCGAGGTCCATTCGATTCAAAGGGCAGAGCCGCAGGCTTCCACCAGAGGCGCTCATGCGTCCCTGCACACCTTTGCAGTCTCGTCAGAGATCGGCCATCGCTGGCTACGAGAGGAAGAACGGTGTCTAGTGGACTTTCTGGCGACTCTTTTAAAAACTGGATTTGACGTTTGAATCCAAAATTTGTTGTTATCAGAGAACTTCAGACCACTGGGAGGATCTGAGAGGACGTATGCTGCTGGAAGCGTAGAATTAAGTAGAAAACATTTTATATCGTACTGAAGCGGCCAATCCAACAGTCTACTGGTGCAGCAGACTGCGCATGTTCCAAAATAGAAAGAAAAACACGTTTTTGCAAATAAATTTAAAAGGTAAAAATAACAATAGATGTGGCCACAAGAGAGAAAAGACGAGAGACAAAAACAAGTGACAAAGACAAAAGCGAAACAAGAGAGACAAAGACAAGCGCAAACACAGCATGCAGGGCGTTTTTATAACTCTCCTGTTGGGGAGTAATGCAGTTCAGGCTGGTTCATTTAAATGCAAATGACCTTAACTTAAACTCAAGTGTCCCATTGTTTCACAATAGATTAGAAAGACAGATAAGCACATAGTGAAAAAATGAAACATAAGCATATAACACACGATAAACTTGTGTTCAAAGTGGCTTTATCATGGTAGACAATACTACATTAAATAGCTTATTTACTGAATTAAATAAACCACAAAGAAGGGGTAGGCTCAGGTAAAACCTGCGGGTCAATGTAATAATTTTAAATTTGTTCTTCTCATGAGAAGAGTCCTGGCTTGTCAGAATTTGTCAGAATTCCTTGTTTTAAATGTCACCTGTAGGTGTCAGCAAAGGCTATAATATCTCTTGATGGTCTGTATCTTTTCTGAAAAGGCATGAATTGAAATGTCATAAAGATGGGTAAACAGAGTTCTCTTAAGTTTTATGGGTTTGTGCTGTGAAAATGGGTTACCCCCTCCTTCAGGTTAAGAACCGGTCACATTTGGAAAAGCAAAGGTTTATGACGCGTAACTCCCAATTTACAGCGAAAGAGTTGCGTTACTGAAGCGTCACGTCTCACTCTGGTGAACCGCTTTCTACAGTATGTTAGTCAGTCTGAAAATTTAAACTGGCTGCGTCTCAAAAGCGCCTCAGAAGCATCATAGCAGTGATGTAACCTTTGCGCTTTTGGTAGTTTGTGTTGTCTGATCACACGAGCAGCTCAAATGTAGCAAAAACAACCGTAGGTAAGACATAACTTTTCATTTGAACTAAAAGATAAAATATATAATATAGTGCAACAAATATAATATGGGAGTAGATAATGTAGCTAAGATAAGCTGTAGATAAGAAGCATGAATTTTCCCTTTGCTCATTATCAGCAGTGGTTAGTTACATTGAAGGACTAAAATACTTCAATGAAAGAACGGCTCATAATCTATAACACTGTAAAAAATGAAAAAAAAATGCTTTTGAGACATTTATTTGACTTGACTATTAATCACTGTCTCACGCAAACAAAATGGCCAATGTCGGCTGAAGGAGGCCTGACATTGAAGATAAAGCAGCAGTGACATTGTGGAAGTGTCCTTTTGTCCTCTGTGATTAATGCCTCTAATTTACCCAAGGCCTACATGTAATAGTCTGTGTGTTTGGAGTCTGTGGTATTTCCCAGCATCCCCTCTGCCAACGGATCGACTGACAGTGAATTACTGAAGGATTAAATAGTAGATTATTATATCATAAGCGGTGACGGGTCACTGATATAATACCTCAAACACAAAGAGCTATCAGCTGGATATAACAACAACACCGGAATATGAATGAATGATGCTCAAATGGATCCCTGTTTCTTGTTTGGAGTGCAGGGGCCAGGCAGGAGCCGTTTCTGTTTGGTGAGTTGACCCTGAGCTATTTTTAACTATTTTCACTCTACAACAAGAAGATGTCAGTAGGTCCCTTTGTTATTATCAATTTCCTTCACATTGACAATAAATGGACAAAAAAGCAGTCTTAGTACTGACATATTGGCAGCGACATTTTCTTGTCCTACACAAAAGATCTTTTATTATTAAGATCTTCTATTCCAGCTTTGTGTGTGGGTCCCACAGTATTGTAGCATCAGTATAGGATGGTTTGCTTTTTACGGTCTCTCACTCATTTTGAGACATCATTTTCTTGGACATTTCAGGACATTTTCTTTTTGATTCAAGATTTTTTTCAGTAATGCCTTGATTGAAATTACAGCCGCCTTAATCAAAATTCAAAATTGCCAATTTTAAAGCCACCCTGTGTAACATTTAGCCCAAAAATATGTATATTTTCATCATCTTTTGGATGGTTCTAAGACATGAGATTGATAGAATCAAAAAGGAGCTCTAACACGTTACTCTAAAGATAATAGGCCAATACACTGGACGCTAGAAGACTCACAGGGCAGCTTTATTTATTATTACATATGTTTTTAAGACTTTTTTATCCCTCTGGAGAAACAACATGCAAACTCAACACAGCAAGGCACCGCCTGGCCCAGGAGTCGAACTCGAGACTTCTTGCTCTGTGCCACTGTGCTGCCACAAGTCAAGACAACACAATCTCTGCACAATGTACATTATTTCAAGGACTTTGGTAAATTGTATGGATTGTATTATAGTGCTTTTCCACCTACAATGTGCTCAAAGTGCTTTACACCAAGCTTCCATTCACACACCAACGTTACAGCTGGAACACCACTGGAGGCAAGGAGGGTCAAGTGTCTTGCCCAAGGACACAACGACAGTATGAACTGGGGAGAGCGGGATTCAAACCGCCCACTGAGCCCCCAGCCTATTCTCTAAATAAAGAGATGCATAAATAAACAGTTTGTACATTTAAAATAATTGACTCATATAGTTATTTATTATGAGCAATAATGAGTAGCCTGTGCAGCTACACGTATATGTTGTTTGGATGTTGTGAATCCAGCATGGGCCTTCTTAAATATAATAATAATAATAATAATAATAATGGATAATATTTTATACAGCACTTTTGAAGACACACTGGTGGAACTATACATATTGCATTTTGGTTATTTGGTTTATTTAGCACACCTTCAGCCAATGCCAACTGCACAATATACGTTTCAACTCACATTAAAAACTTACTGACAAATGAACAGTGTTAAGAACTACAAAACAGGCAGGTTGTTAGATGGAGAAAACTGTATTCTGCTGTTGTGAAAGTTGCATCAGAGGGACATTACAAACAACCCTTTTCCCTGGGGATTTATTAACACAAAGAAAAACCTCAAAGAGTACAGTATCATGCTCCGTGTCCTCTGTTCCCTTCTTCCGAAAAGCCATTAGTGCATTTCTCAGAGTAAATGTAAAAAAGGATGGAAACCGTGCTGGGACCTAACAATGAGCGCAGCTGACACAAAAGAAGCAGCGAGGGGAGTTGAATAAAAGAAAATTATGCTCTGAACTTTCAGATGAACTTTAAAAATGTTTCATGTGTTACATTAGCGTTCACTTTCACTTTTACTTACCAAATCCCAAAGTGTTACTCCGGGTCTCTGGAGCAGGAAGGGATCTGTACCAGAGAAGTTCAGTGGGGAACTAATATACCAATATACTAATATACCACTAATATTTCTAAACTCCAGAAAATGAGCTCCACAAGCCTCCGTTGATGCTCTTCATGTCACTTCAACTAATATAACTAATAACTAATGAATGATGTTAACTTCCTGGGCTTTCTTTCTCCCACTAAACTCACTAATGCCCAGGAATATGTTTTTTTTAAGGCTTGGACCTCTCAGACTAGAGCTAGCTATATGTTTTAGGAGTCTACTTTACATACATCAGGTTAAGAGACTTGCCTATCATATTTCTGGCCTTTTTTTTTGTCAAGCAATCAGAAAAGCACCTCAATAATGTTATTTTTTGTACAGTCTTGAAATATTTAGCACAAAAGAGTTTCTTAAGAACTTCATTTAAAGCTTGCTCTGACACAGTCTCTAGACTGTCCAGCTTCAATCCAACAACAGATTCTGCTTTCTGACCATTTGTTTTAGTCTCTATCCCCAACAGCCTTGAAGACAGCTCCGTAGAGCTCAACTGCAAAGAACAGTGGACCTGTGCTCCAACATCTCCAAGAGAGTGTTGTTTTTCAATGCTTTATCTATCTTTATCTAGTTTATGGTACAGACTATAAAAAATTGCCAGTAGTGAGCATGTTGATGGGGAAAATCCTTTCCCAGATTAAGAGAGAAAACACAAACTCCTGCCCTAAGCAGGATATCAATCATAAAATCATCAAATCAAATATGAGGCAAAAAGAAAGTAAACCAAGTTAACTTAAGTCCAGATGAATCTTGGACCAAGAATAGAAGGCAATATGACTTGAACGCAGATCTGCCAAACTTGTATGTGCTTTCTTATGAATGTCTTCCTGCTTCATACTATTTGTGGTCAAGAGACACCACCATAGATCTGTCCAAGAGGTCACTGCTCGAGATGGTCACATCAGTAGTCAGCACACATATAGAATTAAATGTGAGGTAGAACACTAGAAGAAGAATAAAGTCATCCACTACAATATGATACTGCAGAGACAATGGACTTTCCTGCTGTGAGGTGATAAGGCCACCATGCCACCCAGCAGAGATGCCCTGACCTCCCTCTCCCTAGACACCGACTCCCGCTCTTTTTGAGGCAATACTGAGTTCTACTCCAATGTCCTTCCAAGTGACTGAGCTCCTGTCTCCAAAAGAGTTTAAGTCCTGAACCAACACTGAACCAACTACTTACCCTCACTTTCAATTTTATCAGAAAAATGGTGTTGAAAATGATGTCCACTATTATTTCAGAACTACGAATAACAAGCCTCCACTGATGCTCATACTGCATCTTTTAGTTTAATTGATGAACGATAATTATAACTTCCACCACAATACTGGCAAATGCCCTGGAATCTGGTTTTAATGAGAGTTGGACTTTATGTAGAGACCTTTAGGCTAATATAGTTAGTTCCACATTAAGACACTAAAAGGAAAACCTTTTAAAAACAAGAGAAAATGAGAAAGATAGTGTCCCATTTGAAATTAAATTGACAGGTTTAAATGCAACACGCACAGTTATCTCTAGTGACCTAGTTTAGTTCCATCTGACAAACAATATAGTAATGCAGTTATTAGAAGCTCTTATTAAGCTATTTCCATGAAAGTACTGATTCATCACTCGAGTAGTGTGTTATTTGTAATTTTCTAATAGAGTGTAAATTAAGTGTTTTGCATTATTTAATTTCATTCAAGTTATGAAAAGATTTCTGTAAAGAGAACATAGTTATTTACTTGCTGCAGTTAAAGTAGAGAAAAGGACTCTTGGACATGTAAACAGCAGCTTGTAAGGATGGCAAGGACTAAAACCAAGACAACTCTGAATCTTAATGAACACAGCTGCCTGGCTTATTGTATCTTAATGTATGATTCATAATGTCCTAAAGAGATTTGGAGCCTCAATCCGGTCTGACAGCAAAGAAGCCGGTCGTGGCATATCCCTGGGAAAGACAGCGACCCTGGAAACTTCGACGCAGATTGGCAGCACACACTTCCCAAGGTCGACATAGCGCTACAGCAACAGCAAAGGTTATTTCATTACATTTAGCCGCTGACTGTGTTGGGTCCCACACGAGCCCTGGGCAGCTTTCAACAAACCCGTCCGCTCGAATCCCCTTTGAACGGATTTCCAAGCACAATCTGACATTTGCTGTTTGGCTCTGGGAATTTAACGCTGGTTTGTTTTTCAGAAAGCTCCCACACATCCTAAAGAAAATGGAACATATCTGATTGTAATAGTGCGTCTCAATTTTAAGACAATTTAGCAATATTTGTGCTTTTTTATTGTGACCATGTGGCTCCAAAAGTATTTTGAAGCACAATCTGACATCATCCACTTGTCATTTATTTTAGCCCATTTTAGCATTGTGTGTTCATATTCAGGGTCAGTATTAATAATTTATCTCAGAAGTCAAGTACAATCTTCAGAAAACAATTACAAACCCTGTCCTTCATGCAAGTCTGTTGACTTGTGTCATTTAAGCTTCAGAAAATTCAGCCTGAAATACATTTAAAGTAAAAAATAAATAAAATAACTATATATACTAGATGTGTGCATATATAGAGAAAATAAAATGCCATTAACAACACTAACAGCACCATTTAGTGTGTTTCTTGTATGTTTGGTCCAGTTTAAAACGCCAGCTTCTGGACCGAGTCATTTTACAGTGGACCAAACTAAATGGATGGTTTTCTGTTTTGGTGTGAACTTAAACTGTGAACACACTCTAAAACAAAATGTTTGACGTAGTCACACAAACATGTTTTCAACTTATTTTTAATTTTAAAACTTGTTAGCCTCTGGAATAAATTGAAAGTTATCTTTCTTGCCAGTCTCTGAACACAATTTAAATGGTGTCAAAAGAAAATCAGCCCTTTGCAGAATTTTCTTCAAGACTTATGTTATGCTTGAGTTACCTGTTGCAAATCTAAACTGAGTTTTTAACATACTAAATACATACTAAATATAAGGACTTTACTACTTCTACTTAAGTGTTCACTCAATTTATTGTTTTCTTTTTTATCTAATATAAACCAGTACTAAGCAATATTCAACCTGATCTGCTTGAACCATATTAAATTAGTTTTCTAAGGACACCTACTGTTAAATCTGTGAATTCATCACTAGTTTAGCGTCTGTAGCACTTTGACATGTCATTGTACTTAATTTGACGCTGACAATGTCTATTCACAATATAAACTGAGGATTTCATAGTAACTGTGACACCTCATGTTGGAAGCCTGATACTTGAGTTCTTTGACATAAACTTTATAATTATTCATCATGTATTAGATATATCCTTGAAAATTATCCCCAAGAAGAGACTAGAAACACTGTCTGTCTTGAAAACTGTCTTAAAAGTAGGTTGTGTGGATTACAAAAGCTTTAGTCACTAAGTGTTCAAATGTAAGGGCCAATTCAGCCTTAAACCATGGCCCTGTCACTTTGACAGTAATACTTATTAAGCTGACAATGCTGATACAAGTAGCCTTGAAGAGACAGAGAAGGAAAAAAAAATAACGTAATTGATCATAAGTTGCTATAACTCTTAATCCTTAAAGATAGTGGGGTAAGGGGCAGAAAAAGAGAGGCCATAATAAATAATTGTCTTGTACTGGGTGCTACTTTCTCTTTCCTAAGTCTTTATTTAACATAATGTAGGTCAAAATGAGATAATGGAAATTAAAGTTTTGTTTTTCCCCTTCGTTGTTATTAGTCACCTCCATAATTATGTATTGGAAAACCTCTGGAAAAATATTTTAACATTAGATTGGGACAGAACCTTGCTTTGTTAGAAAAGTAAAAGCTCGTGTAAAAGCTTAGAAACCGCTCAAAATGTGAGGGCAAATTCTTTCTCACTTCAAACCATGGGGCTGTCATTTTGACGGGCCGTAATACTTATTAAGCTGACAATGCTGCCATGACTTTAGCATCAAAGAGAGAAAAAAATCATTCACAAGCCTTGGTTTAGCCGTGACACTGGTCAAAGCAGAGACGGAGATGAAGAAAGTGAGCCTCCTCTGACCTCGACGGGTTTTAAAAGTGGAAGAGGTGATTCATTTTGTCAGCATAAAGTATTTGTGCTTTGCTGCTGTAACCGGATGATGTCCTGACTCGGCACTGTTTGGAAGAGACACCCTGCTCCGTGAATTCCATCTCTTTATCTCGTGGAGACGTAGTGTTGTGTCCCAAAATGCACCCCTGCAGTGGGAAGAGGAGAGGATTAGGGGCTTCTCACAAGCACAGCTGCATCCTGGGAAGTCGTTTTCTTTTGTTGAAAGCAGCTCACTCTTTGAGAAATGCTTTGGAATAACATCTAGCTTAGATATAAATGTCTAAATATAAAAATATGTAATTTTGTCTGAACTGGTGATTTATGATGTTTATGAACCGACAGTAACAGGTTTAGGGTTCAATGAACAGGTTGTTTTTGCTCTACCATGACAACATGGAATATACCAAAAAAACAGACAAAATGTTAACTCCTGTGCCAGCAAAGAAAACGGAAGAGAGAAGAAAAGTGAAATATGGATCAATCTTAGCAATTTATTCACACAATGGCATCTGTCTGACTCTGGACTAAGAGCAAGAAATCTAAGGTAACTTCTAAACTTTGGGTTCATAGTATATGATTATTTTATGGTAAATAAAAGCACATTTTTGGGGAAGGGGGCCAATTTTTGAGAGGTAAGGCATCTTTACTCGATCTGGAAAGTTTTTGTTTATGTAGCCATCGAGCTAACTGTTTTGGTTACAGATATTTAATAGAAGTTGTATTATGATTTTTAATCTCTCCGATATTTGTTGCAGGCGATCTTTGCTTAAATTAATGTGAGATCTCTTTGATCCTTCAAATATTTTCCACCACAGATCAAAACTCTAGAAGGACATTACCACCTGAAAGGAGCAGTTCTGCTAATGGTTCACAGTCTGTGAAGGTTGAAGTGAAAGCATCTGGACTCAGTTTTTAAGGTAAAGACTTTATCAATTCAATATCAAATAAAGTCTCTTGGAATTAAAGACAAAACTTCTCCACCTTAAAAAACTGAGGACAGATGCTTTTGCTTCAACCTTTTTTTTTAATGCTTCACAGGAACATAACGACTCTCACATCAGGAGTCACACTGCCTTACAAAGTAGGACAGTGACACCAGAACAGCCTGGGCCAATCACAGTTAGTTTCAGGTTTAACCCCTCCCTCTAGAGATATATTAATTCTTACCAGTTGAAGTCAGAACTGACGTGTTTAAATCCAAAACCTAAGTCCAGATGCCTTGATAAAACCATTTCTTCATGAAATGTAAAGCATATGCTATGAGACATTTTAAATGCATATTTTATGGAAATGTGCAACATGGTCACCTAAAACGTTTGTGCCCAAAACTATATAAAATACTCTTAATATTATTGTGCAATTAAAAAAATTGCAACAAAGTATCACAACATTATTATTATTTCAAATAATAATAATAATAATTAATAATAATACATTTTATTTATAAGGCGTGGACACTCAAGGTTGCCTTACAACAATAGTGAAAAACACAATAGCTTATAATTAAAAATGTTCAAGAACAATTCAAAAAACAACAATAAAAATAACAATGAAATGACATTCTATGTATTTTTGATAAAGATGTATTTGGGAGACAGTGTTGGTTGATCAACTTGTGTGAAAATACTTTTGTTTTCTCTTTTGGCAGACCTCACAAAGAAAGCACTGGTAGAGTGATGGATTTCTAAATGTGTTTTTGTGAAGGAAAGCTGCAGAGTGACACCGAGCTAAAAAAAACAAGAACTGCATCATCTGGTCTATCACTCAAACTCGCCTAAATCTTGTGGCTCTGCACCAAATGGGACCGACGAGCAGGAGAAGACTGCTGCAGAGTTTTAAAGGGATTAAGAAGAGTAAGGACTGCTCTTTCCCCATGAGTTTTGTCAAAGTTTTATAAATCACAATAATGGGTTTCTTTGTTTAAAGCCATCCAACAAGGTGACCATTTTAGTCAAATTCCAGTCAGTTTTATTATAAACAATATGTGGCTTCTGTCCAAAATTTACTTTGACATAGTTTTATTCATTACTTTTCTTCTGCTTAGTCCTATTACGGTTCACGGGTGACTAGAGCCTATCCCAGCAATGTCAGGCCTTAGGCAGGGTACACCCTGGACAATGGCCAGTTAGTCGCAGGGCTAACACATAGAGACACATACAGACAACCATATATTCACTAGTGACACTTTAGAGTTGCCAATTAAACTATGCATGTGTTTGGTCGGTGGGCGTACCTGGAGAGAGAACCCACGGTAACACAGGGAGAACATGGAGACTCCTCATAGAAAGGCCGGAGTTGGCCGAAGATGTTCAATTCAGCTGGAGTTTGAACCCACAACCTTCTTGCTGTGAGGCAGGAGCGCTAACCACTTTGCCACGTGCACCCCCTACCCCTGGTTTTATGTTGTTTGTAAAGTAAAAATTAATCCTGGTAAAGTAATCTCCAGCAACAAATGGCATTCTAGTAAAGAATCCTCAAGAGAGTAGCTCAACAATAATGTATTAATGAAGAAAGAAAAGTCTATTGTTTTCCAATTAACTTTGAATGGAGTTCCTGAATCTTAATGTCCCCCTCATGGCAACGTTGACTCAGAAGAAAGTTTAGTTATTTTACTTTACCAAACCCATGGTTAAAATGTATTTCTAAAGGCAAACAATGTGCAGATTAAATAATGTCAGTCCGTGTAACATAACCTGATGATTAACCTGCAAAAATACAAATTTGTATCAACTTAAATCAAGTGTATCTAATTTATTTATCAAGGATCGTATTTGCAGTTTGCCATTGTCCTGAATGTGAATTGTTTAAAATTATAACGCACTGTTAAGTCAGTAAATGTATTGCTATAGAACAATAACTGAACAGTTTGTTTAGAATTGCTTTTGTTACAAACATTGAAGGTTCTGATTTTACACCATAAACACACACACACACACACACACACACACGTTTGTGGTTTTGGGATATGAGAGTGTCACCCTCATGCAAACGAACAACCAGATCTTAGCATATATTTATTGATTTCAGTGGAAAGCATTGCTTACAATTGACAGCAAATCAGAAAACACTGCAATAAACAGTTTAAAAGCACTGCACAGGGGCGTCGAACCACACATCTCTTCATCCTGTACAAAATGCACTGCAACATATTGTCCCTGGAGACTGGAAACATCTGGCAACATGAGCTTGAAAGGAGGGGGGTTCTTCTCAAGAACAAAACATTCCCAGTAACAGCTGATAAGACTATATTATTTATTTTATTTAATGAGATTTAGAAGAAACAACTCTGTAAAAGATAAGGCAAAAAATGAATAGATTTTCCTTAAACAGCCACATTAATGTCATGTATTCCCACGTTATCTGTTCCTGAATAAGAGGAGTGTTATTTCCTAATGCCGCTGCCTCAGTAAATCTTCTCTGCGGTGGGATGTAATGTGTCAGCACTGTTCGCTGACCCCTCTGGACAAGTTTAAAGGCCACGCGGCGGAGGTCACGTTCAGCGCCCCTGCAGACAGCGCTCCTGTCAGCCGCCACGTCCCGAAGCCAGGCACGCCTCTTCACCAAATCCACCATTTCCACCAGGCGTCTCTAAAATGAGAAGCATGTTTTTCAGACGAAGCTGCCGGTCCTGACATCCAGCGAGGAATAAAATGAGCATATTTATCGTAATAGCCGAGTTTATCTCATGCATGTGCTATTCTCAATTTCAATGTGTCTCTTTGTGCATGCCAGTGACAAATGAGATGGAAAATTCTCACGTCAAAGCCACGCTGGCAGAAAGCTCTTGCGCTCCACAGCAGTGTCACAACCGTGGGAAAAAAAAGGCTTTACTGTATATCAACTCACGAGGTTTAGGTTGTCACATTTAGTACTGAACGTTATTATAATAATGAACATTCATATTCTATCAACGGCACCTCTGGGCAGCATTTTTCTTTATTATTTGTCTGTGATGGTAACCATTTTTGGCAGAATTATTTATTATATTGCATCTTAGGGTTAT
Source organism: Perccottus glenii (assembly GCA_024416835.2). Classification (NCBI taxonomy): domain Eukaryota; kingdom Metazoa; phylum Chordata; class Actinopteri; order Gobiiformes; family Odontobutidae; genus Perccottus; species Perccottus glenii. The sequence goes on from CM044559.2 coordinate 27,539,334, forward strand.
TTCTGGAAGCCACTTAAATAAATTCAGCTTCAAAGAATGTGTATCTGGAAATCTCAAAGAAGCTAAAGCAGACTATAAGATAATTGAGCCTGTTTTCTCTCTTCTGAAAATCCTGATAACGCCAAAGGTTGTATGCATTACTTTATTACTTTCTTCTGAGGTTTGACATGTGCTGCTTCGGTTTGAAATTGGAAATTTGAACTATGTTTGTTATTTATGATCAGGAATCTTGTGTTGGCGTCAAGGACAGATAAAGGAGCACTCTTATTTCTTTCACAGTGGTGAGTGTTCATACTAAATATAACTCTAACCAAATCAGTTCATTAAAAAAACTAAAGTCAGTTAAAAAAGACGGCGTTATGTTTTTTTTTCCCAATCCAACTGTTTTTACCTTGTTTCATTTACTTACGGTTCACCAAAACTAAATCTTGGCTGTGATTTTTAGAAAGTGGCACCAAACCAGGACCACAGTAAACAAGTCAGGATCAGTGCAGTTCCTGTTTCAAACATCCAAAAATGTGTGGTATAATGCAAACTAAAGGTCTCCCACTGATGTCAAACAACCAAAATATCATATTTGCTAAACACAGGCAACAGTACAAACAAAAGGGTGTATTGTACTCATTGTGACAGATGTTTTTATCTTGTAGCCATATTCTGTCTATTTTTTGTATCATGTGTGAAAATTTCTTTGGCTCAGTGTTTAATTGCTGTTTGGGGAAATCAGTTTGACGTAATACCATGTCCCCTGTCTTAGGCCAATTTGTTGGTTATAAATATGTATGATTGCTTTCAGATTGAGTGGGTCATTTCAAACTTTACAAAATTAAAAGCATAGAAAAGATGCGATAGTGCATGACATCTAGAAATGAGATGAACCCACCGCTTAAATCTAGCATGAAATAAAGTATTCATTCTTTGATTGCATATCCCTTCATACATGAAGCGAATGTAGCACCACTGCGCCTTAACAACTCCGTAATGACCCAAAACCACTGCAATCATATGCCACTGATGCATGACAATATTTCATTTAAAAAGCCCCCAAGCGTCGTCTTAGCCCAGAACAAATGATATCTACTCTTATCTCCGGAGGTAGAATCCACAGTTTTAGATTTTTAACAAAAGCTGCAGTGCAAAACCCAATGCAATTACACTTTCTTTCGAGGGAGATAATTAAATGACTTTCACTTACTGTGGTTTTAAAACTTAAGTATATGCACGAATCTTCCCTCCGCTGAGACTGGCTCCTTGCTAAAAGCTTTTCTCTGTTCCTTGTCAGTGCCTTTCCCAAAACACATTAACACCTGCGTCTTACAGTCAATGGACTCGCAGCCAATCGTGACCTCCTCGACTCCGATGCCACAGTTTCTAAAGTGACTCATACTTAAGAACAAATAGACTGTTTTTGACCTTGATTCCTCTTGTGGTGGCTCTAGGGCTAATCTATTTAAAGATTTAGAGTGCTACATGAAGAAAGCCCTTGTTCAAAATTACACACATTCCTGAGCTGTAAAAAAAAAAAAGAATAAAAAATAGGCATACATTTCTGGTAGTGTTACTATTATTTGGCTAAAATGTGATGAGGCTTTGTTAAGGATGAATTGTACAAAATGTTGTGTAAGATAATAAATTCAAGATCTTCATTGGTTTATACTCAGAATTAAATTAAAATTTCTGAGAGTGTAAAAGATAAAATATTGCTCTACAGAATCCAGTGAAATTTTAGTTTCCGTTACTTTCTTTTCCTCTTCCTACAGCTGCCTAGAAACGACATACTGGAAAAGAAGAACATGTTTCTTGTTTTAAAATTGAATTGAGTGATAGTAATTAGGGCACCTTGATAGCTCACCTGAATATTTTGTTGAAGTGTGAATGGGTAATGTAAATGAGTTTAGGGGTGTAGCTTGTGTTGTGTCTCTTTAGACACCAATGTTCACCTCCACAATTTATGATGCAAATAGTGGCGCTCGGTGGCCGTCCTGGGATCTATCTCTGTGCTGGCCCGAGTACATACTCCCTTTATATAACAAACCTTTATTTGGCAACATCCATCTTTTTTTGCACACTGTCACTACTCTTATATAAATATATATTATTATTATTACTGAAAATTATGTTTAGTTACTACATACTGCATCCCTTTAGAAATGACAGAAACTACAATATAACTATACAAGGTTATATTAAATCATCTTAAATTTAAAGTTTAAATGCAAAATGTAAACGTAAAACTGTATTCAGTGATGTTTGTTAAAACTGATAAAATGTATGGTTCCTTTTAAAGAGAAAACCTAAAAGACAACATTATTAGTATTATTGTTAATATTATGTGTTATTTTGCAGCATCCAGTTCCAAACCCTTCACCATGGTGGGTATTTTCTCTGGTGCTACGTGTTTTCATTTCCCCCACACTGTAGAGGTTCAATTGCAAACACCTCACTTTAAAAAGCCATATGACCAATGACCAAGTTTTGATTTCTTCACCTTAAGACCATCAGTGTTGCTAAAATGAAGCCAGGGCTGAAAAATGAGAGTCCAGGGAAATGTGTCAGCACCTGCACCTGCACAGCGGACCTGAATAATGCACTGGGACTGCAAGGACACCTGCTGTAGCCCGGACATCTGCTGCATTGCAAAAACACTGCACACACTCCAGCGGTGTGTATCAAGACATATGGGTTTACAAAGCAAACATGCTCAGATGAAACCACTTAACTACAGATGTGCATTTGAACACATAACACAGCTTCTTAAAGAGATCAGAGGAAAAAGGGGGAGCCATGTCGTATAGGAGCAAGATTAATCATAACAAAGGTATGGTGATTTGGTTTCCTTGCTAGGGTTTTTTCCACTTTAATCAGTATTGTTTATGTAATAACAAGTTCAAATATAAATAAAACCCCAATTTAGGCCAATTTTGTCGAAATTTCTTAAACTGTAATTTGCGATGAAGTTCTTTACAATGTAATCATTTTCCATACATTTAGATTTTTTATTTTCTTCCAAAAATAGTCTGGTCTGTGTTGATTTAAGTTGGATATTGAGGCGGCGGTAGCAACAGACGAGGCAGAATAAAGCATCTTATAAATCCATTTTAGGAAATTGGGCGTGTCAGGATTTTATTTGCTGTAAAAAAAAGGGATCCCAAAACACATTTCACAAAGTGAAAGAACATGGCTGCCCAGGCTGAGTAAAAAAAGTTTCCTGTGGTCACACCTAATATTTAGACTAATGATTATTCAAGGGTTCTTAAAATCTCAAACATTCAAGTTAATTAATCCTTACGTAAAAGTGCTTTGTGTAAATGTAGTATACAGTATAAATACTTAATTTGGGCATTGCATTTGCTTGTCTTGTGAAAAAAAAAAATAGTCTTGTGCAGCTCAGAAGGGAAGAACACTCATGTTTTTGTTTTAACGTAAGTCAAGCACACAAATTGCATTGATTGAATTTCTGCAAGCTTCTTCAAAGGAAGGAAAAAAATTTGCATGATTCCCGTCTTTATCCTAACAATGAATAATACTCTCATCAATTACCAACATTTACAACAGATAAGAGTTTGTAGCAAGGCAACAATAAAACGAAAGAAGTCTCATGTTCAGTTCCTGGATGAGCCCCCAGTTTTGTCATAACCTGCTTCAAGGCTATGACAAATGTAAACACCAGGTTAACCAATGTATTTTCTGTAAAAATTAGCAAAAAAGAAATAAGAATAAGAAAGAGGTGTGTTTATTAGTAGCAATAGCAGTAGTGCAAAATGACATGTAGCTATTTCTGTGATGGATATACACAATTTTATTAGATTACCTCGTTTCTAGTGCTCCCGTATGGGTGAACATATGTCACAATGCAGTGTTTTTGTATGAACATCATCTTATCATGTGCTACTATAGAAGATGGAGAAAATATCCTCACATCGGCTGCAACAAACATCCCCAATGATCAGAGCATCAATTATTAACATTCCTCAATCCCGTGCACTCGCTAGATGCATCTGATTCAGGAAGTTTGAAAAGGAGTGAGGGACAAAGTGTGTTTCATGATTTCTCTGCTGACAATTTGAAACCAATTACATGGGAGAAGGCGTTTTGAAGGAAGATGAAAATGCTGCTTCCCACTATACTGTATGTTCCTTTGGAGGATACTTATTTGAGCCATATTTCAGGGTTACAATAAAAGCATCAGAAGGAAACTGGGGATGGAGTGAAGACTAGGCCTGGTGTGTGCTACTTTTGCATATTTTTTTTCGACTTGAGGGTTGTGGCGTCCTGCTCCAGAGCCCGTCTCATCAATAGTGGATGAGCGTTATATCTGAGAACACTACAGCAGCTGTCAGTTTGAGCTCCAACGTGTCTTAACTGTCAACAGAAGAGGAAGTTGCCATTACTATTTCACCTGATTTTCACTGGTCTGCCATTGACTCAGTGCTCAGTCAAATAACACTGTCACTGTGAAGATGGCAAGGCCGGCCCGGTTCAGTTCTGGTATTTGATTTAACTTTCATAGTGCTTCATCCTGTAAGTGTCAATCAGCATCAATGCAATCAAACCTGTACATGCTCCTCTTTAAATTGATATCTATATACCATGGTAATTTGCCAATAATATTAAATGCATTTACATGTTTTCTGGGTAAATATGTTTTAGTGCTACCATTGTCATGTGTTTTTTCAGTATAAAAAGAAAATATCATCTCAATCAGCCTTGTGTACCATTTATGCATCCACAAATGACAGCAAAACCATGAACAACGCCATGTATCCTCTAGTGTGACATACACCACCTTTACACATTGGATTTAAAGCAATAAATGAAGTGTAGCAGAAGTGTTAAAGTAAACACAAAGCAGGTAATAAACAAATTATATTCATAAGCTGCTATGCACACCCCTGATATGTCAATGATTTATCCTGACGCTGAGCCTGAGCTGTTACACTCAAGCCCTCTCATTATGTCTCACCTCGTTGACACCTCTGTTACTGCCTCCTGTTGCAGGATAAAGACACATTACACTCTTCATGCAGGTGCTACACCTTTAAGCATGAAGTGGGATTTAAGAAAGGAACAGCCCGCAACAAAACGTGAGCATCAAAGGGAATAATTATCTAATACCAATTATTAATAAACATTATTTTATTTGATGTTTCCACAGCTTTGCAGCTTTTGTAGCATTGGTGAGGAAAATTTGAAACTGAATTTGTGTGCAGACCAATTAGAAATCCAGCCCTTGAAGTAATGCCATTATTAAGGACTCTCACATAGCATATGGACACAAAACAGATTGAATGGAAAGCAAAACAAAACAGGTCATTTATTGTTCCTCCAAGGCACCAATGAATAGAGACAGAAGGCGAGAGCAGGGGCGAGCGGCCTGCTTTTACATAAGAAGCTCATCTCCTCCAGGCAGATGTATGAGTGGGATTTATTGTGAAAGATAGCCATACATAAGTGGTAGCTGTCTGCAAACACAATTTTAGGTAAAGTCATTATCATTGAATTATTGGCTTAACATTCTTTTTCAACTTAAGGTTATGGAAAAATACAATTATGTGGATGACACACTGCTTTGTAGTAAGAATAAGTATAGAATGTAGTTTTAGAGATTTTATGAGCTAAACATTTTGAAGTGATAATGTTTATCAAATCAAGTATTAAAAAAATTGCAAAAACCACAGCTAGCTGGTCAGAGAGTGGGTAGGCACGGAATGGCTGCCACGTCTCTGTCAGTCTGCCCCAGGGCAGCTGTGGCTACAGATGTAGCTTACCACCACCAGTGTGTGACTGTGGAGTGAATGAATAATTGATATGTAAAGCATCTTTGCGTCCCCGGAAAAGCACTATATAAATTTGATGTGATAATAATAATAATAATAATAATAATAATAATAATAAAAACAACAACAAACAGAAGTGAAAACATCAACACTAAGGAGGACAAAGAAACACTAACAGCTGATGTATTTAAGGAGAAGGATGGCTGAAAGAATATAGTAAGTAGTACAAAAATGCAGTCTGTCTTTTGAGAGGGCAGAGATTGCAGCAATAGGACTTCAACAGAAAATTATACAGAGGAGGCACCAAGGAAACGGAGGGAAATAAGTGAGGATTTAGTTAGACATGCATGAGACTATAGAGTGTCTGATGATGGTGTATACAGCAATTTTTTTTCAAAGCATTTTTATATGCATTGCTTCTTATTCAATCTAAATTGTTTCATTCTATTCCACTCTGTGTCACAAACATCCCTATTGAAGAAATGAAAAAAGTCAATCCAGTGAAGGTGCACAGGTCCCATTCTGCCCTGGAGCCCCTGGGAGGAGGCTGTTTCAGGTTGGCTAAGCTGATGAGTTTCAGTCCGACGCCTGGCTCAGCCTCAGGTCTGCCCCAGGAGAGCAGGTGTCCCTCGACCAGCGGGGCAGTGGTGAAGGGGCAGGTCTGGGGGGGTGACAGCGGGGGGTGTGAAGGTCTGTTCATGCTCAAGGCCCAGGAGGACAGAGAAACACAACCCAGGATTTGGCGCGACACCTGGAAATGGTGACCTCATTTTGGTGCAGCTCTTCTGATTGGCCAGCTTCTACTGCATTTTCTTGTCCAGTGTTTACAGTTTGTTTAGATTTGTTGGTTTTGGTTTGTTGGACCCATGAAAATCTAACTCAAATCTATAAAGAGACCTTTTGAAATTTAGGTTTAAATACATTTGTTTGATACTTTGTAATTTTTTTTTTCTGGCCCTTGGTTGTGTAGCAGAGTAAAAAAAAAGATATGATATTACTCTCAAACAAAAAAGTGTGTCATCATAATTTTGAGTTTTATATTTTCTTTTAAACCAGTGGTGATGGTTTTAGCAAGTTTTCTGATCTATTTGAAGAAAACTTATTCTCTTATCACAATGCTGGGCAACATTGGAATTACATGACAGTGGTGGAGGTGGGGCTTCCCAGTGTATCAGAATCAGAATCAGAATCAGAATCAGAATCACTTTTATTCATCTCCAAGAGGAAATTATTTTGTTACAAACATGCAACCGACCAGTGCAAGAATAGAAGTTTCTTTTTAAAGTAGATATAACTTAACTATAAACTATGATATCCCTATCAAAAAATAAACAATAAACAGTCTATTTACATATTCACATGATACATATTCACATGATACATATTCACATTTTACATATTCACATGATGTACAATTTAGAAGTGCACTTAATAGTGCACTCAATTTAAATATTGTACAGCAGGCAGAATATTGCACAGTGACTCTACAGAGGATTTACAGAGTTCAGAAGTTTGATGGCGACTGGCAGGAATAATTTCCTGTGTCTCTCGGTGGAGCAGCGTGGCAGCGGGTGGGAGGGAAAGTCCAGAATAGTCCTGATTTTGGACAACATCCTCCTCTCCGACACAACAGTCAGAGAGTCCAGCTCCTCCACTACAACATGTCCGGCCTTCTTGATGATTTTTTTGAGTCTATTAGTGTCCCTCACGCGCAGACCGCTGCCCCAGCAGACCACAGCGTACATGATGGCACTGGCCACCATAGACTCGTAGATCCTGAACATAGTCCTGCAGATGTCAAAGGACCTCAGCCGCCTCAGAAGGTAGAGACGGCTCTGGCCCTTCTTGTAGACAGTGTCCACGTTCTTGCCCCAGTCCAGTTTATTGTCTAAATACACAATTTGTACTCCTCCACCACGTGGGGGGGGGCTGTCAATCAAAATCACTTTATGGACAACAGTAGTGCTTGATAGAGTGTGAACGGGGACAGTAATTCAGAATTTAACCCTGTACAGTTGCCCCAAAAGTGAAATTAACATATTTACACTGTTACAAAAGACGACATTAGTCTCTAGAGCTGAGTTCTACTTTTATGACTGTTAAAAAATTACTTATTAATGGCTACGCTTCATTAAACACAGTTGTATGAGCTGCCTTAGATAGAACCATGTAACTTATCTCTCTTGACTTTTTTGTGGTTGGGTCATGAAAAAGTCCACAACAGTTGGGATTTTCCTTAAAAGTAGTCAAACATATGTATCTATCCATCCATCCATCCATCCATCCATCCATCCATACTAGCAATACATACATACATACATAGACGTCTGTGTAGGCTCTCAGTCCTCTAAGTAGTCTCACTGCTACAAGGTTAAAAAAGAAGGCATCTGGACATAGTTTGGAAACAGAAATATAATTGCTTATATAAGATAGCCTAAAAGCTAATTAAACCATGTTTCTGTACAAATACCACATTTCGACTGTATTAAAAGTACTTATATTACTGAATTTGGCCATTGGGAAATTCTGACAGGACAAATTGGGAAAGATTTATGCCAACAGAGCATAGCACTGGATTGAACTATAAAGATGGATTTGTCTTCTAAACCAATGAGAACAGACAGTCCCTCTGGCTGCGTCTCTCTATTCCCGCACACATGGGACGGTCTGATGTTTGACTGAGCGCGGGCCAAAACCAACATGGCAACACACAATTAAGAGCTTAATAAATGAGGACACAGTTAACAGCGACAGCGTGTCAACACGGCCCAGGATAGGGGCCCGCGAGCGACATATCCAGGATACTGCGGCTCCGACTTGGAAGCAGACTAATGGGAAGCGATTTGGGGTTGGCCCAAGATATAATTACTGTCCCCACCTCTCGTGTTCAATGAGGCCCGGGGCCCCCTGGGAGCGGCCTATTTCAGTCAGGTAATAGAGAGCCCATGCCCAGGAGCGGATGATCAAATTGTCTGCCGCAATCTGCTTTTTGCTCTGGTGATTGTCCCCAAAGACATAAACAGCTGACCCAAGGTTTTTTCTCTTCTATTAGAGCCTAGCCAGCTTTAGCAGCAAAGCTCTCCCTCGCCATTATCGCCGTTGTTGTATGACGGCAGACTGTGTAGGAAGTTCAGTGTGATTTATGTGTTGTCATGCTAACAGCAGTGTAATGAAGCTGTTCTTGCAAAAAAACATGTTTGGGCTCCGAGGGGCCGGCTGTTCTGCTGGGAGAAAGGACGACACATGAATAAACGGCATGGACACAGAAAGAGCACAGAATTATCATCAAATGAATGGTGTCTTTATCACTGATGACATACTTTGTAAAGCTGTGTCTTGGTTAAAGAGACAGACCTTGTTAATGCACGGTGCATAGAGGTTTTGTCTGTTCGCTTTGTCTTGGAAAAAAATGCATTTTTACTTGGTTTCAGTTTGATCTTAGACAAAAATGACCCTGGATATTTCAAGGTGCGTTGTGTAAAATGTAGTTTAATGACTAAATCAAACAGAACTGTGATTTCAGTAGGGTATAATCACATTAAAATTACTTCTTTAACTATACATTTGTACTGTATGTCAACCAACAACATGGATCAACTGAGTCTTTAGTTTGATGCTGGCCTTGGACGTGGTCTTGTCACTTGCTAATCCAGTAATGTCTAGTCAGAAATTGTGTATTGAGTACCACAGTAAAAGCTGATTGAGTTATACTACTGTTAGGATTTTTCTATTAAGATGCATCTTTATAACTGTTTGCATTCTACACTGCACCCTAGATTAGGACACTAAATACCTCATCTGTAATAAACCAGTTAGAACCAGTTGGTCACCCCTGGCTGGACACTTAGTGGAAAACTACTGATTCAAATGCAGGAAGTGCCCCCTCCTGTGTAAGGTGTGACCAAAGGTTAGGATTTTGGGGGCATGGAGTGGACCAGCAGCACAACACGTGGGCTGACCTGATGTTAACATCGTGTTGTGTAACAGCGCTGTTCTTATACCTTTTTCCGAGTGGAATTAAACAGACAAACTTCATATTGGTTTTATAGTTTTTATTGACAGATCCAGCACTCGTACCAAAAGAGCCGGGAGGAACTGTTTTCGGAGTAACACTACTGCAGATTCTTCCATTAAAGCAAAAATGCGACATAATGTGATCTTATTGGTTACTCTAAAAAGCCTGTGGGTCCTTGTATTGCCATAATATGTGCACACAGCAATAGCAACTTACTTACAATGAATAGTTTTATACAGTTAAGAAAACATTAATCACTAAAAATGAACAAAACTAGTTCATATAACCTCGATAACTTAAAGCAGAAAAGGCAGACATATCCTAACTTTAAGTCTTATAGGATTTAAAGTTATACATTCTGATTCTTAAATTCCCATAATGCACTAAATCCTTTTGGGATGGGAAAGTCAAACATTCACAGAACCTATGAATCTGCTCTAATCCAACCAAAACCTTTGAAACTTTAGATGTTTAGATAAGTTTATTCAGTTCTGTCCAGATACATATTACATTAATATATTCAAAGGTGATGCTTAACTTATACGACTTGTCTGTATTCAGCCTCATAATTCAAAGAGTCAAATGGTGGAATGTGTAGCCTACATGTTCTGGGCTTTAAGAGGGTAGCACCTTTGAAGAGATGTAGTAATAGAAAAAAATGATCTTCCGCAAAGAGAAGCTATGGATCACTTTTACACCAAGCATAAAAAAGAGGATGAAATGAAAGGGTTCACAAGCATCTTGGGAACACTAGAATTTGTTTTTTTAGTAAAGTGACCAATACAGTTAGATTTTTATTTTTTTTATTTTGCCTCGATGTTTCAAAAGTGGGTTAGAAATAAAACAAGCTGTGGAGAAACTTTGGTCTTCCCTTCACTTTTGTCCTGAATGTAAAGTCAGGTCAGCTCCTTTACTCAACCCCAAGGCCAACACGGCAAAGATAACCCGACTCCAAGCCTTACCTTAACAAGGTTTCGTACTGACACATGCAAAATTTGTAATCCCTTCACATTCCTATGATTCCTAAGTCAAAATGATCTACCCAAAACATATATTTATTTACAAATATATTAAGGATTGTTTTTATGTACAATGTACCTTGCAAACCGTAATACTGCACAACAGAAGATAATTAACTATGTTAAATTTTGTCATTACCTGAGTTTACTCTGATGTCTTGCACTGAATTGAATCAACCAGAGATGCATAGTCCGGACAGTAGCTGCTGACAGATGAGGCAAACGCACTTTGAAAACAAAACGTCATCGTAAAAAAAAGTCCTCCTCCCATTCCTAATGAAAGCGATAAGTTTTTGTCTTCTTACTAGGTCCAGCTCCCTCACTCATTTTTATACCCTTTCTTAAGTTTAATAGAAAAAAAAAACGAGGTTTAAAAGTTGGAGGTAAGTCGTTTAAGCGTTAGTTTTGCTGCACTTAGCGCCGTTGTTTGCGAATGCGCAGTGACCTAAGCGTCTATTTTTTTTTTATGTCACGCGATCTACCAAAACTCGCAATCGACCGGTAGTTCGCGATCGACGTAATGAGCACCCCTGCTCTAGAGGGACATTGCGACTTTTTTTCAAAACATTGCATTGTATTCCTGTCCACAAGTGCCTGGTTTGAGCCTGTGCACATTATATTAGCATATTATTTGAAAGCTCATATTTGCAGATATGGTTTTCATTCATTTCATTTAGCTGACGTTTTTATCCAAAACAACTTACCTTAAGCTTCCATTCACCAGTGTTACAGCTGGAACACCACTGGAGCCAAGGTGGGTTAAGTGTCTTGCCCAAGGACACAACAACAGTATGAACTGTGGGGAGAGTGGGAATCGAACCACCTACCTTCCGGGTGAAGGACAACCGCTGTACTACTGAGCCACTGCGAAATGTAATAGTCAAGACCTTATTCTGTAAGCCTACTGAACAAAGTCCAGACGAAGAAAAAAAAAACATTTTATCTTGTTCTGTTACAAAGTGAAAAACTATTTACCAGTTACAACTGCAATACATTTCACTGCTTGAGTAAAAAATACAGAAAGCTACCTTTACAAAGAGCCTTAAACTCCAAAGGGTTCAAGCTTTAGCTTTAATTTTAATTTGGGTATGCTTTTTTTCAGGTGTTTTTTAGTCAAATTTTACGCAGAATGATAAGAGGCTACGTGTTAAGAATGTAAGTCCTTTTTAGAGAGTCTTGGTTTAGAGTCAGGGGTTAGAAAATAAAGCAAGGACATATTACTTGCCCTCAAAGTCCCTGGTCATATAAACTATTTTAAGATGAAGAAATAAGATAAGCCTTGTGGACAAATCCATGCCACACTCCCATCGTATTGTTTGCTATAATTAAACCCCGCCTTCCCTTGTGCCTTTTGTACGAGCTGAAAGAGACTTCAGTCGGTAAAACCATGTCACAAGCTCCCGCTGGGTTGTTTGGATTGTCAATGATGCTTTATCAATACATTAGATCTTAATCTTTCTTTCTCGGATTCTCCAGGGTCCTCTGGCCTTTTTTGCATCGACCTTTACCGAGTGCCATTACGACGTGAGTGAATGCCTCCTGCAGTCTGGAGAGATTGTCTTTAAATCCCTATGGAAATTAACACCACGCCAATGTTTTGCCTCTTATATCCTCCATAATGGCTTTTTAATGAAATGGTAAAAGGGAGCCTTTAAATTTAGTAATTACCCGTTAAAGTTTAATGTTTACACAATGAGTCCTTCCAGACATTTTTAGCACATCGGTCGGGGCCAGAAGTTCAGAAGTAATTTAAAACTATACATTATATTTTACCTAATTTAATGTGGTTCATTTAAAGGTAATTTTAAAGATAAAAAAGCCCATCAATGCTTCATACAATAGCCTCATTCATATGAACGTGTCAGTGGTCAATCAATTGTTTAAGGACATCCTACAAATACACTGTCTTTTTTCTCAATAAACACTTGTTGTGGCAGTGAACATATCCTGAAAACACAGACAAAATAAACTCCAGTCATTGACAGGCAGGGAAGTAATGGACAGAAAGTAACCCTAAAACCAAGTCTGAATTCACTAAATGCAAAAGTAAATTTATTTTATAGGACGGTTTTTGTTCAAAGACAAACTCACACTGTGGCTTCGCTTTTTTTGGTTGTTGCTTTATAATTTTATACAGCTATTGAGAATAAAACCACTTTCAAAGTTGGGTCCAAATTATGCATGTCCACAACACTCTATATACACTATATAGCAATACAATTTGTTCAAAAACACCAGCAGTAAGCAGGGATTCTGCTCACCCAGACATCCAGGATTTTCTGCCACCATTGATTTTATATAGACACTTGTGTAGAGCTAAATCCAATGGGAACGAGCCTTATTTGAATGGGAGCAGATCTGTGTAAAAGAGCATGTGATTGGACAAGGTTAAGGATAAAATCTTGAATCTTTTGTTTTGTCTCGGATCATTTTAATCTATTGTGCTATGAGGATTAACTTTTCTTCCTCAATCAAAAGGAGAAAATTTGTAGTAGTGTCCAAGTACAAAGCAGACTCACAGGATTTAAAATGGAACATGAAAAGTGAAGCTTGAACAATGAATAGACAATGCTTTTTGTGATGTGCCAAAAAAGACATTTTGTAGAATGTAGACTAAACTTTTGAGTAACTAAGTTAGTTAGTTTAGTTTAGTTTAGTTTGCCCATCTTCAAAAGAAGAAGAAAAAAAGAAACATCAAACAAGCAAACATAGAAATTAAAATTAAATTATGGTGTAAACAATATTATATAAAAAAGTTACTTGGCCAAAAAGGTGTTGGCTAAAGCTTATGCTTATTGTGCCGATGCTTTTTATATCATTTTACAAACACCAAAACAAAAACCCACAAATCATTTTGTCTACATAAAGAATGACTAAAAGAAGAATAAGCTATATTCATTCAGCTTTGTATAATTCAGTTCTTTTTTAAATCATTTCTTAAAGCTACCTTTAAAAAACACTAGACTTCATCTGAAACAGCTTTAAGACTGTTCTGTCTGTATTTCCTCAGATCTCTACGCCAAATGTCATGCATGGTACTATTAGAGACTGGTACAATAGGTTCTAGGGCCTTTGAATCAAGAATATGTTTTATTCATTTATACATGGAATAACAGCAGTCCTCTTGGGCAAAGCTAAGAGTTGCAATGCACCAGTCGCATGAGAAAGTGTATTTAAAAAAAACAAAACAGGCCTGCTTAATATAGTATATAAAATAAAATAAAAACAATATGACATAAGTCCACTACTAACATAATCAGTGTCACACTATTAACAATTACCAATAAATAAATAAATATAGGTGTATTATCAAAATTCCTTGAGCTCACAACCCAATACAGTGAAGAGGTTAGGGACTACACTCAACATGAGGCCCTGGATGGTTTATTAGCTGTTGTGAAGCTAAAAAATGTGAGATGAAATCTGTCAAACTATAATAAGCCATATTGGAAAAAAGCTGTGGGCATTTGAAGATATTTCATCAAAATCATAAACTCTCCCTCCAGGCCTTGACATCAGAGGTGAGTAAGAGGTGAGTGTCTTTCTATCTCACAGAAGAATGGTGTCCCCAGTGTCTGCGACGGCCCCGCAGGCTATCGAGCCCTGGCATCTTTACCTCGAAAATGCTCCCCGTCCACTGTCCCCTTTCATTCATCATCGCCCTTATAATGTCCAGGAGAAATATGCCGCTGTAAGTATCATCGTTCATGGGTGTCACAGGGTGAGTCTCCCATTTGTTCTCTAGCCATAAAAGTCCAGTAATTCCTCCAGCTAAGCCAGGCCTTTCCGGGTGACCGTAAGCACATTTAAACAAAATGACAATAGGATTTGATGTTTGGAGAATATAGAAAAACATAGGACAAATAAAACATGCAGGACTTGAAAATGGGGTTTTTCATAAAAACTATTCTATAGGCGTTTAATTTTGTCCCCTTATTCTCCAACATTTTCTACAATGCACCTTACATTTACATTTACTTTTATTCATTTAGCTGACGCTTTTATCCAAAGCGACTTACATTGTTCTAATGTAATTACCAGTGTTACAGCCACTGGAGGCAAGGTGGGTTAAGTGTCTTGCCCAAGGACACAACGACAGTATGAACTGTGGGGAGAGCGGGAATCAAACCGCCTACCTTCCGGTTGAAGGACGACCGCTCTACCCACTGAGCTCTACCCACTGAGCTACTGCCGCCCAAATTATTTTCTCCAACTGAACAGAGACAAGACTGAACTAATCATCTTTGATGAGCAGTCACCTCGAGTCTCTTTCTCTAAAATCTAAAAAACAGGTTAGAAATTTAGGGGTCATCATGGTCTCAGACTTGAAATACCACAGTCACATTGTCAATTACATCATCTGCATTTTTTCACCTTAAAAATATTTCCAGAGTCAAAGGGATGATGTCTCAACCAGACTTAGAGAATCCATGCTTTTATCTCCAGCAGGTTAGATTACTGTAATGGCCTGCTCACTGGTATCTCAAAACGAGGGTTAAGACAGCTGCAGCTTATTCAGAACGCGGCTGCTCGGGTTCTCACCAAAACCAGGAAGTACAACCACATTACGCCAGTTTTAAAATCTCTGCACTGGCTTCCTGTTGCTCAGAGAATAGACTTTAAAACAGCACTGCTGGTTTACAAGTCTCTTAATGGTTTAGCACCAGAATATATCTCTGACATTCTAGTTACTTATGAACCTCCTTGGACTCTGAGAACATCTGGGACAGGCTTCTGCTCGTGCCCAGAGTTAGAACTAAACAGGGTGAAGCAGCGTTTAAGTTTCATGCAGCAAAAACCTGGAACAGCCTCAACTTTAACAATGTTCAAGTGGAGGTTAAAAACCTTCCTCTTTAGCTCTACACTACAGCTTAAAGTGTTTTTTTATCTGCACTCTTCTTTTAAAATGTTTTTAATTTTTCTAATGTTTCTTAATCTAAATCTTGTAAATTGTCTTTTATTCCTGTAAAGCACTTTGAGTTACCCAGTGTATGAATTGTGCTATATAAAATTGCCTTGCCTAGAACCTTAAAATAGAACCTCTTTTGTTCTTTCTATCTCTTAAAATTTTAAAACTGATTTGATCACTAGTAAGAAAACCTGAACATATTTTAATAGGAAACCAAGAACATTGGGACATGTCACATCTAGTTCCTGAATTTAAATCGTATTTGCATTTCACCACCTGAGCCCTTTTCTGTATTTTGTGACCTGTTTTTTTTTCCTATTGCTCAAATCTTTGCCTGCACTTTACAAATACCTTGGCCATTAATAAAACGATATTTTTATTTTTTTTTTTATTTTGAGTGAGTTTTAACCACATTCTCCTTTAATCTGAGAATGCTTGAGAAGAACAATTTTCACATTGAATGGTCCATTAGCTAACTATTTAAACTCTTTTCTCTTCTATTCTTTCCTTTAAACATAATTGTTTTGACCTGATCCAGCTACGCTTGTACTTGGACATAATTATTCTGAATCTGGATGTAAGTATGTAAAAGGGCTACAGGGAAATTGAAGGAAACTTTGAATGGACTTGGCTTGGGTTTGATGTTGTTAATCCACATCATACTTTCCAAAATATTCAAAGATAAATCTGAGCCATAAGGTACAAAATAACAAAATACCAGCACCTGCTTTTTTATTTAGCAGCATCCACTCAGTTCTCAGACTGTTCTACCAGAGTCTTACAAAGCCCACCCAAAGAACAGCGTCTTTAGTTATTTATAATGCACTCTTGATGTAGGAATAGCTGGCAGCCCCAGAATGCTCAAGGAAATGTTCAGAGTTGAAAGTTTTAAGCGCTGTCACTCCACAAAGCAAACAAACAGCTGACGATTTCAAAGAGGAAAGTTTTGCAACACCAGTCAAACAATACGGTCAGAGCAGCCAGCCTCGTAAAACGAAACGTACAAGACACAGCGTCATTCTTCAATCTACGTAAAGATTCTGCAAACACAGACACGAGATATCAATGTGACAGAGGTCAAAGGGAAAAGAAAAAGAAGTAAGTCAGTCACCATATCACGAGAATTCGGAAGTGACTAGACTTTAGGGACGATTGTCTTATATTTTCAATGTTTTAAAAGATCAGTTTTCATGTTATTCATTGACACAAAAGTAGCCTACCACAAACCCAATCACATCACAAGACAAGCAGGAATTTGAAACCATACAACCTTTTTTTTTATGTAATTTTATTTTGTTTAAAATTAATTGTAAAATCACCAACAACTGCAATTATTTAAAGGTCTACATTGCTAAAGCTACACACAATGATGAAAAATACTGTGACTTTTTTTATGTATTTTTGTAAATGTCAATGTCACAGGACTTACCATGTCTTAGATCCTTTATCACAAAACAGTGCAACTTCTGTGTGTTTCGTCCACCACAAACGCTGAGCAAACATCATGTTGTAGAGTCTGAGTCTGAGAAATGACAAATTTTTGAGCTGCTAATCATCCCCACGACTGAACCCGTGAAGACTTTTGGTGAGAAATAGCTCATATGAAGTTGTGCTGTTAGCTTCATCACTTCCAGATGCTGAGCCTCGTCTAATGAGTGCTATGTTGGTGGAAACTGACAGATGTGATAATTAGCTCAGCATCTTACTGCATCTACACATGATGTTGTGATGAATCAAATTTTCAGGCGGTTGACTGGCCAAAGGTTGTCCAAGAATAGGCCCAAGTATCACCCCAGATGTGTCGGATAATAAATTAGCAACAACACCCGCCTCCCTCTAATCACGGGACATGACAACTCTGTGATGGGTTGCTAGTCTCCGTCATTTGTCTTTCTAATCATTAGTGCTCACATCTTTGTCTTTAATCATCAGTCAGTGAAGTCAGCACATGTTTATTGTTAAAGCAACATGGCACCTGACACTTCTACCTAGAACAAGGTTTGGGCAATTCTTTTTCCCATTGTTAAAATTTCTTAGCGTCAGCTTTAATATTTGTTATTAAGAATTAATGACCCCCGGATAAATTTAATAGACTGACTGACACAGTGCATTTCAAAGAAGTTATTAAGTCAGTCTTAAGTGTAGCTAGGATGGTCGCTGAAGTGGAGCTGGACCAAGGGCTGAATAAAAGAAACAGTCCAAGGCCTCAAAAACAGGAACAGAACAGATAACTATTAAAACCCAAATTAGTGAAAAAAAAATAAAAAATAAGCAGTAGCTATGTATAAATTGGCATTCTGGCAGCAAATGGGTGGAAAAGTAGGTGGAAAACTTGATTGCAGGACTGAGATCAGGTGTGCAGTAGGTAGGTGAATATTACCCCTAGTGTAGCAGACCCTACTCCCAGCACCAGACACACAAGCCTAAGGGGATACAAAGGGAGGGAAAAGATGGAAGAAATTCTCTGATAATATTAGGACAGAATCTGTTTTTGTAAATCTTACTTTCACTTCAGCAGGAATGACTTATGCCTTAACATTTAAGGCAATGTTTTTTTATGTCATTAGTGTCAGCCATGTTGAATACAACTTAACATATTAGACACTATTAGGTTATAAAGGTTAAGCGTTTAACTGCAACAAAATGGAGGCCGTACAAACGATGAATTCACAAAGAGACAGCTGGTAAGCTTGGAAAAATTCACAAAACGAACTGGTACAGGAACAAAGTGAGACGCAGACTAAAAACAAAAGAAGAGGGGAGACAACGAGACACAGTTGAAGGACATTAGGGCGGGGCCAGCAATCACCATGGAGATAAAACACAGGGACAGGAAGTGACTCTAAAATGAGAGGCGAGGTTAGAGACATACCAAAATAAAAACCAGAGACTGAACAAATTACTAGTGCTGCGACACATTTCCAGCACCTTTTTCTGATGAAACTAAATGTGAAGAGAAGTTAAGATAAAAGCTAAAACACATAATCCTGAGTTACTGAGTTTTACAATCAGACAAACACGCTGAGGGAGGTTCTTGAGGTAAAATGCGGGTTCAATTCCTTGAAATATGACCGATTAGTTAGAGACAAGCAAAGGTTGAAAAGGTTAAATTTTTGAAGCCTAGACTAATGACATTCATCTTTACACTGATGTGAAATGGAGATTTTCTGTCACACATAGCTTTGTCCCTCATCCAACTGGCTTTGTCAATTCTAAATTTAACTGATAAGAGAGCTGTGTTTGATATGCCTCAGTGGGAGGGGTTTAACCTGAGGCTACTGTGATTGGACAAACGTTCATGAAAGCTAATGTCTGAAGACGCTGCTTTCAGTGTTGTTTGGAGTTGAATGGGCTCTTTACTTTACACCTATGTCCAAACCTTTTCTTGAATATGTCCTGAATGAGAAATGTTGCTAACACGTTGCTACACAAAAGAACTGCAAACACTGCAATAAATTGGAATTAAAAGTTCTAAAGAAACATTATATGCCATTAAATTTAATATTTCTAAATGTTCTATGTTACATATCAACTATTTATTGTGAGATAGATATTTTTTTTTTTTACATAATGTTTTTTTTGCTAAATTGCATTAATATATCTTCCAATAAAATAGCCTTTGGGCATATACATTAGAAATTAGAGTTTTATTAAGCAGTATAAACTCTATGCACAGTGTTTGTTATGTTTTTGTTATGTATGTCTATTAATATAAGAATCGGCAATTCAGTTTTGCTGCATTCTTCACAGAAAGGCCTAGTATAGGGTTCATAAATGTTCAAAAATATCAATTCTATTTTTAATTGTATTTGTAAGCAAGTAAAAAGATTGAAATATGTTCTGAACACCATAGTTTAGCTGCTTCCGTCTGCCTTTGTTAGTTTTCTTTTACGTTTTAGTAGTGTTCTTTTTCTTGTTGTGTTGCACAAAAAGCAGTCTCACTCCAGCTCTTGATGTATTCTTCTTAGATAAGCAAGACAGTTAAATACAGTATTATCATTATCTGAGTTATAAAGTTACTCCATTGATTAAGTTCAAATGTTTCTACTCACAGATCACTTTTTGGCACAATCATATTTCAGCTTCATAAATCCCAAGCCCATCCCATTTGTGAAATGGTGCATTTGGCAAACGGGAGACTTGAATCTCTGGTCAATACAGGCAGACTCTTACTGTCACTAATGGACTTTGTGATTTGTAGGGGACATTGTGTTTACTTCTGCTTTGTTTATGTTTGTTCTGTGGCATATTTTGACAAATATCCACTTAAAGTATGCACCGCAGTTTGACACTCAGAGTATGTGCTTTCTCTGCAGGCCACTTAGGAAATCATTCATTATCATGTCGTCTGTATTTCAGCTAAATTCAGGCTTTAGGGACACAGGAGCTAATGCCGTATAATTTCACAGGGATGGGTCCAGGAGTCAATAACAATAATTTCTCACTAAGTATTGCTTCTATTTGTTCAAGTGAAATCATCAATCATGATAAATATGGAGAGCCCTGTGGTGTTTTTAAGTTTGTTTCACCTGATGTAACCTGATCAATTCTCATCTCCAAGGCATATTATAAAGTTTTAGTTCTCAAGACTTTTGTTTGTTTCTGAGAATAGTTTTAAGACTACTCTTTCTGTGGTCTTGTCTTTAATTTAAACAAATGTTTATTATTTTTTATAACCCATTCTTTTGAGATTTGAGTGCAAAAATTAAAATTCACTCTAACACCAAATGCTCACAAGTTTGGACTTACACTGGACTTTGGATTGTATAAATAATCTTCCAATGTATCATACACTGGTCCTGGATTTGAGCTGGGCTCACTCTTTAAAGTTATGGACTTGGTCATAACTTGGTCTTGGTGGTTGTCGTCTTAGTTGCCATAGTGTCTATTAGAACATCTTGACATTGTTGTGACAACATAGCCATTCCCTTTACACAGAGAACTGAGAACACCACATTGAATGACAATAGTATAAAGTACAGGACTCATAATTCAGGCATCTGACCACAGTTTAAATCCAAGTTATTCAAATCATTGTTGAGAGGGTTATTTTTAATGTCTTTCAAATAACTGCTCTCAAGAAATTTTGTGTTTGTTTACAATTTCCCAAATTATTCAAATGTAAGGCATTACACTTTAAGGTGTCTTTAGCAACAGTGGAAGGGTAATAAAGAACAAGTTATAACGAAGCACTTTACGTGAACTGTTACAATTAGTACAACAGTCAAAATGGCTGTTAAGAAAAGGGATTTCAGGCCTTGTTTCTCAGATAATTTTCACAAAGCATCTTTGTGTCCCCTAAAAGGCACTATATAAATGTGATGTATTATTAAATGTGTATAGCTTGCCAGACTACCATTTTGTGAAGTGAACAATCCTAATTATAAGCTGACAGAGCAGTATAGTTGGTAATGTTCTGATGCTCATTCTCGTGTAATCATTCATGTATAGCTAAATCCAACTGCGGTGCACTGTCTGTCAAATGAAAGATTCCTGAAGTTAAAATTACTCCAGTCTGCTGAGTCTACTGTCTTTCACAGCAACAGCACAATGTGATTTATATCAGAAAGAAATGTTTATATGAGGAAAACATCCACAGAGTACAGTTTTTTTATAAGATATCTGAAGCATTTTCTGCAATCTAAATGCATCCCGTCGATAGCTGTGAAGCGCTCGGAGCAGGATGACTGATGACTTCCTTCATTATCCTTGCATGAACTGTGTGACCACTCAACAGATCAATGCTCACAGTAATCTTTAAATGTCAACACATGGGCCAATACATTACACTCTGATAACCATTTCTCTTGCACTAAACACATCCATTTATTTGGAAAGTTGTAATTACACAAAATAAGAGAAAACATTGTATATCTTAGGCTATGGTATTTTTTGGTTTGAAAAGAATCCAGTACTTTTAGGGCAATTTGCTGGCACAATGACTTGGTCAGCATTGTGTTTTTAATAGTAAGCGTATTTTCAACAGTAAACAGCATAACAAACAGAGGCTATGTCCACACAAACACACATTCTTAAAGACAAAGAAACCTGAAGACATTACCGCGTCATGTGTATTTATAACCTCCAGGTACACTTACATCCAGATGCGGGTGATCAACAGAGGTTATTTAGGCTAATTCTGTGAGTGTTTGACACAAAGGTCACACAAAGAGTGGTACCCATAGCATATTCTTGTTAAGTGTTGCTTTTGAAAGGAAACACTGTAAACACTCTCCACAATCCGCTCTAGGTGACAATAAACAATTGTTATACCATTGAACAATATTTGGTCAGATTTAAGTTATTGTTTTGTATGGATGGACAAATGTTTAGTTGTTTTTAGCAATGCCTTACCAATAAAAATACTTTCTTGTTCCATTCCTGAAATGCTTCTGTGGCGAGTAATAATCAGGTTTGTATTGGTGGCAAAGAGAAGACTATGACAATGTATTTTATCTGACTATAGTTCACTGATTGAATGCGATTGTGATTTGTTAAAGTGACATTATTTGTGATTCTATTTGTGTGCTGCATGTGGAAGTTGCAAGAGAAACAAAATTTCAGCTTGTACATTATGCTCTCCTTTATAAATCACTGCAAACGGTGGCATCTGCTTTAGCTATGTCCCTTTTTTAATATAAAGACCATTGTTTAAACTGTGCACATAATCAATCCACAACGTTTTTATTACATTGACATACTTTTTGTCAGATAACAATAAATGAAAAATGGGAAGTGAATATTTACTTGTAAATTTGTGTTTCTTGTTAAAAGCAACAATTTCTGTTTAGATACAAGTAAAATAAATGACAAATATTATATGATTAAATATAATTGCAGTAAAAACACGTAATGACAAACTGTGATGCATCAACTCTTTACACACAACATTCACATAATCCAGCTGCTAACTTTTGGACTAACTGAAGTAAAATATATCTGTTTTCTTTGCAACTACAATGAAGTTAATCAAGAAAACATTGAAACAATCAGTGTCATATGTTGAAAGTATAGAATTGTATGTGTCCTGGTTAATACTGAAAAAAATTTAATTGGTCTGTAAAGAGTAGTAGTGCCATTAAAATCAAATCACAATTATAACAAACCACTGTGACTATTTCCTGCTTCAATCCGATGCTCTGACCTTTCCCTTAACGACTCTGAAACACTTGGTAATTACTGGCTCCGACAGGCTGAATGAAATGTGCTGAATTCCTTCATTCGATGAGCAGAACCACAAGCTCATTGCCGGGTAGCTGCCATCTATCACATCGAGATGACAGCCCACTGATCATCCATGTAAAAGCACAGGCCTCTTGCTTTCCTGATGAAAGGTCTCTGGCAGAAAAGCCCTGTTAGAGGCTGCAGTGTGAGGTGTAAAACTTTCCAAGAGCCAATATTTACAACAAGATGAGCCCGTTTCAATGATGGCCAAGTGAAAAGCCTCACATAAATGAAGAAGAGGTTAAAGCAAAGGCATCTGGACTAGGTTTTGAGGTGAAGACATTTCGTCTCTTCTACCCAGAAACTTTTTCAATTCTGAGATCAACTGGTAAGAGAGCTAAGCTCTTATCTTTAGAGGGAGGGGTTTCACCTAAAACTAACTCTGATAGGACCAGGCTGTTCTGGTCTCATGGTCGTTACCTTAAAAGGACAGTGTGACTCCTGATGTGAGTGTCGTTAAAGGCTCAGGTGAGTCGTTAGTGACACTGTTGGATTCAGGTGTTGTTGTAGCTCTAGAGTCAAACTACTAATTTACATTTCAGAGTACTGTTGTAAGTACTTTAGAGAAGGCTTTTACATTTTAACAAAAATGGCTTCCTTCACACCTCTCTCAGACCGTCTGGCCTTTCAGGACAGAATTCAGACATGGCTGTCCTCAAAGGAATGCACTTTCTTTTTGGACTGCAGACTCAGCTCCTCCAGGATTGGCTCTTCTGTGCTGATACATCCTCATAATTGTCACTAGACACACTGTCGCTGAGTGTACCCTGGTTTAAAGTGGACCGGAATGTTGTGTTTGTAGGAAATTGTTGGGATAAACCAGACACATAAGGGATAACTAAACCATTCTGTTATGTGTCTGGTTGCTGTCTGTTTGGTTTACTTCCTGGTTTTACTGAAACAAAGACTTTCACAGACAACCTTTACAGACATCTTACTGTAAATTATCTATTTATTGTATTGTTATTACTAATGTGGTAAAGTTGCAGTGATTAAATGCATAATTGTTTGTTTCTTCCTCTGTGAGGAGACTGGGAACCGAACCACCTACCTTCCGGTTGAACTATGTTTATGAATAATAATTAAATTATTATTGACATAACTGCAGAGGTGCTTTACCTCTTGGTATTCAACACAGAAATCAATTAAAATACATTATTATGATGGTGGCACATTTAGTTTAGCTCAAATATCTTTTGCAAATCTGTAATTTGAGAAATTTTCTGTGAAGCCCACTGGTCAATCAATTAGTAATCAACATTTTAAAAAGTTAAATTTTTACGTATGTGTATTGTGGTTATTTTTTCTACCGTATTTATGTACATTGTACCAATTCCAAGTGATGTAATAGTATAGTCTTAGTGTTTATCCACTCAGATATTTTATTTATTTAATAAATAAGATTTTGTTGTTTTGAATAAATGATTGTGGGGAATCATTCCTTATCTTTCGTTTTTTTTATATCAGAAGGGAAATCGGCCTCAAAAATACAAGGACCAACTTCAAAAAAGTTGTTGTGTATAATTTCTTACTAGTTGTATTCCTTTGTTGTTATTATTTTGGCATTGGAGTTCAACAAAGCTTCTTTTGCCAAGAAACAAAAGATCTCCTTCTCCACTTTTTAGGCAAATGCAGTGCACTTAACAAAGGGAAGAACACATTGCAGCGTTCCATGTTTTTTGAATATAATAGAGGATAATGCTTCTTAATGCTCAGTGATAATGACTCTGGAACAGCCCACTGCGTATCATTAGGACTGATTTGCATAAGGAGTGGTGCCACAAGTGAAAAAATAATAAAAGCACAGTGCTTTTAATTTGAATCAATGATATTTTCTTCCTCCTCAGAAACACATGAGTGGAACGCACATTTCAGTGTTAATACACAAGAAAGAAGAAACAAAAACACATTTCAGCGCTCCACCTTTGTCAGCATTTTCCTCTTAATCCATTCAGCTATTTTGTTCTAAAAAAGTTGGAGAGTAAGGTTAGTTTTTTTTACCTCTCGTGTAGTGCACATGCTGACAGGTTTTGCATGTGTATCCTCGGGAGATGTTTCTCTGAAGCTGGGAGGTGTTTTAGCGGCTCTGCCACAGAACAGCTCTACCCCAGGGACTTTCAAACGACACAAATCACTTTGACGTGTCTTCTCTTCCTGCTTTTTACACAAAACATAGAAATTCAGATAATAACGACCAATGCAGCAACTTCACCAATTACATGTAACAACTGTGAAAATATTACACGCAGAAACATTGTGATGCCACTCAAAATATGATTAAATTAACGGATTCCCACAAAGTTATTCTGCAAATTTGTAAATTGCTTTAACATGAAATGCTGGATTTGCATAGTTTTCAGCTCCTATGGGTGCGTATTAGTTCATATTGTTTGCGTTACAGAACCTGCAAATCCAGCATAAAATACTTTCTGATCAAATCATTGCAAACATGTGTATATTTTGGATTAATGGATTAATGAAAGGGGTGAAGACTGTGCTTTTTTTTTTTTTTTTGCCTACACCAAAAGGTATCCTCATGTTGCATTTCTGACTACATTTTTAACATTTGTAAATAAATTTGTAAATAACTTGAGTATTTGCAATACGTGTTGTGAAGCATGATTTTAATCAATATGACACTTTAACTTGAGAATATAACATAAACACAATAAGACTTTATTTAATCCAGAATTGTACAGTATATTAACCCTGCTCACAGTGGACACATGCTAACATCCGACAACACGAGGTAGAGTCATCACAGAGACGAGATGGATCGAGATGGCTTGAGCATAAATGGGACAATTCAGCGTTACCGGAAAATAATAATTAAAGCACTGCATTTGAGTCGGGATGGACAAATTGGAAACAACAGTGACACACTCTTTCATTTGAGCTGTTATCAGATAACACACACATTTCCATAACCAGTCACATCCATGTCACCTGACAGCAAAAGCCATCATCCTACAAAAGCATGGAAACAAGCAATGTCCATTTGTCGAAGGGCTAGCACTGAAAGCCCGTCCACACGGAGATGTATACGTATACATTTTTTATCGTATTGGCGTTTCGTCCACACGGATCCGGCGTTTTGGGAGACTATATCCGCAATTTTTTGAAACCGGGTTCTAAAGTGGATAAATCTGAAAACGTCACCCGTGCGGTTTCGTGTGTACAGCCAATCCGAATATTTTGTGAAACGATGATGTCATCACATCAAGTGTCGGCTGCAGCGCGCAAGGTTATGCTCAAAGTCTTCTTCTCCGTGTATAGTGTATATCTGTTGCAGAATTACAGCGCCCCATACTGGTCTGGCATATACACTACACCGTTTTCAGTTGGTTTCAGTGGTTTCGTGTGTACGCAGATATCTCTTGAGACAACGCCGTGTTTACAAACTTTTTTTTAGAACGAGGAAAAAAAAAGATTGGATAGGGAATGCACCGGCTTCATGTGGACGTAGTCTGAGAGGCAGACCTTTTATGCATGCATTGTGCTACATCCACAGGAGGTGGGCTGTTGTTAGAGCCAGTACAGATTCCATCAGATACAACTCCTTTACTGGCCCAACACTACTGTAAACCCTAAATCTGGGTGAGACCTGTGAGAACAAGTGTTAGGGCTATAAAGGGCTATAATAAGAACAAAGGCAACAGTCGACACCGATACCAAGGTGGCACACACTCTGTACCACACCAGTGATGAGCTTCGGCTAAAAACACAGCCATTACATTTTGTATACACAGGCTCTGTCTCTGTTATTGGAAGACAAGTGTGCTACCATTGGTCCAGAGTACACCAGTAAACCAAATATTAAGAGCTGTTGACCCAATGGGATTGTCAAACTTTATACCAGCATTAGCATGGATTTCTGTGACAATGTTAACATGTTCAGATAATTACTACAATGTAGCTCAAATGAGACGAGGGAGGGAAATTAATTGAACCATAATTAAAATCTTTGCACAAATCAATTAACTGTATGTAGACACAAATATCAGATGTCATACCTTTATAACTGTGCAACATGAATGCTAATGTATCACTGATGCTATTATTTGCTTCATTAAAACTGGTTGTAGTCTCTGATCCAACCTCGGGCAGAAACAAGGGAAGTTGTGCCATTTGTCATTTTAGTGCTGACGTGATTTTCTCTGAAGCGTCGCAGGTGTGAAGCCCATCAGTGGTTTTGAATAATGTAGACACACACTCGACACAGAGCAAAGAGTGAACTTCAGTGCAGACAAGAGAGAGTTTGGATAGATTTGAAATACAGTCAAAGACTTTTGAGAGGTTATTTTGACGGTCCACTACCCAAGATCATGTCTAGATTTATTTCTTTAGGGGGTCAGGTCCGGGTCAAATATTTGAAGATAAGCAGTGTTGTTGTATGCCCTTTGGACTGTATCGCATGATTAATGCCTTGAACCTTGTCGTTAAAAAAACAATGCAAACTCATTGCATTTAGTGGTGGAAACTAATTCTGGAGGATTTTTAAAAATTTTATTTAACTTTTATTTAACCAGGATAGTCCCACTGAGATTACAAATGTCTTTTGCAGGGGAGTCCTGGCCCCATGTGTGTTTGGGGGGGACTGTTGTATGACTGTTGATTCAGGGCCTGAATGCTGACTGACATTATACATTATACATGTATATTTGTTAGCATGTTTTTTTTAATTTAGGGGCATCAACATCATTTTAATTCATTTTTATGAATAATGATTTCTGGATATGAAAGGAGGGTGTGTATTCAAAGTACAATAGTTTTGACTTTCAGTGTTAGGACATTTGGTTATAGCTCCTTAGTAAAAGCTGTTCTTGATGTGCTGGCCTTTAGATTTGGATGGTGATAGTGTCATTAAGAAATGGTGTAAGGTGCAGGTTCTAAAGATGTCCTCCAGAGTGGGAAGTCCAATAATGTTTTGGGGTTTGTGCTTAAAAAGTAGAGCCACTGTTGGGCCTAAAATATTAATATTCAGCATATTAGTGGTTTGATGTATTGCCAGTACATGCTTTTTTTTTCATTAGCAAATATGCAACAGCCAATACATTAATTAGATTACTGTGGAACGTAAGCCTTAGCTAATATATGTTTTCATCCTTGTAGGCTTTATTATGTAAAGATATTTGGAATGCTGAACTCGTATAACTCTTTTTTTTTCATCTGGTGATTTTAGTCCATGACCGGGCAATGTGTGTATGTCAACTTTGCACAGATTTACGGAATTACCATTGCAAATTAGTATAAAAAAGCTTTGTGGCAATCAGTATAAGTACTGATGAAGACCTAAATCCAGGCATTACCCATGCTATTGTCATATGTATTATTTTTGGTTTGAAATATCATTGTAATGTTTTTAAGTATGGTTATTGGTGTAGTGTCAAAAACAGCTCCTAAAATACCGTCAAGGGGTGGCCTGTTATATCGCTGTGTATTACTGGATGAAGTTTTAGTCAATATTTAACTATTTACCATGATGCTGAAATACTTGAGTTGCTTTTTGAATGCCAAGACTTCAACTTTGTACTGTAATTGCCATAGATTTAAATTGTACCATGTCTAGATAGTTCCAAAGCTCACTGTATGGTTATTAAAAAAAAGCCAGGCCTCTGTAATGTTATATTTGCTTTTTAACCACCCACGGAGACCGGGTCTAATGTGTGATTTATTTACCGTTGGAGGGAGTTACTAACCTCATTTAGTCTGTTGTCTTTAGCTGTATTCCTAATTTCCTGTAATTCTTCTGATAAGCGACCCGTGAAGACATCAGTTTGATTGGAAGTGTGGTCATGGGTGGAAATAACTAAGAGGCACCTTCGAGAGCAGCATGCCTAATGCAGCTGCGGGAAGGGGGAAAAGAAAACGCATTTGCTGACAACAATGAAGTTATCAAATTTGACTTTAATTTTGCTGTCGACAGTCAACTCAGACAGACTCGAATTACCAACTAACTTTGTTCCATTTGCATACTGTATGAGATGCATTTTGAAAGACTTATTTCTTGTCAGTTGCTAAAATATTATTTCCTTCAGATCCATTTCACCGCACGCCGAGTGGATGACCTTGATGAAGTATGATGCTTTATCAGATAGAAAAGCAAAATGAATTACTTTTCTCCAATTTAGGGCCCATCCAGGAGTTTTTCATCATTGGATGCACAACAACATGGCAAATAAGCGCAGACACACTGTCAGAGCTTTCATTTACTTGTCATCTCCGATCCCCTGCAGGGAGCTCAGAAGCAGCAGACGCAATTAATGACTTTTTTTGGTCATTTAGTCGAGGACGTTGTTGAATTTATGTTGCTCGGTGAGTGTGACAAGTGTGGCTCTCTGTGTGCCTTTAGCCAATTAATCGTGATATGAGAAAAATCAAGTAGCAAAGACAAAAACATCACAGTGAGAGTACATTTTACAAGGTAGAATGGACATGAAGAGGCTTTTTTGAAGCTAACCTTGTACTCAAAGTATGGTAGAAATGCAGCTTATTAATATACCTAATTGTATACAAATATTCATTAAGTTAAAACAAATTATTGCAAATGAGTGATTTATAAGTGTTTTGATCAGTCCAGTAGCTCTATATCCAAACAGAAAGCACATGTTAGAGTGTTAAAAAAAAAAAACTGTCTCTGTCCTTTTGTTTTACAACATACAGAGAATGTATTTTCTGTTTTACAATCACTTTCTGTTTCCGTGGCTGCCCCATGAGAACAAATGAGCCCTGCAGTAGGATGAGTACATTTTTTGTTTGTTTTAGCACTAAAATTTTCAAAGCCTAACACCATCAGACCTATTTCTACTGGGTTTGTTTATTGATGACATCATGTCCCTGTAGGGCTACCATAGCTGTTCACATGCTGGCAATTTCGTCTCATGAGATCGCCCAAAAGCCCAAAAACTATACATCACGCTTTTAAATATTGTGTGTGTGTGTTTTATGTTTAGTGAAAACTAGCAGCAGAAGTACAGCGCTGTATTGGATGCCACTGTAGCCCTATAGATATTTGTTAGCTCGGAGCATGATACACTACACACCCCCAAGCCTAATATGGCAAAGCAGCACATCAGATTGATCACCCGAGACTCAGCTACATGCACATCTAAGCCATTTACATTCAGTTTGCCAACTTAGCGACTTTGACGCCATATTTAGCGAGTATTCAGACCCCTCTAGCGATACATTTTAAAAAAAGCGACTAGCGACAAATCTAACGACTTTTTATGGAGTTATTGGAGACTTTTGGAGACTCTCTGAAGTGAAAGCACACATCGTTCTTACTCTAATCAATGAGCAGCGGGTTAATAGTTTTGATTTGTTTCACATTAGAAGAATTATATTTGATGCAGGTAATGTTGATATGTGTGGCTGTGATTTGAAATAGTGTTTGAGCTGCACCTGCCTTCATCTAAAGAGATATTCATCCAAATATATATATTTATATATATATTTTTAGGTAGTTTTTAGGTAGGTTTTTTTAGGTAGTTTTTGGTAAATGGCATGCATTTATATAGCAGACACACCAAAAAAAAAGGGTCAGTTCATCCAAGAAAGTCAAAGTAAGTTTCCCACAACCCTTGATTAGTTTTTTACGCTTTTGAAGGTATTACTCACATTTTTATTATTATAATGCATTATAACAATACAGTACGTAGTTTCAATATCATTTTACGGACTTGGATGTAATATGTCACTTCTCTGCTTTTTTACCGCTGCAACAATGTGCTAAACTACTACATTTTAAAATAACAGTGCACATCGGATTTGGATCTAAATTGAAATTTTTGTACCAAAAATGTATAACATTTTGTAGCCTCTTTTCTTTTAAAACCATGAGTTATCTTGTGCTTACCTCATCTTTATACTTTTATCGCAGAACAAATCTTTCCAACTTTTGAACAAATAATTAATTTACATTTTTTTTACACGACAATAAAGTTTATTATTAATAACGTCCGTATTTCCATTTTATTGACAATATTAAGTTAGAACTTGAAGTGAGTATAACTCTAGATCTAAAAAATATAGGGTCTGACCCTGTGTGTATAAAACCACTGCATGAAAACTTTATCGCTCTGTGCTTTATGGAGGGCAGCAGCTGTGCTTAGTCTCCATTCACAGCAGGTTCTCCACACAGTATTTTAATACAGCTACAGTTTCACATTTATAGACAGTTATATCTCCCCAAAAACTATATTTAACTGCCTTTGTGTCAGCCATTACAACCCAAACACATGGCCCTGTAGCCTGCAGCTGAATTGACATCTTGAACTCAGTGTTTTTGTTTGGCAGAGCTGAGCCGGTTGTGCACTCTTAATGGGGCCATTTTGCATCATTAATTTTCAATATTTGCTTAACCTCAAGTCATATTCTGTGACTTTAGTGAGTTGGGTTATTAAAATAGTCTGGGGAAGACAAGAAATACTCCAGTCTAAAAATTGTAGAGGAAATGATGGTTGTGTTAACTGCGCTGCCTAAACATCAACATCACTGCACTGCGAAAAATAGAGGTGGTGAAAAAGTGATATGTGCTAAAGTACTGTACGTTACACTGTACCAGCATGTGTTAAATAAACTTTGGTAACACTTTATTTTACACTACACTTGATGCATTAAGATGCATTACGTAACAAACCCTAACATGTAACTACATACATACACTAACCCTACCATTATTCCATTATGTATGTACTATGTAGTTATTTGTTTTTACAGTTTGGAGGTAGATACAATGTAGCAAGTGAGTGTAGTGTAAAATAAAGGGTCCCCTAAACATTCCCTAGATAAAATGTATTATTTATAGATAGCACTAGACAAATTTGAGAACAACAACAAATCTGAGGAAATGTATACCACTGAAATACATAAGACTCTGGTGTGTTCTGAACATTCATTTACACAAGGATGGCAAACATTGCACTGGTCTGCTGGACTGAAATAAATAAACAATATTTTGTTGATTAAGCTTATGTATTCAGTTATTATTCAATGGTATACTAAAAATCCATGTGAAAAATACTTCTCACTGTTCTCAGGTCAAATATTTATATGCAATTAAAATGCGATTAATTTCGATTAATTAATTACAAAGCCTCTAATTAATTAGATTTTTTTTTTTAATCGAGTCCCGGCCCTAATATATATATATATATATATATATATAAAACTTTTAGATCTTATTAAATGGCTGAAACTGTGGATATTTATACCTACACTACACATAGTACATAGTTGTGGCTCTGATGAGAAAACACATTACCAGTTTGTGGAAACAAAGATTAGAGTAGGTCACACTGCAGCAAAAGAACAACGCAAACCTTGTACCAAGTGTCCGTCTGAAGGTCTTTTGTTATATATTTCATAAAACACATTCAGTGTATTACCCTCATATACTTTATTCAATCATCTACTGTATCGCAGGCCATAATGCTTCTAGATATTTGTACATGACGAATTGAAGCTCAACCCCGAACTACACTAATGTCTTCTAATTTATGTCGGCCGTAACACATTGCTCTTGGATGGCGAGCCGCTGCAGATAATAGAACAAATGCACCTCATGACAACGACTAAACTGGATTTAGTGGCTTGACTCGGCTGCCAGAAAAGGTAAAAGAACACCATTTCAGAGGCTGTCCGACACAAGAGCGATAAGCAAAATAGTGTTTCAGCCTCATTCATCAAAGCCGCCTCTCAGCTGTCTCCAAAATAATGGTGCTCTCACTTTAGTCTGCTAATGGAATGAGAAATTGACTTATTGTTGACAAACACTTCCTAAAAATGTAATTAACATTTTTTTTTTTGCAGCATGTTTCCAAGTTCTTGTTTAACACATACAAGTCTTGCTTCAAAGTTTAAGTGTTTTCTGCTGACCTATTTCTGCAAAAACAGATCTATCACAGCAGCTCATAAATAAAAGATTGAATCAGATCAGGATTCTTATGGATTTTGTGAATAATACAAGAACAATACTTTGTAAAATGAGAAAGTCATGGTTTCTTTGAATAAAACACTTTTCAAACACAACTTAAAAAGAGAAGGTTATTTTGCAAAACTAAATTATATACAGTAACTAGATCCCAAATGAGCCATTGTGGGGTTACTGAGAGCCTTTCTAATCTCCTCATGTAAAGCAAAGCATAATAAAAATGCTAAATAGTGTTCAGAGTGTGAATTTAATTTTGATTAAATATGTTAAACTCTGTCTAACTCTATTCAGTGTCTCTTTACAGTTTTTGCTTTAGTGAAAATCATCCAAAATGTCACTAGACCTACAATAAATTGAGACCATTGTTCATCTGAATCAGACAGTTGAAGCACAGATCTGTACTCCTTCTGGCTGAGTTATTAGGATGACGTATATATTAACATGGCAGGTGTCATTTTCAACTCTACATCAAATAGGATCATTATGTTAAATGGTGAGAACATTTGGGTTGATGGGAAAAGGTTGTGTTCATAGGAATGAATGAGTCAGTGTGAGTCATTTGTTCCAAACCTGCGTGGATATAAGGTTTCCAGTTTGAGATACTGCCCATCTGATGTCTAATGATCATAAGAGCTAGGCACAGTTTTAAAGGACATGCTAGGTAAAGATCCTTGGTTTACCAGTTTGTTTATGTAGGGCTTGTTGTGCAAGAACAAGGAGTGCATGACACAAGGTCCACAGCCAAAACCTCCATGTTTTCAACACAAAGCTGGCAGCAGTGATGGTGGTTAGATGCTCATTGCACTTGTGGTTAGAAGTGCAGTGCATTGTACTTGTTATGCTAACATTACAGTAAAGCTGAACATAGTCAATTATGAATAATACGTGTATTAGAAAATGTACATTTATTTTATATTGTGCTTTTTTGCACCCTTCTCAGGCCCCCAAAACACTTTGCATGATGCTTTCAATCACCCCATTCACCCCTGGGGCAGACAGACACACGCCGCTCACAGTCTTCTCCAACCACCACCAAACGTAGCTCTACAGTCACACACATTTGTACACGAGCTGTGGCACAGGAGGCAAGGAGGGTTAAGTGTCTTACCCTAGGACACAACTGCGGAGAGCAGGAACTCTAAGGTAAGCAACAAAACCTAATAATAGTAATCAATATAAATGTCACACACACTCGTGATCACTCCTCCAGAGTATCTCCAGACATTGTTCATATAAACACTTGCTCGCCAGCAGGAGGTCTTCTTCATCCATGCAGCCCCTCTAGATAAAGTCTAGAGGATTTATGAAGAGAATGTGCTCACACCCAGTTCATTCGTCCATGAATTTGTTTCACACTAAATCTCAACCAAATTGCCCATAGTTGAAAAATAAGATTGAACAGTGTCAAGTGTCTGTTCCCATGTGTTTGCCTTGCGAGGGTATACCTCACCTAACACCCAAAGCAATTGGGACAGGCTCCTTATTTACCACTCTGGCACACACTGCATGAAGATCTTCCAAGAACCCTTAAGATGATTTGATCAGTTATTTTAGAAATTGGGCTAAAATTGCATTTTACTCTCTGTCTTCTTTTGAGGTCTCTCTTATAGTATGCACAGCACATTGACATCTTCGGCCTACAGTCAAGTTTTTTACTGAACACAAGATTCTAATAAATAGTAAAGCTTTCCTTCCGGTAAACAGTGACTTAAATTAAAATGTGACACAATCTCATTTCCTAAAAAACAAGCCCCTTTTCTCTTCAAAAACCATTATTAAATTGCCCAAAGGCTTGTTTATGCTGAAGCTGTTTAGTGCATGTGTGCTTGTCCGCTGCTGCGGTTGTGCAGTTTAAAAATGCACTTAATTCACCCTGTCTCTCCCTTCTTTTGTTAGTGAGTTGTTCATTTTGGCCATTACTTTGTGACACTTAAGGGCACTGATCACAGGGTGTGACATTATTTCTTAGACTTTAACAATGGAGCAGAACCTTTGCCTCTAAATTAACATGAAATGGCGTCATCATTACGCTCGAAGGCGTCAAGGCTAAGTTATTTAGGTCTACAGCATGTGCTTTTTCTCCAATTTTACGATGAGAAAATGTGGTGTACTGAATGAATAAAATATGTTCACTACTTCTTAATACATTCATGGAAAACCACAGCTCAGCACATTGTTCACCTCCCAATGCCTCTGGAATACAAATATACATTTCTCGCTCATTTCAACTTTAAATCACATGTTTTATGCACAAATGATCTCTACTGGTGTTAAGGGGCATGGCCATTCTGTATGTAAAATGTATTTCAATGATGTTGCACTAGTTTAGTGTCTATGTACTGTTGAGATAAGCTAATAGTTGCACTCACATTGAATAAAGCTACAATTCTGGTGGAGCTGGTTTTTGAGGATTTCTGAATTATGGCAAACTAGAGTAGTGTAAGTGTAGAGTATGTGTAAGTGAAAGGTTTGTAAAGAGTGATTTACTTCCTTGATTAAAAGTGTATTTTTGGCCTTAATGTCAAGAAAATACAGCATTGTACAGCCTTAACAAATGAATGGCTGTTTAAAGAAACAAGGCGGATTGAACTTTGAAGTTGCTGGAATTATAACTGAGAACCTCAAATCCAAATGGAACTGTATCCTTCCACAGCTGGTGGATTAATATGCACTGATAGTTTCTTGTCTTTCAGGATGAATAACACTATTATTGTAATTCATCAATAATGGCACAGTGGCAAAGTGGTCAGCACGCCTGCCTCACAGCAAGAAGGTCCTGGGTTCAATTCCCATCCAGGGCAGGGCCTTTCTGTGTGGAGTTTGCATGTTCTCCCCGTGTCTGCGTGGGTTTCCTCCGGGTACTCTGGTTTCCCCTACCACCAAAAACATGTACAATAGTCCCCCCCCCCCAAACACACATGGGGCCAGGACTCCCCTGCAAAAGAGATTTGTAATCTCAGTGGGACTACCCCGGTTAAATAAAGGTTAAATAAAAAAAAAAAACACTGTCTTGAATTGTGCTTCAATGAAATAGTGGCAGAAAGGCCAGGTGGTATTATTGGTAATATTATTGGTAATATGTTTAGCACAGTTGCTTTACATCAAGAAGGTCCTAAACTTATTCTTTTCCCATGCTCTAAGTATTCCCTTTGGTGGTTTGTCCAGGTCCATGTGGGTTTTTTGTAGGTTTTCCCAATTCCACATTACTCTTTCAACACTTATTCTTTAGTTTTGGAAATTGTCCATGGATGATGATGATGAAGATTTGTGTTTCTTAGTATTGCTGAGTTTTTGAAGATGTTGTCCGTACTTGTTATGATGTTTTTCTTTTAAACGGCAATTACAAAATATATAGCCATGCAAACTGAAAATCAACTTTATATGTTTACTGAGAAGATTTCACAGCTGTGTACAGACTGTAATTCAAAGCTTTTATAGTATTGTATAATTACTTACACAAAGCCAGGCATACATTGCACACTTACAGCCTAACTTTATAACACACTACTCTCTCTACAATGCTTCTGGCCCAGCGCACACTGTCAATGAAAAATATTAAATTGTTGAAGGCCATTATTTTGGAGTCATTAGTTAAAGGTGGGTGGACTCGCATTGGGTCACTGCAGCACGGCTATGAAGGATTGCTGCATGTGACAACTTTGCTTTAATGTGAACACGTGGATAGGCAGCGATACTTCCAACAGAGAGAAGCTGCTTTGAAATAGGTCACTGAGAGGAAAGGCTATTATACTAAATTTTCATTTGCTGTGAGTAAGAAAAATGTCTTTAAGTGCATATTAGTCTCCGGTTAAGTAAAGGTGATCCTGATCCACGTCCAAAAATGATCATTCATTCATAATAGAGTGATCATCTGTAATGGCGCAGTCCTAACAAATGAAGAAGTTCATTAAGAGTGAGACTCACTTTAAGGTTGGTTGGTTATAATGAATGACTCACAGTGGCACAATAATATCATAACACTAATCAAAGCTTGTATATATCATGGCCCCAGACATCTCGACTCAACATTTAGGAGTGAATAATAGTGAATTACATTTCTTAATAAAAATAAATGATGAAGTCTAATAATAGGGTCAAAACGGGACACTTCATCAGATTAATTTATAAAGCCTGTGAAAGGAGATGGCAGTGGTGCAATGTACTTGTGTACGTGTTTTAGAATATTGGCATAAAATAAATAATAGCCTTAAGAGTTTTGGTTCAAATCCCGGACAAGCACCCAAATTGTTCAATAACATCTGGCTGCAGAACTGCACTTGCACTCTCATACACCTTCACTTCCTCTGTAGGGGACGTCACTTGCAGTCGATGCCTGAGAGTGAGTTAGGGTTAGTGTGAGTGCAAGTCTGAGGTGGAATGAAGGACTAGTGAGTGTCCAACCCACCATCCAGGATGAAACCTCCAAGATCCTTGAATACATCAGGAAAATGACCCCGATGAAAGTACTTAGTGAATGTATGCCTGGCTTTGTGTAAGTAATTATACAATACTATAAAACCTTTGAATTACAGTCTGTACACAGCTGTGAAATCTTCTCAGTAAACATATAAAGTTGATTTTCAGTTTGCATGGCTATATATTTTGTAATTGCCGTTTAAAAGAAAAACATCATAACAAGTACGGAAGAGGTGCTGGAGGTATATATATATATATATATATATATATATATATATATATATATATATATATATATATATATATATATATATATATGCCATTTAAAGGCAACTCATCATTAAGAGCTTGTGTGGTCTGAACATGATGAAGATCCAATTTTCCTTTTTACCATGTCGCTGCAAGATTCGGTTGTTTGTACTTTGGGAAACTAGAAGTCAGTTCAGTCTTCTGGGAATGGGATTTATATGCTATATTATACAACAAAGAGTGTATATAATAGAAATGATATAATTATGCTGCATTCTATACACAAGAATTCTATATTTCTCACCTTTCATTTCTTGACTTCGACTTGGCATTTGAATTGATGTGTCTCATGACACTCTGCAGGGCTTTTTGTCTACAAGGACACAAATATGAGCTTAAAGTTTAAAGGTCAAATAACCACCAGCTGAACCCCATTACCCACGCTGCATTCACTGCCCTTGGAGTATGACTGCTCTGAGCGGACTGTACGGCACTTAAAATCTTGAGTGTATAATGACAATGACCCTTCAGTGAGTTACATGACAAGCGCACTGCAGTTAATTACATGCTTCTTGATAGTGATGCCACCTGTAGAAAGGACACTCTAGTTGGAATTGGAGATTGTATAAAAATATTAATAGCAATACAGGTCACATAAACTATGAAATCTTTAAAATCGCACAGAGAATGCATTTTTTTAAGACAACAGAGACATATAATTCTTCCTAGATATCGGTTCTTAAAGTCGTATGCTTACAAAGCTCACCCTAGGGAAGCCCTAATGTAATGGATAGGCCTAGAATATTATGTAATATCTTACTTTGTAATGTAAGCCTTATAAATTATTCTAAATTATTTTCTGCATCCTTAAAGACCCAGGGTCCTGTTTATAAAACAAAGCCGCCTCATCATATCTCAACATACAGACATCAGAAAGTCCTGTTAACAGTCACTGACTGTGTAACCAACATATTATTTAATGAACGCACATCTAAAGTGTTATTTATGAATGGGTTGTGGGCACATTATATGGATCAATAGTGTAACGTCCAAATCGAAATAGATAGGCACTACTTTCCTCTGTTTGAATGAGAAAAAAACTGAATGTATTATGTTTGCCACGTCCTACCTGCCCAGTGTTTTAGCTCCTAGTCTTGCTGCTTTGGCATGTACTTCAACCATGTCAAAAATTTGGAGGTGAAACTAGGCAGTAATTTAAGATTAAGATGCTTTTTCAGCTTCGCCTCTTTTCAAAAGTTAAATCTTTTTTAAACCGCGGTGAGTTGGAAAAAACACTGGATTCCTGTCTAGTTCAGAATATAATCTTAATGTTTGTTTTCAATGCAATCCATGGCTTTGCACCTTCCTATTTGTGTGAGAAAAATAATTAATTGATTGAACAGTAATTGACGCTTGCAAACGATCATAAACAAACAAGTCCAGATTCCAAATGGGTATAAAAACAAAATCTATATTTATTTGTAATAGTCCAAAGCCAAACACAGAATTTCAATCTGGCGGCATCTGCTCTGAGCAGAAACATAGGGGTGTGAAGGTTAGTATATAACCGTGTGATCGGCGGTTATAGTTGAACACCGTCATTAGAACTCTATAACCGCCAAAACCGTGTCATTAAAATATTTTTTATATTTACCGCTTCATTAAATTTTGCTTTGTAGAAAACCTTTCTTAAAAAACGAATTCTGTTTTGTACAAATTTTATCTTAATTTTAATAAATGTTTCATTAACCAATTGCATGTATTTTAATAAACAAAAAGCAAATATAGCAGACAATGATAACCGTGACATGGAAGCGCCAGCGGGGAACATAGCTACCCCTGTCAGATCGTTTTGTTTACTGTGTGTGATTTATTTAAAACAAAGCACGTTCATTGCAAAGTTCTTTTTTTTTTTTTTTGTTAAGGATTTGTTCACTGTGTGTGATTCATTTAATAAGCACATTCACTGCTAGTTGTCTTGTTGTTAATTTTAAATAAACGTAGAGCAAGTAGCTAATCAGTGTCTGCTCGTTTATTCAAACTAATACCCCCACGACCCCCTCCTGACGGTTATGTTATGAACCGTCACATTTGACTCACGTCATAACCGTCATCACCAATTCTGAAACCGGCACACCCCTACATATACATAATAATAGGCAATTCAAAACAAATATCCATACCATACAAAACCTACATCCGGCACGCACGCACGGTCAAAAACTGTTTGCCCCTGCACTCCAACAACCCCATAGGAGACCCCAGTGTATATATAGTTTAGGTGAACATAAATTAAACTTGGGCGACACCTTGAGGTCATACCAAATTATTAAACAGAAACTCAAAACATGTCACCCAAATAAAACAGTACAATATGGCTCAATAGCATTCATCCGTATAATGCTCATGTGTATTAAATACTCTGGTGCATGCATCTAAATCCACAGTAAAAAGTGTTTCTGACCTCACATTTTTATGGATCAGTGACAAAAGTCTGAGTGTTGAGTCCAATGAATGATCTTTTGTGCGAGATCAGTGTCAGCTTTCAAAGATGCATGCTTCACTGCACCAGGTTTAATATCTGGAGCTGTCAGCCAGTCCAAATCCTGTCATGTGCAAATGGGTTTTGACTGACAATTCTGGCTGCGGTGACCTACAGCTTACCACAGTGCAAACTCATCCCTCTGTCATTCACGCCAGCTGCCAGTTATGCCTTTATTTGTATGGTAAATACAATCATAGCTTCAATCAGAATAGGTTCACAAGATTTTCAATTATTCAAACAGACCTGTCCCGCCACAAGCAGCAAACAATCCCTGCAGCAGAGAGAAAGTTGTCACTCGCACATGAGCTCTCATCATTTCATGTGACATTGGACCGAGACAGTATCTATAATGTGTGGCACAGTCAGTGGATTGTAAAACCACCGACATTTCAAGGTACTCTATTATCAAACAGACAGTTCATAGGACACCGCTCTGCATTTGATTGTTGTAGTCCTGTTACAAAGAGCCACTACAATGTTAAACCTAGAAATGCTCTTCAAAACATACAACATAAAAAGAAACAAGAACCTAAAAGCAGGATCAGAAATGGAAATGACTAAAAATGCAATAATAAAAACAACAGGTGCAAAATGGAATTAAAAACATGAACATACAGTGTTCAGTGTTATTTTTGAGCGAATGATTTTAAAGTGCTAGGTGCCATGTAAGTGCTTTACAGCTGTTGGTAAAAAGGACATGTTTAGTCTTTTTGTCAGCTTGGAGCTTTGTAGCGCTGGCCAGAGATGCTTTCAACAGAGGATTTCAAATGGTTCAGTAATGGGTTTTCAAGAAATACTTTTCTTGGACATTATTAAAAATTACATTTATTCTAAGTAATTTGTGATTAAATACAAGAATCACTTTTTACCATTGTGTTCTTTATATTTGTAAACTTAATATCCATGGTTGTGCTTGTATTACAGGAAGAGGAAACATTACTTATAATTGGATGTTTATTAAAACAGTATTTTCTTTAAGAATAGCATCAGCTTTATCAACCAATATAGCCGCAAACGACAATGATCGGCCCTCGTGGTTGCGTCCCGGTGCCGAGGTTGAATTGTGTTGATATCTTAGTCTAAGAAGCCTCTTTTATGTATATCAAATTTGATGGACTGCTACAACAACACTGTTAGAAATAGGGCATGGATATTAGCGTACCTTTGTTCCTTATGCCAAAACAAACAAATGTGCAACAAACAAAATACATTTTTTGATGGTCTAATAGGCAATGCTTTTTAATTGTTCTTTCTGATGTCAACTTTGACAAACATATGCATACATTTTATATTGAAAATCCAACTATTTTTAAAATAGTGTTTATATGTGTTCAGGTCTGACCAGAAAATAAATTGTGGCGTTTCCGCAGCAATATTAATATTCTTCAAAACCTTCAAGAACTTTTAATGGAATGGGGCACTTTTCTAGATGATTTGGAACAAGTTTAGTGTCGCTAGGATAACAACCTCAGACAGGTTTGTTAAAGTTTGAGGGGTGGAATTTTAATTTATGTCTTATTTTCATATGTCAATCCAAGATGGCTGACTTCCTGTTAGGTATGTAGCTCCGCAACAACATAGTTGTTGGTTTGAACTGAATCATCTCTCCAAATTTTTCACTGGGCTGGCGGTGCATGACATTTTTGTGAGTCATTCACCCAGTCTGAGTGCGCTTCAAACACATTTATGGTTTCAGTTCTGTGTTTCCATCAGCAACCGAGAGTTCGAGCCTGGGGCGAACAAAGTGCTGTGGGCCATGGTGATTAGTGCGCTTTGCACCCAGCCCTAATAAGTGCTCTTTTTATTTATTCATTATTTTGGTTGGGACAGTGCTTATTAATGAACATACACATTGTCGTAAATACACCGGATTTAGCACATTGCTAATTTCCAAAACAAACAAAAAACAAACATAGTACTAATACAACAGACCTTTAGACAGTACTGGTACAGTACCATGATGCCATACAATACATAGAACAGTCATCACAGAAGAAACCTACCTAAACTAAAGTATCATTAAGTTCTAGTCAGGAATCTAATATTTTAAAGTGCCTATGCATAAGCATCAAAGTGCTTATATAGATGCTATAACAGTTGTTATTGTACACTCTACATTGTAAGAACTGTACAGACGAAGATGAACCAAAAACCTCTCCACACAAAAGTAACTATGTATAATTTACAGTACATGCCAATTTCATTAGCCTGGCCAGCTACTATACCTGTTCCCTTTTGACCTCTCTCCATGCCATGCAAGGTTTAACACTATGCAGGTATTTTACTGTCCGCCAAAATGAAATGGGTTTGGTATCTCTTCACAGAATTGTCAGCTGAATTTAATCTCTGATCTAGAAGTTCAAATGTACTCCTGAAGAAGCAAACCTGTTCCCATTAGTCACTCACACAACCGGCACTTTTATAATGAAGACATTGAGTTATAGTTAGAGAAGTAAATTAAGCTTGACTCATTTAGTTCTATAAAGTTCTGTGCATTTTCCAAATGAACACAAATCATAAATATTCAGTGTTACTTTGAGTTGAACAAATGCTAAACAAAATCATTCTAAGTCACCACAGCGGGACGTAAATCCGCTCTCCCTAAAGTATTCATTTAAAGACTCATAAATTCAGAGTTTAGTCAGACGACAGCGGTTCCTGCTGTGCAGTGAAGACGGGGGGTGAGCGCTGACAGCTCGTCATGGAGCTTTTTTTCTTCTTAATTGTAGTTTGCTGAGTGATATGTAGAACAGACTTGTCGAGTTCAGCTTTTGTTTTGGAGGAGAGAAAATGGGGCGGAAGATGTGGTTGTATAAATATAAGGTGGCATTAGCGAGGAGGTGAGAAAAGTATCATTTGAAGACCAGTGTTGCTTTTAACGATTTTTGTCCTTGACTTTAGTTTTGCAAGTATTTGTTGTTAAGTCTTAGCAAACTTCAAACATCCACTTAATCATAGAATTCCTGCTCTAACAGTGATTTTTTTTTTTTTTTTAC
Organism: Perccottus glenii; assembly: GCA_024416835.2. NCBI lineage: Eukaryota > Metazoa > Chordata > Actinopteri > Gobiiformes > Odontobutidae > Perccottus > Perccottus glenii. The sequence goes on from CM044559.2 coordinate 27,582,418, forward strand.
AGATTTGAGAAATTATAATTTTGCTATTAATGCTCAGGTTAAAATGTTACAAAGTAGGAATCCAAAGTTGAATCACTGTGAAGAGACGTAGTCCCACTGAACACTCCGGATGGACTGACTCTTTGGACTTGAGAACTGCTCACTATTCTTCAGGTAAGCCAGGAACCAGGGAAGTCTGGGCCTGAATGAGCTGACGAGCATGGATGGATTGATGAATCGTTAATACAAAAAAAAAATGCATTTATATTAAGTCACATTCACTCCAGACAACATCAACAAACCAGAGCTGTGTGAGAAACACTGCAGTTATTCACTTCGAGCTAAATGTGTCATGATCCACTCCAGGTTTTCGCCTCCTCCTGCTCACACCTATCAACAGCCTCCTCATCAGTTTGCAGTGTATTTAAGCCTAGACCTTCCTCCCAGATCATCAGTCTACCTCTGTGGTGAACTTAGGTGTATCAGGCTGTGAGTGGTGTACTCGGATTTATGTGGAGTCTTACCTACTGTTTTAAACCTTTTGAAGTGTGTCGGCTGCGTTTGGGTACCTTTCTCGTGGTGTTGTGATAAAATGACCTCCAAAAAGAAATTTGAATTCAATTGATCTATTAAAGGCTGTATAATCAATTTAACATATTCATAAACATATTTTGTAGGAAACCAAGTGTTTTTATTCTTTACTTAATACTTGAAGTCATCTCTGGCAAAAGGAGCAGTTTTAAAAGCATTGTTATGTTAACGCAAGAACATAACATACCAGCAAAAGCAAAGAAAAGTTCTTTTTTTTTATAAAAGCACCACTACCTGATTTTTACATACTGTATTTATGCTGCCTCGCTTTTCTCTGTTGATGCTTTTCTTTTTTGAGCTGTTAAAAGACATTCAAACATATTTTCTGTATATTTACTTTGTACTATAGGCTCCTAGATAAAAGCAACAGTAAATGGCTGTAAAAGACAAAATACAGTTGCACTGCAATAAATACACAGAATTATTTGTACTATGTCCAATTATTGCAATGCTACAAATATAAACAGACAACCTTACCTTTACACTTTATTGGTTTAAAATAATAACATGTAAAAACACATAATATAATTGTTTAATTGTGTGGATTAATTAACAGCACACTTTCATGTTTCAAAATGTGTCTTATATATATATATATATATTTAACAATCTAATATCCTTATTTCATTTCCAATTAAACTTCTTAGGGACATTATTTTGACTCCAAAGACATGAAGCGTTGGACGGCTGCTGAGCTGGAAGTCCTCAGCTTGGTGGGGTTTCCCTTCAGGCTGTACAGAAAAACAGTGTATCCCGGCAAAAAGCGCAGTATGATCACTGCTTTTTGAGTTACTGTCATGTTTCTGATGATTATTTGAGCAGATTTTGCAGCGCTTTGAAAACGTGTGAGAGGCAGCAATGCACCGCAGTAACAGATGCTCGCTTTTCTCACGTGCCTTCCTTTTCCCCAAAAGGCTTTCCATTGTTTACAGTGATGATAAATTTGCCCAATGTTGGATTCAACGCTGGCTTAGTTTCACGTCTGATCTTAAAATCCTTGCATCTGCACAGCCTCCATGTTGGAAAATGTCCTTGGGGCTTTTTTTCACAACCAACAACAAATAAGTAAATACAGTAATTGCATCCTCTTTGTAATAAATCCCTGTAGGACTAAACTTAAATGAGCTCAATTCAAAAGTACAGACTTGAAATACCTGTCTTTATATTTCATTTTACAGTGTGAAGGTGAACCAAAATATTCTTCAAAACCATTGCTGGATGTGTCAGTATTTCATAGTCAGCACAGCCATACACTCGCTCGGAGGGGAAAATAATTGGCTTCACCGTGCGCCGTGTACATGTCAGTCTTGGATCTGAGTTGTGCATCTTTTCAGTTTTCAGGTTAGACCGAGCCGGTAAATACCCCTTAATAAAAAAAAAAATCTTTATAATTGAAAACAAACTTGCCATTTCATCTGGAGTTTTTAACAAATGAATGTTCTTGTGAGTTCAGTCCATGTGGTTTTCCTAATGCTGCAATTTGCTCAGCTGCCGTTAACAGCTATAATATGTTCATTAATGGAGATTGAATGCCTTTGAGAGCACTTCAAAGGACACTGCCAGAGGAGCAGCAGCAGAGATGGGAAATGACAGGTTTGAGTTGGTGAACAGCCCGTTTCCTCCAGAGCCTCGTCTGAAGTTTGTTTCATAGCTCCTCTGTCGATTCACTTTATGGGGAAAAGGTATTTTAATAAAAATAGTTTGTATAATTACTTTTACAACATGACTTACACACATTTGGCACCAAGACTTAAGTGCAAGTGATGGATTTATTAAAGAAGAAGTGAAGTGAGTAATTATGGTTAACTTTCATGCTGTGTTTAGGGTCATGACTGCATTTGCAAAGAGCAATGATTTCTTAACATCAAACATCCCATAAGACCAGCCCCTGACAAACATTATACAGTAACCTACAGCTTTACACCTGTCTGTGGAGGTTCTCAGTCATCCAGGACATATTCAGGAACAGGTTCTTGCTTAGAAATGACAAAGTCCCTTGGATGAGGGAAATAAATATGTTCACCTTCAAACCTACATCCAGGTGCCGTTTTTAAAATCTTTTCTTTTTATACTTGCTTTAGGTTATACTTTAATTCATTTATACATGCTTTAGATTTATAGACAAGACAATACATCCCCCCATTCTGTTTACCATTTTAAACACAAGTTACAGGTTTGTAAAAAAAAAAAAACATAGACAGTCGGAAAGAAAGTGGGAGATTATTCAAGTCATATGTGCTGCATATTTATCAATAACTTTTTTTTTGATCTTAGGGACAGTAGAGAAGACTTACTGTAAGTCGCTTTGGATAAAAGCGTCAGCTAAATGACTAAATGCAAATGACTAAATGTAAATGACTAAATGTAAAAATGAACTGAAGCCAGTGATGATATCTTCAAAATGACTTTGAAAGTGAATATACAGCTGTCTCATCCTAAATAAAACCACAAATATAGTTCTTACTTTACATAAAAAAATAATATTTGCCTGTTTGCAGTGTCATCCATCTATAACTATAATGTCACATTTTCTTTTTAAAAGAAAAGTTGAAACATTTTATATTGCTGCTGATATAAATTGATTTGGTTTCATCTTCATGTATTTGGAAGATGGACTCTGTGTGAAAAGTAAGTCTGTTGTGAGGTTGGGTTGTGTAAATAAACTGAAGAGAAATAAAACAGACTACATTTATAGTAAGTTGCATGAACAGTATAAAGTTTTAACCAAGAAAAAGTAAAGACTTTTTAGTACAATATAAATGAGTCTTAATGTCTTAAAGTCTTAATGTGCAAAGTAAAGTATCTGCAGTAAACAGTTCATTCTATAAAATGGTAATATGTGTACACTAGTGTTTTAGTAATGAAGACATGGAATTAGATTTAAGTCCACTTTTTGAACATCTCAGCCTAGTCTCAACCCATTTTTACTTGTTTATTTGGGTATCATTATTCTTGTGATTGGATGAAAAAGTATATTATTTTGAGTAAAAAGTGGATTTTGAGTGCTTGGTTTCATAGCTGTTCACTGGCAACTCTTACACTGGTTAAGGTATTGATTCAGTTCCTAAAAAGGTTCTGGGCCTAGATATGGTTTTAAAAATTGGGAACCAGTGTTTCTGCATCTTTCATCACTGAATACTGTCTTTAACATTTATCAAGGCCAAATGCATGCCTGGGTATTGATGACTGTGAATATTCACAGTTATAGTTATAGTTCCAGATCATAGTTTAGTGAAATGGTTGATGCATGGTTACTGAGAGATACATGCTAGTATCAACATACAGATTTCTCTTTAGTATTTTTATTTATTTCAATGACTACACCCTGACACTTTCCACCTAAAGGTGCCCGGTCTTATATGCAGCAGCTCACATTTTCACTTATGGGAATGCACCCCCAGTCGCTCCACGACAGGAAGACACTAATAAGGTGACAAAATACAGAGGCTCCCGTTATCATTTCATATGGAAAAAGGAAATTAATGCGGCACAACAGTTCCATTTCTAAATCTTATCTGTCTCCTCAAAATCTTTCAATAGTTTATGCAAAATAGTCAGTTTTTATTTTGGAATATCATTGAATGAGGAAAATCCAGGCACAGTATGGTTTAAAATTCCATGACAAATGGCTTTAGAAAGTGATGGATATTAGGTTTTTATCATAAAGACCCCATAAGCTGCTACAGACTATGATGAAAAACATTACTGTGAAAGATAACATATGCAATAAATTATATGGAAAACATACAAAGAGCAGTTGAACCAGACGGACCCTGGACAAAAAGAGGTGAAAAAACAAAAAAACAACTGTATAGTTAAATGCTTTCCATAAAATGGCCACAGTCATAACCATGTGGAACCATCTTTATAATGGCACTAAACAGTAAAATAATAATGTGGAACCATCTTTATAATGGCACTAAACAGTAAAATAATAGCAATATTTTTATGTTCACAACATACATACATACACATATGTACATACATACATACATACATACATACAGACAGACAGACATACATACATACATACATACATACATACATACATACATGTATACATACATACATACATACATACATACATACATACATACATACATACATACATACATACATACATACATACATACATACATACATATGTACATACATACAGACATACATACATACATACATACATACAGACATACATACATACATACATACATACATACATACAGACATACATACATACATACAGACATACAGACATACATACATGTGCAAGCAATGTTACAACTGCTTTATGTTATGATGTAATTGTACCTGTACAGGTTTAGCTGGACTAATGCAACGAGCGGAAATAAACTAACTGCTGCAAATGGTATTAAGTCAACTCCTAACCTAAGGACAGAAATACTGTAAAATCCAATGTATCCATTCAACATCAAAACTGAAACCATTTAAAAGTCCTAAGCAGCATATGGCCTCACTCTTACAACTGCTTATGGAACATTTCCAACATGTAAAAACAATTTCTTGTGTAATGGGTTAATTGAGTACTTGCATAAAGATGTTACTGTTGTTGCTGAAGTTATAAATGGAACATTTTAATTGCTCCATCTTGAACTTTGATATCAATTAAGAAATCTCAAGGGGCCTGGTTGTTTTGTTTCATCAGAACAGTGAAGTGATGCATCTGCGGTTCGACAGATAGAACTTTCAGATGCTTCTTCATGTCTGTCACAAAGCGCTCTGTTGTGCTAATGAACCTGTTCCCTCACAGATTCACAGGAGAGCCTCTGCTAAAACGGTTTCCTCTCATCAGCGCTTTCCCTGGACTTCAACCCGCAACTGTCACTTTGATTCACAGCATTCACCGCGGCTCTGTGCAGAAAACAGAAAGTCAGCGCTGGGCCATAAATATAGGATTCAGATGAAAAAATGGGCTATTCATAGTCGGACTTAAGGGAAAACTTCAAAGGTGATTGGAAACACCTGCGCGGCCTACTGCATCATCTATTAGAGATACGCTGGTCTCAAAAGACCCATTCTCAATAGGACAACATCATTAGTTTATCTTGAGCCTTTATCTCTTATCTCTACATTGACTTAAGTGTATCTCACAGGGGACTCCCCCCCTGCACTGCTCCTCTCTGCCTCCTTTCACTGTAATGTACAACCACTCATGCAGCTTTATCATTTTATCTTTTTTTTTACACTTTTCTCATATTAAAAATATTACAAATACGTCTTCCAAATGCATGTGAAATGTTAATTTAAAGTACAACACAAACTTGTAAGTGTTATGCTGTTTCACAGATACACTGAGTTGAATGGCTTTCCCTACTAGAGCCACATCTGACAGTGGCTCCTGATTTAGATACTCACTCACTCTCTTAAAAAAAAAATGTTAAAAAAAAATAAATAAATAAAAATGTGCTTAACTTACTAAGGCCACTCTAAAGAATATTATATATATATCATTTCATCTCTGGGACTATAATTAAATGTTTTGTTATTTTTGCACTGATTTTAGATGAGGAAAAAGACTTTGTAAAAGAGTATTGCAACAACAATTTTAATAAAAGCCAATGCATCTGCAACATTTATGTCCACTGCAAGACAAAACAAACAAACAACAAAATTGGTTAAATGAGTGTGTTTATGCATGTTTAAGGATTTGGTTGACACAAATATATATTTTATATGTCACAATAAATCAGAATGATGAGTTGGGAGCTGTGATTCAATTAGTTAAAGACAGAAAGCAAGTTTGTGGTATAGAAAAAGAGGTCAACCTGTGGTAAGTATAGAGTAAAGCAAAGCTATTTAACATAGCAGCATCCTCTAGTTGTCCTAATCTGTCATCTGTCGATCTGCGGTCATACAAATGTGACATTGGTTGTCCTTGAACCTGTCCTTTAAAGCTTAATAGTCTGTTTGCCACAGCAGAGAGTCACAAAGACTTCCGTTTTTGTACACTTTGGTCTTAACTACAACACAATATTGTTTTTCCTTTTTTCCGTTTGTGCCATTCACTTGTTTTGCTTTATCCATAGCTTTAAGGAGCCATGTTCTTTTACCCTTCGTTCACTGTGTCTGTTTGTCCTCTCTTTATCATGCCAGTCCCGCCCCTCCTCTCCGGCCGGTCTCTAACCCAGCCTGTATTTCCTCCTGTCCTGCTGCCTTGTTAAACAGAGCCCCACATTATCCCCCTCCTGCTCGTATCGGGGTAGCTATCCTGTCAGCCCCAAGCCTTAGTTAATCACTCAGGCAGGCTGGCAGTCGGGCCGAGTACAGCTAGCTCCCTGGACACTATAATAGCTAGACAAGCACAGCGCGGGAACAAAGAGGGGGCGGGTTGGACTCATTAAGGATACAGGTATTTAAGGAAATGGTCCATTTCAAATCAAACCATAATTTGTCTTTTGTTCTTATAGAGGCTTTTTGTCAGAAAGAAAGCCTGGTGGACTATTAGGTTAGCTCCATTTTGAAGTGCTTGTTGCTGCTGGCTATGTCTGGACCGGCCTGTTGACATTATCAATTTGAGCTTTGATAAATACGTCCTGTATTCGGATGGCATATTTTATTCCCCAAAGAGAGCCTGGGTTTTCTACCCCAAGGCGTTTTTTTATGCTGACTCCATGTTGCTGCCGATGGACCAAGACTCGATAAAGTTGAAATATGACCTCCATTTGCACAATGACACGACTTCAAATAGAAAAGTCTCCCTGTCACGCTTCAGGAGTGATCAATGCCTTTCAAAGAACTTCTCACTGCCCATTTTGTGTTTGCATGGTTAAATCAATAAGCATATAAATAATTCATGTATGTAGGAATGTATGACACTACTGTTTACAAATGAACGGGTATTTTGTATTACATAAATGTGTAGAAGTAGCAGTCCAGGGACTACAAGCAGAGATTGTCAGTTTTCTACAAGGTTAATGCTTTTTGTTCACTGTCTTTGTAAAATAAAGCAAATACTAATCATAAAAGTCAAATAGAACAAGGGACACACATGTAACACAGGATTCAGCTTTTACCAAGGCATTAATCAGAAGTAGATTTTTGAGTTGCTTCTTGAATTTTCAGAATTATCGAAAGTCTAAATGGGCCACCTATTCCCATTCACTGAAAATCTTTTATCTGCACAGCTGGTCTGCAATCCCTTCTGTTCACGACCTGAAGTGGCAGAATAAAGTTGAACATGCCACTGTAGCAGTGAGGGCTTTAGCTTATTCTTGACATGTGTTGGTACTTGAGGTGATGCTTAGAATGTCCAGACTTACAAATATGGTGGAGGTGGTTTAATGAAGAAACAGGTTATCCAATAAACGTTATCCACAAGTCCATCTGCAATTTGACAGGTAATTTAAAAATCCGCTTGTACAGATAAATACAGACAACTGCTGTCAAAAACTATTAGGCCCAAGGCTCTGGCTAACTTCTACAGGTTTCCACGAATCCCCCGGCCCCCTCACCTGTATAATTTAAAGCATAGCTCCACCCACGGGCTCCACTCGACCCACCCACATAATATTTTAATCTATCTCAACTGAGAAATATACACATCAGCATAAGACTAACCAAATCAAATCACCAATAATAATTTTAATCTATCTCAACTGAGAAATATACACATCAGCATAAGACTAACCAAATCAAATCACCAATAATAAAACAATTAATAAGATACACCTTTAGGAGTAAACCTAAAATGGCCTCCACACTAATCTTTTCCATTAGTTGAAATCCTGCCAGACCAAGCAAAGACATCAAACTGTTCAGGCCCCTCATACAGGAGCTCATTTTGGATTTAGTTTATTCATTATAGTGTCTGTAATCTTGTGTAACGTTTGTTAACCACTATGGAGTCTGGATGTCTCCCTCTTGTTACTATAGATTCTCACTGGCTTTCTCCCATTTGTCACAAAACATACACTACATGTATAGGTGAATTTATAATGTCACTAGTGAATAAAATAAAACATACACTACATGTATAGGTGAATTTATAATGTCACTAGTGAATAAAATAAAACATACACTACATGTATAGGTGAATTTATAATGCCACTAGTGAATGAATGTGAGAGTAAATGTTTGTCTGTCAGTATCTGTCTCCAAGTGTTAAGCCTTTATCATTGTGCAGGCTGGACCCAACCTATGCCCGAAGCAGCTGAGGTAGGCTCATGACATAAACATAAGGGAAAAAAAATGAATGTAGCAATGTATGTCATTATCCTCCTTTTCAGTGCATGGGCCTGTCTTTTTTTTTTACTATTAAGTCCAATGAGAAAAAAAGTCTCCAGTACTGCTTCAGGGCACTGGGATAATTGGAGACATGGCCATAGGGGGACAGCTTATATTACTGATACTGATCTGCAATGCTGCACAGTTTTTTCCATTCACTTACAAATGTATATGGTGGGGATATGTAGCCCACTGTAAATGTATCTTTTATTGTGCTAGAGAATATATTTCCTAGATTCAGATTCTGGAAGTGACTTCCCAAAAAATGGTTGTTTTGATTTGCTTTGATTTAACTCTAAAACAATTCCTTTATAAAGTCCAGTTTGTTTGGGGAAGTGTGAATCCTGGTGGGGTTCATGCGAGAATCCAAACAACGATGGAAGGCAGGATGTAAATTTAACACATTGTTTCTCATTGGTATTAAACACAAAACACAAACTACTCATCTGTGGGAAATCAGTCTCTGCAGCATTCTAATGCAAAATCAACCAAACTCCACAAAATCAGTGTGACTTTGCAACTTTGTCCAAACAAAATGCCAAAGTGGTGAGGTGAAAAAAATTTAAAAGGGGTTCAACATCGTGGATCATTGTAAATAGATAGTTATAATGGGAAAAGAAACACAACTTTTCATTGCAACTTTTGAAAATGCCCCGCAAAATCAGGTTTTTAAGACTGTAACCATCAAAAATAATTGCTGCAAAATCCTGGTGGGACATGGAAATGTAAAAATAAAATATTACCAAAAAGAGCATGGACTGTTGATAAAATAAGTTGAGAATAAATTGTATTTGTGTATTGTTACCGTAAACATTGCTAAGAAACAAAAAAGATTTCAGACCAGTAAAGTATGGCCACACCTGGATTTGGACACTTTTTGTCAATTTAAAACTTATTTTAGTTATTTAAAAAGGTCCACTGTTTGGTAATATAGGGATTTTTGCAGCTGAATGGACAGAAAAGCAAAGTGCCTTCTTCTTTTGTGTTGTCTGTCTTTAGGTGTTATTGATTCAATTAAATTCAAACCAGAATCACTTTACAATGTTTCCAAAGATCAAAACTTGATATGGTTCCAATACTATGCAATGTGTGTGCAACTTTTAAAACAAACAAACTCAACCATGTTATATAAATGTCATTCGAGCACATGTTACACTTGACATTGCACTGGTGGCCAACCGTAATTATATCCCTCCCTGGTCAGCATTGTGTTGACAAGTAGAACAGCAGCAGTGACGGCATGTTCCTCCACAGTCGGTACGTGCTGACAACCTCCAAACATTTTCACAAGGTCCAAGAAGCAAACAAACCAGCTTCTACAATTTTCTTGTAGTATGAGGTTATTTTTTGAAGCCTTCTACTGTTTACATCCTGTAAAATGAGGCTGTTCTCAATTAACAAGATGTGAAATATTTAATGTATGAAAAGCTAGCAATGGGTGAGTTGCAAAGGAAGTGGACTTGTCACATTGTTGACATCTTTGCTATTAGAGGAACACTCTCAGGTGCAGTGGCTGGCAGTCTCTAGTGTTTACAGGGAAGCATCATTAGCCTGGCGTCTCCCAACCTTAAAATGTCATATATCCACCGTAATGAACTGTGAGAGCGCGAGCTATTCCCAAACTTCCCCACTGCAGTGCCTACATTAATCCAAGAGCTCAAACTCGGCAAGTGGAGTCCCTCTACTCATTAACAGTGGCAGATATCAAGATAGGAATAATGAGCGAGTGCCCGCAAGTCAGGACATATATTAAAGAAATCGCAGAAGCTGGGGAGGGATAGAGCGACACAAGAGAGGCAGCAGTGAGAGAGAATAAATCCTGTCATAAATGGAGAAATACCCTGGAGAAATGGCCCGGGCACCGATGACAAACAGCAAGCATTCATATTGTTTGGAGACTTTGACAGTGCTTTTGTTTTTTCCTGGTGCCAGCTGTGTAGTCATACAAATGTATAGACTAAACACAGACAATAAAGAGTGCTTTTATGAACAAAACGTAAGAGAAAAAGTAGCTAAGTGCAGAAGAGACACTGGGATGTAGGCTTTGAGAAAACAGATGTAATGTCATATACTGAAGGAAAATTACATTTTTAAACAACCTCTTTTGTAATATTTATCCTTGTATATAATCCAGGCTTGTATAGGCTTGTCTTTTGTTGTATTGTGTTATGTTTTATGCAGCAGGGAGCAAGACATTCTAGTGTTAAAGAAGACTTTCTTTAAAAACCTGGAGACTGTCAGCACTATGAGGTCACAAAACAACATTTTCTTCAAAATAACATTTCTACAAATCAAAATGTAGATTACAAGCATGCTATGCAATTGATGATAGTCAGTTACCTTATATGTTCTGCACTTTAGAACTGGGCACTGCTACTGTATGTTTGGATGATGATTGATGTTTAAACTGGTGATACGACTGGCGGTCATGTGTTCCACCTGCCAGAACAAAGCCTGGCAAAGACAGTCATGATATGGACACCACATAAAAGAAGCAAAAAAAAAAAAAAAAAAAGGCCGGCCAAGAAAGACGGTGCAGCACTTTTAAACATAATCTGGAATGAATTGGACATCACCTGAGAGGAGGCAGGCGTACTGGCAAATGGCCAAATTTGTTTGCTTGCTGCCCAGTGCTTTCAGACAGAGCAGACAAGAAACTAAGTCAGACAGTTGCTTTGTGGTAGGCTCAATTTTAAATAAGAAAGTAGGATGATGAACTGGGGGCTGTTTTCTCTTTTGTATTTTCCAGCCAACCCTTCCTTTTGTACTTTAAGATTTTCTTTCTTCGTTACTCACAACTTTATATATATATATATATATATATATATATATATATATATATATATATATATATATATATATATATTTATAAAAACTGTATAAAAATCTAGTTTACGGTTAAAGTCTTTTTACTTCAAAAATATGCAGTGGCTTGATCTCTCTTGATTGCCCCAGTGTGGTGACTACATGCATGTTTTCCATCATATGTATAACAGCAATGTAGCAATGGCAAAAGCAGCAGCTACAATTTTATTCGTCTTCCACCACTGCTTGACTGTTGACAGATACATAAAACACCGCTGCCTGGAAAGATCCCTGGTGCGTCAAAAATTAGAGACATATCCATGAACCTTCACAAGCCGCCTTGAAGTTTATAGAGTCTTCTTTTCAACGTCTAACTTTTGTTTACAGCAGCTAATGTCAGGTTTTTGCTGTCAGCCTTGGCGATACCGTATACGGCAGGTGTGGGAGAGATAAACTCCTCTGACAGCTCCATTCCTGATCCTGCTCGTCTCAAACATGACGCGTCCTCTACGGCAGGATCTTGTGGATGTTGAGATAATTCACAAAGCTTTCAGAGGACCATATATATCTGTCTATGAATACTTTCCGGCTTTAGGCACAAGTGCTTCCATCATTTGGACAGGTAAAGTGCTGCTTAATCTGCTGAGTAAAAACAAACACTGTATATGAGGTTTGGGGAGGAACAGAAACAGACAAACCCTATGGCCAGAGGCGCCTATATAATTTTGTCCATATTATAGTACAGTATATCCTGAGACTTTGTAAAGGGGGTACAAAAAAGTAACTGTCCAACATGCTGCACAGGCTTAAAATTCAACAAAAAACTACAGCATCATCCCTAAGCAATTAAAAAACAGAAAAAGGAGCATAGGCCATATGTCTTTAGCTACAGGGAACGACACTGTAATGGAATGTGTATCTCTGACAATGACAAAATTCTGCCTTTGTGTAAAAATGGAAGACAGGAAAGTTAAAATGATCTAAATAAGTTGTCCACAATAACACCGAGGCTTCAGAGTAATAGTAGAACACTAGGGGCCAAGAATAGGGTTAATACCATCAAGGGAATAAGCATTAGCCAGTATGACGTTAGAAAGAAGTCAGATTACTGATACATTTTAACAAAAAAGGTTCTGCTTTTTGCAAATAGATGTGTAGGCAAGAATAAAACAAATGTGTTAATGAATTGCAGTTGTGTTAACAGCTCCCCATTAACTACTTAAGTGGTACTTATAGGGTCTTTAGTACATCCCCCACATACAAAATGTGAAATTTAATTTGTCTGTAGCAAGATCCATTTCTGTGCTTCAATATAAAACTTTAAAAGGACAATTTTTAAATATAGCTGTTGGATAGAAGATACAGCTTTATTCAGGCCATGAATATGAGGTAACTCATGTGGATCTGTAATCCAAAATGTCCGCTTCATCACTTGTTTGCCATGTCCAAACCATAGATTGTATAAATATGGATGATATTCGCCCATTGGTCCCTATTCACCAATATTGTCATTACAAATGGGCAATAAAATGGCCGTTACATCCGGGATTTTTCCATATTTAATAGTTTTTAGATAGCATAAACAAACATATTAATCAACACCCCTAGAGTTTTCATGTAGTAAAAACTTAGCTCTAGAGACCGGAGCCATCTTTTGTACCAGGCTGTAAACATGAGTTTTACTCTTGTAAAGTCGCCATTGGGTTTCTTCTTATATTTCCGCTTTTGGAGCCTACCCTCTGGTGGACGGAGGTATTAAGCTGTATTTCGCTGTAAAATCACCGTATGGCGGCGCCCTTACACGAGGACCATTTTAGAGGTTTCATGGGAGAGGCTTGGTCCAAACCCAAAACGTGTTCAGTATGTTCAAGACGGTCAATATGTGCTTGCACTTTGAAGCACATGGGCACAGTGTCAAACTTTCATTTCAATTAAAACCAAATAATTGTCTCCCTATTAGGAGGTAAAATGCAAAGGTATAGGCCCATTTGATCCATCCATCCATCCATCCATCTTCTTCCACTTTTCTGGGGCCGGGTCGCAGGGGCAGCAGTCTAAGCAGAGACACCCGACTTCCCTCTTTCCAGAAACTTCCTCCAGCTCTTCTGGGAGGATACCAAGGTATTCCCAGGCCAGCCGAGAGACATAGTCCCTCCAGTGTGTCATAGGTCTACCTGGGGCCTCCTCCCGGTAGGGACATGCCCGAACACCTCCCTAGGGAGGAGTCTAGGAGGCGTCTGAAACAGATGCCCAAGCCACCTCAGCTGGCTTCTGTCGATGTGGAGGAGCAGCGGCTCTTTTTGAGCTCCTTCCAAGTGACCGAGCTCATCACCCTATCTCTACGGGAGCACCCAGCCACCCTGCAGAGGAAACTAATTTCGGCCGCTTGTATCCAGGATCTTGTTCTATTCTCTTGAACACAACCCCAAGATACTTGAACTCCTCCACTTGAGGCAGGAGCTCTCCACCAACCTCAGGGGGACAAGCCACCCTTTTCCGACTGAGAACCATGGTCTCAGACCTGGAGGTGCTGATTCTCATCCCAGCTGCAAAGTGTCCCAATTCAGCTGAAGGATCTGGCCTGATGAAGCCAACCGAACAACATCATCTGCTTTTTGCAGATGATGTTGTCCATAAAAATAATGAACAGGACTGGACAGGTCCTGAGTTCAACATGCACCGGGAACAGGTCTGACTTACTGATGGCAATGTAAACCAAGCTCCTGCTCCGGTTGCACATGGACCGGACAGCCCTGAGCAAAGGGCTCCAGACCCCATACTCCCAGAGCACCCCCACAAGATGTCGAGAGGGACACAGCAAGGTATTTTCTTTCCTATTTAAAATAATACTTTCTAACTAAAGATTTAATAAAGAGTCAACATATTGGTATTTCTCATGATTGACTTTCCGTTTACTGACTCTTATTAGCTGTTCAGTATAATCATCAGAGTTTTGCAGAGCCCATCCACTGAGACCATTCCTTATTACACATCCATCAGCTCATGAGATAACATCAATATCATACCTCCCCAAAGCATTACTGTGACGGTATTGACTGAATATTGTTTTTCATTTTGGAGCAAGAGCACTCTGCAATGTGACTCATTAGGCTCCTCTGACTGCCATCAATGCATTTGATGATGGCACTTGTCTTTTGTTAATTATCAAACCAAGTGTAACTATGATTTTGAGAACGTTGAGCAGTGGACAGGACACATCACGTCTCAGTTACTCAGTGACTCATTGTTAGACATGTGAGTGACACGCAGCATTCACCCCCACCAACCACCAACATTTTGATGTTGGTGGGGGTGAAGTTAGGATAAAATGCAGTGGTAACATGCCTTATTAGCATTTGGGCTAACAGCAACATCTAGTTTAAAATGCCAGCAGTGAATGTTCGGCGGACCGGGCTTTTGGCTGACAACCCAAAATAAATGGGTCAATGAGTTAAAAGTTAAAAGAAATAGCTTCCTTCTCTGGACCAGTAAAATATCATATTGGAAATGGGTAGGGACATATTCTGCCCCAAGCAAAAGGGGGCAAAAAGGTGTGGACCTTCTTCTGACATGTGCTGCAGGTAATAAAAGAAAAGAAAAATTTATTAGAATACAAAAAAAGTTAATGAATGAATCAAAATAATAATAAATAAACACAATTATACAAAAATAGAAAGTAGGTGGGTGACATATTGATCAATTGTCCCCCAGCTCAAAGTCTAGTCTTCTAAATGACATACTTAAAAAAAAATCAAAACAAGATGAATCCTAATGAAACTACGTTTTCTTATTGTTGATGTAATTTACACAAAACTTGTAACTAGAACATCGAGGCTGTTATTTGGAGGTGATTGATTTTTCTCTCCACTGTTTGACTCATTAACTTCTCTGCATGAGGAATGGCTGCCACTTGAATTAAACCCTACGAGGCTCTGGATAATACAAGCACTAATTAGCTGACATTATTGTATGAATGCTTTTTGAGAAATTACAGTGGATAAAATCATTTGGAAATATGGTTAATGATATGTATTTGCCATTCACCGAGTTCACAGAGGAATGTTAAGATCTTTTAAGTCACCTTGAAAGCCTCTATTCATTGTTAGAAACATGCTGTCAAATACAAAAGAGCACATGAATCCTCTGCTTGGCTTTCTGCTCATGTAGCTGCGCTGATTGTAAATGGCAGGAGCTACTTATAGACGGCGTTTTTACATCAGTCTACACTCCAATCGGTTTATCTCCAAGCTGCGTCTCACTCTGACAACTTGTTCCTCTTATCTCTGCGACACTCAAATCTCCTGTGTCTCATGCGGTTTGAGCAAAAAGCCTCACATTCATTTAAATTGAGGACAGTGCTACTCAGTTAGCTCGTTCTGATCAGCACACTGGATTATTTTGGCTTGACATGAGCAATAAGCCTCATGACCAAGGGAGAAAGCTATAATAGTTTTGTATGAAAAGGCTTATTAAAATAAAATGTTAATGCTTATCTTAAATTATAATGAGGTTGTAGGAAGTCAGTATCATGGCTGTACCAACCCATCTGCGTAACAACAAACCGAGAACCCATTTTTCTGCTATCTAGCCCTATTTTAACCAATCAGAAGTAAGAATCCCTTGAGCCCCAGGTGAAACAGTGGTGGAGCAAAAAGCAGGTAAACTCCAAGTAAAAATGCTAATAAATGTGTAGAAAAAAAAAAAAAGGTTGTGCTTCTCTCCCAGTAGTGTTCAGTTTGTTATCTCTTGACAGCTGTAGAGACCAAAAAAGAAAATAATGGGACTTCCACTGTTCTATGGGAGCATGACACATATCTTATAATGTTAATTTACAATATTTAAAACATATTTTTGTTTTGTCCAAATATATACTACAACAATGCATATTTAAATAGACTCTTTGGTTATATTTCTCACATTGCATACTTCATATTTTTTTAATGTAATCCACTAATGGCCTGTTATAAAGTGGCTGGCCTGTTTTTTTGCACGGACACAGCTGTTCGAGTGCACTTGTGTGATTTTACCTGAAGCGATGAGCAGCTCTTTTGGAAAACACCATCATTCTCCTTCCCCTATTTTTCTGGTCCAAGATCACTCCAATACAACTCCCCTTCTACAAACAGATGCCCCATAATGCAATTGCAAGTCATCTGCCACATTACTAAGTCCATTAACTGAGCCCCGGCAGAAAAAGACATGAAATTTAGGAGAACATGAACAAAAATATTACAAAAATGTAAGTGTTTAGTAAATGACAGAGCAGCATTAAGGAATGTAGCAGCTTGAATAAAGCTGCAAATGGAAATACTACAAATGTAATTATTGCATTGTATTTCGTAAAGAATAGAAATTTTCATGTTAGTTTGACCAGATGACCAAATTGTATATACTATAATTATATAGTCTGGTTCACTTGTTGGGCACTATGTAATATGTTCTTGCAGTAAGTCGCTTTGGATAAAAGCGTCTGCTAAATGACTAAATGTAAATGTAGATATATACGGCATCTCATTCATGTTTTATGTTATTATGCAGGATGTGTTTACATAATATCTTGAATGATTACTTTATATCTCTTTGACAGAATAGGAAATAAACCAGTAATGAAAGAAACAATAGTCAAGATGTCACCTCCATTTTAAAATGGCTGCTGGTATCATAACTCATTGGCATAAAAAGACACATGCATAATAAGGTGGGGCAAGCTGTGATGTTAGAGTGGACAATAAGAGCCGAGGAACAAAGAAGGACATGTGTTTTTTTTTTTTTTTTTTTTTTAAATGAATGAGGTTAGTATAACAGTCTGAACAATGATTTTTGTTGCTCCACCTTCAGTATTAACTGTTTCTCTCTAGGTCCTAGATGGGTGAACAAAGTGGTACAGTGTGCTGAATAAGATCTCCATGAACAACTTACTTCATAAAAATGCCTTTAAAATGTGCAATACCAACCTGAGCTGCACTGTACTATTTTACCAAAAATGTTTTTTTTCCAATGCCTATGTCACTCTTAAATCATATGATCTTTAGATTGTTTCAAATAAATTACAGCTAATGGTCCTGAAAAATACAATCTTTGTGTCCTTATGTCCTTCCTCCTCTCCTTCAACCCTTAAATACCTGTAACAGTAAATTGGTACACTTTCTTATTCTTCTAAATGGCACAGAACTTTGTTTTAAGGAAACTTTAGAACATTGTTTAATATGTATTGTTTAATAATATATAGAATACTAAAAAAGCATTTGTGTGATAAATAATAGTCTCAACAGTAAACAAATGGTGTAAAGGAAATATTAACAGAGTGGCCCGCTGTATCACTTTGTGCCACTAGATGGAGTGGTGAGTCTAATCAGATTTATATAGAGCCTTTTGTACATTTTATCTTTGTGACTGAACAGGCTATTTTTCTTTGTTTTCAATGAAATTACTGAAAATGGTAATTCAGAAATCTGTGGCCTGCTGGTTTAAACAAGACAAATGGAAACCAAACTACAATATATGGCCTGTAGCAATATTTCCAGTTTAATTTTATTTCTGCATCCATGTGGCGTTATTTTAATATGGCACTATACAGTATTTTTGCAGAAAATAAATTTCTGTTGGGCTGAAAATCTTTTTTTGGTGGTACTTATTTATTTATTTATTTATTTTTTTCTTCAGGAAAGAGGCTGAATTGAAATCCTTCACATTCACTGCCTCTTGGTGAGTGGTTTGTTTGAACCTTACAATTTATCAAGACCAAAGCCTTGGAAAAGGATGCATGCTTTAAAACACTTGAACTTTTCTCATTAAATGCCAGCACAGCTCCGTTGGCCTCGCCTTTGATTGCCTCTCGGTTTGGAGCGGTGCCGGGCGGGCAGTGGGCAGGTGCCGGGCTGGGGCCTGATAATTGGCTGGTGAGTGTGGCCAGTCCTCCACTGGGGCTGTGCTGTGACTCCTGAGGAAGAGCGCAGCAAAATGAGCTACTGCATCAAAAATTGAGGTTGGCAACCTCGATGCACGTCTGGGCAATTTTTCAAATGAACATTTTTCTGGTCCCAGAGGATACCGAGGCGCTGCTGCTGCTATCATAAGCAAATGGCATAAAAACGGACACAGAATTTCTTTTTTTTTTCTCCCTGGCATGCATAAGTAGGCTGGGCAAGAGGGCAAGCTGTGATGTTCAAAGGGTGGCCGATAAGAGCCGAAGAACAAAGAGGGACATGTGTTTAGTTTTTTTGAAGTAATGAGGTTAGCATATTCTCGATAGTGTAGTCGCTCCCCCACTTCCTTTTCCTGTCCTTTCAAATAATGAACATCAGAGAAGCATTGTAAAACTTTGTGGTGCGTCCTGCCACTACCGCACTGCCTTTAAAGACCATAGCAGAACAGGCTTTATTTTCATTTCTTTTCAATATAAATTTGATGAATATTGCTGTAGACAGGTCTATCTTTAATCACTAGAAGCTCAAATCACACACAGGTCTAGAATGTTTTCATCTGACTATTTTCTATGGTTTATTTTATCTCAGGCACTTTATTCTTATAAAACCCACACAGTTTAGAAAAGAAAAAAAGAAAAGAAAGTTCGAATCAATCAGTTATAAGTTTTTTAGGAATGATGGATGTGACAAATATAACATCTATTTTCTACTCTTGACGTCAATCATGTGATTTCATTTATGTTAAAGTAGCCCACTTGAATCCTTAGTTTAATGGACTTTTATAATGCTTTCTGACAAGACTTGAGTGATAGAAACAGTAAGAGAGAATAAGAATATTCAGCAGGTTAATAGCAGATAACAATACATTTTCAACAAATCAAAGCACATTCAGAAGTAAAAGTTCTGCCTGGAAAAGATGGTTTGGGCAAAGGGCAACATGCTGATTACATGTGAGAGCTGATAGACTGGTCACTGGATACTTTGGACAAGGTTATGCTGGATTTGTACAGAACCCATTTAAAACATCACACGCTGGAGCCAAGACAGCTAATGTATGGCTTTGTTTCAGGACTGTTTAAAAAAAGAAGCTTGATAAACTGAGATATGCCTGAGGAAATTAGCATATGTATTGATAAAGTAAGACAATACACACAAGTACAGCTTCAATAATGAAAATGAATAGATTAAATATTGTTGAATGTTTGCCATATTGATGTTTTGTCAGATGTGCCAAAGTTAATCTTTATTATTTAACACTATTCTGCTGAGACACTAAAACTGGGTTTTAATGTCTACTGTATTTAATGTAATGTACAACTATAATTATAACAGTATAATGAAACAAAAATTTGTATCACGCAAAGATTATATAAATTCAACCACAATCTACAAAAACGTAGCCAAACATTCATGTAATTGGTCGGATGGAGACACAGTGGCACCTTTATCTTATTTAGAAAGTTCCCCACCACCATTTTTCTTTTTTAGTATTAACGTTTTTTAATACCTCATTACTCAAAAAATGAAAAGATATTGAACTAGATACAACATACTGAGCATGTAACGTCCAAAATATTCTCTCGTTCCTATTTCTATGTTGACTGCAGTGTTCCATCTTTATACGAATGATTGGCCGTGTTACAATGCTTTAATTTGCTCCCAGTATATGATCTATTTTTGTTGATGTGATAAGTTATCCAAAGAAATATGTACTGCCCGTCCAGAAACCTACGTATCTATCGAACAGTGTATGCTTTAAGAGTTGGGTTATTCTCGCTGTTTCTTAAAACTGTCAAAATGATCTCAATGTGTAAAAAAGTAAGGTTACTTTTATTCAAGATTATTTATTCTTTTTATTGGTTTAATATGTGCTTTAGTTTTGTATGATAGACATTTGAATCCATCCCTATCCCTAATTTAAAATGTCATGGTACAATCTTTTCACTTAGCTTTTCTAATAATTAACTGACTGTCAACTCTGTCCTGAAACCTGATTAACTCGGAAACTGATCCGGTTAATGCAGCTCCGAGTTGATAGGGAAACACATTTGCATTTGGCCGATCAAATCATTGTTTTTATGGACCTCTTTCACAATTAGATATTCTCTATGTTAATGCTACTTTCAGCCCAAATTAGTTCTTTATGTGCGCTGATGCTTGTAGCCCTTTAATTTGGTTTTATTGCTACTAAATTAGATTCACTTACCCCTTCTGGCAAGGCAGCGTAACATGCATAAAAATATCTTATACCCCTAAACATTTGTTCTCCAAATATGCAGCACAAGTGCACTGCAGGTAAGCCACATGAATGTCAATAACCTCCAAAACTCCTTTGCATTTTCAGTCGTTTATTGTGAACTGACTTACTCCCCAAGTCTTTTCAAATGAGGTTTTTCAAAAGTCACCCACTTTACTTCACTCCTGTGCCAAGCCAGGACACCGCGTCACAGCGTCTCTTTCGAAAGGTTTCTGAGGGAAAGCAATTCTCTGTGGCTCTGGCATCAACATGATAATATTGTCACCTTCACCCAATACTTTTGCAAAGATGCTACTCAAAGACCTCCATTGCGTTTTAGTGGCACTATGAAGCGGAGGTTGCACGAATGCTTTCTTTCGGCTCTGACTCGCTTGGGTCACATTGGGAATTGTGTCTGATTGCAGCTGGTGTGGTGAACTATGAAGTACATTTTCAAAGAGCTGTACAAATTGCTCTGTGGGGAACGGAGGCTAGGACTAAGCCGAGGAGAAACAACTAAGAACAATAACAACGGGCACATGCTGATTGCAAAAACATATTGACGCTCCAATAACAGAGAAGCGGTCTCTCGAGAGTAATGTGACTTGAGATTTGTAAAACCATCAAATAAACAATGTAAATTGACTCTTAAAGTTGTAACAAGATGCAGAGAAGTGTGTTTTATTTTATAAGACTCTTAAATTAAATGTTGTAAAATAATGAGAAGTCTATTTCCGAGACGCGGCTCATCGGAAATGTGTTTTATTTAGTTTATGTCTCAATGACATTGAGCAATAAAAGTAGGTCTTCTATTTTCTCCAGAAAGCTGAGAAAAGACATGATAACCAATAAAAGTCATTAGGTGGTAAGTTTTAGGGTTTTATATGAAGTGACTTCAAATGCAAATGTAGTGAAAATGACCCAAAAGATTAGTTTTTATTAACAAATGCACCTTTTATAAGAACTTTAAACATATTACTCTTCACAATGATTAGACCCTCTGTTTCTTGCTTTTCTGGCACGTTTTGTGATATTAACGTTTGTAATAGGAGTTAGATCCACCATGATTGTTGCATTGCCACTGTTACTGTATAATACATTTGTGTCTATACTGAATTATTGAATTATTATAGATAGTATAGTCTTAGATTGGGGTTTTGCAACATTTCTTCACTTTTACATCACTTGTTATGCTGTGTATAAATGCTCTGAACAAAATTTGGTTGTTACACTTTTTGTGACAATGACCATAAATACATTTTTGTCTCCCATTTTCCCCCGAAACAGTACATTTTTGAGTGGAAGGTTTGGTTCATTGTCTAAAAGCTAAGAAAGAAAACCAAGACCACAGTGGAGAGGATAGGAAACTTGAATATTCTTGACAAACTGTATTTGCCCCCAGCTTCCTGCAGGGCACTTCCACAGTTAAACCAACGAGGTACTGCAGTACAGTGCTAATGCTGTTGTTGGGCTGAACACTGCAGCGTGAACACCTGTGTCGTCTAAGATTCTACATTTGTTTAGGTTAGTGTCAGCCCTTATAGTGTTGCAGTGGTTTTGTTATTCATTTGAGGTGTTTTTGTCCAGTTTCCAACATTTACACCGTTGACTCTTTTTGAGCTTCCCTTAAGCAAGTTGGAGAAGTTTCTTAAAAAAATAGCTTTCTCTGAAAATCATCAAGTTCAAAGAAAGTGTAAGGATTTGCAAATACCATGTATCTCTAACACTGGGGGTATTTAGAAAATAAACCAAAGGTGCACAGTGGTGAGCTTTTCTGAGTGGATGACCTGCTCGCTTTTATTTACCAATGCACTAAATACTACACAAACATCTGTCAAATTAAAAATAAAAAACATTTAAACCATTTCAAGTGTAAGTGTTGTGACTGTTTCACTGTGCAATGCTGTGTAAAAATGTTGTTATATCTAATGTTTTTCCTGTGAATTTAAACTCATTAACCGACTAAATAAACAAAGCTTCTAAATTCCTGATGCTTATGTTCTCATGTGGTCTTCTCTATCCTAGGTTGTTGGGCCAGTACATGTGGTTCTGCCCGGGAATATATTAAAGCTTTCGAAAAGAATATTTTTGTCTGTCACCTTCATTTAATATGACAAAGATAAGATAAAGTTCATGGCAGTAAAACTCAAAGCTTTAGATCCCTTTTTTATCTCAAGACCAGGCTCTGATGCTCTGAGCTCAGACAGAAGCTCTTTAAGTCTTGTCTCGACTATCACAGAATCCACATCAATGAATTTCTGTCCACATTTCTGCCGAGATATGAAGAATTCCTATTTCATCAGTAAAGGTCAAAGAAAACCTTGTCTTTGTAAAGAATCTTTGTGGCATTAAACATGTGATTTTATAATAAATGACTCAGACCCATTAATGAGAACTCCCTTCTTTAGTTACCACCTGCTGAAAGCTTAACGACCCATTAACTCTTGTAGAAAAGTCATTATGTCAAACATTAATGCTACAAATTGTTTCTAAGCTGAGACTAAAAGTAGAGAACGTACACACAGGTGAGAAATGAATGACAAAACATCAATTTAAAGAGTTGGCACTTTGATAATGATTGTGGCAAGTTTCATCCAGTAGTCACCAGAAAGTGGGCAGGTAGATTAGGGTAACACAACACCATGTCCCAGGACAACACACTTGATCCTGATGTGATTAAGTAAAGGATGTGTTTTAGACAATGCATTTCAATCAACAAAATTGTCAGAGGTTTAGAATCAATAGAAAGGCAAATGTCACTTTTTTATATTATTTCCAGACTTTTTATGGTTGAAAAGTCAGTACCTTAACTAAGCCCCTTTGGGCCACTTAATTTATTAACTATTGATAGAATGTTTCTTCTCACTGACCCTTCTGACGAGACATTATTCATCTATGTAATTATGCTTGTGTTAATTGATCACCTTGGTTGGGCATTCTCACTTGCACTGCCATGGGACGTCATTATCTACATTAAATATTTACACGCTTCATAATCCTGACTCTAACCACAGTGTTTCTGATTGTATTAGCAGAACATATCAAATCAAACTTTGTTAATGATTAGAATTACGTTTTCAAAACCTGAGGCCCGTAAGTATCACACATTTAGATGAGTATTGTTGATTTGATTGTTGAGCATCCAAGTGGAACAGGTTGTGCCTCACTGTTAAGAAGGCCTGTAAAGTTGGCAAAAAGACATAAAAAAAGTCCAAATTGTTAAAACTACATCAAGATGCCCGCTTTAAAATTTGATATAGTATGATCCAAGCCTACATCTTAAATATTTTCTCATTTTGATAATGATGGTGGCAAGTTTTATTCATCACTTTCATCCAGTAGCCACAAGAAAAGTAACCAAAAAGAGCTCATCTGTTTCAAAGTTTTTATGGTAGCTATTTTCTTTACTCTGCTTCAGTGACTGCGGAGAATGATTGTGGTCAAAAGTGACAAAAGCCTGAAATTTGCAGTGATCAAGTATTTGCTGCTTCAATGGTCTTCGACAGTCACATGAAAACTGATTGCCTACTTCTATTTTATAAGTATCACACGAAGAGTTAAATTTGCTGTGTTATTCCACTGATACATCAAGCACTTAACTTTGTATTGTGTGACTTTTCTTTTAAGAAATCAATTAAACCGATCTGTTCTCACTCTGAAGACTTGTGTAATGTTTCATTAATGATCCTGTTATTTGCAGACACCAGTACCTCACAGGTATTTTCAAAGAAGTACTCAGCATTCAATGTTCTCAAAAAAATACATATCATTTATCAAAAACATCAATCGATGGTTTGTTTAAGAATACATTGTGGACATTTAGTAAACCAGTCTTTTAATGCATTGCTACAAAAAAAGTGGATCTAAAAGCTTTTAAATTATGATGGTAGACAATAGTATTTCCTTATTTATGTGTAAACAGTAGTAGCAGTTAAATTAAACATGTAATAGGTTTGCGGTAACTCTGCTCAAGTGTAATGTTAGTGCATGAGTAACGTGTAATAAATAGTCCTACTGTTGTTTTTCACATTAGCATGAGCCTAGGAGAAGTCAGTTGAAAGAGTCTGCTGCTGCTTTCATTCTATCTCTTGCCTTTGATTTGACAATGGTTGCATTTTTCACCTCTGCCAGGATCTGTCTAAACGCGTGACGGGGGAATGCTTAAGGCGATTTATAAAGTCTCTGAACCTGCATTTCCACATTCACCACTTTCATCATATGGACTGGTTACACTTCAGAGCGACGGTGAGAATAACTCTACGCCTGGTGCGTGCAGCAGAGGGTAGTTTATAGCCAATGCAGCACAAAACACTTGGGAGACTGGGCTTTTATATTACAACTCGGAGTAAGACATAAACCTCGGCAAATTACGACAGACTACCAACGAGAACCACAGAGGAAAATGTCCCTTTGATGTTGGTAATACACAGCAGCCTGTAGCAGCTGTCGATCAACACAGATCCAGCAAAGGCTGCACATTCCCTTTCTGTTACAACACAGCTAAACTCATTCATTAAATTATACCTGAAAGGGACCCAGCCATGCATTTTAGTTTGCACAAAGTCTAATCTTCCTTTCTGAATATTTTTTGAGGTTTGTAGTTTTTTTGTCTAATGTCTCAGGGTCCTGATATGATTAGGTTAAGGATGTCTCTATTGCTGTCACAGGTTTTGAAACAAAAGTAACAGAAATGCCACTTTTTCATAATATTTCCAGACTTTCTATGGTTGAAAAGTCATTACATAAAGTAAACCCCTCACTGACCCTTCTGATGAGACATTATTATTCATCTATGTGATTATGCT
This sequence comes from Perccottus glenii, assembly GCA_024416835.2. Taxonomy (NCBI): domain Eukaryota; kingdom Metazoa; phylum Chordata; class Actinopteri; order Gobiiformes; family Odontobutidae; genus Perccottus; species Perccottus glenii. The sequence continues at coordinate 27,608,001 of CM044559.2, forward strand.
TGTGTTAATTGATCACCTTGGTTGGGCATTCTCACTTGCACTGCCATGGGACGTCATTATCTACATTAAATATTTACACGCTTCATAATCCTGACTCTAACCACAGTGTTTCTGATTGTATTAGCAGAACATATCAAATCCAACTTTGTTAATGATTAGAATTAAGTTTACAAAACCTGAGGCCTGTAAGTATCACATTTAGATGAGTATTGTTGATTTGTTTGAGCATCCAAGTGGAACAGGTTGTGCCTAACCTCACTGTTAACCAAGAAGGCTTGTGAAGACTTAAAAAAAGTCACAGAACTCCAAATCTTTAAACTAAATCAAGATGAGTTCTTCAAACTTTAATGTTGTATGATCCTAGCCTACATTATATTAGAGGTAAGATGTTTAATCTAAATGTGTCTATGTCTCCAAGTCTATACCTGGCATTTCAGAGTTTGCACTTCCTATCTCAGCCAAAGAAGCTCGGACCTATCCATAAGTGCTGAAAAATTATAAATGCACATACACTTTACAAGTCCATATTGTCACTTTGCAAATAAACATTTCAGAGCTAATAATAGTTTTCAAGAATAACAAGGCTTGGAATTTAAAGAAAATGACAGTCCTCTCCACTGGTCCTTCTATTTTCAATAAGTCATTATGCAGTCTGAATAGTCCACCTGTTATGAAGTTATTCAAGTAAATGACAGCAAAGAAAATTGTTTTGTTGGCAATAAGTGCTTTTAAAACTGGTATGAAGGTATTATTCAAATGTCACTGTAGAAATGGGTTTGTCCCTAAGATAAAATGGCATTGAATAGAGGCATTATTTTTGAGTTTTAAGTAAGGATGAACCTTGTAAGTTTATCAGTTATGTACATTCTCATAAACTAGAAGTTGGAAAACCTGCTGGCTTGGTTATACTTTTCACCAATGTCTTCAAAAACTGTCATAGATGAAGTTAATGTAAAGAAATAGCCAAATATACAGTATATGGAAAAAGAAAATCCTAAATATGACTCAAAAAGAAGCATAAAAGTGGGTTATAGTTACAGTTTACAAGCTGTTAGTTAGTTAAATTAGGCAAAATCACAAGCTCATGAATACTTTTAGAATTAAAGAAAAATCTAAATGTACTCTCAACATTGCCATTGCTCCAAATTATTTCAGTGTCACCTTTTTAATTGGTTAATTTGAATTGTGCTTACTTTATATTAACCTAATGTGAATGACACACTTTTTATATTCCCCAATGCAGCAGTAGTTCATAACTTTCATGAAATCCACACTTTTTATAGACCACACATAAAAATGTATTTATTTAGTGTATTAACAAACTGTATTGTACATTTTATAGACAGTATTTTTGTAGCTTTTTCTTTCACAAACAACGGTATTAAAAAAATAAAAGCACATGTAACATATACTGTGATCATGGCGTAGTGTTTTTATCAGCAGTTTTCAGTGATACATTATTATCATAGTATTTGTCTTTCTTACAAAAAAGGTATAGTAGATTTTTAAAAAGAGCTATTATTGTTGAAGCTGAAAACAACAAGGTGCCTATTATGTCCCAGATTAAAGGCAGGGGCATGGCACTGAAAGAGTAATGATATTTAAAAAAAAATGCAAAAGCAACACAAACATGCCAGTTGTGATGGGTAGGTTTTGAAATGATTACATTGCTCGGAGTATACTTCATCAGCAAAGCTTTTGTTTGTGATTCAAAGTTGTGCAATCTACATATGGCAGCACATTGGCAACAAGTGACAACAGAGTTTTTGTATTACCAGCTGTCAATCAGAGGATAAAAAGAAAAAAACTAAAAGAAGCTATGAGGCAAGTTTGGTGACAACCTTCATAATTTTACAATGTTGTACAAATTCATACGAAACCTGACATGGGAATCTCAAATGTACTCTTGAGGTCCACAATGAAAATGTCCCCAAAATGTCACTGGTGTAGATCCAAAACGATGAGCCATTCACTTTTCTACAGTGTATTCTTCCACATTATTCTGGTTTTACTGTCCCATTTCGTCATACACTGAAATGGCAGATGGACCAAAATTCAGAAAATAACTTTTTCAACCACACCACAGCTGGTTTGGACCAAGGGTGTGGACCTACCAGCCCCCAAAAGGAGGTACTGGAGGTTTCGGGTGTGTTTAAGTTAGAATAAAGGTAGAATAAAGCCCCCATTACCATGTCTTTACTTTCACAACTTCCTGCTTCTCTAGCTCTAACCATTTTTCTCATTTAATGGGTTGGTTGTTTTAACAACAAACAGCAATTTGGTTCTCAGATGCAATCTAAGTGTGTTGGACAGCATAAATTGTCTTGCATGACCAAAGAAAACAATTCGACAACAGTCCCAGACAATCTCTTTTCCGTCATGTAAATCAATTGGGCTAAGTCACATTTATCAAATACAATCACAGATTAAAATGAGGTTCGGGGCAATGGAGTTGTTGTGTCAAAAGGGGACAAAACAGAAGTCAATGGGAAACCTTTTTTATCTCCCTTTGTGTCGTGCTGTTGTTTTCACAGCATGCTGTTTTTCAAATTAAAACATAAACTGTATAGTTACCTGTTAAATAAATATGGCCTATACAAAAATTATACTGATGACAACTTCCCCACACATCCACAATTTTAGCGATTGATAAACCTAAACCACCCGGATAAACTTTGTGAGTGATTATATGACAAAATAGGACAGTGACTGTACTCTATATTACTCCATTCCATAAGATCAAGTTAAATTTGTGAAAACAATCTGTTTATCTGGCTCTCTGTCTACTTATTAGCTACATAATTTGGTTGTTTCGTATTCCATTGAGTTGGGTTGTTTGGCACTGAAAGTCTGCAGTGCTGCCTGGATTCGGGCAACATCTGTGGTGGATAGTTTAAGTCTGTGCCTCAAAAGACATGAAAACAAGTCCAGAGCCTGAGATCCCGGTGGGGACAGTCTGTTAACCCGATCGCGGATCTCCAAAAGCTGCAGCAGGGCCGAATCCTGCGATCCCTGAGTATAAGGGTAGTCCAGTTGTAAAATCAAGTCTTGTATCGCCTCCGGGTCAAAGTGCATACTATAGCCATAGACTTGGATGCTGTTGATCTTCATGTATCCCATATTCCTGCCTGGTTCGATATACTCCAGCGGTTCGTAATACACCGTCCCGTTTCCATTTGGCGATGGTCCTTTGATCCGACTCCGAAGGTAAAAGTGAACCGTCTCAAAAAAGGTTTTCCACTTGTTGCCTAAAGTCAATGTCCAGTTGTAGCAGTCGTAGGGCAAGTCTAATTTAGTCCTTTCCCAAGTCGGGTAGTTGCTCTGGTCAATGGGCATGATCCAACTTTCTGAATGACTTCCCCCAAATGGATTGATATAGACAGAAAGCATGGGGTCGAGAGTGGTGTTCTTGGTAAGGCAGATCTGCAGGGACATACCCAAAAGCATGTGGACGTGGTTTGACTTGTATTTATTACTTTTTAAAGTCAGTAGCATCCTTTTTCTCCATGATGGGTCGAACCAGTTATTTAGCCTGACGTCGTTGCTGACAAAAATCCCATGAATGCTGATACGATTGTCCCGTTTTTGCAAAAGATACCGCATCTCCATGTCTTGCAGGTCCGTCTCGAAGCCAATGTAGTGGTCGGTGGAGTCCGGGACCTCATTTCGGCAGATGCCCTGACTCAGCATGTAGCCCTGGTTGCAGGAGGCACATCGGGAGCGGTTCTCGTAGGAGCAGGAGGCGCAGGAAGTGCCCTCGCCCACAGTGCAGGGGATGACGCCTTGACAGGGAGGGTGCTCGTAGGGGCACGAACAGCTCCTGGTCTCCTCCAGGTATGAGCCAATGTGGTTGTTCTCGCTGCAGTACATTATGGACAGGATGTAGTGGAGCCAGTAGCTGAATGGTCTGTAAAAGACACAAAAGAGTTGGGGTAAGTTAAGTTATGTGCACTTCTCAATACAATCAGTTTCAATAATACAGTCTCAACAGTGTATCCACACTGGACCATCTCCACAGGACTGTAAGTTTTAACAATCTAAAGATTCAAAGCACACTATGGAAATATGTATCTTCTTACAGTAAAATTTAATGCTTCTTTAAAGGCCAATAAAAGTAGGATCAATAAGTTGCAATTTCAAGAGAAGGAAAATGTGGAAAAAGAATTATGAAATGTATCAAACGTGCAATAAATGTATTCAAATATTGCAATAACATCAAGTATAACAAAAAAAGAAAACAGTCTGAGTTCAGAAGTTGAAGTAGATGAGGCCCATTGTGTATTGAAGCTTGAGACGTGGTGCTCTTTGTTGAAGATGTTTTTTACACCAGGTTGGACAGAATAACTTTACATTTTAGCTTCACTGTGATGTGCACAGTGGATGTAAACAACAGCTGGCAACATGGTGCAGTGCATGTATTAACATTAACTTTTGTTCTTTTGATGAAACTTGTTTTTTTACCCATCATTATAATGAACTGCTGCTGATTATGAGTAGGCAACAAAGACCTATAATGTGTATAATGTTTGTAAAAATACCTGCTTGACAGAAGACACTTTGTGCCTCATCCAGTACTTTGGATGGAGGACATAGGTCTTCTCTTTTCAAAATTGTGTCCCTAAGCCTTCTTAACTATGGGTTATTTTCTGATGAGAGAGAATCTTCACAGATATTTATATGTTTGTATACATTTTGTACTAAAGCCAACTAATTTTTTCTAATGTCATTTATACAAGAACCTGGTGAACCAGCAGTTCAATGAGGCAAAGAACAATATGTTGGGGCGGTAGAGCAGTCGTCTTTCAACCGGAAGGTAGGCGGTTCAATTTCCGCTCTCCCCACAATTTATACTGTCGTTGTGTCCTTGGGCAAGACATTTAACCCACCTTGCCTCGTATGAATGTGTAAGAATGTTTAGTAAATGTATGTGGTGATGGTCGGAGAGGCCGTAGGCGCAAAATGGCTGCCACGTCTCTGTCAGTCTGCCCCAGGGCATCTGTGGCTACAGTTGTAGTTTACCATCACCAGTGTGACTGTGTATGAATGAATAATGGACGGCCTGTAAGCGCTTTGAGTCCCTTGGTCCCTTGGGAGAAAAGCGCAATATAAATCCAATCAATTATTATTTATTTATTATTTATTTATTATTATTATTATTATTATTATTATTATTATTATTATTATTATTATTATTATTATTATTATTGTTGTTTTATTATTATTATTATTATTATTACTGACTGACTTTTTTAGTAAGTTATTTTGGTACACCTAAATATTAAACTTGGTGACAATCACATCCATAAAATAGAAAGCTCAGAGAGTAGGCTGTCACTGGTTTGAGAAAGAACAGTGAATTGTGAAATAATTATTACACTCTCCAAACTTGAAAACCCAAACCAAGCGTGTACTTTTCTAAACTATTTATTTTCAATTGATTGTAAATATCTTTGCATTCTGACCTCAAGCAGGAAATTTGTGCCAGGAGACAAACCATTATAGCTTATGACTGTTGCTCTTCATGGTGCGTCAATAGGTTCCTGTTGTCATGCATTTGGGTTAAAACAGTTGCTGATGTAAAGGTCAGGATCAGGATTTTTAAGTTTGAGATATTGTAGCACTTTTCACAATATATTCTAACATACTTTCAGAGTTGTTTAAGGACAAACCTGATGTGTTATTTCTTGCTGAGACATAGATATTGTTATAAGACAAGTTTTTGTTCAAATGTTCTCAAGGACAACTTTTTGCATTTACTCGAACATCTGTTTTTTCTACCAGACAATGGCTGTTCAGAAAAAAACAACCACTGTACATCCCTTTTGCAAGTACAAGTAACTTACTTGTACTTGCAAAAGTACAAATAAGCTGAGAACAAATTGCATTTTTTTGGAAAGTGCCTGAGCTAAAGAATAATAAGAAAACATTTCTGGTAAAGTACAGTGTTACTGTTCTTCAAAAACCTAAGAGTGTTTTGGAGCAGACCTCAACCATTGATCTATTTTATTTGTATTCTCTTTAGTACCAAAAAAAAAGTAAATACAAATAAACAGGAGAGGAAGAACAATAAGAGCCGAGGATGGATAGGCTCAAGAATGAGTCTAATAGAGAACTGCTCAGGTCAGATGTTTTGGAGATAAAGTTAGAGATGCCAGACTGTAGTAAACTCTAAAGTTTGCTCTTGGTGTAAACTACAGCATGTTAAACAGTTGAAGCATTCATTTGTCTTATTTATTCTTAGACACACAATAAATCAAAATTCCTGAGATGGTATAAAAAAAGAAAAATCAGCATATGGCCAACACAACCAGAATTTAACTCTGCAAATCAGTCTTTGCTTTGTTTGTCCCACATCTGTGGTCCTTTTGCATCTACTCTGTCTGTTAGGCGCATTAGCAGATTTGAATTTGTGGCCATATGCAGCTGCTAAATTAATTTAGAAGAACAACAAAACACAGTCTAGATTCTCAGACATGTTTTTTGAAGGAAAATAACATTTGTCCAAGCATTTGTTTCAATAAATAAGAGCCAGACAGCGCAGTGTTGGGCTCCTGGTCTGAATATAAGAGTTGACAGTGAATATGAGATCAAACACAAAAAGAAAACAAAAAAGTCAGCTAAGGAATATGATAATTTATTTACACAGGCCAGTTTGGGGATGGTATATAAAATTATTCCACTAAATAATGCACTATTTCACTAATGCTTCTGGACATTTCTCCAATATCCACACAGTCAGAGAGGTCTGCAGAGCAACCTTTTTATTTGGTTGCAACCCAAAAGACGGAATCCAATACAAATGGAAAAATGAGAAATCCTTTCTCAAAGTTATTTTTAATTATAACAATGTTAATATTTAATTTTGGTGCAAAATTCAGATTATGCAGATTCCAATCTTGTGTAGGTTATTAACATTTGAAATATTTATAAGTTTATATTGGATTGAATGGGGATTTATGGGAAGCAGGTTGGGCTGGTAGATGGTACTTCAGAGTAGCTTTGACTCAGTATTCTCCTCAGAGTCTGTCAAAATGACATTATGGAATTTTGAAATGGGGTTTTATGTGGTACTTATACTGTATATGACATTTTGTCTGTGTGACCAGTGACATGTAGTGAGGTCACTTTTACTTCAGAAGTACTGTCTTCCTCGCCTTGTGCTTTTTCAGTGCAGTTTTTAGCCAGGTCCGTCCAGCCTAATGTATTACACATACATTCTTGACATAATAAAGGTGTCTACAAATATTGTATTTATGACATATTGAGAAAAAGCACCTGTCATTTGAGCGAGCTCAGCCCCGTCGTTAAACATGAAAATCCTAAACTAAACACTCAAATGGTAATAATACATAACATTTATTAGACACATATCAGTGGAGAATTTGTTCAAATTTTTTTATGATGACCTGCCTACATTGACCACGCATCCCTTGAACAGGTTCAGAGAAGCAGTGCACAGCTGTATATGAGCTTTTTCCTTTTATAGTACATTATTTCACTGTGACCCAGCCCTAGACATGATCAATTTTGTGCTCTGCCATCTCTGAGTCAGCTGTGCAGAGGCAGTGCATAGCCGAGAGGAGAAGGGGACCCGCCTTTTTGGAGCACTTTCTGTCAGCGGGACGTGTAAACTGTCACAGAGCTGCAGCACTGTGTGGGGCGGGGAAGCGACGAGGGGAAGGGGCCACTGTCTGTCAGCTCATTTTACACAACTTGTTTGGCAAAGACATTGTTACAACCACATTAGGTGACTTAGCATTACTGTCTCTGTTATTGTATTATACACATTTTATTCAATGGCACTAGATATCATAATAGTATACAGTATAAACAATGTAGAATGATTTGCCTAAAGATATTCTGACTGTAAATTGATGAATATTAATGTAAACAAATCACCGACCATTGCTGCAGGCTAAAATACATATGCAACATGAATCTATCTCTATAGATATCACTCTAGAGATTCTGGTTGTGTTAGTTTAGCAGAGGTTGCAAGGTTATGTGGTGAAGAAAATGTGGACCAATCATCTAAGATAAAAGACGGATTCAGAGTAGATCTGTACAAATAACTTAAGTATGTTTTAATTTTTTATTAAATTTATCTGCAATAAAACTTTTCCCCTTTGGCTCCACTGTACGCTCCTGGAACAGAGTCACAAATTGTATTTACTCATTTTGTCTTTTGTCTTATTTGTTCAAAAGTATCACAGTATTCTTCGCGTTCCAAATATTATACTGTTTATGATTTACGACAAGTGAAGAAAAGTAAACTAAAAACATATCTATATTTTACTTAAACCGTCCGTGGATATTATTTTTCGGACTTATATATAGAATATGCGCACAGCCACATCCAGCCTTTAGATATAAGTTAAAGATGAAGATGATGTTTTCTACATTTAACCCATTCTTTCCAGTCGTCTCACAGCTGCCCGTGTGCCCAGAGACCCTCTCCAGATCTGGAGAGGGTCCTATAGTGGGCATGTTTTTCAAGATTATGCAAGTAGCCTACTCTGTTGCTGTAAGTTATAGCATTTTTGCGCTTTGCCCAGGGGCTGTTTACATGACACCAAAACACAAACTCTGACTTGTAGCATAATCAAAATGATCTGTATTCAACAAATACACTCAGGTGTTGTGAACGCTGTAGTATTCTGTTAGAAGAGACATGTTAAACCAGCTGCTACAGTAGTATTTCCCCACTGAATGTCCCCATTGTTGGTGCTACATGATGTCTGTAGCCAGTAGTCAATAGCTTTCTGGGACTCAGCTGTCGCTTGATTGTTTTCATTTAGACCTTGTCTGAAGACAAGACAACAGAGTGGGTGCCACAACAAAACACAATCTACTCCTTGGCCAGATTGAAAAAAACATACCTGTGGAGTGGCAACACCGTGTAAACAAATGGCCAAACCACAACAGAGTCTTTTGGGCAAAAAAATGGGTTCTGGTGTAAAAGGCCTATAGGACAAAACATGACCTGCTTCTGATCCAGGCCTGAGTTTCTCTATGTGTGCCTCTGCCACACAATTATTTTCCAGGACCATAAAAAAAATGAAAACTCTTCTTTTGTCCTCATGCCACTCCAGACCTGCTAGGAAAACTTTCAACCACATACTGTATTTTACCCCAGTTCTTTTATTCACTTGGTTCACCTCAAAAGCAGCATGTGGGTGGTTGTGCGGTATATGCCTCCACCACGTCTTGTGTTGTCCAACTCCTTACTCAAACCAGAAAGAAAAACACACTATGCTTTTTATCTACAAAGACTCGACTAAAAAGTAACAATGGAAACTCAGAAATGGATTTTCAGCGCTAGGTTACAGAGGACATGCTGTTTTTCTCTTTGCTTCTCATTCATCTGTCAAAGTCTATGACACTCGAGCTCATGACGCCTGCCAAGTGTGAAAAAAATATGAACTGGGGTGTTGCAAAAAATGAATATCAAGACGAGACTCTGGAGTTATGACTAATAGAAGAAAGCGCATTTTGGTGTAGAACAAATAAGGACACATTTTAATCATACATAAGGTTGTATATGAAACCGAGTCTGTGTATTCAACTCAAATGCTGCTCAAGAGTTGCATCACACTGCAATCTAAAATAAAACTCTTCTCCTACTTACTTCATTTACTACTATTACTTACTATTTACTTAAATAAAAATGAACATAATCTCATTAAGGGTCTGGTCAGGCTACAAGCTATAATTTAGTCCTGGCTTGGGTCCTCATTTCCATCTGAGTTTATTAGTTTAGGTTCAGCTCAAAGCTTAGTTCTCATTTATTCCTTAAGTTTACATTTTTGTCCTGGTTTAGTGTTCGTAGTTCTGGATGTAGGGCTAAGTTTAAAACTTGCATAGTCTTAGGTTTGGTCTTCATGTAGATCATGAATGAGTTCTGGGCTTAGTCTTGATTTAGTCATAGGTTTAGTAGTGTTTAAGTTCTGCCTCAGTCATATTGGGCGCAGTGGCTCAGTGGTAGAGTGGTCATCCTTCAACCGGAAGGTAGGTGGTTCAATTCCCGCTCTCCCCACAGTTCATACTGTTGTTGTGTCATTGGGCAAGACACTTGACCCCCCTTGCCTCCAGTGGTGCTCCAGCTGTAACACTGGTGAATGAAACCTTAATGTAAGTCGCTTTGGATAAATGTAAATATTTTAGTGCTGGTTTAGTCATGGGCTATTCATTGTGTAGCTCTGGTTTAGTTCTAGAATTTTCCTGGTCTGTCCAAGGTTTTCTTTTGGGCTTCCATTTTAGTTTAGCTCTAATAAACTCTCATGGCATCTTAGTCTCTGTTTCAAAGGAGTTGAATCTATATTTACTGGCTATACTTCACGTTCAAATGTATTTTTGTATCTTGGACAATTTATGAGGAAAAACTGTTTGTTTTTTGGGGGGAATCACATTTTGAACCCTAAAACTTGTTGCTTTGCCTAAAACAATTACAGGGCTAGCACTTGAGAGATGATTGTAAAGTGTTAGCCCTGCAATTGTTAAAAACAGCTGTACTGTATCAGTGCTACACAATCAGTGCACAATGATTACTCTGTTTCAGCACGTCTCATTTCAGGTTGACCAGTACTTCACAGTTGCAGTCAAAGCTCCATGACATAACTCCAGTGATTGTTTATTTCCATTTTTTTCTATTTTCCAACAACAAAGTAGTCAGTGAGGGGTTTTAAAAAGATAAACCTGTACACATGTTTAAATAAGGAGTGGGAAGAGGTACAACTTATTGAATCTCATCCCTTTTAGAATAGTAATATTAAATAAATTATAATAAAGAATAATAATTCCTCACTATATACCTTCCTGTTAGTGTTATTTACAATTCAGTTATATGCATTCATTCAATTCACCAGCTGACCTACACATACTTACTTCTTTGGAATTAACTGTCATATATACTTTACATTCAATAAAAGCTGAAATGACAACTGATACTTTTCTGTTAAGCCATAATTCTTCAGGCAGATGGATTACTTGCTTTAGGCTAAAAAGCAAATGCAAATGAAAAATAAACATATAAACTAAACTAAAGACTGGTGGTGGTGTTTTGAATAGAGACGCTGGGTCAAGAAGCAAACATGTATTTTGGACTAGAGCCTCAGAAAAAAAAAACACAGTGCATATGTAAAAAATGTTAGCATCAAATTGCCCTTAAAATTTAATTGCCTTTTAAAGCTGATTGATGGCAAGGGATGCAATTAAAATTACATTTAATATTTACGTTTTTACTCAAAATAGTCTTTAATCTTGCCCGGGCGGATCAGCTGTACCAACAATAATCATATTACTGTTTGCTAAGCTGAAAATCTCCAGACTATATGGCAACAATTTCCTATCAAAATACAAAAATAGATGGAGCGGATATGTGTGCATGATTTCATCTTGGCCTAGTTAACCGCCTGGACTCTCAGCGAAAACCCAAGCATTTCTTTAAAACACAGCAAACTTTAATTTCACACAAGGGTAGTTTTGATTTCCTGGATGTAAAACGAGAGCTGGGTTCGAGATTGGAGCGAGTCGTCAGGTGTGACTCCGCTCACCTCCACGAGACAGTTGAATTTTAAGCATTAATATATTGTGTATATGATTAGCATAATGCAGAGTTCAGAGGATAACAATGTGTGATAGACTGTATAACTTTCTCAAGAACTGTGTGAGCAAAGGGAAACCATTTTTTTTTTTATTCTCTTTGACAAACTACAGCTGCAGTATCATGCATTCATTCCATTTTCATTCATTTTCTTTTGTTTAGTCTCTTTAGGGGTCACAGGTGACTGGAGCCTATCCCAGCAGCTTTGGGCCTGAGGCGGGGTCCACCCTGGACAGTGGCCAGTTAGTCACAGGACTGACACTTAGACATAGACAGTGACAGACAACCATTCACTCTCACATTCATTCACTAGGACACTTAACAGGGAGGACATGCAGACTCCTCACAGAAAGGCCGGACATTACAGTACATGCACAGTTTAGTTCTCTCAGGCTTTTTAACTGTTCTTGTTGTTACACATGCAGAGGAGAGCTTCTTTGTCTCTAACATTCCTTTTAAGTTAATGTTGCATACATATTATCTTGGCAAATAAATCACAATTAATAGGTCACACCTGACTATTATGAAGCTTACAACAGGCAATCATTATAATTTAATGGCACTGCAATCACCAAAAGCAACTTCCTGTTTATCTGCCAAATGATCCAAACAAAACAGTAGACAATACAGTACAAGACAATAAAACTAGTGTTCACTGTCACAGAGGTACACAGGTATACAGTAATATATAAATATAACGTCTAATGTAAGTGAAACACAAATATAGTCACATCTAACAGAAAATTGTCTGCAAACTGATTTTGCAGAATAATGCTGACTTTAATGCTTTGTTCTGTCACTATTTTTATATACTAAATAGTAAGGGCCAAGGATACTCTTAATAACTATATAGTAGACACATTCAAACAATAATTCTATTCCTAACGTTTCTTTCATGCTTAATTCTAAGGAAAAGTGTTGTGGTTGTATATATTTATGTCAATTATATGGATTGATTTTACATGTAGCCATTTATTGTATCGCTCTCCGTCATTGTTCTGATTAGGAAATTACTGTATAATCTAATCTTTAATACTTGCACTGAATCGACTTCAGATACATGGGATATTGGTGGGACAAATTACTCTCTGCAATGTCTAAGGCAGTGTATAGTGTCAGGCTGAGAAAACTAAATGAACAGAGCTTTCCACACTGACAGTTAAGATGTGTCTAGTGGCTTTGAGCGTTTTCCCTTTTTCCACTGTGTTTCCACACTTCCTCATTCATGTGAACAGAAAGGTCAGGGGGGTTTATCGGTTTCTCACCTCTCTCTGAGCATGATGATCTTGGGCTGGCTGCGGCACCTCTTGCTCAGGGTGAAGAGTTTGTTGACAATGCGTCGGGCCTTGCTCACCAGCTGCTGGGTGCTGAGCTCCAGCTGCTTGTAGCGCTGGTGCACGGCCGGCTCCGACTTCCAGAAGTACTGAATGGCCGACGTGTTCAAGGCGTAAAACGTGGGCAGCTTACGGACGAAATTTTGAAACTCATCTAGAAAGCAAAGAGAAAAGGAAGATGAGTCCTGTTATTTTGTAATTTATTTACCACAGATCTAAAAGGTAAAAGTTATAATGCTCCAGTTTTATAGAATGTTATTGTCAGCATGAGGTCAATAGTTTATCATGTAAGACACTCTAGCATTAATCACGATTGTTTAAGCACTGCAAAGCATATCTAATGAAAAGTTTCCAAAATGGAGCAGTTGTCAATATAGTCTGAGCACATTAATTGTTAACATTTCCCACTGTTTGTAGTGTTTTGTTTCCTCTCAGACTTGTCTATGTATGTTAAAGGTCTGTTTTGTACTTTCTCATGTGAATGAATAAGACTTATTTTGAAATAACGTTATCCCCAGTCTACATTTTATTCACTTATTCATTTTTATCTGTTAAGAAATAAAATATTATAATGATTTCCGTCATGTTTAGAGTTTTCGGCTGTGTTTGTTTTGGTTGAAAAACAGAGTGGTGCAGTTGCTCTGTTAATGGTTCACTTGGATAAGTGTAAATGTTTCAGTGCAAGACTTCTTCAAAACAGAGATCTCGGAGCGCTTCCAAGTGAACTCTTGTACGTCTAATTTAAGTGTCAACCTTACGTAGACCATGGATAATTTCAAACAGAAAAAATATAATATCTCATAAATATGCAAAAAAAAAAAAAAAAACACCACCTAACGTTTAGTTTTCCTGAGGTTGGAAAAAAATAAACAAAAGCAATGTTGTCCAATCGTCCAACTAAATAAAATGAGCAGAGGTCCAATGTGAAGCATTACGAAGCTAAATTGATAAAATAGTAACATGACTTATTAGCGTTTGAGCTAACAGTTCCATCTAGTGTGTTCCTTAAAAAAAGCATGTTTGGTCCACCAGCTGTGAACGCTCGGTGGAGTACAAATGTAAACTAACTAATAATTAAATATAATTTATATTGTTTATTTATAAATGTAAAGATACAAGTGTTATTTCAAATTAAAATTGACTAAAATGAAAAAGAAGAAGCTCATGCTCAAACTTTCTGGGTTCAGTAACTTGGTAACATGGATCGATTTGACAAAATCAATGCGCAGTAGCCTTATTGCTTCTGGCATCTCAAAATTACACTAGCCCACTGATGTAAATAACTTTAGAAGACTCGAGGTGCATTCAACATTCATCAAATAAAATAAGTCACAAAACCAATGCGACAAATATATCTAGAGTCTCTAGTGATATAAATTAACTGAAGCAGGTGACAGGCATGTCTTTTTTTAGTTTTTTTTAGAGCTACGGATGCTACAGCAAACCCCTGTGAGATCAAAGAGTGTCCACACTAATAAAATCTCAGCCCTAAACTAAGTCCATCAAGTGTATTTGGCTAATCTAGTCTGACCAAATTGGGGAATCCTTTGTGGAGGCTCTATAAGCTCCGAGCCACAGGCCAAACTGGAAGTGATACTGTTTGACACATATACTAATTGAAAAGGGCAGAGCTAAATACAGGGCTGGGGTGTCATTAATGAACAGCCTTCCCAAGCTTATTCTGTGGAGACTGTAACAAAAAAAAACAGGATGGAATATGTCATTTGTCGGATCCATAGAGCACAACATGCCTCAAAGTAATAACTCTTTGAAAGCCATTCAATACCAATATCACTGTCATCATAATCATGTTTAGTATGGAAAATCAGTGCCAGGGTATCACACTGATGGGAAAATGGACGCTCGGTGGTAATTATTTAATGTTATCCTGATAATGCAGTGACTGATTAGAAAAACAATAGGAGTCAATGGCCTCCCTTGTGATTATGCAAGGTGTTACATGAGACGGTAAAATAAGAATAAATATAAAAAAAAGTTATTAAACAGCTTGTAGTATGATTTATTAAACGGGAGGGCCTTGGTTTGTTTACACTGTTAAATGAGACGTTCTCCAGGGTTAATTAATTAAACGGTGTTACCCTTCAACTCAACACAAGGTGATGAGGGCGGCTCTGATTGCAATCACTTTGTAATTAAGAGTAAATCTGAGAGGGCATGTATTTTTGTATTTGCCATCAGTCATAATTTACACAGATCCTGCACTAAACAATGTAGACAGATAGAAATGACGTGTGCTGTAAATGGCTTGGTTCATTCGCAAACAATTGTGAGCTACATTTTTTATCCATGGCATAGGCTAACTACCACCGGGGGGGTCATTTTAACCCGTTTTGCACTTTTAAATTCAGGTAACTTTGTTCATATAAAACCTTAACACCTCCCAAGACTTTTCTAAAATTGCTTTATTGATTTTCCATTAAAGTCTGAGCTCGCTGGAATAAAAGATGAGAACGTGTTATTATAATTGCTAGATCCACTGGAGGGTCAGAGAACACAAGGGAACATTGTAGTCGCCTAGCAACAAAGACACTGCAGTAATTTCTTTAAATGCAAAGTACATTAAAAGCAAAAGTTTGAAATTGTGAATTTGTGAAAAAATAAAAAAATTGAAGTTTTATTTCCATGAACTGAAGCGAATAAACTCAAGGTTCTAAGTGGATTTTTGACGATACATGAGGGGATACTTGCACTCGCTTCACTTTCTTACAGCTTGTGACTTACCATTAATAATTTCAAATGAGCGGTATTCTATATTTGTTGGTAAACTATCTGCCTCTACATGCTGCACTTAAACATACTGTATTTTTTTTTCTTAAAACTCCAAATAGTTTATTGTAAAAGCAGTCATTGGTAAAAATAAAAAAAACAGATTTTTGTAATGTCATCTAATATTTATTATAGGAGATTAAAAAAGTTATTCAAGGACCGAAAAAAATGGCCAATCACATGCGAGCAAACCACATGCTCAAAAAAGGAGCACTTCTATTGGTCAACACTGGCTTGTAATCTGACATCTCAGGAAGTGTAACAGCTGCTGATAAAGTGTATTTTCAACGCTGAAAATGTAATTTATTGAGAAACACAACAAAAAGAAAAATAACAGAGAAAAGGGAGGCAACGTAAAACGCAGATACTGTAAATACTTTTAATTCAATCACGTAATCTTTAACAAGACCGAGACAATAAAGTTCTATTCTATAAGTGCTAAAGTATTTAGTGGAGGAAAAAATGGTTAGGTTTAATTTGTTTTAAATAAAAGAGAAGCAGGAGAGAACCTTAGGCTGCTTTTGGGTTTGAGTGGAGTCTGAGAAAGGGATGACAACAGAAAATCAAGTAGTGTAGCTTTAATGCCTTTAAGCATATTATTAAACTATATCACCACAACCTTTTGGGTAAAACAGTAGTTAAGCATTAATCAATGTGTAATTAACAATTCCTTCATTTACTAACTATTTATAGACACTCAAACATAATTAATTTGTATGATTATACATGGGTGTAGAGACTTAAACATTTATAACAATGTTTATGATGTAATAGTGAAAATTAATGTTGGACTAATGCTTTGTAAATGAGGAATTATGGAATAATTAAGTTGTTAGAAATACTTATTTCTAGTGTGTGTTCTTTTACCCTTTGTTATTTTCATCAAGCTTTTACCTATTCTACTTCATCTTTGTGTCCATCATCACATTAATATGAATGTATTACTTTGGCATCAATAAAGAGGTTTGTGACCCTTACAATGTAAGTTCAAGTGTTCAAATGAATACAACCCAAACTCAATTCAAACTGATTCAACTGGCAAAGCTCAAAATTATTTTTTTTTCAATAAAAAAACAAATGTTCTGTTTTAACATTTCTTAAGGAATTTCAGTTACCTTAAAATGGTTGAGAACCACTAGACATAGACTTAAATCATGTACAAAAGTGTCAACATAAAAAGTAAAGTAAGTAATGTAAAGTGATCCTTTAAAAATTTGGAAAAAAAACTTTGGGCAACCAGTAATTACTTTGCTAAGTGCATTCAAAGTAAACCCGCTCACCCTCTGGCAGGTTGGCTGCCTTTAGAGAAGGTGGAAACAGCAGGACAGGGCTGAATAAAAGCATTATTTTATCTCCAAGACAACGATACCTGGTCCCTGGAAACCCACATTATTATCTTGTCAGCGGCTGAACCCAGAAAGGTAACGCCACTTCCCTTTTGATTTTAAAAATAGAAGAGGCTGCATGATTTGGAACGAGAACCAACAGCAGAGGGTGGCCATGTTAAAAATACCGCAGTAGGCAGAGAGGCTAATGATCTGTATCGAGAGCTTTATTTAGCTCATTCTTTTTATGACTCTTAAATTATTAGTTTAGAATAAATGAATTGGCTCCCTTGTCTAACAGTTTATTAAAGTAGGCTGGTGTCCTGTGTGGTATGTTTGACTCTGCACTGACCATATTATACTCTGTGTGTGCCTTGCGGCCGGTGGATTATATAATATTAATATAACAGTGTATTAAAAAAGATGTACAGTGGTCAGGGGATCAAGGATCATCTGATTATTACGTGCTCTTATTGCATTTTTCATCTTTCAGATCAGACTGAGTGACAGCCAGAAGAAGGAAGTTCCCAGACTCCAATTTGAAAGTCTTTTTTGTTTTGTTTCTTACTTTTTTGAGGATCTCTCTGAGAATCAATGCTTGCTAATGTTTACTTGCGTTGTCGATGTGTCCAACTTTAAAAATATTAGAGATAGACGTATTGATAAAATATTATTAGTAAGAGTTAAAGCAAGTGGCAATAATTAGCCCTGGACTGCTATTGCCTATTGCTGGTGTCAAAGGAAAACTGTGGTGTAAAAAAATGTTTTAGTGTTTTAGCATAGATTCAGCATGGCTCTCTGAAAAAAAAAATTGAAGGGGAGACTTAAAATGATGTATCTGCATTAAATTATAAGTATAATAAATTAAATAACTCACAAATATTGTCACTTTTTGCCTTGTGAAACAGGTACTTCCACAAATACATAAGCAACAAAGCCATTTGCCAAAAAATGTTTTGAGATGGCACAACAGTTTTAGTAAAGCTGTCCCCATGAGATCAAGACCAGTGTATGACACTTTGAAAGAGATCTAAAAAAAAAGAAAATCTAAAATCCTGCCATCCAAAACAACTGCTCTGTGGTCTGGCAGAAAGAAGTGGTCTCAGTGTAGACCAAGGTCAGGTTTGTTTGTAATGTGAGAGCGCCCTACACCAGTCTGATCATTTTTGCAATAACAAGTCCAAATGTTGAGACCAATACCATTAAAATCTGGTTTAAAGACCAATACCCATTTCAAGTACAACCCTCTCTACATCAGCGGACTGTAGAAGCATAATTGAAAAAGTCATAAATATGTACAGTATGTCTCTAGTGTTGTTCTGGTAAATCCATATACAAGTGTATCTTCCAGGGTTTGAGCCTTGTTTCTTTGTAATTACATAAAGCAACTTGGGGCACTTTGCTGCTTAAGTTATCGCCAGCTGTGTGCTAATGGAGTTGGCCTCAGTGCACAAGTTTGAAGTCTGTAAAAACACACTCAGCCACAAAGAGAGAAGCTTAAAGCAGGGTTGGACGACTGAGAGGGTTGTATGTCCAAAAAAATATATGGTTACAGTAACATCTTCTATAATTAGAAGAAGGAAACAGAGCTCTAATGGAAGACTAAAACCGCCAACAAAACTAAAATGTGACACTCAAAACTAGTGGTCTGAAAGAGAGAGGCTGCAATTACCAGAGCTAGTGGACAATGAAATCAATGCATTCAGTGTGTAGTTTACTACTGTCACTTTAAGCTCTGTGTTCATCATTTTACAAATTTAATCCCATTGGTCACAACAGTGGCTAGGAAAATGTTTTTACAGTATTTAGATTTCTATAGAAACTGAGAATAGAAGATAATACAAGGAATTTAAAGTCTCTGTCATATTCTCTTTAAATGTGGACCTAGTATTTTCTATACAGGTATACCTTAGACTAGACATTTATGCTTTTCTTTGATTTAAATATATATATATATATATATATATATATATATATATATATATATATATATATATATATATATATTATATATATATATATATATATATATATATATATATTATTATTATTATTATTATTATTATTATTTATTTATTTATTTTTCTAATTTCTCTATATTTAATTGTCTAAAGCCTTGTTTCCACTGGAGCGGACAGTTCGGGGGTCCAAAGTGGTTTAGAGTGTGTGGTTCGTTTTGGAAAAAGTGGAGCTAAATATTTCAATCAGCTGACTAAGATGAATGGGTTGAGTCTAATACTTAATTTTGTGATGATTATTGATTTTGTACATTAGTTATAACTTTTTAGTTAGTTGGACAACACTTGAACAAAAATAGAGCTGAATTCTTCTTTCCATGACATACAAGCAGAATTAGATTAAAGTGTCTTTGACAGGTAAAATATGCTTATACTGTTAAAGCAGCCATTCTGTAAATAACTGTGTGCACAATTATTAGGCAAGTTGTATTTTTGAGGATTAATTTTGTTATTGTACATCTACAGTGCTCTTGGTCAATCCAAAATGTTAACAAACCCTCAAACCTGAACATTTAAGAAGTAAAAGTGAAGTTAAGAGAATATCTACATGTACAACATTATTAGGCAACTATTAGTGTGCAGAATTATTATGCAACTAAATGAAAAACAAAGATTTTCCCATCTTACTTGTATATTTTCACCTTGATCTCCTTAGGCCACCCCCTCCTTCGTTTCACAAATACACATCACCTGATGTCATCAAATCCAATAAGGGTTCAAGTTTATACAGCTTAGAGTTGGAAATTATGAATAAAATGATGATATGGTCAAAATAATCACTTGCCTATAAATTTATATTTATATATACAATGTATATATATAAAAAGCTTTAATAAAAGAAGAACCAAACACTAAAAGCAGGAATTGGAAACATGTTAAGTGGAATAGTAGTCTTTTGTGCAAGCGGTCCTGGTGGATGGTGGACTTCTTCTAAATGAGGCATAACGGTCACTTTAAAATGGGTCAAACAGTATTTATCATGAGCATGAAGGTGGCCTAATAAATTTAAGAGGTTAACTAATAAAAATTGCTTTATGGCTGAGCTCACTGTTTACTCATGTAGCAAATAGTCCACTCTCTCAGGTTTCCTCATAAAACTGCAAAGCCTTATTTGAGTGGCTGTTCGAGTTCATCACAGTAAATACAAGCCGCTCATTTTCTCCTGGATATTAAGATTTACAGCAGCATCTGTAAATACAGGCTCAGATTGCAGATGATGGATGTCGATGGCTCAGGTCGGATGCTTTGACAGAGTAAACACAAGGTTTGACGAAACGTGTCAGTCAGTCTTAAGCCAAAATGCTACTTCTCATTTCTCCTCCAGCTTGACTTTAACTGGGCAGCTGTGAAATGCTGCGGTCAATGAACTCACTGCTAAATTGCAGTAATGTTTTTTGAGTATTTTTGCATCGATGAAGTACTTGCATGAGAAAAAATAAAATGTCACATATTGGAAAATACATCATTTTACAGCCTGTGCTGGAAATTCACAGAAAGTATTAATAAAGTGTGGGATTGTATGCTTCATCCCTTTTTATTATGTTTTAAGGTACGTTTGTACACAAGACTAGATTTGTTCTTGTGTCCAGTCTTAAAGGAGCTGGTCATGTCAGGTTACAGACATACAGTATCCAAGTCATTTTAGTCTAGTCATTCCCCTATACGCCACTGCGTTTACATTACTCACAGGAAAACCAAACTCGAATGAGAGACACCGCTTGACTTCTCTGATTGGTTGTTAGAGCAAAACAATATAAAAAAAAAAAATATATATATATATATATATATATTTCAGACCTGGAATGAAAAACAGAGTGATGGAATCTAATGTAGAGAGTTATGATGCGACGTGGGAAGGGCTCCCTCATTCAGTCCGTGTCCTCTGTGGAGGTGTCAACGGGTTCTACATCATTGACGCAGCACACTATTTCAGCTCAGTATTTATTAATAGGAGTGCGTCAGTGAGGCAGCAATGTCACAGTGATTAAGTGATTATTAATAAAGTGGTTTGTGTCAGAGAAAAATAACTTATTAAGTTGTATTGCAGACCTTTTATGGTTTAATAGTTGATTTATAGTAGTAAGGAAGTGAGTCACACAACACGATTGAAAATGCTTGCTGTGCATCTTAAAACACATTAGTCAGGAAATATCCTTGGAGAACTAAGGAATTTGAATTATATAATATAATTAGGGCCGGGACTTTAACGCGTTAATTAAGATAAATTAAATACGGGACTTTAACGCGTTAATTAATTACGCAAAAAATAAATAACATAATTTTAACCACACTTATTTTGCACCGCGGAACTTATTTCAATGAATGAGTTTCGATGGACCGATTATACTGGAGCACCAACTAGTGTTCTTGACTTCCGACAACAACAAACCACAGTCAACATGAATCAACGAAGAGACTGCTTTGCTTGGCCCCGTGGATGGGAAATTTTAAAAAACAAAAGGATGGAAGCGTCGACAAGAGCATGGTTGTGTTCAAGCTATGCAACAAGGAATTTGCGTATCACCGCAGCACATCGAGACTCAAATATAACCTCAACGCAAAACACATAAGGGTTAGCGTGGACGTTAGCCCGACTCCGAGTAAAGTTACAAGGACCCACACCCAACCCACACTCCACCAGATGATCAGGACCAGGGTAACTACACTGCTACACTTAATGGCAAACATTGCACTGGTCTGCTGGACTGAAATAAATAAACAATATTTTGTTGATTGAGCTTATGTATTCAGTTATTATTCAATGGTATACTAAAAATCCATGTGAAAAATTACTTCTCACTGTTCTCAGGTCAAAGATTTATATGCAATTAAAATGCGATTAATTTCGATTAATGAATTACAAAGCCTCTAATTAATTAGCTTAATTTTTTGATCGAGCCCTAAATAATTATTCATTACATTATAGTTATTAGTTAAAACTGTGCCATGAGTTTCAGCATGACACCTGAGGGCTGTTGCTCAAAACAAGTTGAACAAACGCATAGTTGTGGAATAAGTTTTGTTTTTGCTCAGGTAAAATGAACCTGGTGTGGTTTTGTCACAGACTGGATGAAGCACAATAACATGAAAATTGGATTGGAAACTCAAAAACAAAAAAAAAACCTTGAGCTTGAGTAGTACTTAATAACCTGCCAGTCTGTGACAAAACCACATCAGGTTCATTTTGGTCAATCTTGACTTGACTGATACTCTTTTAGCCCAGGTTTAAAGGTGTGCACATAAAAGCCTCACGTTGACAGAGAACAGCCAATAGCCTTCTACATTGAGAAAAAATAGGTTTATTTTAAGGAGCAACAAGGTGCGGCTGTGAAAGCCTGGGAGCAACTTCCTCTTATTTATAAAAATAAATATGTAAATAAAATCATTGTTCGAAGTGGTGAGTAATTTGACTGTACTCCTCATTATCCTTGTGAATATTGAACTGCACAAGGATAAAACCTTAAGATGGTATTCTTAAGCCAAAAAACTCAATGTCTGTCGATAATACTAGCCTAGCAATAATTCTCTTATCATTAATTATAGATGGCTTTAAATGGCTCCACTGTGTTTCAAACAATTCCCATGACATACTGTAGTTTCCTTTCCTTTTCTCGCTCTCTACTATTGGCACATTTAACAATAATGTGTAATTTCTAATCATTGAAGAGTCAAGATAAACACTGACCTGACTCCTCAAAGTCTTGGTTGGCCAAGTTCCAAGATTCACGAATCTGCAATAAAATAGCCTCCATCGCCTTCAGCTCCACCTCGGGGCAATTACACTGTGGGTAGTCAGGGGCACAGTGGCACCAGCAGTCGTTGTCCCGGCACACAAACTGGCCCTCTTCATTACAGCCAATGTAGCTCAGAGCAGCCTCCACAAACCTGGCTCGCAGATACTCCGGCAGGATGGCCTGGAGCCCTGTGGCAATGACAAACAGGGGACAGAGAGAGAGAAATGTCACAGGAATGAGCACAGAGGCAAGCTGCAGATAATATGGGTAAAGATTACTGAAAGGTGAGCCTATAATTTAGCTAAAAAAAAGTTGGTCTAATGCTAGAATCTGGAGTGTCATAGTTTACCAACTTCTACTTAAAGCAACTGAACAAAACTAACAAACTAAATAATTTACCAGCCTATTGTTATAAATGCAGTTGACTTGGGTTCTTTATGTCCATTCCTGAGCCTCAACCTAAAAACAAGCCAAGATCAATTCCAAGACTTGACCAAATGTTTAGAAGCATAATGCAAAAATTGAGACTGGGTTGTAACCATCACATGCAATATTCTGAGAATCACTTAAATTTCAATTTTAAAAACTACATCCACTACTTGTGCTCAGATTCATTACTCTCTGGGACTCACTTCAGAACTCTGCAAGCATCTATGAAGAAAAAAAATATATATACTAGAGTGATTGAAGCTTAATTCGTTGCGACATCCTCATGCTGCCGTTATGTGCTCGCCAGAAAACGACACTGTGACAATTCCATCAGAAATTGGTGCGAGTTCAATTATGGATGCCCAACCTTGCAAATGAATCTTGTTTTCGGGGCTCTGAACCAAAACGGAGCTGACAGAGTCGAGGTTGTCATAGTTACTGCATCCGAGCGGGCCTGTCCTTGTTTCGGTCACCTAAAGGGAGAAAGTAAACAGAGAGGAAACACATTACAATACCTACAGGGATAGAGAGCACTAATGACATTAAATATACAAGCAAAGTGTAGGGAAAGAATAATAAACGTCATCCTGAATAAGATTAGCACAGCACTTTGAGAAAAACACATTACGCATTATTTATACATCTTTTGCAAATTGTATTTTGTCTAATTACTCCGGGGTGGAAATTGAGTTGGGATAAGGCTCTCAGGAGTAAAGGGTAATGAGTGAACAGCAGTGTCATCTGTCAACTTCCTCTCCGCAAAGTGTTTACCTTTGACAATATGTCCGCCAACAGTTGAAACATGCTAAAAGCCATTGTGATGCCAACGTAAGCATGTCCTATTCAATTATTCATGCACCTGAGGATTCATGCCTTCGCTGATTGAGTTTCACAAGACATTCACTGGCTCCAAGATGAACGCCCTGCTAACAGCATCATCTCTGATAAATAGAGCTACCTTCAAAGATACATTTTAAATCTTGGAGGAAGAGGGAGGAGAAGATACACAATTTAATTTTATGCATCCAACAATGTAGACACAGGTCTGTAACCAATGTGAGGCACTCGGATCTAAAAGCAATAGCAGTTTATTGAAGAAGACCAGCACATTCCAACTCTGTGAATATTTATCAGGGGACAACAAACCATAAAGGGGCATAACAGTGTTTAAATAAAAAACGCCTACTTCAAAATCCTTGTCTTATTGTTGTGCTGTTGGATTGACTTTTAATCACATTACACCACTTGACTCAACACAGACTAATTTGCAAGTTCTTTGCTATACAAATACATTTTTCTTGCCTGTACAGCAAGCTGTGAAAAGAAAGAAAATTGTTTGCCTCAGGGTGGTTTTGTCTCAACTGTTCTCCAAAACAGGCCATTTTAACATTCTGTTCTTCATTCACCGGCTGCTTTTTAAATCATTGCATTGCTACAAAACACAAAGCGGAGTCATGATGTGCGAGTAAATGGGCCTGCGAGTCAATGTTGGCAATTTAGCAGCACATGCAGTGGAGCTGAATGCAGAACAATGGAGCCAGAAATTTGTCATAACAGGTGGCCATACTTCAGTCATGACCAGCCATGTCACCAGTTTTACTCTCTTTTTAAAAAAGCTCAGTGAAAGTATCAGAGTGCTCAAGTAATGTGACAATTTGTTGAAGGAGCCGTCTGGGCTTGGTTTCAACTCAAATACTTCCCAGGAGAAAAGTCAAAGTCTGTGGGAGAAGTGTAAAACCGGAGAATGAAAAAAGTTACATATTGTGACAAGAGGTTATTAAATTACTGTTGCAGCCGTGAGTGTATAACTTATTTAGTTAAAGTTTCTTTAGTCCAGAGAGAATTTATGAGCAAATAAGTGTTTTAGTGACAGAGAGTGAAGGGGTGAGCCAAACTATTTGACCGACTTGTAGCAGGATATGTTGTCTAAGCTGCAGACACTGTGACTGTGTTCTGCCTACTGCTTATGGGAGATTATTTTGAAAATAATAATTTATTTAATTTTACACCAATTACTGGTTAATCTATGAGACACTGCTGCAAATTCATTATTATTTTACAAATAATAGAGTTTAAAGTGTTACAATATGTGTTTTTTACACACTGTATCTGCAAAACATTATGTTACTGACACTTTGAGTTAACAGTTTATTACAGTGGCCCAAAGATCTCTACAAAAAAAACAAAAGCTGAAACACACTTTACAAAAAGAAACAGCTAAATGGGCTTAGAACAACATTATACTGCACTGGAAACAGTCACAGCATTATAACAACAAATAGCTGCACGTTTCTTCATCTATGCCATTCATTATTCTGGCATTCACCTCCAATAAAAACCAGCAACAGTGTTTAAACTATGTCAATTGCGTTCAGAATTTAACACGAGTGATACAGGTGTGTCTTAGATTCCTTTGCAATACTTGTGCTGTGCTTTTGTTTACCTGGCCACCCTAATTCATTTGCTATCTTAGACAATTGTTCTGGTCTCTGTGGATTCAAGCTGGATTTCCAGCGGGCAGCACTGCCTATGTAATTGGATAGATATATAACCAAACAGAGAAACGAAGCATCGGATAAAGCCCACACCATTTTGAATAGACAGGTACAATTGGGCCGACAGACCCATTTTTCTTTGCAAAGTGAATAAGTAGAGCAGACCAAGTTACCCTGACGCAGAAAGACAAATGTCTTTCAGGGTAAAGTAAACAAATGGTAAATAAAAAATACAAGCTGTTGTTGCATCGTCTTCACTCAAGAACCTAAACTAACAAGCATCTCAAAAGCATCAAAGCTTTTATTAATTCTCTATTTAGTTTTTACTAAGTAATTTCCCTTGTGGGTTAATAAGGTTTGCCTTATCTTGTCTTATCAAGAGCAGAATGTGAAGGTGAATAGCATACAAAAAAGTGTTAGATCAGATATTTATTCAGCTTCACATGGGGTTAATTAAGCAACCACAAGTTCATGGACATACAGGAGTGAACTCAAATGAACTAGCGCACTTTCAAACTGAATTTACTTCCATTTGTACATTTTCAGAGATGGTTTATTCGAGAGAAATGTTGTT
The DNA here is from genome assembly GCA_024416835.2 of Perccottus glenii. NCBI lineage: Eukaryota > Metazoa > Chordata > Actinopteri > Gobiiformes > Odontobutidae > Perccottus > Perccottus glenii. The sequence continues at coordinate 27,634,299 of CM044559.2, forward strand.
TGTGTAGAAGCCACCCATGTATATTTAAGCCTTGAGTATGTAGCTGTATGCAAGGCTTGTCTAAAAGCCACTGTTTGTCTGAATAAACAGCATCACTATGCCTTTCATTCTGTGCCGCACTCAAACTACTCAGTTTGTAACACTTTGGAAAAACATCTCAAATCATAGTCTGCGAAGCTACAGCGAAGAGAAGTAAAATGTGTCTCTTGTGGTGTTCTATCTAAAGGAACAGGCCAAATGAGGCCATTGTATCTACATTTTAGTCAAAATATTCCACTGGTTCAGGCACAATCAATTGTTGAGAACAATAAAACAGACTGGCAGCATAAGTACTACTCAAGCTCAATGTTTGTTTTTGAGTTTCCAATGCAATTTTAATGTTATTGTGCTTCAATACCAGAGCAAATTGTTTATTTGCACTCTGGTTGTCTGTTAAATATTGATACTGAGTACATGGTTAGCAGCAAACATCCAGACAGAAGAGGCACGACTAAGAACAAGACAAATCTTGATTCTACTTTTCTACAGAGTGTGTGATAGGTTATGATTCAACAACAGGAATCATCAGAGGTGTAAAAAAATAAATAAATCAAAGGGGCACAAATCAGTTCTCATGTTGCAAACAGAGCTAAAGGTAAGTCATAAGCAAATGTTATTACGGTCACTTACAACTAACAATTACTACTATTGTTATAACTCTTCAAAAACATGGAAATAAATGTTGCAAGCTGCAATTGGCAAACACACAAAATAGTTTTAATAAGAAGCAATTCCACATACCCCTATACTTGCACTTATCTGATCTAATAAAGCCAAGTTATCTCCCTGTGCTCTTAATTCCCATAAGACTCCAGGGCACAACTCCCTCACAAAATACTGCACCAAAAGTAATAAAAAGTCATCAGTGTAAAATCTCCTTTCCCTTTGTTTGCATTGTCCACAGCCTCAGTTCAATCATCCCTGACAAAAGCTTGATTTAGAGCCGTGCATGCATCCAAGCTCCGCGGGCACCAGAGGAAAAACTGCCAACCTGAAGGGAAATCCATCTCCTCCACTGTCACTTAGGAATTATTGCCAAACAGCGTGACCATGTCTTCCTTTAATATTATCCCAGATGTCTCATACAAGTAACCACAAGTCCAGGCCGGATTAATGACAGTACATGGATCCAGCCAAGAGGAAAAAGAAGACTTGAACCACCCTGAGCACAAAAGTTGTTATCATTTCAAAAGAATCTAAGAGTGGTTTATTACTTTTTTATATTCCCCTGGGAAAAATGTGTATTTAATAGAAAACATGTAAACATAACATACCACAGTTTCTTGATTGTTTAAACCTATATGGCCTTATTTAAAACAGGGTGCATCTCTAAAAGCTGGGATAAAAATACTGATGCACACAATCTAAACTTATTAAAAAAAAACTCAGGTGGTGAAATGTGTGCACACAAATCCACTTAATATCATGCCCTCTCTAGGCCTCAATTCAAATACAATGTTATGCATGTTTCTGCATAAATATGAAAAATCCTGGAACAAACTGAGGACACGAGGCAATCCACACAGCATCACAAGGCTGTTTGCTTCATCAAAAACGATGTACACCCTCTTAAATAAAAAATATTTTCTGCACGTGGGCTGTGTGCTGTTTCAAGAAACCAGCTAATGAGCCATTTGGAATTAGATCTGAGTCACTTTGCAAATCTCAGCACGTTGACCCAATAGCAGGTTTTCACTGCTTAGTCACACCTGTGTTTCTGGAGGTAGGATTGAAATGTTTGTGAAAATTCTCAGTCATCCATGTCATGATCCAATAAAAGATTATAATAAAAAGTCATTAAAAGGTCGAGTTCAACGGTCCCTAATCCCATATGGTCAACTGGAGTAAAAGCTGAGTTCATATCCCTCAGAAGGAGTGCTTTAACCTGATGTGATTACTGTGATTGGTCCAAGTAAATGAATAAACAATAACAACAATTATGTCACTAATACAGTCTACACACAACATAAAGAGCATCTACATTTACATTTAGTCATTTAGCAGAAGGTTTTATCCAAAAGCTTCCATTTACCACCACTGGAACACCACTGGAGGCAAGGTGGGTTTTAAGTGTCTTGCCAAAGGACACAACAACAGTATGGACTGTGGGGAGAGCGGGAATCAAACAAGGAATCGAACAGCATCTGCTTCAGAGATTTTACTGATGGGGTCAATATGCTGTCCTTATCTGATGACCTTATGCTATAATAACAGTCAATAGAAGTTATATAGTTATTGTTGCTAAAGAAATATGCACGTTTTGTTATATTTGACGCAATGAGTCAAAATACTTTCCACAACATTTCTGCTGGCCTTAAATGAGGTGTAGCTTTAATGTCATTGCACAGTAAGACATGCATCGTGCACGGTCAACATTTTATTTTGGCTTGTTCCTGATATTTACAGAGCAGTATACCACTGCTTTCGATTTGATATTCAAAGACAACTCTCAACACAACTAGATTTGCTCTAACAACAAACTCATACACATCTGCTCCTCAAAACTCCAAGGTCGATGGAGTTCGACATATGGACGACCACAAGCAGGAGTTGTTCGTACCCCAACGTCTCATCTGTCGAAAAAAATAGCTCTAATTTACCATTTCCAAACAAAACATCATCAATTTGGAGCAAACAAGGCATCATTCCAAAAAAGATGAAAAACTAAAGTCATTATCCATTTTTTTTATTATTGACGCGGGATAACACAATTAATTAAAATCTGAGCTCTGTCCGTAGGGAGCTGCAGATTAATTTCTAACACAGACAGATGTCCAACTTAAAGAGAAAATTGACCGAATGCAAATCTAAAGATGGTCTTTTCTATGCATAGCAATGAGACCATCTGCAAAAAGAGCCCAGTGGAGCAGAGCATGTGTGTGAAGTCAGCCGTCTTCATCAAAAAAATGACCCAGAGAAACGGACAAAAATGAATCAGTTTTGTCAATTGCCTCACCTCACGAGGCATTTTCTGCTAAAACTATGACAAAATAACATCCAAGTTGTTTGTAAAAGTGATATGTAAATGACACGGATCAGTTGGTGGAGGATTATTAATGCGGCATAATTGAGTACACGATAATTGTGCTGACTATGTTGGAATAACTAACAGCTGCGTTTAATGGAACATTTAATTGCACTTAAAGGCTTTCCCAGAATAAGCACTTTGTGATGCCTACACACGCAGCGGACGTGACTTGTTTATCTTATTCTAATGAATTTTCCCTCCAGACATGCCCTCTTTGTCTTTGGCTGATTTGCATTTCCCCTTTTTTTTTAATTTCCATTAGTGCTATGATATGAATCACCTTAAGAAAGCAACTCTCCAGGGCCAATACACAGTTTCATTTATATTTCTTGTTTATGGTATGGAAATAATGCAGTTTTCCAAAATCAAGCTGTGACAATATTGCAATCCATGATAAACACATAAATCTATTTGTATTCCAGAATGAATGTGCTTTTATAATCTAATCAGTGCTTTAGTAAAGATCTTAACCAAGTCCTTATCTTTTTTTTTTTTGAAACTTTGAATCCAGGTATGTTGAAATTATTAGAATTCTCGCACTTTTAAAAAAGCTCAAAGCAGATGAGGTTGTTACAGATTCAGTGACCTTTCTTGGTTTTACAGAACAACACCTGGAAATAGAGGAAGAGGAGAATTTGACAGAGCAGAGGAAGAAGGGGAGGCGCAGACAGGTTCAGTAAAAACAGTGGACCCTTAGATAAGAGCATAGCTACTGGTCCATGTCCTGAACCATGTTCTGACTCAGAGGCTCAAGGCTTGATCTGATTGGAAAAGGGATTGGCTGAATGAGGACCATCTGTCACTTAAAGAAATCTCACAAAATATGAGAGAGAGATTGAAATGTTTTCTTGACTTCATGGACTGAAAAAAATAATATACACTTTTCAATCTGAGGAGAGAGGAATACCTTTACAGCCATAAATTGTCACTACGCCCTACACAAGAGGTTATCAAGGGTAATGTTCTGAAAGCACAAAGGTGTTTTGACTCTAACCATTCAAGAATCTCATTTTGCCTTTCTCTGTGTAATATGTCCTTGTTAGATGTATCTTTGCTGTCACTATTATTAGGTAAATTACAACCTTGAGAACAAGCATAACAGGCAGATATTAGAAGCACCAAATTGATTAAAGTATGAAACTTTTTTGCCCACAAGGATAATGCAAAACCTCATACTACTAAAACACTTGCAGCCTTGTCCTGTTTATAATGTTATTGCATTATTTTATTATTATTATTATACAACAAACACTGTATTATTTAATATAAAAAATGTGATCTTTGTGAAACCCACTCCTCCTGGTAATTACATCAGCTTTTGTGAGTCACAAATTTGTTTAAACAAAATGCAATTACTGAGGTACAAAGTCAAATTAATGTGCAAGTGTATTGTTGTGAATGGTCAAAGATGATAAAACACAGTGCACAATGAAAAAGAAAAGAGCAAAAAGAAAGGCATGCATTAAGGTTGATTTAAACGCTATACACAAAAAAAAAAATCTTTAAAAAAATTTTTATCGTGTTGGACACATTAAATCAAGCAAGGCAATTAGGTAATTATAGAAGTTAAAAAAATGTATTAATAAGGTTAAGGTGAGTAATGGTTGGCTCATAAAAAAGTATGAGCACTTCAACAGTTTAAGGTGTTAAAAAGGAAGTCGTTGAAGTATTTTATTATTGGCTATTTCAGAAACTTTGAGGGCAGTTGAGTCAGAGTGCAGACGTGAGGTCACAGAACAAAGTGGTCCAAGGATAGAGCCCTGTGGGACAATCAGGACATCATAGTATATCATATTTTCTTCATTTATAACAAAAAATATGATGAACCAAATAAACATGCAGTGGGTTTTAAAATGACATGTCTTAATTCAGCCAAAGGTCAGTGTTTGGAAAGTATGATGGTAAAGTTGCCTTAATGAACTTAAAAGTATTTAAGTAACCGATCACAAGAGGTCCACTCAATAGACATTTTTACCTATTTAAGATCTGAATCGGTTCAGACCTGGTTTAACCTTGGTATAGCACTACATTTAGTCATTTAACTCACATCCTACCACCCTCTTTTACATACACCGTGGTCTCTTTAGAGAGAATAACCTTAACAGCAAAGTATTGAATCATATATTTTCAGACATTCTTAGTGTCATTTAAATATTTGTTTTTTACTTTATTCTAAATGTTTTTTTTATTTTTTATGTCAGGTACAATCCACATTAGAACAACCAAATATTTATCACCAAAAATTCTGATATTGTTTAGTTTTAGAGGTAAACACCATATAAACAGACATGTACAGTATATGTTGAAATTAGACTGGGTCATTTTGGCCCTAATGCAGAATAATACAAAAGTAATTTAAAGTTTTACAAAGACTGTAATTCTGAGAGTTACATTGGGTAATTTTAATGCCATGAATAAGGGTCTCAAAGAGGTTCTGCCTAGTGTTCGGTAACTCAGAGCTTTTTGACAGTTGATTTTCTAGTGATTCATTACAAAACAGTGGTGAAGGAAGTAATTATTCTAAAGATGGACTTCTTTTTGCAGACCAAAGTCATTCAGAGCTTCAACAGCAACTGATCTTTTGGTCCACTGTTTTCACTGTTGATGATTTAAGACTTTCTAGGAAAAGGAAATTCCAGTGAAAACTGAAAAGGTCTATTTATGACGAGGCCAAAGTGTTAAAGGAGAACATTTTTTTTTACAGACCTTGGAGATAAAGCCTTTATTCTGTTAACACATTCACTTATGGCTCTAAGACACATGTATTATTAAAAAATCTACAGTTTTAATATTAATAAAACAGCATTTAAGCATGAACATTTCACTGATTAACATTCATTACGGCTGTGAATCTCATAATAATGATTATTAATGCCAGTGAAGCAGCATAAAACGTTATAAAGGGAGCTGCTGTTGTCAGATGTTTGAGTAACAATGGACTTCAAATGGCTGCACTTTGCACTTGCTGTGGGAGAAAAAACTACACGACTGTGTTAATGTTTCATGAATACCTATCGTTCATTTCTAAATGGCTTCATTTGCCGCACCTTCTTCAATTGTCGTTGGCTTAATCACCAAGCCATAGTGCACGTGCAAATTTGCATCTGAGATATGTTTCCGCCTGTTTACTCTGGCTCAGAGGACTCACTTTGTTGCATCGGCTTACGCTCTAATGTCAATCATCGAGGGATAAGCGCTCAAAATGTAAGTAAGAAAGAGCGGGAAGAGGGGAATGGCACCAATGAGATTATATTGTGCTTTTGAAAACAACAAAACCAAAAGGAAAGACGCAGATAAGCACATGGTATGCTTTGATAGAGGGAAGGGGAATATTGTATGCAATTTTATGTTTACTCTTGAGGAAGACTCTTACAAAGAAAACTAAACCTGGAAGATGAGCCAAGAGACCATATTTGATTCCCATACATATCTTCAGTCTCAACTTTTAACAAGGCCAACCGACAATAAATCTGACTATAACCACCAGCCACATATTCAAAGGCACAATGCATTCGAAATTCAGCGCACATAAAATGTCAAGAATAGAAGGCTCTAGATCTGTTTAAAGGTTAAAGTGGATGCCAACATGCAAGACGACCAATCATCCTCATCTCTGAATAATGAGGCACAAAAACCTTATGAATTATTCAGCGACAAAACGACAAAGCATTCTGTTTTTTAGTTGTTTATGTTAACGACTGCCTCAAAACTTAAGAAGGGTTTTATTCATCCCCATTTCCCCGGTGCGTATTTGCACTTATCTGACATGTCTAAAATATAATCTGGCGAATCAGATTTAAATTTTATTCATATATTTGATGAAAAATGTTATAAATCTATAATGTGGAAGATTTTTGTGAGAAATTACATAGATACTCACAAAATCTAAAGCTTTTATTCCAACCTGATGGCTTTGTAGAATATTTTATGTGATCGTAAGGGCTAGCTGGTCTATCAGGTCTTAGAAAAAAAAAAAACAAGTTTTAACAAATATATCCCAATGTGTAATTAGCGTAATCTTCCAAATATAAAAAAATGTAACAGATTTTTTTCTCTCTGGTCTTAGCCAGGCTTCCTCAAGTACTGATTTTAAAAGCACCTCTACAACAGCTTGGCACTGACTATGGGTTTAAACAGAAGATTTTATTGTGGAGAACTTGTATGATTCAATAAAGAAGCTGATCAGTAATCATAAGGTCACTTTAAAGTGTTTGCTTCATTTCATTTCAACACACCACAGTAAGTACGAGTTTGTGTCTTGCAGAGTCCCCATAACTGCATCAAGTTACATTTTCCTTGCTTCTTTCCAGCTAAGTTTCTTGCCCAGATAATCTTAAAGCAAAAAAAACTGTTAAATTAAAAGATAACACATTCCAAGAATTGAGGCAGATAATCGCTCTTGAACTGCTTCAGTTGGGCAACACTCTTAAAAGTGTAAACTCCAGCTGAAATCAACCTGAATCTGCTACTCCAACACACAAACTAGTTTTCCCTTAACTGCATTTTTCCATTGACCCACAGTTGTTTATGGACATTTTCAGTGTGTATCTATGTGTAGCTCATAGAAGAAAGGAAGAGCCAGTAAAACAATACAGTATTTGACAAATGACAAGAGGTGCATCCAAAACCATAGTTAACTTAGATATAAACATTTTTTATCATAAAATTAAGACAAAAACAAAAAAGCACGAAAGTAATGAACCATATACATTTTTAAATCCTGATAAGCTTTGTCCCATGAGAAAGTCTCAGATTTTAGGTAACATCATAGAAATGCTCATATGTTATACTCCCACAAGTATTTTCTACATATTTATACTGTTTTTATTTCCTACACAACACTGGAAGACTAAAATTGTAACTGGAACGAGACTTTTTATTTAGTTTTGTTCACCCTGCATCAGAATCTCAGCGAGTGTTCTACAGCAGTCATTATGTGATTCTTGGAGTTCAGTCTTGTGTTTTTTTCTCCTCCTTTGACAAATGAATTGCTCCATGACTGAATGAACACTCAAGGCTCACACTGCAAATTGGGTCAAACATTTCCTCACCATTTCCCCTCCTCATCAATGATAGTCTCCTACCAACTTACTCTAATGAATCTTCAATATAGTAGAGCGCCAGGGCTGCAAATCAAAGGTAAGCACATCGATTGGTGCACCATTTCCTGCCTGGCAGCTGCTACCTGAACCTGGGCTAAAGGCCAATCCAAGCCTCTTCTGGTCCAATCATAGACTTTAAATTGATAGACCCTGTGTCACGTGTGAAATATGTGGTATATTCATCTCAATTGCCCCAAACTAAAAGCCTGTAGTAAATTTCATGGGACTTTTTTGCCTCAACATCATTCATCTCATGTATTTGTATTGCATTAATTTTTTTAATGGTTATAAACACATACATTTATACAAACTGTGACCAGATTCAGTTTCAAAAAGCACAACTTCATGTTTTCATGTAGCATTTACACTACTCTACACTTGTGTGACTGTCAATGACTGTGTGTGACTGTGTGAGTGTCAATGGAAAACAATAGAGTTTAAACTGCGTCCTATTTGGGATACCACATAACCCCCCCCCCCAGTCGGAAGTTACATTTACTGTAAATAAATGAGTAACAGGAAATTATTCTTTTCAATTTAACTTGAAAAGCAAAAAGGGAAGTTTGGTTGTTAGGTCGCTTCATGACATGCTGCGTTTTTTTTTTCAAATAGAAGTAAACAATAATGGAGGGGGGAAACAGAATAGAAAATTTGTTAAAAATATGTAAAGACTTTAAAAAATGTGTCAAATTATTGACTACACAATCACAAACCCCTGAATTAACAACTTTAGCAAATGATAAAGACAGATTATGGCCATCTTTAAGTTATACAATATTCAGTCATATTCTGTCTCTAACACATAGCATGAAGTAAATAAAACGAGCAGGCTGCAGATACAGTAGGGCTTTGAGATTATACAAGTCACAAAGCCAATTGGCATTTAGGTCTTTTTTTTTAATTTATGGCTTTATTTGCAATAAATTATATATTTTAAGTTGACAAACATCAAGAAGAACAATTGGGATTTGTTCACCATTGACTTCCGTTCATATTTTTATTATTTGGGACCTACTGTATGTTTAGCCCAGAACAGGCATCACTTGAGCTCTGTAGGTGTTATTATCATGAATAATGCACAGTGGCTCAATGGTAGAGTGGTCGTCCTTCAACCAGAAGGTTGGTGGTTCGATTCCCGCTCTCCCCACAGTTCATACTGTCGTTGTGTCCTTGGGCAAGACACTTAACCCTCCTTGCCTCCAGTGGTGTTCCAGCTGTAACACTGGTGAATGGAACCTTAATGTAAGTCACTTTGGAGAAAAGTGTCAGCTAAATGAATGAATGTAATAACTATTTTATATACTATAGTCAAAATAAAAACACATATGGATGTAGTTATGTCAATATGATGCTGTAAATCTTAACAAAATTATGTTTGACGAATGTTCTCATAAGGAAATCTGAAAATAGACTGATTCAGAAATCTAATTCTTTGATTATTTTCCAGTGCTTGCCTCTATAGGCCTCCAAGACAAGTGGTGCCACCATTTAAATTCTTTATCTCCTAAAAACAGGTTACCTTCTTCAAGCCAGCTTTGTTTTGGCATCCATCTTCTTCAAGGCGAGGATTTAAAAAAACACACAAAAAAAAAAAAACAAGAAAATTCACCTTGATGATTTAAGACTGTAAATATTTTAGCATCAGTCACTTGAAAATGCCTCACACACGAATGTACTCGGGAGGTTTATTCGATTTATCTTAGTCTGCAGGGTTTTTATTTATTTATTTTTTAAAGCAGCGTCTGCCAAATCAACATTCTTTTGCCAATTCACTTTAGAGAATGTACAGCTATATTTCTGAAAAGAGGAGCTTCAAGGAGTTGATGAGAAATGGGCAGTGGCTAAAAAGTATTTTTTTTTTTTAACTTTACAATCTAGTGCTTTTCCCATGGAGGAAAGGAATGAATAAAGCAGTGAACATTACAGATTTGATAACTATACATTGTCAGATATTAACAGTAGATATAGTCCAATAGGGAATCTGTCATGTGCAATAATGCCATGATATATTATTGAAGTTTTTGGTATAATTTTAAGAATGATGTTGGTTCCTCACTTGAGACTTGATTATTACTTGATTTAATTCTTGCTTCACCGTCTCTAGTCAGTATTTTGTTTTTTTTATTTTTTTATTTTTAGTTTCAATACTAAAAGGGACATGGCTAATATGATATATTATAAACACAGATCTGTCATCCATTTCCCTTACCTCTGCCTTGTCCTGTTTATACTTAATCTGTTTCAATCCTCAGGGACTCTTTTGTTACTATATTTCTTTAAGATCTATTTTTTTGCTTAATTTGACAGAGTAACACATGCTCAACAGGAAACGGGGGTTTAGAGAGAGGGCTACTGCCATGGAGGAAAAGGTTCAACCCAGGTCACACTGCTTACGTTCTGTACCAGGTTTAACACGGATTGATGATTACTTGTATAAAGTGAATTTATGGCATGATTTTATAACTCAGTAGCTGTGTCTATGCAACAAAACCTTTGTTTTTTTAAATATCTAACACGCTGCAGTTCATGATGACCCTAAAATGCATATTACAGACATAATTATATTAAAGAAAGATTTGAGACATTTGCATGCTTGTTTGACCTACATCTAAAATTTGTCAAAGATTATCCTGAGGCATTAAAAAGCCAATTACTAAATTAAAATGCAGTCTAGTTAGTTGAACGGAATAACGACAATAGCTTAATTTTTTCATTCATTAGAGCTTTTAAAATTTATTTTGGGTCAAATTGACTTTAGTAGGGAAACATTTTTGACTTCTCTAATATGGACATGCTCTGAATATGTGAGAGATACTAACTCACTGTTTATTCATCCCAGGTTGGGTGTTTTGTGCTTTCTCTCACAAAAACAGGTTTAGCGGTGGCACACAACGCACCTCGAGCAAACTCCAATCACAGCCACGTCTTGCATCAATGGATTTGTACAGGTCGCTGGTATTACCTACATTCAGAGACGTTAATCTGTTGTTTACCGGGAGCCAGTGTAAACAAATTAACACCACGTGAAGAATCAGATTCCACACAAAGCTCAAAGATTATTCAGCGAAACAAAGTGAAGGGCGAACGCGGCCGATTCTATTCATTCGACTTGATAACAGCTGACAGAGTGATGAATGAACCTAAACTGGATGATCTAAACAGCAAAAGACACTGATATTCACATCAGAAGCATATCTTAACGTGCCTAGCATGGCGTTACACAACAATGACCAGCAAGACAAACACTGGCAGCATATTTTTGTTCTCAGAATAATGTAAATAAATTCATTTTGTACCGCTTGGTTCCATTGGGGGTCGTGGGTGACTGGAGCCTATCCCAGCAGCTTTGGGGTTGAGGCGGGGTACACCCGGGACAATGGCCAGTCGCAGGGCTGACATTTAGAGACTGTCACTGTCAGACAACTATTCACTCTCATATTCATTCCCTAGGGACACTTTAGATGCACCTATACATGCATGTGTTTGGACGATGGGAGGAAGAAAAGTTTTATAAATGGAGCAGATCCATCTAGTTTGAACAAAGTCACTCGCACTATTCAACTTAAGCTCTGAGTTGCATCATCTTTTGAACTGGTTTTGTGGAATCCCCATCTGTTCATTTCAGTAACGGAGTGTGAGACGTTCAATGCCCAACTCTGTTATGGCAAACAAAAAACTGAAGCAAACATCAAATGAAAAGAACAACTAATTCCACAGTCAAAGAAGAATGACTGACCTGGTTCAAACAGGTTTTTTTTTTCTCTTTTGTATTTATATAGTGCTTTTCCACCTAGTAGGCACTCAAAGCGCTTTACCAGTGTTACAGCTGACACCACTGCAGGCAAGGTGGGTCACTGTCGTTGTGTCCTTGTGCAAGACACAACGACAGTATGTGGGGGAGAGCGGGATGTTATGATGTTTTGGGATGTTTTGAGTGGGAAAGGGGTCTACTTTAAAACTGATTCAATCTGTCCATCGTTTTATTAATTTGTTTGTAGGTGAGTTAATCAATAAATCAAGACCATTAGGTAAACCATGAAGTGTAATAATTCATATAACTAATAACTAAAGTGATGTAAAGTGATTTTTTTTTTTCTGAATGATTGTGGTGTTTTGTGATAATGCTATAGGGGCCTGTTATGTACTCAACTTAAGCCTACACCCTTTTAGTCAATATAAGTTTTGTATGAAATGAAAGTATTTGATTTTTATTTTATTTTATTAATTCAATAAATAAAAAATGCAGTGTGTTTTTCCAATAGTGGGTTGGTCACTGGAGAGTTCAAACCACAAAAAGCATGTTGGTGACAGTTCTTTAAAATGGTCTGGTCCATCACCAAGCTCTTTGCTAAATCATTTTTACTGAGTTATAACTATTCATTAAATGCAAACATAATGCTACTTTTTTTTCTAATTAAAGCCCTTTATGTGTCTAAACAGCCAAAAGTAATATTATCAATTAATAATGTAAATACAGTTTTACAAATGATTGATTTTACTACCTCTTTTTATTCAGATGTTGCCCTGTTCAACAATGCCATAAAAACACAAGAAAGCACACTACATAGAGTTTAAGGGTTGGTTTTGGAACAAGATGAAACACTGCTTTCAAAAAAAATAAAAAATAAATTGATTGCAGTCCTTTAAGGACAAAGCTTGAGATTACCTCATCCTTTGGTTTCATTGGTGTTGCTGGTTTATTCATTTGGCCACATTAACAATTTATTTGAGAAAAAGACAGTATAAAAGCAGTTCTCCTCATCTTTGTTTTAAATACAGCCTCTGTCTCAAGAGTCCTGCTCAGTCTTCTCTCCAGTCTCGCCCAGGTTTACTGCAACACCTTCAAAGAGGCTTCCATCTTCCTAGTCAAGCCTGGATCATATCTTATTGCTTTGCCCATTTCCTAATCTTCCCTAAAACGGCAATGATTGGCTGACACAAATCATTTGATTAATGTAAATGAGTTTTGTAAATATATAATGATGTACTTTGAGGTATGTTTCATTAGCTTATACAACAAAAACAGGACCTAATCAATAATACACACTGGAACTGGTAATGGTGCTTTGTCAGGAGCCGGCCTGTTTACCTTGATGGCAGTGGAGGCGATCTGGATGTGGTGCAGTTTGTGCAGGGTGCTCTCTCGGTCGATGAAGTACGAGGCGGCCAGTTGGTGAAGCGTTTCCAGAGTCACAGCCGTGCCGTTGGTCTCGCTCCCATCAGTCGATCGACTCAGCTTCCTCTTGTCCACAAAGATCATCAGTGACTCCTCTCCTGGGAAAAGGAAGAATGTTATAATGCAGATAGTCATGTCTGTAGGTTCTCGTAATGTTTACTGGAACTATATATTTTAACACATCTTGTATTGTCAAACATGATTATAGAATAGACAAACAGCACACTATAGTCAATAAAAATGTCCAGTGGCTAAGTAGTGTCACCTCACAGAAAGAATATCCTGAGTGGGCAGGACAGGGCCTTTCTATATGGGATTGTGTTTGGGTAGGTTTTCTCCACTAACCTTTAAAACAATGTTAATCCTAAATCAGTATCATTTATTGATATATTTGTATCAATCATTTGAGAATCTGTTCAAGAAGGACCTGAGTTGGACTCCTGAACTGGGCGGGGCCTTTCAGGGTGAAGTTCTGCTCAGGCTGGTTTTCTCTGGGTACTCCGGTTTCCCCCACCAACATCAAAAGAACATGCTGTAGTCTCTGGTTAGACCAATTACTGACACAAAATCTGGAGAGCCCCCTGAGCGGCTGCCCACTGCTCCAGTGGATGGGATGAATGATTGTCACTGCCACATTTATTTGTTATGCACCCCATCCACTGCATCAACTCTAATATTTTAATAGATTCTCACTATGTTGCATTGAATAACAAACCTGCAACATTACAAGCCAAACTGAAACACTTAAAAGAACAAGTCTTTGATTATAAACTGTGGGGATGCTTTTAGAAAACACTCTATTGACAAACTGAAAAAGGGAAAGATCAATGTAAAATCTGCTTCAACTACATTATGCTTTATTGAACAGGGCTTTAATTTGGAGAGAAATACATTTCCCTGGAGAAATGTCAAAACAGAGGGAACTATCTTAATTTTCTTGGCTTGTAAAAAAAATCTTTAAATCAATCTTAACTTCAACACAATGACATTATTTGGGTTCTGAAATACAAATTGGGTTAGAAAAATGGTTGCAATCCAATTTGCAACTAATATTTCCTTTTGATGTTGAAATCTGCACTGCTGGCCAAAATGAAACTCCAGGAGAAACCGCTGTAGTTTTCAAAAATGCAAACAAATTAGGACCAATGTTTTCTGCAAACCAAGAGAAATAAGGTTTGTACAGCTTCACTAATGATTAAGTTATGGAAATAACAGTTCTGTGTTCTGTTTTTAAGAGGATAACAGACCAAACTGAGCTTTTTTGGTGTTGCTTTGTTTGTTTGTTTGCTTTTAAGACAATGAACTGGATCGTCTTTTCATCTTTTAAGTGTTTGTGCACAAGAGACTAAAGATGAAACAAACCAGTTGAGGAGCTGGAAGGAGATTGTGCGGCACATTGCCTTGGGAATCAACAACACACTCAGATCTATTGTTATCCAAAGCAGAGGTTGCATTTGGCACTTTGGTTCTCCAACTCTAAACACAGACTTCACATGTTGAGCCTATGACTGTGCAGTTGGGCAAAAATACACTTGTTTTTTGAGGGCATTATTGTCTCTAATTAAATTCATTATATTTCATAGCAGCCTGTCTCTCAGTCTCAGTGGTGTCTTCTTGAGTGATGGTGGAAGTTATTTGAGGCCACTGTTAGACGTGATGCATGTCCTCAGTTTGAAGAACATACTCAGTTAATGGAGCAAAAGCAAAGCAATTTGGAGAATAATGATGAGAGAAAAAAAGTTTTTTTTCTTCTTTTTCATCTTAAAAGACTAATTGTGGATACAGACTGCACAATATCAGATAAGATTGAATATGTAAAATGTGTTTTTCATATTGGGATGACAGGGACATAAAGCTGTCTGTAGTGAGAAGCAGAATTGTTTGATGTGATAAACTTTAAACCTATGATTATGATTCAAGTCTCTTTTTTTAGTATAACTTCATTTGATTTTAATTCTGTAAATTAAGTCAGTAGTTACTCTTATTCCTAATGCTGGACACTGGTCTTTTTGTTCCTTATTACTTAAACCCAGAGGGGACGATTGGTAAAACTAGGTGGGAACAAGCTCAATGCTTTTGGACAGACTCTTTTCAACATTAAAGACACAATGCTTTCTGGCAGAAACGCATGAACTTGGGATTTGCATGGCATCATGTCCTGGAGCTATATTGGGTTTCTGTATTCATTTGTATTTTTGTGCCATAAAGATGGTACTATGGCATATTTTCTCCCAGGAGCAACGAGCCTGATTTTAACTGGTGCCACGGACTCGGCTAAATTCTTTGTGAAAAGCATGAATGCCAGGTTTATTTCATTTCAGTTCAAGCAGTCGACACTGCATAATGCAACTGGTGCTATGCACATTCAAAACCAACCTATTACTATCATAATTTAGAAAAGCTACAACTGGAATATTTTAGCAGATTAAAATATTAATGGTGAATCTGAATGAACAATGCATGGTAATGAACAAGCAGGGGTTACCTGGGAGGCACAACATGGTATACTAAAGGTGTTATTACAACTCATTGAAAAATAAATATTTATTGCATTACAGCTCTCAAAACAATGCATCTTTCTTGTCTTCTGTTGTCTCATCTTTCACTAGTTTAGGAATGACACAAAACCGAATTGTAAGAATCCAAAATCATAATCATGAATAAATTTCAATAAATCACTCAGCCTTTCATCACGCCTGTCTGCTCCTCTTAAGTGTGAGCAATCCAATGGCCATAAAACCATAAGTAGGTGACTTGCTAATTGTGACTAACTTTCAGTCATTTTTTTATTTTTTTGCAATGATAAATATCATTGTCATTAACCAAAGCAGTAATGAAGAGCAGTAGATAATGGCTGTACCTATTTAACCACAAACAAGTACATCCAATAGAATTACTGATTATTAAATTACCGAGTTCTAAAAAACCTTTTCTTTTTAACGTGCAAAAACAAATAAAAATAGTCCATTCACCTCCCAGTGTCGCCGAGAGTAGGAAGTGGGTCCCGTATTTCCTAATAATGTTGTCGGTAATGGCGGTGAGACTGGGCCGCCTGCCCAGCTGCCTAATGGTTTGGAGAAACTCAGGGTCCAGAGGCAAGGAATAGCCATTGTTCTCCTGTCTCTCCAGGGCCAGGCTGTTCACCTTCCAGCGGCCAAACTCCCTGCAAAGTCACACAATCACAAGCTCAGTGGAAAGAAGGGCACACAACAGGATTTCTGCATGAATTTAAGAAAAAAATGAGGAAAATGTCCAGCATAAAATTCTAATCAAACATATTATACCCACAGTCATAGACCATCTTTTTATACTGCTGCTTAGATCACAGCAGGGGGTCTTCCGTTGATGCATAAGGGATCTCATTAACTGAGATTTTTAAATTGTGTTTAATCAAATTTATGTTATGAAAAAAATAAATAAATCAATGTATATGTTTATATGTAAAGCTTAAAAAAACCTTTTTGTTGCATTTCAACTGTCACACATGAACAACATGATGAGATAATATACTGATTAGTATAGATGTTTGACAAGAAAAAGGCAATTGGAACATTAGATTACACTTTTCACAGTTATACACTTCCATTACACAGAAGTACTAAGTATTATATACACTGCATATGGTCTTTTACTCTTGATATAAGCTACTTAAGTCACAGGGGCAAAAAATGTATACATCAGCAAACACAGATTCAAATTATATGAGTACATAGAGTATTGTGAAGTTTATTTTTTTGCAGTTGTTTATAGACTGTGTAAAATGATTCAGTATATTCCCTTTGACTGTGGATGGGGAATACTAGTGCATATCTGCAGCAGACGACGTAAATGAGCCACTAAAAAAATTGAAATAAAAAAGGGCATCAAATGTATTATTTTTTTAATGTATTGTATTATTCAAAGCCAGTAGCACTTACAAGGATTAGACCTTTTGGGAACAAAAAAAAAATCCCTTTTCTTTTAAAAGAGATGGTTCAAGAACAGCTTTCAGTTCACTAGGCACACAGTATTCAAGCATTTTAAGTGAAAATCTGCAATGACAAAGCCCAATTTATGAGATATTTTGAGCTGAACAGACACTGATTGGAGTGGTGGATAAGAAGACCTGGTTACCGAGTTGCTGTTTATTCACAAATTAAATACATAAGATTGGCTACAGGCTACAAAGAGACCACTTGTCACAACATCACATGATAAACTTTACAATATTACAAGCAAATGCAATAAGCACCATTGTCAGAAAAAACAATACAATATTCATATTTTCAAATAGCTTTTGATTCAATTGAAAAACAGCAACACATGTGTTTCTGCTTTAGGTACACTTTATTTGATTGATCAAATTTATTAAAATGCAAAGAGTGATCATCTGGCTTATTAACATTACTGCACTTATAACACTCCAGCATTATGTATGCAGTGAAAGACAGAAAGACAGGAAAGCTACGAGGCATTGTTTTTCCGTACTCTCATATAATAGTGGCAATGTAAGAACAGCATTTTCAATCACAAAAGAGATTCATTTCTAGCATTTGTTATACACAGGAAAAATAAGATGATGAGTGCAAAGCCATGGGATTCTCCAACACGCTTAGATCTATGGTTAGATAAACAGAGTATGCATTGGGACTTTGGCCTCGATAGACCTGAGACTCAGACTTAGGTAGTCATTCAGATATCGTCTACAGCTTAACACAACTCAACATTGTATAAACAGCCTGCAAACCCAATATACAAGTAATAAATATCCCAAAAATAAGTATTTTGCTATGCACAGGTAAAATAGTTAAGGCAAATGTAACTACAGCTAACCTTGGACCAAATAGATCTCCAGTCATGTGGAGCTCTACTTATGTCTGTAAAGGTTTCCTATGGCTGCTCTGGTTTCCCATATCAACCCTAAACCTGTAGAAGAAGTTCCCTCTGGAGCCAAGTTAACAATTGCAAGGGGCACTCATTTATTTATTTTATTTTTTTTTTTACTTTTTTAGTTATATAGCGCTTTTCTGCCTAGTAAGCATTCAAAGCACTTTACCAGTGTTAGAGCTGGAACACCACTGGAGGCAAGGTGGGTTAACTGTCTTGCCCAAGGACACGACAGTATGAACTGTGGGGGAAAGCGTGTCTATTTAATGTGTCTATTTTGACTTTACCTCTGTTAAGTAACATCACACAGAATTATTTAATAAGTTTATATGTCACTGTTCATAATAGGTTGTATTTATTTGCTACATTCAGTTAATTGTACGTCCAAATTCAAAGAAGGGGATTTAACTTCCATGACTTTAAATATTTATATACTCATATAATTAACATGTGAATATATTCTTGGAGCTGTAAATTTAACATTAATCATCTACTGTATATTCTTTGCACTGCACAATTGTTGTTGAGGAAAAGGACACGGCCTGGTCCTTATATTCAGATGTGCTCCTCTCCAGGCGCTAAATACAATGTCTGCATGAGCTCTTACTGAATCCGTTATCCTACTCTTTAAAAAGATGAATAGTCACATGCTGTGTCTTCCTCCGGCTCGGCGAATTGCTTTGCACCATAGTGGAAAACACTGTGTTTCTATGCCAATTCTAAATAATAGCACTATTTTTCCCACCTCCAGTTACTTTTAGTGGCCCTCGGATTGCACCAGCTTTGATATTGAAAGGTCTGGTTGTTTTTTTGTGGGAAGGCAGGGGTCATTTGAAGAGGTTTGATTTCCTGCTGAACCTCAGAGCAAAGCAGCAGCCTTTATTTAGTGAAAGCAGTGTGATCATTACAGTGGTATGATCCAAGATTCAAACAGTGCATTACCCTAAACCTGGAAAGAACAATATGGGTTGAATTTATTAGAAACCCAATATATTGATATGCAGGTAGTAAATGTCTGCTTTGTTAAAACTTTCCAACATGCAAAACCATTAAATGTCCGCCAACTGACTGTTTTTATATTACAATGTCATTTTTTAACAGCAGTATGTGGAGAATGCAGATCTCAGGTTGCAATTTTAAAAGCCTATGGTAGCCCAGCTGCAGGAAAAGAAACAAGAACTAAAATGGCTCCTATGTGTTTCTAAGGACATTTTTACATTTATGTTTTCCAAGATAGACAAATTACAAGTGTTATTTTGAAGTAAATATTAAAAAAGTATTGACTCATTTTTCATTTTAGTCAACAATATAAAAGGGGAAACGACATTATTACAATTTCAAAAACTATATAATAATATTATATTTAAGAAATATGTTGAAGTAAAATAATAAATGAAATAATTTAATAATAAAACTTAAAATAAATAATTTGATTTATAGATAATTTAAATAATGACAATTAATTCATGATATTCTGTTTTGTAAATCAGTCTTCACTTTGCATACACCTGTTTGGTCAATGTACATTTTATTTTTTTAATAAACTAAACAATTTTGTTAAACTTTTACAACATTTTAATGCACCTTCACTTTCTGCTTAATGCTGCCAAAACCCTATATGACCATCTGTTGGCCTTTATTATTCAAAGTTTCCTTATAATAGAAACTACCTAATCTTGTTTTCAGGACACTGAGGACAGTAGCCTCTTCCAGAAATACCCACAGCTACCCAGTCAGCAAAATAATGAGTCCAGTTTTTCACAAATCTATGCAAACTAAAAGCTCATAGAATTGAAATAGTTTATGTTTATTAGCTACAATAGTGCCATAAGCTGATTTTATTCCACAGAACTACAACAGTATACATCATAGACAGAAGGTGCTCTTATTGACACACTATTTTTATGTGACACTTTCTTGTGCTATGGTTTAATGGCCCCTCGGTGGAGAGGCAGCGTTAGAGTTATCCTCTCTGTGGGGAGGTAGCTAAGAGCCCTAGGGTGCATCCCATTAGGAGCAGTGTGAAGCCATTATATACAGCTCACAAGCTCCAGATACAAGCCTTTTATGGACAAAGCTGCAGAATAACATTTCACCTATATAGTTTTCAAACAATGTCCATGGCTTAGATGAGCATCAGTGACATTTCAAATATAGACTCTAGCTCATGGACAATAGATATGATTAGTGTTTAAACAGAGACCAAAGAAAAAGACTGTGGGCTCTACAATGTTTTGTTTTTTTAAACTAATTCCACTGAGTGATATGGTTCAGGTCAGGTTTGTACAGCACTGTTCGGTACAAATCAATGCAATTTTATCTTATGTTGTGTTTCAAGTGAATGTTCAA
Organism: Perccottus glenii; assembly: GCA_024416835.2. NCBI lineage: Eukaryota > Metazoa > Chordata > Actinopteri > Gobiiformes > Odontobutidae > Perccottus > Perccottus glenii. Next base: position 27,654,859 of record CM044559.2, read on the forward strand.
ACGTGAGATGCTTTGCCTTTTAATAGAATAATAAAAAGAGAGTAAATCCTTCTTTACGTGCTAAAAATGCTAAAGGTATAGCCAGAAGAAATAAACGTAGAAATAGATTACCAGTTATTATAACTTTATATTTAGAGAGTTGCATCAATTGTCTACAATTAACAACTACAACTAAAACTAATTTAGCGGCCATGTTGCAGTGTGGTTAGGGGCCATGTTGCAGTGTGGTTAGCACCCCTGCCTCACAGCAAGGGTTTGATCCCTGGGCAGGGCAGGGTGGAGTTTGCATGTTCTCCCCGTGTCTGCGTAGGTTTCCTCCAGTTACTCCGGTTTCTTATCACTAAAAACCACTAAAAACAATAGCTCCCCTCCCTCCCAGGTCCTCATTATAAATGAGACTTGGTTCTTAATTGACCTACCTGGTTAAATAAAGCGACTAAAATATATATGTTTTGATCCACAAAGCCAACATTGACAAAGCTCCCACGAGTTTGTTGTTGGGGGGTGAGCACTTCCTATATACCATGCACTATTAATAAACCTCTGTGCATAATGTAAGATGCTGTCTTGTGAATATTCAAGAATATGCAACAAAATTCAGGTGCACAGTCAGGAGACAAGCTATATTCCCACTGCCTACGTCCAAATTCAGCCAGTCCCTTATGCTCAGCCACTCACAATGGCTGTCAAATTTAAATATGGCCACCCGTCTCTGCAGCTGCTACTTAATAGATTAGATGTGGATTAGAATAGAGCTGGGCCACCACAGCGTCTTGCCCAATGACACAACGACAGTATGAACAAGGGAGAGTGGGAATTGAACTGCCAAACGTCTGGTTATAGGATGGCCACCTGAGCCACTGCACTATCCCTTCCCCAACATTTCCTCCTCCTCTGTCTTCGTTCTTTTCTCTACACCAGCAGTGGTCAACATTGCATTGCTGTTTAAGCAACAAAACTCTCCCCTTCACCACCTCAACAGTGTCTAAAATCATTAATCCATAACAAGACACCAGCAGGCCTCCTTTCCACTCATCAGTGTTCAGACCTCTGTTTGCCCTAACCCCTTGACGACACATCATTTTCTGCTTCTCTAAGCTCCAAACCTGTTCAGTGCTCAATAAACTTCAGTTTTATTCATTTTGCATTGAGACTCTGCACTAAGCACCATTTGTTTTCAGCCAAATTAAAAGGGATGGGTTATAATAATTTGTCTACATTAAAATCAGAGATGGTAACTGTAGATGTTTAAAAGACAATAAAGTCTTGAATTGCTATTTTATATGAAGCTTTATTGTCAACTAAAATGTCAAAATCTCACTATGTCACTATACTAAAATGCCACTATCCTCTGGGCTAAGCTTTTGCGTACACCGAGAAAGTGTCCTTCTGTGACAAATGACATTGAGATTACATGTTTGTGCACTTGAAAAATGTGCCACAGCACAATTTTCTGGTGACTGAGGCAATGTATCGCTCTCTAGAGTCCATTTGAAACCCACAGACACTCACTTACTCTGTTGTCTGTCCCCTCTAAAGCTGCCGACTCCGAAAACAAAACTGCCTTGCTTCAACAACTTTGTATCAGCCAGAATATCACGGAGGCTCCAGAGAATGCTGGCCATCTGCCAATCAATTTCTCACCAATAATAATTACCCCTTGAGAAAAGTGCAGAAGTGGGAACAGCTCATTAAGACCTGTCTCATGTCAGTGTGGTTCGATAAAGAGTGACCATTAGCGCTGCTCAGCGTCTGCAGAGGCCAAGCGAAGAAAGAAACGGTGATCGACACAATGTGATGCTACGCTGCTCAGTGATGCACATTCAAGAACAAAATCCACACTAAACAAACATTTACTGTCATTTAACCTCATCTGAAGTTTTAAAGAAAGGTTTATGGCCCAACTAATTACAAACAGTGAAACAAAACATGTTTAAGGCTGGGACTTTTGTGTGTAGATATATATTAGTGTCCAATCTGCATTTGTGATCCAAGAGGAGGGTCATTTGTCTCAAAAAATGAAATGCTAGTCTTTAAACCTTAACATTACAACCTCCATTACAATTAACTGAATGTAGGGCATTAAATAAAGGCATGACATATTTGCCTTTATTTAATGCCCTATACAATGATAAAAAAAAAGCCTTTTGAATTAAATTAAATGTTTGTCTGCACAGATGTCTTATGCAATGAAAATAGTCTATACAAATACAAATCCTTACCAGTAACTTCTGTCTTAAGGGTTTTGCTGGCTCTGCTTCCTCTCTAATGTTTGTCATGGCTGCAAGAGTGAAAGTTTATTCATGTTTTTTTATTATTATTATTCCAGGCCCAAGATTATGAGCTATTATAACCAAATGTGATTGGTTCAGTTATAGTATATGTCATGGCAATTTAATGTTGGGACTGCTTTATTGTATGCTTTAGTCCTAATTTAAGTCAGAAAGCAATATAAAATGAATGAAGGGAATTGTTTTTTTCTGGCTCTTTAATGATCCCAGCTTCCAGGGTATTTTGGTTTGTATCTTTAAAGTTTCTCATATAGCAGCCTTTACACCCCAGAGAAAAATTGACCCACCAATTATGAAAGTCTTACTCGCTGTGAGCACAAACACAGCAGAGCGTGAGCATGTTATGTGCATTTTTACCCTCAGCTCTTCTCACTCAGAGGCTCCGCGACTGGAGGAGCCTATCACAGACACTCGGCAGCAGGTTTATTTCACTCAGAGCCAGACCCCCACTGCACTTCTACCTGTCAGACCCCCCTCTGAGCGAGCCGAGCGTCGTGCACCGGGGGGTAAGGTGCAGAGTTAGCCGTGAGCGCCAGAGTTCTACCGCTCTACCTGTCCATCACGGAGCAGGTGTCTTGGATCTAACGTAGTTTATGAGTAGCCTTAGGGCATTGCTCGCTGTCCAACATTACAAATGAAGGAAGGCCAATGGCATACTGATGTACTGGGAACCAAGCATTTGTTATTCCAGGATTGTGAATAAATAAATGTGCCACAGAAGTAATTTACATGACAGTTGCACGCATATTTCAGTTTTTACTTTTTCTGGTAATTTATGTGAAAATAATGAAAAGAGGTTGTAACAATATATTTAAAAGATCTAAAGATATAGTATGCAGGATTGCTATATAGAAATCTTTATATAACAGTTTAGTGAAGACAGAAGAACCCCACTGCTGAGTTGTTTTGTGCAATAACAATAAAATCAATATTCAATGTAATGCAATGTAAACTAAAGACATTTTAAAACACATTTTATCATGAATAAGTAACCATTTTTAACCATAGCATGCTTTTTTCACATCAGGACATGGACATTAAACTCAGTTCTTCAGTTGCATGTCATATAAAACAAAACCACAACAATATTGTATCTAATTTTCCAAATAAACTTTACTTGTGTGTCCAATCCTCTGTGAGCCACTCAAGTCATGCTCCAGAGGGTAAGGTGCAGCCAGGAGCAGGCAGGTTGTACCGCTCTACCTGTCCATGATGGAGCAGGTGTCTGAGGTCTGTCATGCTTTATGTGTAGCCTTAGGGCACAGCTCCCTGTCCAACATAACAAATGAAAGAATGGACCTGGCAATATACAAAGAGTTAGATCTTTATCGATAGACACAAGTGCAAAGAGTAAAGCTAATGGAATGAGGTATAACATAAAAAGCATTTTAAACTCTAACATACAAACTTCCACAACATTATCAGAGAAACCCAACGCGGTCTCCAATTAGACAAATGGCCCGACCCATCTCTTGCCTATCATGAAAAGCTCATATATGATCATGCCTTAAAAACAAGACTTTGTATTTGTGCAAAAACTGTAAAAATAAAGTACATTCCTTGAGACTGGTCACATGCTGTGTGTTGTTCAGAATCACAAATGCAGAAACTGACAAAACAAATACCCCACTGATGCACTTTAAAAGGCCCATCAGCTCAGAGGTTGTGTCCAATCTGTTCATCGTCCGTTGATTGAATTGAGTCGTACAATACAGACGTCAGTGTTGTGTCTAATACTGTATATCTCCATTACACTGGCAGTGAGCCCACACTGTTTAGTCAGCTCATTATCATTACCGTTTGTAAAAATCGCCCCGGGGACAACTTAGATAAAGTCAATGCATTTATTCAATGAAACCTTGCCTGCTGGAAAGATACAAACATATGGGTTAAATCATTTTAAATGCACATACTAAGCAATATAATACAGCATCATGGCTCATAATGTTGTATTCAGTTAGGCTTATTTAAACAGGGTTTAATGTTCAAGTGCATTCAAGAAAGTTTTTTTTTTTATCTCCTATAGCTGATTTAAATTAAATATATGTTCATATAAATACATAAATGCTAAATGAGAATACAAGCTCACACATAATCAGCTTTTCCATAGCATGATTGAACATTTATGAGCATTTATAGAGACTTGAGTACATACTGTAGGCGTAGGCAGTAAAACTCACAATAGAAACCCATTACTTTTTTCTTCTTTTTCTCTAAATATAAAGAGTAAGTCTGGTCAAGCATTGTATAAAGCCCGTCCCATTTTAGATAAATGCTTATGATTTCTGTGGAGAAAGGTATTCCAGACTCTTTGGCTAGAGAGGCTACAAGAATCGTAAAAGTATATATAAGACCATTTTTCATCTTGCTGTTTTTGAAAGTGTTATTTTCCATTGATTTTTCTCTGTATATAATATATGGTAATGTTTAAAACATATATATATATATATATATATATATATATATATATATATATATATATATATATAGGATGCATATACAGGAGGTAATTAGTCTGGAATAATAAGTATGGCTGGTGCTGCTTCTATCATTCCTTGCACTACATGTTTTATGCATTTCATCTCGCCTTATACGAAAGCCACAGAGGAGAACGAAACAATAACTCGGCTTGTCTTCGCCGCTGTTGAGAATATTTGCATTTATTTGCCGTTCCCCCACAGCGAGATGATTACCAGTAAAGACAGGCCTGTTTCCTTTTTTCATTTCCTCACTGTTTAACGTTGATGCTATGTAATGACTTCAGCAGTTAGGCCCACATCATTAAGCCCCATATGGACACTCGAATAGCCCTTTCTGCCATAAATGCACTGTATTTACTGCCAAAATACTTTTATCTGTATCATTGTCATAAAAGGAGATGCATTATGCCGTTTCTGATTGACTGAGAAAGATGTAATTTAATTTTTATTACATTGTACAGTTGGCAAATTATCACTTTTTTCATGTTCTTGTTTTTCTTTGCTTGCATTTTATATATATATATATATATATATATATAATCTCTTTTGTTAAGCATGTCTAATGCGGCAAAGCTCTTATTTTACAGTTTATAATCACGCTTTTACAAATTGCTTAAAGTAAACCAAATTTCACAATAAACTGTTCACTATAATGTCTCTGTTGGTTTTGGATACAGCCATAGTGAACCGTTTTCAGAGAAAATCAAAAAGTTCATTGTATCTTGGCAAAGGATGTCCCTCTCAATCCACACAAAAGGAAACTTCTGAGTAGTATCTGTGTGGCAGCAAAGAGTCAGAGTGAATCCTGCCTCACAGCAGAAGGTCCTGTAGGTCAGGGCGGGCTCTTTACTCTACGTGCGACTCTTCTCAGTTTCCCTGCCACAACAAACATGCAATAGAAAAGATTTGCCTTCTCTTGTCCCTTGTCAAGTAAACATATCCATATCAAGGCTCCTCCTGCTCCTTAGTTTAATCCTTTATAGAGTAACCTCGCCTGGTGGACATACGACCACACTTCTTCAAAAGTGTGCACATGTAGATTATAGATACATTTCAAGTCTCATTCTGATGACACTACACACATGCACCAAATCAGCAATTCATAAAAAACAATTAAAAGCAGTTCAACTTTACTAACCCTAAAGGAGAAATTAAATTGAAATTTTGAAATAAATTAAAAAGAAAATAAGTTGATTTAGACTGACTAAACACACACAAGTGAGCTGTCATTATGAGAATGATGTCTTCGAATATAATTTTCTTGTAATTCGACAAACAATGTGAAAAAGCATGATACAAATGCAATCAGAAAACAGTTTATGCTTCCCATTGACTTCCATTTTTTTTATTTATTTGTTTTATCCTTAATATGGCTCTAGAATGATCTGTTGATCCAGACCAGCATGGAAACACTAATTTAGGCATTGAACAGTGATCGTAAACATCTGCTGTGTCAGAGTCCTCTTGGGGAACAGTAAGAGCGACACATTTTCTGCTGAGTATGCTGATTGTCAGTCATAAACGCACACATGAATATGAAACGGTAAATAAATCAATAGAATAAACCGCCATGTAAGGTTATAGCCAAGTGCAGAGTAGCACTGATATTGACGTGAAAGTAATCAAAGTTGAAGCGAGGCAGTAAGCTTGTTGGTATTGAACATCTGCTGTGATATGACCGGACATTTCCACATTACATCTGGAAAATATGTCATATCAGGAAATCTGATGAGTGTGGGAAATGCAAATCATAATATGGGATTTGATCTTGTAAGAGTTTCTTACAAGGATATGTCTGTGGAGGTTCTCAACCATCCAGGACTTTTATAAAAATAAAGGTTTCAACAAAGAAACCTTTTCTTACAAAGAAGGCCATTTTGTTTTTAATTCTACTTTTTATATAGATCTATATTTTTGTTAGCAATCACCTGACCTATTTGCATTGAATTTAGACAAAGGTACGTCCCAGCAGGGCTGCCATAGGTGGCTTTAGAAAGGAGGGGTATACTCTAAAATTACACACCAGAGCTTAGATATACCGATCTTATCAGTCTTGTGTTCTTTATGGTTTGTACACAATAATTGTTTCTGTCCAAATATCTTAACAATCCCTAAACATCGTCTATAATTATTCATTAAAATATTCAAAGAAAATAAGGTTATAGGTCAACAAACTCTGAACAAACAACAAAAACTAAACATTGTGACATAAACGTGAGTATTATTAATCTAACATTGTAAAAAACTAACATAAAGGGCTCTATAAAATGGCTTAAATTTTGACATATTTAGTGACATTTTGAGTAACTTTACAAATGGAGGATTAGAAAAAAACATTTCTTGACCCACATATTTCGTATAAGCATTGAAACAGCCTTTGTAACTGGAACAGGTTTAAGCCAGTATGTGACAGATTGTATAAGAATCCCACATTGTCTTTTCATGACCTCTCTGTAAGTGGTTTGGCTCATGCTTTTAAAACGAGACCTTTGTCATTGCCTTAGATTGCTTTTTACATCTGTTGGACAGATCTGTGTGTAGAGGGCTTGGGTCATGGAAAGGTCTTGTGCAGTACATGATTGAACCAATGTACCTCTGAGGAATTTCTGTAGCTTAATCACAAATGTGATTTTGTGCAAAAATAGTGACATTTCACTAATTATTTGCTTTCAGCATTTCATTTTTTAGAAGTATGTATAAACTATGTCGGGTTGAAAAAACTTCAATAACAGATAAAATCTACGTGGCCAATGTTTCTTTTTATTTACAGCAGATTTAATCTGTTTCCACAGGTTCATACTGTCCACAAATCTGTATTTGGAACCTCTTTCTGTTTCCGTTTTGTTTTCGTTAAATGGTGATTGCACTGACTCTCCAAATGTTAAAAAGATTTAAAGTTTTTTCAGGATCAATAAAAAAGCCATTCCTGCACCTTACAATGAGTATATATATGACATAGATGATCATTTATATTCATCAGTTCATATAATTACTAGGCCAAAAGAAAGACATAAAAAACAAATTGTATATTATAACAAGCTACGAATAGAACTGGTTTAAACTTACAGTACATATGCATTTTTATTTCTTTATTAAAAACGGTTTATTTACTATTTGTGAAAAAAGAATATTATATGTCATCTGGGCTTTATTATCGAATGAGGGACGGTCCTATTGGCCATTAATCTAATCGGTTTGAATCAAAGGCTACCCTTGTGGGAAAATTCATTACAGTGCATGTTTTTCGAACTTCACACAGAAACACCAAGTTAAAATCAGGATTATCTTGCTATGATGAGACATAATAAAATTGGAATGTTCAAAGTTCAAAGTTTTTTTTATTGCCAATACATTTAGTTAATGATAAATGAGATAACTGTGGTTTTAGATCAGTCTGGGACTGAACTGATATTTAAGGTATTGTCTAAACGTCATTTTTTTTATTAATGTATTAGGACTTTGTGGCGAAGAATTTGTTCAGTTTTGTTGTGTTTTGTAAAAAATAAAATTAAATCAAGGTTTTCAGGCACTTGTGGAAACCTACTTTGATTAAATGAGTTTGTTGAAATATGCGCCGAAAGGCATCATAAAAGATCCCATTCATTTGAATCTCAGTTTGTGCTCAATACAGAAATAACTCAGTGTGAAAAAGTGGAGGTTGATAAACTCCAACACTCAAAGTTATTTCAAGGACCTCCCTAAAGAGAATAGCGCGACATGGGAGAAAAGTCCTTCATGCTTCATTCGCTAAGATAAACGAAATTACATATATTTGGAAGACCTTGCATGCAAATGGAAGAAGAAGCTGTTTTGAATGTGATGCATTTTTCCCCTGGTGCGGTAAGCTTTTCACCCTCTCGGTTTAATCTGATGTGACATTCATCCTTCTCAATATGCATGCGGCATTAGCAAAAAAGAAATGGTTTTGAAATTAAGAATTACGCAGAAAAAGGGGCTTTCCATTCATTCGAGATCAAAAGGAAATTCTCCACATGTCACTTACACGGTGAACGTTTTCCTAAAAGGCACCTTCAGAGTCGCACGGACGCTCACTGTTAATCGTGCTGAGTGATTTTCCAGTCTTATCGAGAGGAAAGTCACGGGGCGAGGAAGAAAAAAGAAAAAAAACTGACGCTGACAAAAGATGAGGGGGTGAATATCATTTGGTAATTCAGCCACTACAGAGACGAACAGAGAGAGAACGCGGAGGATGAGAGCGTAATGATGTATTTAATAGCTGCTGGTTGCGAGCGCTTCAAGAAATTGCCACCAACAGTTTTTCCAACAACATCAAACAAACATCAGACCATTAATTTGTGAAAATCCTATTAAACCTGCTGAGAGGTCCTATAAACAAGACGACGCGCCACTTCATGCTTCATTTTGCTTTTTTCTGTGCCTTTGATGCAGCTAAGTGTTACTCGAGTACGGCTTTAACAACGCAGTGGAAAATGACACAGATAATGCAGCAGGCCATAGAATGTATAGACAATGGAGGAGAACAATGCAATTAGATCGGCTTAAGCAGAAAATTATTTTGTGAGAGAAACAAAGGCGGTGTCTCTGGCAGATTGACTGTTTTGAGAATCTTGATGTTAAACACACGGCAAAAAAAAATCCAACTCTATTTTAAACAAAAGGATATGTGACTTTGTGATCTCTATTTTGTATGAGAGAAAAAGTTTAAAGCAATTTATTACTGGAGCTGCAACGTTGTAAAAGATCTGCAAAAAGAGCATATACTATAGAAATGCTGTGAAAACTGATTCTAGTTGAAATTAATTATAACCTCCAGGTGTGAGGATTTCAAGTGAGCATTTTACACATTTGGAAAACACTTTATTTTTAGATAAAAGTCTGCAACATCATCCGGTTATTAATGTAATATGTGAAAATCCTATTAAAACAACTGAGAGGTTCTATAAACAAGACGACACACCACTTCTTTATGAACACAAATCTGTGCAAAACCACTTTAGGTAAGCCTCTATCGAGCTTTTCACAGCATAGATTACATTGTTGTTTGCAATGTTTCAAAAAGCCTGTAGTTTATCACAAGAGCAAAATATCTTTAGAGCAGCCCTGTGTAACTTTTGGCCAGTAGGACGTGCATCTCTCTTTGTGCAACTACACTACACTTGAACTACACTGTCTGCGGCTCCATATCTGTCAAGACTATCCAAGATCTGAAAGAAAGAAACAGTGGTTCATTTTAGCACATTTAGGACAACTCTGCTAAGGTCCAGTGTATTGGCCTATTTTCTTTTTTATATGTGTTGTGTGGTAGTGCGTCACTCACATGATCTCTCTGAGTGTGTCCCTGTCCAGACGGTCCAGCTGAGGTTACTGTTTCAGTGAGATCTCATGTCTAAGAACCGGCATGATGATTTTGAGAATATGTACTCGGGGTTTAGCGCTGCTTTAAGAAAATGCAGCAATTTGTATTTTCATGGTGATACCCATTTATGTTAACCATCCAGCTTCTCGTGTTACATTTGTGCAGTCTTAATATTATTGCCAATGTCCTAGGGCAGCGGTCCCCAACCCCACCGGGCCGCAGAGCAAGAATAAATAACTTACATTATTCCCATTTTATTTATTATCTGAGTCTGAACAATGTTTTATTTTGCAAAATGACTGGATTCCCTCCATTACATCCGTCGATGACTCACTCTTGACGCATGTTCGGTCACGTAATACGTTGCCGCTAAAATTAAACCACAAGCAAGGAAAAAGAGTAAAAAACAAACGTCTTTGGAAAGTTTCTTTGTGAAGGGGAAAAGACCCAGTGAGGAAGCTGCATTTAACAGACAATATATTTAGAAAATATTACAGTTGTTGTGCCGGTCGTCTCATTTTATTTTGTGTATTTATCCTCCACACCTTAAAGGTTGAGGAGCGCTGTCCTAGGGGTCAAATATGACTCAAATACTGAAAATAGACTGGCTTTGAGGTTTTGTCCATGCAGACCTCTTTCTCCAGCCACCACACTGACTTTAAAAACAGTCTTCTAAATAAGTTACGGATACATGTTCTTTCAAATACCAGTGTCGTTGATGTCAGACGGACAGAACTTTACCCTGCTTTTCAATTTCAGAGTGTCTAATCTCTTTGTCAAAAGTGATCCTGGCCAAACATTTGATTTGAGCTCCATTTATCTCCCCATTCAGGTCGACCGAGGACATCAGAATCACAGCCTGTTGCAGCCTCTAATCTCGACTAATTCTAGTGATTGATGAGCGTCCAGATTGTAGCCTGACCGGACAGATGTGCTCAGGCTACAATCTGATTCGTCCTGGGCCTATTGCTTTCTCAGTGTAACCCGGCCTTCTGTGTGTCTTTCTATTTAAGTCTTTAAAGATGTGGCTTAGGACTTCTCGACAGCCAAGAGAACAGAGTGTATCTGGGGATTAAGGTACAAATAGGACAAGAATTGTACTTTCTCATCCAAAGACAATCCCACTTTTTCCTTTTACTGCTCGATTAACCCTTGCCTAACTAAATGGCACAGGATTAGATTTCTTGCATCTTTAATCTAAATAAAAACTGACATTTTCACACAACTAATTTATTTTTCCCCGGCTCATTCAAAAGCATATTTTCCTCCAGAATGATTTATTGGAGGAAGAACATTAGATCAGAACAACAGATTTTATTAAACCCATAACCTGATTTTTGCCAAGTCAATGGTTACAGTCCATATAAATAACACTACTACTACTGTCTGGTTCAGTCAATTGGTTCAGTCAAGATCTTTCAACAAAACACTTTTTTTTATTTTAAAAAGGTCTATTAGAGGTATTCAGTAGATATCATAAAGGTCTTTCACTGAACACACCGGGAACTTTGCTGCTTCAACACAACAGAGAGGAAAAAACATTCAACCACATACACACCTTTTCTTTTCTATTCAAGCCCACAACAGTTTTGTACCCCAACCTTCCTGTAGACCAACAATAAAGCATTATATCCCCAATGATGTAACAGTTTTTTTTGAGCATGCTCATTGTTGTTTGGTGCAAACGAGCATGCACATATCCATAATTACAACATAAAACAGTAATGGAATGCAAAATTGCACTAATAGTGAGTCCATAAGTGTGAAAGTATTTCTCTTGGTTTAAAATTCCCAATAGGAGTTTGGAGAACTCTTTTAAGCACCTGTAAAAATAGTCAATTCAAAGTATCGCTATGGCTTCTATAGAAAGTGTTTACAAAGAACAGGTCCTTTAAATGAACATGAGGTCGGGAGAGTGAGTAACTACTGTTTTAACCAATCAGAGCAACATCTTTAAACCTAAAACATGCCTAGAACTGTCAGTGCTGTGTCTGTCACTGGTTGAACCACCAGCGCTACAAAGCAAATGCTTTGGTTGGAGCAGTACAAGATGGAGTTTTGTGTGTTTGTGAAATTACAATTCTCAAAAGAAACTAGCGGCTGTGCAAAATAACATTAGTCTGTGGTGTCCAGCCCCAGTGCAGCAAGTACAAGTCGAGTCGGGCTAATCTAGTTTCTGTGCAATCCTCTGCCTCAGATTCAAAAAAGAGAGCTCTGGAGACGTTATGTGCATAAATAACAATAAGAATTTAAAGATATATAGTTTAGAACGTAATGGTCTTTTAATGTTAAATGCCCATTCAAACACTGTGCACTAGCTTTAATGAATAAAGCACTCAACTTTAACAACCTCCACAAATTACAGTCTCTTATGTTACAAAATTGAATAATCTATATATATTTTTTCTTTTTTTTTCATGCTTTTCAAAAGAGCAGTCTTTGGAGGTCTTTGCTCTCGAGGCTAAAGGTTGTTCAAAATGTTCTTCATCTATTTCTCGGCTTGTTAGAAATGCCTGTGATACATTTGAGTGCACGATTATGTTTTTGATGGAAATAATGTTATTTAACATCCAGAAGATGCCCATTCTTAACATGATTAGAAAACTCAACATCCTCTGGTTTAAATAATGTCCAAATTGAGAAAGGTTTAACTTGATTTCTGTAGTTGTAATTGGACTGTAAACACTTATTAATTAAGGGTGAGTTTTAAGTAGTTTTATTTGGAGAAAATTAGGAAGAGTTTGGTGAGATGGATTTGGTCAAAGCAAAAGAAATATAGATATAAACTATATTGTTGAATAATAAAATGCTAGGTTCAAATGGCTAAATTAGCTAAAAAGTATAGAAATACTGCATTTTCTTGATAATTGTTGTTCTATAATGGTTTGAACCTATTTCTTGGAAAGTGTAGAGGCCACCACGGAAGTATAAAGCAACATGTCACAACTATCATTCAGTTCCTTTTAGGTTCCGTCTGCTGATTCCAACAAAAGCCTCAGTGCTGCAGTTTCTTATGTGATCAGTGATGCTCTGAGCTCCCACCATGCTGTGAGGGGGCTTTCTGAACATCTACAGATACAACCTCATCCAGACAGGAGCATACTTCAGTCAAACCTGCAGCTTGTCTGTTCAGTCGAGTTAAAGATGAGGTTAAATGTGATGACTGCAGTTAATGACTGTCTCTCAATGTGCATCTCACTTGTGTTGGTCTATCCTTACTGCTGCATCGACTGTGCCTTAGCAGTAAGTATGCACCATATTTGATCAGTGTTTTTATTTTGCATTAGAGGAATTAGATCATGGGTCATTAAATCAATGTCATATCTTATTATGTAATTAGTATATAACATGGAATGTGTACAAAGGTCTGTCACACTGGTTAGATGTGTCCAGATTAACTAAATATAGATAATATTTGTCCTTTTTCAACTTAAGAAATCAATTAAACAACCCTACGGCTATTATTTTAATGTAAAATGTGGGAAAAAGTTAGATAATGGTACTTTAAATTGTCTGTTGTTGTTCTTACCCAAAAATGCTAATTCACATCTATCTGCCAAACCCTGTTTAAATCCAATCATCCCGGTTTAAAGATCATTGAAAAGGACAGATGAGAAATTGTCAGAGGGGCAGATTTGTTGAAAAAAAAGTGATTGTGTTATTGATTGGTAGCCTCCATGAATATCACTGCACCTGATAAAAATAAAGCAAGGGCAAATAAAAGAGACCAAGCGGCGGCCGGTTTGATTTGTGCGCTGACGTGAAGGCAGCTTATTCCTTTTGTACCGCAATTTGTCATAACGCAATTGACAAGAGGCTCCTATTCAAACACTAAACTAGGAATGGCTGGAATTACATTGTGTACATAATGAGGCGAGCGCGTTTTAATCCACTCCTTGTTTACACATCACCTCACCAACAAACACCGGCAAATAAATCAAAATCAGGAGACTGAAACAACACTCGCTGAACCCTGCGTCAGAGCTGCCGATGCTTAATGTGCTGCAAAGACTGTTGTAAATGTTTAATCTCATAAAGTACAAGGAAACTATTTCAATGTATATGTACATACATGTCATTTACATTCTGTACATAAAAGACAATCAACCATCTGTAGGCAATTAAATCGACGGACGACTTTAAATAGTAAGAAAGATGTCAAAAGTTAATAGCATTTCACTCTTTAATGTAGACTCAAGTTTCTATATCCATGATCATTTTGGTCACAGTAATAATGGAATTGGCTTTATAAAAAGGAAGAACGGAAAGATTACCTAAATTCTAAAGACTCTTATTGCTAGGGGGGCAGAACTGTGATCGAAATCTGTATGTTAGAAGTAAGTGTCTATATGAATAGAAGTAAGTGTCTATATGAATGCATTGCATTGGTGAAAAAGTGAATAACCTCAAGACTCAAGATCTTTTACATCCTCTTTTAGCAGCAATAACTTAAAGTAATGGTTCCATGGTTCACTTTATCAGTCGTGTATCATGAGTACTTTTTGTTTTTTCCCCACAGCTTTGACTTTGGAAACTGCTAGTTAAGAACAAGATTAGTATTGTTTCTTAACACAGCAGGGAGGCCAATACTTTTTTTAATAGTGCTTATAGTTGTTCAACCAAAACTAATCTCATTCTGTCCATCCATGGTGCTACAAAACAGAAGTGGCTCTGTTGCATTCTCAAGAGTCAGCTTTCCATAACCACTACAGTAGAGTGAATGCTGTGTGTGAGAACGTTAAAAGACATAACCTGCTGAACCATGAAGTAAGATGGGTCTGAATCCCTTCCTTCTCATGCCATTTCCACTCAGTAATAATAATAGATTAGATTTATATTGCACTTTTCTCCCAAGGGACCAGGGGACTCAATGCACAATTTGTCCATTATCCATTCACTCCACAGTCACACACTGGAGGTGGTCAGCTACATTTTGTAGGGGCTGACTGACAAAGACGTGGCAGCCATTTTGCACCTACATCCTCTCCGACCACCAATGAGCAGTATTTGGAAACCTAAATCAAAACAGTTCAGTCTAGAAGAACAACAAAACCTGGATGGAACAGTGACAGTAACAACTTACCTGAGCCTTAACCACTTTGTTCACCTGGAGAAAAGCTATGGACACACAGACACAGAAGGCTCGTGCTGGCTGACTCATTAATAAATGCCTAGGGCCTTCTTGCTGTGATCCAAAGTAAAGGTGCGTTTTACCTGTTAGCATCCTATGAGAGAGAATGTACTACAGCCTTTATGTGCTTTTGTACTTTGTTACTAAAAATTTCTGCTGTGTATCCTGAATATTAAGCCTTATTTTAAACAGAATGACAAATAATTAATTCACAACTAACCAGCATCATCTCCAAATGAAGAGAACCTAGCAAAAAGCTAGAATAATGTCCCTTTTGTCTTAGCTCATCACTGTTCTGTCGACAAGACAATGTTTGGCACGAGCCACTCTTTCCTTTAACAGCTGAATTCCCAAGTTACTCTTTGCCTTCAGCAATAAGCCAGCTGCATGTAAGAGTCTGTAAAATTAAATGAAATCAAATGGTTGCTTTTGAGTTTCTTTTCAATTACCAGTGTTGGAAACAGCCGTCTGATGTTCAGGTTGGATGGCCGAGGGTTAAGAAAAAAAATAATAAATCCCTTCCAAGTTTACACTTGAGCAGCTCAAAATTACATCCAGAATTCCTGCTTCTTTGTGTCTCTTTGAAGAGGTTTGTGAAAAGATTTGATGTCAAGAAATGGCTTTCTGTATCGACATGTTCATACTCGTATTTCCAGTGTCTATTCACAAGACAACCCTTGCTTGACACTAGTGACAAGTTTTACATTTGGATGTTGCAAACGACTTATTATAGTGGTCAGTTGTTCATTTTCAGTTATTCATTCATGTCCTAATAAAAAATCCTGGTATAATTGAGTACAAGGCTGGGTATTGTTAATGTTAGTTTTGTTGAATCACATATTTATCATGTTTTTAATGTTGGTACATGAACAATATATTAATATATGGTATTGTTTACCAGAATAGGGCAGATACTGGCACATGTCGAGGTTTTTCCAGCACATACACATTTATTACATATTACAAAATGATTGTATCACAGATATTGAGACGTGCTTGATATAAAAAGATCGTTAATGTTTTGATACTGGTATTGACTGTTCTAGCCAGTGCTACAAAGCTATCAATGTTTTGGACCTGGCCCAACAACAAAGATAATCACAATGTTGGAAAATGTTTTGTTTGAACTGAATCAAACCAGAATTGTTCCAATTTTAAAAATCTGTATTGATTACATTTAGTAGGGCGTTCATGTACCTTTTACAAGCAACATCATCAAAATTATGATGTACAGCAACAAAAGCAGCAATATTCCTCATTCAAGTCAAAGTCTGTATTCTATCGACTGGATCTACGTGTTAGCTGTCAAAAATATTGAAAAAATACCTCTTAGTTATTTTTATATCCCTAAAGCCATTTCTGTGTAAATATCTAGTGCAGCCTAAATTCTTGCATTATTAGTGCAGTAAAATTTGATCACTAACAGATATACAGTTGTAAGGATCTATAGTGTTGTTTGTTCATGTTTATGTTTTGTACTCCTTTAGCCTTATTGTAGTTCATTTAACTTTCATTGGATTCTTTTTTAGCCTAGTTTAAGAACAGTTGTAACAGGTAGACCATCATACATAATAGAAATTGATCTTGAGAAAAAGAGTATGAACCCTGCAGTGTCTTTCTAATAAAAGCACACACCTCTGGCCCTGAGACGTGCCATCACACAGTTGTCAGAAACCATAAGCCTGAGCGCTGGTGAAATCCTCGTCAGTGCCATTGCTGCTGGGGATCAGTGGCAAACGGCGCTCCATGTCGTTTTTGAGAAATATTCAACCTTTGAGTGAAGGACTTGTCTTTCAAACGTGACAGTGCCACTGAGCAAACCGGCCAAGCGTTCAGCCATAAGATAAGAAACCTCGCTGTCTTATGCCTGCTCCTCTCTGCCATAGATTTGCAGAAATCTTTATCTCCCAGAAATCCCAGCGCCAAATGTAATAATTACGAACAAAGAAGGTCAAGCTCAGTAAGAGGTCGACTTAGTTTGACTGGGAATAAACAAAACATTTATACAACATGTGCTGGATTTTTTCATAATTCAATGAATTTTATCACAAGCCATTGCATTATACAAGGATTTAAGTAAGTTTCCTTGAAAAACTATTTATGAACATGAATACAGAGGTTGGTTTATAATGGTATTCTCCCAAATGAAGGTCAATAGGTGTTGAATAAGAAAACACTACACATCCACAGGTCTTGCCGCTTCCAAAACAATTCTATCAGTCTCCAACTCAGAAACATTTTAAATGGAACTCAATTAGAAATAGGAATGTATTTTTGAATTCCCTTCGAGTCATGCTGACATTTTTACACATTGTTTATGAACTTAAACGTAATGTTCTGTGAACTGCAATTGTTGCTTAGACTTCAACGGGCAGCACGCTTGTTTAAGATAGATAAAAGAATCATTTTTCCTGAACAATAGTGGTCTGTTTGGTGCTTTTTCTTTTATTCTTCACTACTTTCTATGTGTTCATGTGATGGAACATGAGGTCATCTGTCATGGACATGTGTGTTAATAACACAAGGGCGATCAACACATAATTTCCCTCTTGGAGACTGTCACTCCTGATCAATCAGTCATCTGTTCTGTTAGCTTTACAACACTTAGGGCTAGATTTTCATGATGTGAAATGCAAACGACGGATGGCGCACACATTTTCAGGGCGTGTCCAGAGCTTGTGCATTGTTGAAAGAAAGGCTGGACATGGCAAAGTCAAGCGGAGGTTATTTTTAGATTGTCAAGTTAAACTGCATATGCCAGAGGTAAAAGCACAGTCGATATTTGGTAATTTTTGATGTTTTAATGGATAATTTAATCTGTTAACTCAAAGGGCATGTATTTACAAGATGGCAAATTACATATATATTTCTTATATTATACACATGTTCAGACATGACACACATCAGTGACTTGAACAAAATAAATGCACCTTAAATAGAATAAAAATGTAGAAGATCAGGTAGAGACAGACCCTGTCATATATTTATAGAAACTCATACAGTTCACAAGGGACTTGTCACGCTTGTGTTTTACTGAACTAAATGAAGAGCAATAGCGGTGCACAGGAGTAAAAAAGGGCAGGACCTGACATAAGAAGTAGCCATGGATGAATTAATAGATAATAAATTATGAGACAAACAGACAAAACCTTGCAGCGTTCAATCGTGGATCTACTGCAGGAAGCGGTCTGGGCTGGAGCAGGCGAGCACGTCATGAGGACATGAGGGCTTAACACACACAACACAGCCTTTTGTGTCCTGCTGTGATCAGGTGGGTGTGGGCCTGAGATGAGACGGACTGGGTCTGGACTCACAGAAGTCTTTAACTCCAGGAATATAATATAATAATGCACTATAAATGTATAATTGAATTTAGGCGCGTCCCCACCTGAGTCAGGTGGAAAATGTCAAATCAACCATGCATCAGCTGTAAGATCGACCCATACTTTGTTTAAAATAGTAGCAACAGTTTAACACCAGCAACTATCGATGGCCTCATACACATTTTGAGGTAAATCAGGCACTGACTCAAATCGTGAAGTGACATGTAACCATGGGGTCTCCTCCTCATCTTTTCAACAAATTCTGCCATAAACCACAATGATCTGAAAGACTGGGTATGTTATACTTAATCCATGTCATTCAAAGACTTATCCCCTATATATTCTCAATGAGTGTGAGAAGTTTTCCAAATTAACTTTCAAATGAGGCTGTCACTGATTTGATAAATGTATATTTAAAAATCTAATGTGTATCTATGATAGCTTTAGGGCTTTTGTGTTTAATTCCCAAATGCTATTATTCTTGTGCTCTCAAGCTTTGTCGTATGCCAGTCAGGTACATTACCAGATTGTATTTTTCTTTTTCTCTTCTCCTCTTCATTGCCTTATAGATATATCATTCACATCACTTATTCCACCCCATTTCATAATGTCTTTTAAATGTGCTTCCCCATCTGAAGCATAAAAAGCACAATGACCTAAGCCAGATAAGGTACAACAGAGCTAAATGACACTCCTGAACAGAGCAGGTCAGGTATAGTAATGTCGTCTTTATCACAAACATGTTGACTTATTATTGTACAACTAATCACAAAATAATTACACGGAGCGGCTCCTCACGCCAAATGAAGTCACTGCCTTTGAGCTGGAAGCACAAAGGAATGAATGAAAAAACAGGGGAAATGAGGTGTGATATAAAAGTTATGGCCCATGAAGTAGAAGAACGGAGGAGCTGACATTTTGACTAATATGCTGTTGTCTGCTGATACGGCTCCACTGCACAAGAAAAATTGCGGAGCAAGACTTTCTCATGTTCATGGCAACAACTTGGATGCTTCTGAATAACTAAATGTAGAGTTTTAGAAGAAAGTCTTGAAAATAAAAGACTGAAATCTCTAAATATATACTGGGAAACTATACTGACTTATTCCTGTTTGTGAAGAACATGAGCTGAATGCTGGAGAAAAGGGCATTAGACACACAATTCTGCATTACAAATGAGTTTGGCATACAGCAGCCCAGTGCCCAAGTATGTCTGTAATCAGTGAATGGGTAGAGAACATTAGCAAAGGACTTCAGCTATTCATATATCCCAGCATTCGGGCAACACCAGCTGAAGTCACTGGATTCTTAGGACTGTGTTAGACGTGTGCAGAACATCAAGAAATACTGCATAAAGATTTTCCAATGACTGGTTTAGGACCTGTGCTTTCTCATCAAAAACTGTTAAACTAGATTATTATACACATTGGTAAACCTACTTCAAAGCACTGCCATCATAAACATTATCCATATTAGGGCAAGTATGTACACATATGTCTTCAGTGCAAAATTAAAATAAGGGAAGTCTATAGCTGCTTAGCATTTTTGCTCCATCTGTTTATGATAAACAAAACATGAGCAACATATTTGAGGAGAACTGGAGTGCATCAGTAGAATATGGATTCAAACACACAAGACCACAATATTTGTTTCCACTTCTAAAGAATATAATTTAATCTTGTTAACTTGTTTTTTCATAAAAATGAATAGGTAATAGTGCTGCTTTACTTACTGTGGTCGTTTTCAAAGATGTTCAATAGAAGCGTCTATCAAGAGATTTGAAGGTTTGAAATTTGACAATATTTTTACAACCACACAGAATAAATCCCTGCCCATTAAGAACTAGATAAGTTTAAATACACACTATTTGATTTGGTTTGTGACACATATTTATCAGCACTGTCAAGTGTGTCTTTACTGTTTGATGTGAGAAACTGATGTGGTTCCCAAAGAGCAAAGAGCCAATATGGAATTACTACCAACTGCATCAGCGTCAAATGTTCAAATGAGTTCAACACTGGTTTGAAATCATCAGATGCAACTTGTGTCATTATCAACATGGAAATCATGTGCCCTGAAGCTATGATTTAACAAAAAGATATGAAGACCACAGGTTATGAGTGAAACATGTCTTCATAGGAGACTCACAAACAGGAGGCTTGAAAGTAATATTTAATGAGACTTCAATTGAGACTTCAGTTGTTGTTTACCATATTTACCAATAGAGGGCGCAGACCCCTCTACAGACTCTACATTTTATACAAATACAAGCCTGCAAGGGTCCAGTGTAGCTTGACCAGATCATTACGAACCAAATGCGGAACAAAAAGCTAGTTTATGTGGGACAAAGAGAGGCAATGCGGGACACCTTACTAATGCTTTGTTAATCATCAAATGTCCCATAAACAGTGGAAACAGAGACTTTCCTCTGACATAGGTAAAACTGGTAAGGCTTACCCATGAGCCATGATCTGTAATGTCCTCACTGTAGTTGCATCTTCTTTATTAGCCATGTTCTTTCATGTTTCTTTCAAAATAAAACTTATTCTGTTTCCTCGTTTGTGGCTTTGCATTGTAGGCGGAGCTGTTGTTGGCCAAGCGCTGGATCTGTCAATCAAACTGAGCACTCTACTTCAATACTGCTGATTGATCGGCAGCTCTGCGATGATGGTCTTCTCCGCTTTGTTACTACTGGACATCAAAGCAAAGCCATGGGTCTTTCATAAATGATCTACAGCAGTAAAAAAAAAATATATATATATATATATATATTTTTTTTTTATATATGTATATATATATATATATATATATATATATATATATATAGAATCAGTTTGCGTGATGCGGGACTTTAGATCAAAATGCTGTGCAGTCCCACACAAAGCGGGACATGTGGTCACCCTAGTCGTAGTAGTAGTATTGGCCTATTTCTGCTCCGTCTTGTTGAGGTTTGTGTCCAGCTGAGGGCACTGTGTCAGTGACATAGACATGATTCTACTGATCTCATGTCTAAGAAACAAGCTCTTAGACATGGTGGTAGTAGTAGACCAAGAATAAAGTTTCTCATGAAGCATACACAAAAATGTTTTTTTCCAAATTCATTAGATCATTCCAGCAGCCATTACCATCATTTTGGGTATATAACAGCAAATTCATCTTGAACCTTCACTGTTATGAGAAAGAGCAGTCATTGAAAAACTGTCAATTGCTTCAAGTGGGACTTTTCACTGACAGCATAAACAAACATGGCTCATACTTGACTCTAATTAAGATTAATAAAAATAAAACATTACAAATAAAAACACTTGTGATTTTTAAACCATGCCATGAAAAAAAAATGTATGAAAAAAAAATGTATGAAAAATGTGTACAGTAAACTTGCTTGTATTGGTATCTATATACATATATGAGTATACCTTAAATAGTAATATAAATATTACTGTAATGACATTATAATCCTCTGTTTATACAGAATGCTACACAATGGTTTTTACAGTGTCATGTGAAAACTAAAGCATTACGCAAAGGGGAAAAAATGGGAATGAGCATGACTGGGCCTCTCTTTTGGGCCTCATTTGCATTAAGTAGTGCATGTGATATGCTTGTTGAATATTGCAAGAATTTAATGACTTGGAATATTTAAAATTCCACTTTGGCCAGGTGAGACACTAAACCAAAAATGTGTAGTTAAAAAGCCAGTTTATCTCGAGCCTAATGCAACAAGCTGTGAATGTATAATGAGAAGTGGATAAAGATGTGGTCGTGTCCTCCTCTCACTGCCCTCTGACAGAAAAGGCCAACTGAGCTCCAGGGAATATTTATAAGTGAGGGCTAGAGCAATTGTTTAGAGATTTGACAAGAGGGTCATGGGGGGAGTCCAAAGAAGGAAAATGTATGTTAGACCCGGTTTGAATGTTTTTTATTTGAATGTTTTTTATTTAACCTTTAGTTAACCCTATGGATAATTAACAGTGTTTTCTTAAAGTGGTTCTAGGGCTTTGTCAGTTTGTTTTGGGGACTTGGAGTCTGTCTCTGCATCTGAGCATCGACACTTCAAATCAAAACCAGAACTGCCATTATTCTCATGTTGCATTCAAGTGCTCTTCAGAAAAACATATCTTCACTCATTAGAATATACTGGAAAAAAAATTGAAACAGTCAGATATTTATTTATTTAATATTCATAACTAATGGAGAAAAATAAGTTTTTATTTGCTTAATGGAAAACAACTTATTTTTTTTAGAAACAGTTTATAATATAGTCTCTGACTTGTTGTCCCCAAACCACAGTTTGTACCTTTACTACTACTACTACTACTACTACTACTACTACCATTGAGCCACTGTGCCCAGTGTTAACTCTTAACACTTACATATCTTATATTTAGGCACAAGTAATGTAATGCAAACAGATACAATGTTCTTCAGCTACACAGTGTGAGTGACTCTCCATTAATAAACCCATCCAGTTATTACGTATGTAGTGTTAGTTATTCAAGCTAAGTTGGCTACTGCTTTTTTGTCATTTTTGTCTTTTGCTGTTAAGATTTACTCTTTTTGCACAGTTGCTAATAAAGCTGTGCGCTAAAAGGTAGACCTAAAACCTAAGAACGTTATTAAATATGTAGCACGAGGCACAGAAAATACCTCCATGTATGTTTACAAAATGTGTTGTTTATCAACGTCTCAAAGATAGAGACATTTTGATTTGTTTTTTTGGCTTTTAGTGCTTGCTTCAACACAAGTCATCCTCTACAGTCTGACAACAAAGATGCCTTTTTCTTTTCTGAATAAAACAGGCTCCCCAGCTGCTCAGCTCT
Source organism: Perccottus glenii (assembly GCA_024416835.2). Taxonomy (NCBI): domain Eukaryota; kingdom Metazoa; phylum Chordata; class Actinopteri; order Gobiiformes; family Odontobutidae; genus Perccottus; species Perccottus glenii. The sequence goes on from CM044559.2 coordinate 27,678,242, forward strand.
AAGTGACAGCTCTGCCCATCCAAGATATTTAAAGCCTCAAAGGCAAAAGAACAAAAGTTAATAAAGTTGTGATATTGTTCATGTCTTTTTTGTCTTTTGGTGATATTTTAGCCTTGAGATACAATTGGATTTCTGGACTAATTAGATAAATTGTTGTTGTTATTTTGTAGAAACTGAAAAGGCCACTGAAGCTCAGGGGGAAGGAAGGTGATAGACTTGTCAAGTTTTCATTTTTGAATGAATGCTCACACAATCAATATAAGACACTGAAGGGTACAAACCAACTTGGTTTAGTCAGCTGCTTCAGAAAAAGTCAAACTACTTTAGTGGCTTATTTTAAAGATGTGCGTGTAAATATACGAATGAGACCTGTTAAAAACATTTTTTGTCTGTTCTCCAGAGTCTACCATAGATCTGTTACAACACAATTTTGTTGTCATCATTGATGGTCTTTTAACAATTGGTGTGGCTAAGACTTTCTATTAAAGCCAAAAAGGGTGAGTACTTTATTTTTTTCAACACTGCTCCAACATGAGCTAATACAATGATTTTCCACCACTGTGTTTTTTCTTTTTTTGGCTCAAAAAAGGTAAAAAAACAAAAACATTGATCTAACTTTACCATAAGACTAGTAATTGCTTTAGCCAATGACAAATAAGTAATCTTAACAGTCAAACCACCAGGGGATAATTTTTACCTAATTCCAAAAACACAACATATTAAATTATATTATTAAACAACACAAGTCTACATTAGAAATCAAACTATACACTCATAGTATACTGATTATTTTATCAAATGAACAACTTTGGACTTTGTTTAAAAATACAGGGTTGTCATAAGGTGATGTTGGCAGGGGGCCAAAAAAAAAAAAGAGCTTTTAATTATATTTGTCAAAGGGAATCAATAGCATGTTTTAAAATTGCTTGTGTTCTTTTCTGTCTTATATGTTCTATTACACTTCCATGTTGTTGGTATAAGGTTTTATAAAAAAGAGCCAAAACCACTGAAGGGAGATAGAGTGGTGCATTGAAAGAAAGACATTGTGAGAGACAAGCGTAAAGCAGTAGGCTGTGATGGATTTGGGGAAGCTAACAGCGCTACATTTTCTGTCTTTGCCTGGCATTGTCACCTCTGTCAGCAGCTAAATGCCAGTGTCACTCAAAGCTCTGTTCAGCTGGCACCGGCCCATTCTTCGGACACTAAACAGCATCGCAGGCATCAAAACACTCGACTGCGGCACCAAAACACCCACACACTAAGTCTTCACTGATAGACAGCCAATGAAACTGAACTTTGTTGAACGGCTGTATGTCATAGATGGCTTTATCACAAGTCCAACCCAGTCTCCTAGAGACAGGTATCGCTTTATCTGAATGTGTCTTTATCACTGCATTGTGCCTTTCTTTTTACATGTCAATGATGTTTACGGACATGGAAAACATGCCTTTTTGAAAACTCCTACCAGGGTGATGACTTTAAGCAATTTATTTTTATTTTTTTTAGATGTAAGACAAACAGTTTAGCATAATTGTCCTCCCCTAAAAATGAATGACTTGTATCAAAATATTGTTCACCTGTGCTGACATATTGTTAATTGTCACCAAGTGCCCTGGCAGAAATGTGAGAGCCTTGGTTTGAGAAACCCATGTAAATGTGGACCATAGCCATAGACTACAGTAGGTAATATTGTTGAACTGTGGAAAATTGTAATAATTGTAATGTGGTTTCTATTGACATTGAAACCTTTAAAAAATGTGGTTTAAGGTCATGAAGACTGGTCTGTTGTACCACAACACTAATTACAAGCTACAATCACTACTATTGCTTTAATCAAATGCAAACAGACGGACACAAAGGAATGTCTAGTATCTGAGGTTCTCAGTCATCCTGGACATATTTACAAAAATGTTTCAAAGAAGGGTCTCTGGATGAAGGTTTGGAGGTACAGACGTTTTGTCCATCATCCAGTTTTCAATTGATTGTCTTTACCTCCAAACCCATGTCCAGATGCCTTCTTTTAAATTAAATTAGATTGATTGTCAAAAGTGTTTGAAGTAGGCATATTAAATGAATAAATATCAAACAATCCCAGCTTAATATTAGTTCCTTTTATGATCACTTTTTTGTTGAAGGATATCCCTGTCTTTCTTTCTTTGTGCCTCATTCTAAAAAGTTCTGTGGCACCATGAGGGGTTTGAAGTGGTCCATCCCACAACAGACGGTAGTAACAAAGGGATCACAGACGGGAGAGGGGTCAAGATGGCTATAGCAAGAATGGGATCGCTCAGTAAATGCAGAAAATTAAGAATATAGTGTCTTTTGAGCTTATTTATACAAATTAGACATGTACTTTTTGGTTTCAATTTACGTTATTTTTTAGATCTTTTACCTTATCGTGACAGTGCTTAATGCTTTTTGTGTCACAAAAAAACACACCACCTTTGTGAGTTAGCCTTTTTGTATGGAACACTATGGCCTAGCATGAAATAATTAGAAAAGGCTAACTGAGATGGGTTATTGGCTTGTGAAATTCCCATCAATGTCAAAGGACGGAGCAAAAGGCTACTGATTATAAAGTGACTATCTTTGTAAAACATCTGAAGCAACATTATTGGTTGATTTATTCATTTATGAGAAGCTTTTGTCTGACAATATACCGCCTCAAATTAATTATACCGCGTCTGTGGTATGTTTTTCCTAACACAACACAGCCCTAAGTCACTTTTCTGCAAAGGTTCAGTGTGCAGAGTGTGAGGCTTTTTCAGAGAGAAGAAAGATGTGTATTAGAGATGGACGCCTTTAAATGGAGAGAGTAAAACTCAGGAAGAAAAAGCTGTTGCACTCCCACACAAGCTCTTAAGTGAAGGTTTCCCACTGTTACTCTGCTTGTGACTAGTGTACAGTATGTTCCCATGTACTTTCAGCAACACTTACTCATATATTGTTTATTTTATTTTATCTTCAGACTAGTAAAAGAGACTCAACTTTCCTTCTTAAGTTTAACATTTACAACATACGAATAAGGTTGTTTGTTGTGCATTATCATTCCAGACATACAGCTGCTCTTCACTTCCTGCTCTCGGACCTGGCGGACGTCTCCCTCTGCTCCTCCTGCCCTCTGCTATCAGTGTATGCTTCTCTGTCTCGTCTCGTCATTCTAACTTCTTCTCTTATTTCTTGACCCCACTGCTGGCTGGACTACTAAGAACTGAAAATGGATCTGATTACCTGGTCTCTGAGCGCAATTGACACAATTTTTTCACAAAAGAAGGGTGCACCGGGGGAACCCATTTGCCCTGGCGGGACCTTTGCAGCAGGCTACTCACAGGACACCTGGAAGAACTGGCAGGTTCTGTGTTTTGAAGCTCTGAGGATGCGGAGGATCTGTATATCTTTGGATTTATGATTTATGATGTGGGATTCCTCCTCATTGGCCTGGGGAATGGCGTAAACTTTTGAAAATTTGCAAGACAGCTGCCTTTAAATCTACCCAGCCGCTGTCTGATGAAATTAAAAAGTGCTTCTATGGGCGACAGTTTGAAAGGACTACATCAAAGAGATGCACAGTTCGATGAGCTGAGCCGAGACCTCTCAGCACGGACTGTGCTTTCGGAGTTTGCAACACCGAAAGACAGACCTGTGAGCTGCTGCACGGCTTAACGGATATAAAAGGGTTACAACTATGGGCCACACGAATCCAAGAGCTGATTAGCAACACCGCGACATTCAGAAGAGAGTGGACAACATCGAGAAGCTGACCGGTGAGCTGCTACGTGGTGTTACTGGTCTGACCATGAAGTAAACTTCTAGGTTGCTCCACGACATGGACCTCATGGATACCTCATGGATGGACAGTGACAATGAGCCTTATTATTTGTTATTTTTTTAATATCCCTTTGTTATCCTTTAGGAAAATTCTTTGTCAGCAGCCACCACCAGGGGGCAGCCAGCGTGTTTTTGATCTCTCACTATATTTACATGACACTACATAAATTTGAATCATGGCCTTTTAAGGCTCACAGCCCAGTTGTTTTGATTTATGATTTGGCATAAAAGCTCAAAAGAAAAAGCTACTGTGAAGAGCAGACTTAATAGCTTAATTTCAAAATGTCTTATCTGTTTGAAAGGCAGTGTATGTTTGAAATAAGTATGGCTTGCCTTAATTACACACATTTAAACATGTTTTTATCTGTTTCTTTATTTAATACTGAAACAATTGAAGCAAAATTATTGCTGCTGTACATTTTGTTCCACAACTAATTTACAGGAGTTTTTTTTGTCTGACATAGAGCACAAATTTATATATGCAATCTTTACTTCCTACACATACCACACTATTCAGTGCAACAATGCAGATCTATGTAGACTGATTCATACTGGTCTAATTGTCTGACTTTATGTTGTCTGAAAATACATGATTCTTCATTCTTTGTACTCCTCGCCCAGCTTGGAAAGGGGGTGTAAAGATATTGCACCATTACCATAAATGGAGATTGTAACAGATGTTTATTTAGAAAATACTCAAAATGGATGTTGTTAGCACAGATCAGTGTTGTTTTCCATCTTTTCTAAAGTTTGCCTTGATTTGACAGAACCAGAAGGTAGACGAGAAAGTGGATGACATGGGGTAAACAGACCTGAGCTGGCCTTCAAACCTCAGATTATGTGGTACTTTGCTCTGCAAAGGAATCACCATTTTCTTGTTTTGTTTTTAATTATTGAAATTTTTGACCATCCACCACTTGAGGTAGATCTGCTTAAGTCCAAATTCAGTGCAAACAAAGCTTATAAGTATATGAGCTTTGTGAACAGACAGATAGATTTATATCATTATGTCACACTAATCCAGTTTGCATTTTAAAGCTCAAAATGGGTTCCCCTTTTGCTGTTTTATTTATTTTCTATAGGCAGGAATGAGATATTAGTGGGACAAATTACCACAAAATATTCAAAAAAGAAGTCTTGGCATATATTTAAATTCCTTCATCATGGATTAGGAAATAGAATAGAAAAAGTCAGTGCATCAAGCTTTCAAACAACACCCCACTGCTTCGAAGCGCACGCCCGTTATTCTCCACAACAGACTGTTCAGAAGCTGTCTGTCTACCACTGTCACACATCAACTGGCTCAGTCAGATATCTGTTACATCCCGCTGCTCCGTTTCTAAACCTCCTGCGGTATCTTTGCTTTGACTTTTCACCGACATGCAGCATTCAGGGGCTTTTCTTTCCTGCAACCACATAATTCGGATGCCCACAAAAAAGACAGAGACCAAAAGATCCATACAAGCCATACAGAGCTTTCATATGGGCTAAGTCGTTCACAATCCACATCCTACGGTTTCCACCTACTGCGCTGGCGACTCACGCAGCCTTTGAGAAAAGTATAAAATAACAGCATACAAAGACGGTTTCAAAATAATCAATCATAATTAGGTCAAAGAGTTTCAGAAAGTGTATAGATTTTAACAGTTGTGGACAGAAGATAAAAGTAGATCAATGAACTATGGCATCACCCCCCTCAGGGAAAAAAAATGGCATAATGTCAGCTAGCTTCTTTATGCAGCTATTAATGCTAATGGGCCAAGTACCATTACCAATAAAATTCATAAACCATTACTGAAAGACACTTTAGTGGGTCTAACAGATGCTAATCAAAGCCACAACTACAGTACTTCCTTCAGTGAAGTCATTCAGTTGTGCTTTTAAAAAGAAGCTTTTAGTTTTCCAGTTGAAGCAAGTGGTTGGAAGCTGTTGATCGTGTCCTGGATCTTGTGGAAATATGAGCAATAACCTACAGATGGATGGAACTACAAATAATGAATATTTTTTAATAGAAGTCACTAATACCTATTTATGAAGCCAACCCACACTTAGTAATCAAAAATGAATCACATGTTCCCCACTATGTTGCTTGGTCAGAGCACTACGATTAAAGTTATTAATAGGAGAGCATCTCTGGGTTTTGCAAAAAAAAAAAAAGCACAAAAACACATACTATCCCCTCAAACATTGAAATGTCCACTATACCCATGTCATAACTGTAGATCTCGTACTTACTCATGAACCATTTGCAGAGCCTATACAAAAGTAAAGGATTCTATGGCATTTTAGATTAGAACTTTAGTGTCTCCTGAGTGACAATGTTCAAATCTAGCTTCTTGTTCTAATTTGGTTAAACTTGAAAAATGTCAGTTGTTAATAATGCTGCGCATGTCTTATCCTGAAATCCTGTATTTTGTGAAAGCCTGACACAAGTACAAAAATACTGTGTATTCTATGATTTTTATGAATAGGAGTTAATGGAAGCTAGGCTTAATTGAGGTTCTTCATCAGCAATCACATAATCCCAGATCCACTGATTTGTTGCTCTCTTTAAAATGAAATTATTTTAAGCAGGGCATCTCTTGGATATGTGCCATGCTTGGACAAAAATCAACACATTATAGTATTGTCTTATCAAAATTAATAGAAAAAAAGTCTAAAATAGTTTGGTCCACTATACACTACATAAATTACATAAATGACTTAAATGCCAACTTTCCTTCAACAAGTCCAATAGATTGAAAATCAGATAAAGTTGTCCTTGTCTTACCTGTAGATCTTGTACTTGGTGGTGAACCCTTGCTGGTACCGCTCCGTAAAGTCAACAAACTCCTGGGAGTGATGGAACGGGCCCTTGTCGGACAGGAGCCACCCCAGGGGCCCAGCCGAGCCACTGAAGCTGGACCCGGATGAGGTGGTACTGGTAGAGTCCCCTGGTCCGGCCCCAACCACCAAAGACCACCAGCCTAATGTCAACACCCATAGAAACATGAGGGACGCCAGTCTAATGGAGATGCACGGGCCACTCATGCTGCGTCCCCCGGCCCCGAGGACTCCTCATTATCCCTGCACTCCGGATGGACTCTGGGGAAATGACAAGAGACATACAATAAAAAAAAGGTGTTATACAAAGGCTTTGATGTCAAGACAAGTCAAAATGTACTTCTACTACCCATTATTAGTAATTCTGGTAATGCTCAGTGGCAAAGAAGTTAGAACCTCGACATGTAAAGGTCCAAGGGTAAATCCAAATTGCCCTTAGTGAATGCATGTGCGTGGATGTCTGTCGGTGCATGTGTCTAAGTGTTAGCTTGTGCCTCTCTCACCTCTCACGCCCAAAGAGGCTGGGACAGGCTCCTGCCACCGAGACCCATTACAGAATAAGTGGTAAAAAATAAATGAATGTTAATAAAATCTTAATTACTTAACTGTGGTATTGATTTGAGGTCATGCAACTTGACCCCATGGTACAACAGTAGCTCTGTATCAAATGAATAGTCAATGCAGTCTGCTTAATCTACAGTCTTTGTGTTTAGAGAGCCTCAGGCATCTTTTGCACGGTGTGCTAAAATGTGTGTTAACCTGAACCACAATTATAAAAAACTCAAAAGTAATTTAGGTTTGGTGATGAGCGCAAATAGCAAAAGTCTTGATATCTATCCATCCATCTCCATGTGTACAGTGGGTAAAAACAACATTTAAACTCTAGCATATTATGTCTGGAAATGAAAAGGGTGCACGTGGCAGAGTGGTTAGCACTCCTGCCTCACAGCAAGAAGGTCATGAGTTCAAAACCCGGCCGACACAAACATTCTCGGCCGTCTCCGGTCTTTCTGTGAGGAGTCTGCATGTCCTCCACGTGTTACTGTGGGCATGTACAGGTTAATTGGCAACTCTAAAGTGTCCCTTGTGAATGAATGTGAGAGTGAATGGTTGTCTGTCACTGTTTGTCTCTAAATGTTAGCCCTGAGACTAACTGGCCACTGTCCAGGGTGTACCCTGCCTCAGGCCTAAAGCTGCTGGGATAGGCTCCAGTCACCCGCGAGCCCTAACAGGACTAAGAGGTAGTAAATGAATGAATGAATGAATGAAAAGCCAAAAAGATTGTGGAATAGATTCCCGACCTTCTTTTCAGCCAACCCTACCCTCGGAGTCAGCACTTCTAGCTGTATGTTTGTATTTGTAAATTTGCGCTTCCAAATTGGTCGTAAATGTGATTGTGAATGCATGTCAGTGAATGTTTTAAAGTATTACTTCTTCAGTGTTTTCTGAGTGTTCTCCCTCAACACCAAAGCTCCACGAGGAGGCTCCAGCACCCATTACCCGTAAAGGATTTCTCCATTGGTGAATCAGAAAATCAGTCCTAAATCTCTTTTATGAAAATATTACTACCATTTGCTACCAGAGGATTGGACATGGCTTTTACTGTGTAGTGATACCTCTCATCATTGTCAAGATGCTATTTGAGTTTTGCCAAAGCAAAAAATTCAAATCAATGAGAAAAAAAAATTGGACTTTCCCAAAGTCATTCCTGGAAAAAGGGGAACTGGCAAAGGATTTACATGATATTAAATTATTATAGACATCTGCAGGCAGCTTTATGCTTGAAAATATTAAGCTTCTATGATGAATGTAATTTACAACTATGTCCAGAGAATAGAGAAGCTAGACAAAGAGTCACATATTGATCAAATGCAATTTTACATAGAGAATGGCCTCATCTGGCATGATTAGCTCCCAAAATAGAGGAAAGGGCAATGAAATGTCTCATCAAGGCATTGAAATGGATGAAAAGAAAGCAGCAGTTCAGCCTTGCAGCCCATCAAAGTGTCATTTGCCTTCGGGCATGGCTCGAATTCAAATTAAGTGAAAAGAACTGTTTCCAATGACACAGTGAAATGGGGCTCAGTGGCTCTGGTTTGTACTGGGCTCGCACTGAAAATACCTTTCACAGAATTCCTTTTCTCCTAAGTTATTTTTGAATTTGCAGTAAATGCCTTTGTCATGTCAGTTAAATGGACGAGTAGTAAGAGTTAAGGCAGCGTGATAATCAAGACCTAAGAAATAGACATGTTCTCCAGTGATAATAGTGGGGATGGGACTTAGACCAAATATAGGCTATCAATGTCACTGTTTTAGAATAAATTAAAAAATGCTAAAGTCTCTGTCAATGACCAAGTAAATAAAAATAGTGGTCCATAATGTGTAGTTGTTTTGATGGAGTTTTGGTACAAAAGACGGGTCTCAGTTATTAATGGTCTCAAAGGTCTCACTCTGGGCTCAAATTATTTTCACTTAGTCCTTCTGCCTTAATGTCATTGTACACTCTGGTCTCAGCCATGACTCGGTCAGTGTGGACGAGATTTACTTTGTATTCCTTGAACATTTGCTGGTTATTACTCATAAAATGTTATCAGGGTGTAGTGACAGAGTGCATTAAATTTCTCAGTATTGTGAATGCAGGAAATGTAAAAAATTGAATAAAATAAATTGGCAATACAAATATTTATAACGACATAATGGTGAAGGATGTGGAACAATAACACCAGATTTACCATTAGAATGGGGCTAAATGTTAAAATATAAAGTGTGTTTAAGCCCTTTCATAGCAGAAATATAAAAGCTACATTGTTAAAATGCGTTATTAGATGGAGTCTGCAAACTGTAGGATATCTTAGAGAGTGGCCAGAGATACCAATGAGGTATCATTAGGTTTGAGTATGAAGGCATCTGTGAACTAATGCTGAGAGACAGGATCAATACGAGGGCAAAGTCATAGGTTAATTTGAAGTTAATCTAGTGAACTTTTACAATAATATATTTTTCTCGTGTGCATTTCTTTGAATATGTTTTAAAGAAGCTTGCTCTTTCTCTCTTACCGTATTCTGGAAGTGCTGTGGTCCGTGACGCGTCCGATTCAGTCTCCGCAAAATCCAGCGAAAGGACCTTGAAGTTAGACCGTTTTGGACGCGTGGATTTGGTGACATTGAAGAGAAACTAGTTCAGGTTTATTTATCTATCCTTCCACTGATGCAAACACTAGGGTCAGCGTAAGTTGAGGGTAACAGACGATGTCTTCCAACCTCCGGAGTGCGTAGTCCTCTCACATATTCTCCACTGACGCGCGTCCAATGTATATCCAATCCAGATGAAAGAGTGTAATGTCTTTAATAGAAACCTTTTTGGAGAGACAAACTGATTTCTGAGGAGAGGAGCCGGCGGGTGAAGCAGGGCTGCTCCCCGGACTCTCGCTTGTGGAGACGGGGCTACGCAGAGCGCGCAGACAGCTGAGGGAAGCTGCTGTTGGTCCGCGGACTCCCGGCGAACTGAATGTGTGAATGGCACCGCGCAGCTCCCCTCCCTGACTGTACCGCCGCCGCCGCAAGTTAATTTATTCCAGCAGCAGAGCGCACTCCCGGTTGGCTGACGGGAGTCAGTGCGAGCAAAGGGAGGGGTCTGAACAAGTGAGAGGCGTCAGAACTGGATTTATGGAGTTCATGCATTTTCTTAGCCAATTGGTATCTATTGATAGATAATGCATCAGAGAACAGTTGTGAACACACTTGTTTGGAGAAGCAGACTGGCGCAATGGCTCGTGATTTCAAACTCCAAACAGGTAAAAGAGTATCTTTTCAAATGCATTAAACACACAGGATATGTATTTTAGGAAGACGATACATATAGGCCAATATATGTTCAGTATAAAAATCCATGTACAGAATAGTATTAATAATATAAAATATATAATAACCAATAATGATGGCCCTGTCTTGGATGACTGTCCTTGTTTGGGTATACAAGCTCTACATTAAACTATTGACTGCTCTGTAAGTCCTCTTCAGGATAGATCGAGCCTTTTCCTTTTAGACCCATCCTTGTGTTCAATGTTTTTCTCCTCATTTATAGTTGCTTTTATTTTCCTGACATTTCTTTGGTACTTCTGGTCTTTCCAGCTCTGTGTAGTGACTGCTCTTAGTCCAGCTCTAGTTCAACTAAGCCCAAGACATGCAACATTAGCTCTAATGCAAACCTAAACCTTATAAAGGACTGTATAATAGGTTACTTGAGCATAGCTGTTTTTGGTAATACTGAGACAACGTTCCCAAAACAACATTGGTTTTAACCCAGAATGAGATATTGTAAAACTGGCCAATGAAACAACAAGAGTGTGCCTTCTCCTTTCTTTTGGACAGAGTTCAGAGTTAGTTTGATCATGTTTGTGTGGCTCAGAGACACAATAGGGAGTCTAAACCAATGACTGGGCTTCCTTTCTGTTCTCCACAAAAGTAACTGATACAATCTTACTTATTTGGACTATCCCTTTGACTAAAAGAAATTGGAAATTGTTCAATTCCATTCAGATGTTTATACACATTTTAAAAAAAGCTAATTTTTAGAAGGACAATTACTCCTTTGGGGCCATGAACTACTGCACTTTGTTCTCAGATCTTTTATCTGTAAAACTGCTGATATGATTGTTGTTTTATTGTTGCATATATATGTTTATTGCACATTTAGCTGCACAATAATGCATTTATTTTATACTTTTGTGTGAGTGTTCATTCATTTTCTTCCACTTGGTCCTGTTAGGGGTCGCAGGTGACTGGAGCCAATCCCAGCATTTTTGGGTACATCATGGACAGTGACCAGTTAGTCACAGTGTCAGTCAGTCAAGTGTCATTCAAGTGGTTGCTTATTATCGTATTATATTTTCTATGATCTATCCATCTCTTCATTTTTTTACAAATACTGTATTTTTTGATAACCGCTTTATGGGGAAAAAATAAGAAAATGTCATAATACAGGGGGATATATTGACTTACATTTATAGTATTATAAATGAATATAACTTGGGATCAAAAACGACTGACCTATCTGTGGATGCAAATATCCTGATTCTGAATGAGTTGGAATTAAAATGTAACTATGATGATGAGGAGGAGAAGTAGGAGTGGTGCGTTCAACCCCCTGCAGTTATTTTTACTATCTCCTCCCTCTCCCTCTTCTCCGGTTCATACTGAAGAATAATCATCACTTTCACCATCAGCAAACTTAATTAGATCTACTCTATCCCCCGCTCGCTCCGAGTTAGCGCTGGTCGGACAGTGAGCACGGATCAGAGAGACGCGGAGCACGGCGAACCGGCGCACCGAGGATGTGTGGTGCCTTTGAGCTTCTCTGTACACGTTCAAAGGGAGGTTTTATATAGGGGATTGGATTAGAGAAATGAACACCATTGAGTCGTGAGATTCACTGGTTCCCAATCTCAAAGGAGAGCCCAAATCCCGTGGCACAGTAGTTTGCAGAATCTGGAGGAAAAGAAAGAGTTGATTTGTCACAGTTTCATCATCGTGTCGAGGGATTGGGTGGCTTTTCTTGTGACCCTGCCTGGCGGCCATGATTACTTGTGAAGGAGAAATACCTAATCGGAAGAGACATGCTTTGGTCTAAGGACAAGGGCTCTTGTTTTAGAGACTGCAGTGTGCCTGACCGCTTTCCAAAATCTAGGTTAACCTTTTCTACTGCACTTATTACAAGATGATTTTAATGGAGAGAACGTCACGGCTCATTACCTCTGCTGCATATGAATTTCCAGGTGCCACTAGCAAGCTGTTTTTCAAGAATCCACCAAATGGCCCAATACATGTCCAAGTCACTGTATGTAAGTGCTATATCCATTTTTGTTTTGTCACATTTGATTTCCTAATTTTTTTCTAATTTCTTTTTGTCCCCATAAAACACCACCAAAACACGAAACACAAGTGTAAAGACTATGTCATGGGTACAATAACATGATTTGCAGCAAAAAATGAATCTTAGACTGAGCGTTTGCTGGATGTTTGTGTAGCATCCACACAGTGACACTACCCTGCCAATGTCTAAAATGCTTAAGACAATTTAGTTGACATATCCATTGCTACGTTGTAATATGAATGGTTAAAACTTGTGTGTTAGCTGCAAGATCGTCTTTTCGGATTGATTAATGGAAGAAAACAATATCCTTGTCCGCAGTTATTTGCCAATGTTACATGGATATGGATATGGATAGAAATCTCTTTGGTATTGTTTTTGTATTATTTTGCCATATCACAATTAATACAGGAGTTATCTTTTAAAATATAATGTTAATATATGATATTTGCACTGTATTTTTTTTACAGATATAGGATACTCTCTAAAGTTGAAATACGTCTCTGCAGCTTCTATTTACCCTTTTAAATAAATCAGTCAACCATTCATGCAAGTGTGTATTTTGAAGAATCAGTGAAGTTTGTGAGCGCTGGCAGTAATTATGCTTGTTTATGTCTTTTTAGGGAGCGGCAGTGAAGGCTGGAGAATTGATTGCCCGTTGATGCAAGTGCGAGTTTTCACAGAGAAGATGTAAACCAAGAGGGGTTTAAATCAAAGTGAATGTCACAGCACCGAGCTCATTATCGGCCGGGGAAGGTACAGGACATGTGTAGGTCAGGCTGGCTGCACTGTGACCTATAATAAGCAGTCATCCTTTAGCTGTTAGAGGCCCCACTAAGCAAGGATTACACCAGAGAAGGTGCAGATATGGCAGATAAAAGTGACCTGGGTTTTTTATTACTTTATTCTCACGTTGTTTGAACATCAACACAAAAAACAAAGCCTAGACTAGTAGACAGGCACAAAATTCAGCGACAGTGCTCCACATTTTCAGCTCCCTCTGTACCTGGATAGAGCCTACCTGCAGCACCAAAGGACTCCGTGAGTGACGTCTGTCGCCCAAGCAGCACCTGACCCTCTCCTTCCATTTCAGATCAGATAGTTCTCAGAGAGCGAGGTTTGTGTTGTTTCCTCTTAACCTCCCTCTCATCCCACACACATCACAGACCGCGTTGTTGCTGTGTGTGACATTACTTTCATTTACAATCAGTCATTGTTGTCAGGCGGAAGAAGAAGTAGTTCTTTCCAACTGGGAATCATTTAGACGAGATCCTGATAGTATAGTTACTTTCCACTGTGTTTCTCTTAATGATAAACCACACATCTACCCTAAAATACTAAAATATCAATATGAAAATCAATTCTAGAACAAAAATATCTGGTATTGGAGAGATCAATATTTTAGTGCACACCACACATTCTCTAATATTGGAAAATGACAATGTGGTTAGAAACAGAAATGACAAATTAGGCAAAGTATATACAGTATATACATTTGTCAAGCCTCAAGGAGACTGCATAGATCCCCAATTTGGAAAAGGGGTAACACTTTTAGAGTAGGGGACATATTTTATCATAAATTTCATGCATTATTTTATGCAGGACTCATGCATCAGTACATGCATCAAACTCTGATGAATCACCAGGAATGGTCATATACTTATATCTTCATCCTAACCTTAACCCTATGCATGTACTAGATCTTTGCATGAATTCATAAGAAAATGTGCTCCCTACTCTAAAGTGTTACCGGAAAATGGTTAGATTGTAATTGTCGGTTGTTTCCCAATAGTCCACAAATAAACATGAAGGTGTCTAATGTTGACTTGTTTTTGCAATGTTTTAGTCGAAAACTCTGTTGCAGAAAACTAGAAACCACTTAAAAGTAAGTAATAGGTTTCCTTATGCCATCAGACCTGACAATATAATTGGATTTTCTCGACACAAATTAGAGTGAGTGGAGTTTGGGGCACAAATCTAACAAAACCCAATTTTAAATTTTAGTTCTGTTTCCTTAACATGAAACTTTAATGTAGAAAATACAAGAAGTTATACAAAATAAATGAAAAAAAAATTACAGCATCATTTTTTTATTTTATTTGGTGGATATAGGAAAGCATTTATGTCCCCTTTTTAATTACAAAGGACTTTTTATTGCTTGTGAGGGGATGTTTGCATTTAACAGAGCACCATTACAAAAACAAACAGTTTAATTTCCCCAGAGATTTATTTTTTTCCATTGGTGGGTGTTATGCCCTTTTCACCCAATTCACCAAATTCAAACAGACAATTGCTTATGTAGTAAGTGCTCCACAAAAGGAGCCACTGAGGGCCCTTGGCTGGGTCTCAACGTCCTTCCATCCACTTCCCTCCTTGTGTCTTAGTCCTGCCCACAGAGGAGACCTGAAGAGGAGGCAAGAGGAAAGAAGAAATGCTTTATATATTGCTGTGTATTGACAAGCAGTATTTTTATATCGGCTGGTTGTTTCATTGATGCTGAAATTGGTTTGAACAGCAGACAGCAAAACAAAAATCGTATAGATCCACAAACTCTATACTGAAAGTTGGAATAGTGGGTTGACAAGCTAACTTTTATCGTTCAAGTTACAGTAGATAACAATAACCTACACCCACTGACTTGCAAAACATACTTTAGTGACCTTTATATGGATGAATAAGTCTTCAATTAATATTTTAAACTTTTTCAAATATTTTGACTAGTTTTTTTACCACTTTAACATCTATTGTTTGTAGAGAATTGTCATTCTAGCCACAGAAGATCACAAGCTAGTGTATATTTTTGTCGGTCCCAAGCCCGAATAAATAGAGGAAGGAATGAGTCCATCAGAGGGACAGCTCGTGTGGGATGTTTTGGAGAGAAAGTTGTTGAAGCCAGGTTGAGATGGTTTGGACATGTTCAGAAAACAGAGAGTATATATCGGTAAAAGGGTGTTGAGGTTAGAGCTGCCAGGCAGGAGGCCGAGTGGAAGACCAAACAGGAGGTTTATGGATGTGGTGTAGGAGCACATGAAGTTCAAAACATTGTATGTATTATACGAGAGCAGTGCATTTCAAACATGTAGAGAGCTGAAGTTGTGATACACAAATCCGTATTTGGAGTTGCTCCGACACAACCTGATACAAGACATGGCCCAACATAAAAAATTATGCCTTGATCAATGCCTGGAAAGACAAACTATTGAGTGTAATGTAGAGCATGTCATTGTCTGAGTCTAAAAACCAGATAAACACATGCACTCTTTCAAACATTGTACTTGGTTGAACACCAAGCTCCCAAAGACAGCATGCACACACACGCACACACACACACACACACACACACACACACACACGCACGCACACGCACACACACACGCACGCACGCGCGCACACACGCGCGCACACACACGCACGCATGCACGCACACACACACACACACACACACGCACACACAAACAGAGCTTGTTATGAAAGATTCTGTATAGGATTTTGTGAAAATCCTTGTCTGTAATAACGAGACAGTTGACAAGCAATCTGCAACCGCTCACGCTCGTCTTTATCCATGCCGTTTGTTTAATGTTGTGCTAAACTAAAGCTGGTTTGGCCAATTTATAGCGGTATAGCAGGAAAGAGGTAATAAGGAAAAAGATTTGTGTGGAAACTTTTAGTTATATCCAAGCTTTTGAGTTGTTTACTTGCACAGCACAGTCAACAACACACGCTCATCTCTACTAGATTCTTTAACTGTCCTTGGCTGAGTTTACAGACACAAGGGAATCATGCGTTTGCACTGTTCACGTAAATGCTGCTTTATTGTGGTCTTGGTATTTATTATCATTTGTACAATAGTAGTGAACCTTTCAAACTACTGTTTATGCACATAATTTAAAATGATAATAAGCTATAACAATGCCTGGTCATTTGAGATGACACATTATTTAATAAGGGTTACCTTTTTATTATACATACATATACTTAGATGAATCTCTCCATGCCTGGTTAATAGACAATAAAGGGGAAAGCATGAGTAATGTTTTAAAAGATACATTTTTACTACTTCAGAGTGTATCTGTCTTGATCTTACAAAGAAGAGAGCATAAATTTGAAAGTGGCTTACGTCCAGACATCATGATGTAACCTCCACCTTAACGGCAGACTTTATTTTTTGGCTCTTGTTCAAGGATTCGTTTTGCATCCACGGCAGAACGGCTTCCTCAGTAGGTCATTGCTCCATCAATGCGGCTAATACAGATAAAAACTCATTCACATTCACACATGCTTGGCACAGTCCTCCACGCACCTGACTTCATTTTAAAGGAGCAGAAGGAGCATGCACAGATTCTCAAATAGACCTGCAAATCAAAGTCCTTTAAAGTCTGTTAAATAGCACTAGTGAGCCACTGTGCTGCACAGTAAAACGATAACAGGTGAACAGGGTCGGGAGGGTAAAAAGGATTGAAGTTCAATGAGAAAATGTAATAAGTAATGCAAGTCACGTACAATATAAAAATAACATTATAATAGTTTTTATATTTCTGGGCTTTTTATTTTATGGTGGCCAGTGCCATCATGTACGCTGTGGTCTGCTGGGGCAGCAGTCTGTGCGTGAAGGACACTAATAGACTTGATAAGATCATCAAGAAGGCTGGACATGTTGTAGGGGAGGAGCTGGACTCTCTGACTGTTGTGACAGAGAGGAGGATGTTGTCCAAAATCAGGACTATTCTGGACTTTCCCTTCCACCCTCTCCACAAAGTACTGGTCAGCTGCAAGAGCGCTTTCAGCAACAGACTGTTACTGCCACGCTGCTCCACCGAGAGACACAGGAAATCATTCCAGCCAGTCGCCATCAAACTTCTGAACTCTGTAAATCCTCTGTAGAGTCACTGTGCAATATTCTGCCTGCTGTACAATATTAAGTGCACTTGGAAACTTGTTAACTTGTAAACACTTGTAAACTGTACATCATGTGAATATGTATCATGTGAATATGTAAATAGATTGTTTGTTAGGGATATCATAGTTTATAGTTTATAGTTAAGTTATATCTACTTTAAAAAGAATTCCCCCTTGGGGATAAATAAAAGTAATTCTGATTCTGATTCTGATTTATTTTATTGGTTTAAGATACAGTTGTACTCATAAGTTTACATACCCTGGCAGAATTTGTGATTTGTTTTTGGTCATTTTTCAGAGAATATGAATGACAACAAAAAACATTTTTTCACTCATAGTTAGTGGTGGGGTGAAGCCATTAATTGTCAAACCACTGTGTTTACTCTTTTTAAATCATAAGGACATCAGAAACTACCCAAATGACCTCAATAAAAAGTTTACATACCCTGTTGATTTTGGCCTGATAACATGAACACAAGTGACACAAACAGGTTTGAATGGCTCCTAAAGGTAACCATCCTCACCTGGGCTCTGTTTGCTTGTAATCAGTGTGTGTGTATAAAAAGTCACTGAGTTTCTGGGCTCCTGACAGACCTTTGCATCTCTCATCCAGTGCTGCATTGACGTTTCTGAAAGCAAAAATAATTATCTAAGGATCTGTGGGAAAAAGTAATTGAACTGAATAAAAAGAGGAAAGTCGATATAAAAGGATATCAAAGGAATTGAGAATGCCAATCAGCAGTGTTTAAAAAAGAGGGATTCTGTTAAAACCTCCCTAACCGTGAGTCTGTTCCGTGTTCCTTGTGTTTTCTGTGGAGATATTCCTAGTCTGTTTTTTGTCTTGTATTTCGTGTCCTGGATCTCTAGCCTGAGTTTTCTAATATTTCCTGTCCTCGATTATTTTATGCTCAGACCTTAACCTTATTTATTCTGGTTCCTGATTTTGTTTTGTTACTGGTTGTAAATAAACCTTTTTGAACTCTTTGCCGGTGTCTGGGGTTTGCGTTGGAGTCTTATGGTTTCTTGGCCTTTAGCCATGACACCACAACCATAAATGTTACATTTGGAGTGGAGTCAACAAGTTCTATGATGAAAGGTACACCATTCCTACTGTGAAACATAGAGGTGGATCTGATGTTTTGGGGATGTGTGAGGTACAAAGGCACAGGAAAAGATGAATGCAGCATGTTATCAGAAAATACTGGAGGAATATTTGCACTCATCAGCCCGGAAGCTGCATATGGGACGTACTTGGACGTTCCAACACGACAACAATCCAAAGTACAAGGCCAAGTCGACCTGTCATTGGCTACAGCCGCATGAAGAGAAGGTTCTGGAACATCTCAGTCTCCTGACCTTAATATCATTGAGACACTCTGAGGAGATC